>CM039503.1:28566841-28640209 GCA_022432975.1 Begonia masoniana | reverse complement strand
GTCGGAATCGTGCATTTTTTTTTTTTTTTTTTTTTTTTTTAATCTAGCTTTAAACATTTAAAACAAATATTAAAACTATTTAAATTAAAACTAATTTAAATTAAAACAAATGGGAGGGCAGAATCGAAATTCTGCGCGCTGCATCAGCGATCGAGGGCAGCGCCCGATCGCTGCTACGTGCAGCGCTCGGTCGCTGCCAAGCGCTAGCTTGCAGCGCCCGATCGCTGCCAAGCGCTGCGCTCGGTCGCTGCCAAGCGCTGGCTTGCAGCGCCTGATCGCTGCCAAGCACAGCGCCCGATCGCTGCACACCTCCAGCGACTTCTTCTTTTCTTTCCTTCACTTCTTTCCTTGTACAAATTTTTATACGATCGCCCTCTGGAATCCAAATTCCAGAGAGCAACACCCACTTTTATTCACCTTCCCTGCTGTTGCGAAAAATCGTACTACGCAAGTGCACGTGTCGCAAAAGTAATAAAGTGTGTATTAAGTACGAGTGTCGATCCCACGAGGAATAATTATGTTAAAAGTTGAATATCTAATTTCTAGTTTAATTTGAAAAGAAACAATAAATTTAGTGATTTGGATTTTTAAAACTAAAATAATTCAAATAAAATAAGTGAACAATTTAAATAAAATATTCTAAAATAAAGAAGTAAGATTATATGTTGAGAAAATCCAGGGTTCCGATTTCACTTAGCTAATCCTATTTATCAGACCTAATTCAAATAGTTAAATCTTATTTCTATGTGTTGATGGCAATTTCACGAAAATATTTATCAATCTCTCTCGAGCAAAGATAAACTTATTCAACTAACGAATTATCACCTCTCGGTCTCTAATCCTGAGAATTAATTGAATACATTAGGAACAAGAAATTATGTTACCACTCAAACGTCCTAACTATCTCTAGCCTAGGATCCTTTTTAAGGCAAACTATTCAGTGCACGGTTAAATTCTCCGCTCTCGCATCCCGAATCAACCCTAAAGTTCTTAGTTTTGGTGATCAAGCAAACCTAAGCATTACGTTCAGAATAGATTACTCAACACAGAACAGAAACAGGAAATTAAATACTTGAATTAAGAAAAACAAATAATCATAACTAAGCTACATCGAAACCCTAGAACAAACGTTTAGTTCATGCTAAAAGGTAAATAAACAACGATATTAAGGAGTTGCATAATTAAAATGAAGAAATAAAAGGAAAATAAAAAAATAGCTGTCGCCGGAATTGCTCCTCGCCGAAAATCGCCTCGGTGAAGCTCTCTGCCGCTGCTCCAGGATGTGGCTTTTTGCTCACGGCTTCAGTCTCTTTATAAAAGGTTTAAGCTCTAGGTTTAATTCAATTTCATATCGATGGTTAATAATCACTGCTTCTGTAGATCAACGGTGTAGATTAAAATTCAGATTCTTTCCAAAATGGTGATACGCCTTCAGCGATCGATCTCTGCCAAGCATAGAGATCGATCGCTGACCTCTTTTCTGCTGGAATATGTATTGTGTAGTCTTCCTTTCTTTGATGTACAGCGATCGATCTCTGTGGTTTGCATGGAGACCGATCGCTCATTCTTTTGTTTCTATCCTTGGTCTTCAGCGATCAATTTCAAGATATGGTGGCTATCAATCGCTGCTTTGCATGGAGACCGATCGCTCCTTCTTCTTCTGTTGGCGATCGATCTCTGGATTTTATGGAGATCGGTCGCTGCTTGTGACTTCTTTGCTGTTTGTGGCGATTGATTTCAGAATGCTTCTTGGAGATCAATCGCTGCATGTGATTTCTTCTTGTTGTCTTCTATTCCTATTTTTGTAAACTTTTCTGCATACTTATACAATTATCGTTAAATTATTCCAATCACTTGAGAAAAACTATTCATTTCAAGTCTTAAAGAATATATATAAGTGTGTAAAATACACACTTATCACACCCCCAAACTTGAATGAAAGCTTGTCCTCAAGCGAACAAAAATAAGCATAGAAATCTAACAAAATTTATTCAAGAATTAAAAATTAAAGTACGCAAAATATTTCAAATTTCCATGGTAAAATTATCTAATTCACAGTTCGCAGTATTTCGTCTCAGCGTGATATTTGCATGTAAATAAACCATCTAAATAAATACTTTCAATAATACAACTCATGATATCACATTGAGAGAAACTTAATCAGAAATTCTTGTGTGTGTACATGCTCAAACTCATTCTCGTTTAACTGATAAATCTATAATTGTGTCTTGTGAGAAGGGAAATAAAAATAACTCTCAGGGTCACTCCATCCACTCTTATTGTTCATCAGTGTTGCCCATTATTCACTAATAACAAATATGAGTATGCAGTATAAAAGTCGATAGGTCTTTAATTAAGCTTGTAATGTAAGGCCTGGTTATAAGGTAAGAAATTTTTGGATTCAAGCAAAACTCTAGAGCACAGTCCATCCTTATATCACCCTCACTTCTTTCCCTCACTTAAGCTCTTTTCTAATCAATTAAACCAATAATCCCCCCCAAAACTTGTCTCACATTCTCTTGTCAAAACTAACTCCTTTGTCAATGTCCTTACTAACAAACATAAAATACAAATACTGACAATAACAACAAATGAAATAGCATATAAGAAATTGTTCTACTACTGAACAATTCAACTTTTTTTTTTTTTTTTTTAACAGAAAATCTAATGGAAGAATAAATAAAATCTCCAAATACTAACAACTTAGACAATTGACAAAAGAATTAGCTATGATTCTTACCACTACTTTCTCCAACTCTCCCTGTAATATGTATCCCCAAAACTGTGCTCAATAACAGGATAATCAAAATAATTTTAGGATAGGCTTAGATTAAGGTTGACAAAATAGTGGTAAATGAAGGTTCAAATAGGAGACTAGGGGTGCCATTTAAATGACACAAATAAGGTATGTCAATAAAAGCTCAAACGATTCAAAAATGGCCTAAGTCATTCTCTTATTTCTGCAAAAAATCATAATTTGTATTCATGAATGCAGGGCAAAACCACGAACAATTTAATACTCACTAATCACTCACTAAATTTAAATGGAGCTCACTCCCTTTCAGTGTTTACACTCAAGCACTCCCTTACTGTGTTTAGGCTCTCGATCTCAAGACAACAATTTATATCATTATCAGTTAAATTTAAATAAGAATGATCATTTCCACACAAACAAGTTTATCTTCCTAAACTCCAATCAATGTTACTATCACAAATCATATTATCTCAGAATCTATTCAGAAGTTAAAACAGGCATCAATCAAAGGTGCAATCATCGACACTTTGAACCAATGAAATAAATAATCATACCATAGAATTTCAAAATATTAAGCAGACTTACCAATCTAAACATGTTTATAAATTTAATTAAAAACCCCCCAAACTTAATATCAACATTGTCCCCAATGTTAAATAAAGCATACACAAAAAAATAGGAAAGGGGATAGTGTACCTCATGTGGGGCCCGGCAGCAGTGTGGTGGAGCTTCAGTCGAAGAGAGCAATCTATCAAGAACTTTTTTTTTTTTTTTTTAACAACTAAATAGAGAAATACTAACCGAAAATGAAAATGCTTGAAACGGGAAATGAAAATACGAGAAAAAAAAATGAAGTAAGAAGAAAATAAAAGAAAGAAAGATAAAAAGAACGAATTACAAAAAAAACAAATAGAAATAGAAACAGAATACAATAAAATAAAATAAAGGAAATAAAAGAAAATAAAAATTATAAGGAAAAATAAATACAGGAAAATAAATGGCTAATTAATCTAAATAAAACTTACTTAGAACAAGAAAAAGAAAGATAAAAAGAAAGAAAATAATAAATAACAAAACAAAAAATTAATAAAATAAAATAAATATGAAAATAAAAATAAAATAAGAATGAGAATAAAAATATAAAATAATTGAAATTAAAAGTAACAATAAAAATAATAATTTCTTGAAATAAAATAAAATAAAATGATAAAATGAATAAAAGAATTTAAGATAACTAAATCGGACCTTATTTAAAAGCAGAAAAATAAATAACATAAAAGAAACAATAAATAAATAAAAGACAATAAAATAAGAAACTAAAGAAAATTAAAAATAACAGTAAGAAAGAAGAAAAAAAAATTAAATGATAAAAAGAAAATAAATGACTTAATCGGAACCTATTTAAAGAAAAATAAAAATAAAAGACAAGAATTAAAGAAAATAGAGAAAATAAAATGATATAAGAAACTAAAACATAAAAATAGAAATACTAATAATAATGATAAGAAATAAAATAAAAACAAAAAATAAAAATAAATAACAAATGGGTTACAAAAGATGATTATTTTTATTTTTATTTATTTTGTTTTTTTTTTTTTTTTTTTTTAAATTTAATACTAATAAAATGAAATAAAAATAAAAATAAAAATTAAAAAGGATACTTGGGTGGGTTGCCTCCCACCAAGCGCTTGTTTTAGCGTCATTAGCTTGACGTTGTAAGCCGCTTGCTAATCTGGTGCACGGAGAGTAATAGTTGTATCATTCTGCAAAACTCCGTTAAGATATGGCTTCGCTCTTTGTCCGTTTACTAATTTATCAATTTCAGGAAGCTCTTTGTCTGGCACATTATCGTCAATTGGCTCATTGCTAGCTGTTGGGTAATTTATAGATTTATATACTTTGAATGTCACCTCGTCATCATATACTTGCAATTTGAGCTCTCCTTTTCTTAGATCAATAACAGCTCCCCCTGTTGCTAAAAATGGTCGACCTAATATTATCGGGATGCCTCGGTCTTCGTCCATATCGAGAATCAAGAAATCAGCGGGAAAAATAAACTTGTCGACTTTGACAAGGACATCTTCAATCACCCCATACGGATGTTTTATAGAGCGATCGGCCATCTGTAGAACTACACTTGTGGGCTTTGCTTCACCAATACCAAGCCTCCGAAATATAGATAGAGGCATCAGGTTAATGCTCGCTCCCAAATCACAAAGTGCCCTTTCAAATATAGAATTCCCAATTTCGCATGGAATAGTGAAACTTCCTGGGTCTTTCAGTTTTTGTGGAAGCTGCCTCTGAATAATAGCACTGCATTCTTCTGTAAGAGCTATAAAACCACACTCCTCTATTTTTCGCTTGTGGGAAAGAATATCTTTCAAAAATTTTGCATATTTAGGCATTCGCTCAAGCACCTCAGCGAATGGAATGTTGATATGGAGCTTTTTGAAGATATCAAGGAACTTAGCAAACTGGTTATCAAACTTTGCATTTTTTAGGCGTTGTGGGAAAGGAACTTTGGGGATGATCTCCTTTGGAATCTGAGTTGGAGCGTCCAGTAGCTCTTGATTATTTGATGTGGACTCGGATGATGACGAATGCACTCCGTCATGTGCGACCACTTTCTTGTTTTCTTTAGTACAATTTTCAATTACTGCCCCACTTCTAAGTGTGATGGCATTGCATTGCTCTCTGGGGTTGATTTCAGTGGAACTGGGCAATGTACCTTGTGGGCGTCCATTTAATGCAGCTGCCATCTGGCCCATTTGAGTTTCCAAACTTCGAATTTGAGCTGACTGGTTTTGCAAGGTAGTTCGTGTTTCAGCCATAAATTTATTGGTGTGCTCCCCCATTTCAGCAATCATATTACTAGTGCGCTCACCCATTTTGGCAATTAACTCTTCAAGATTAACCTTCCTTTCCTGCACTGGTGGTCCTTGCTGAGGCACTTGATGTAACGACCCGAGGAGGATCGTCACGCGTCATGACTTTCCTTTAAACTTATCCGTACTTTTATACCTCTGTAATCGTAGTATATTTTTTTTCTCAGACTTATATCATATCTCATCTTAACTTAAATTCGCTGAATGACCGCGTTTAGCTTTCACTCCTGCCGATCGCTAAACGACAAACATCTAGTTGTTCTACCGGTCAGCACGTGCATCTCACATGACTCGTTAAACATCTATCGGCAGGCACACATATTTGCATCTGCCGACAGTCACGTGCATCACGCGTGACCAATTAAATCATCACTCAATTACAACGACAAAAGACTGACTTATCTACCGATGACAAGGCACTCCATCTGCCGATGGCAACACACAACATCTGCCGATGGCATTTATACTACATCTTCCGATAGATTAACTCACATCATCTGCCGATGACGTGGCACTACATCTTCTGGTAGATTAACTCACATCATCTGCCGATGACGTGGCACTACATCTTCTGGTAGATTAACTCACATCATCTGCCGATGACGTGGCACTACATCTTCTGGTAAGGCGGAATGACATTTCCATCTTCCGGTATCTTGACCTACTACACATGCCGATCTCTAGGCATATCGTCTGCCGATGACGTCAGCCGGAAGACAAATACTTTTCCTCTTCCGATGACGTCCTCCGGAAGACAGACTTACCCGACTCCCATCACAATCCTCCTGTCGATTTCTACACTTCAAAATAACACATCTCCTGCCGATAGACAAGTACTTTCATCTACCGACTACTAAACATTAACCTATCATCTTCTTCTTCCGGTAGACAAGCAAACTTCATCTACCGATTTCTAAACTCCATAATAACACTCACACCTTCCGATAGACAAATACATTTCGTCTACCGGCAGCACAAACATCATAACTTCAAACTTAATACCGGGACACCAACAGAATAAACCACAGATTCATTAAAACTCATACAGCGGAAGACTTAGTTAAAATCACTCATTCTATATTCTTATAATATACTCATAATCAGTATTCAAGCTAGACAAGTTCAAGCTCCATAATCATAAGTAACATCATCCTACTTAAACTTTTATGTTCATAGTTATCATTAAAACCTTAAGAGTAAAACCAGAGGGTCATAATCGCCATCCAGCCACAGATTTCACACTGATCACCTCCAGCAACCGAGCTTAGACATTTTTATCAACTTTGAATTCCTCACCTGATATTTCTTCACCTACATCATAAGGTGTAACTGTAAGCCTAAGGCTTAGTAAGGAATGCAAACTATTATGAGTTCATGAATGCATAACTTGGAGAAAAACATGCTCATAAGTCTTTTCTTTTCACGTACTTGTTCTTAATCATCATTCATAATCGTATCTCGTATTCATTGTTCATAATCATCATTCGTAGACATGCTCATATTCATCATTCCTTTCATCATTCATATTCTTCATTACATTATGTGGTTTAAGGGAGGATTTGTGCCGGTAAAGGGGGTTCGACAGTGAGTTTGATCATGGTCCCTACTGCGGGTCGTATTCATATGTCCTACTGCGGACTGTGACATACGCCGAACCACCCCCAACCCTCACTTAACCACGTTGCATAAGTTTTATCTTCTTACCTTATTCATGAGAAAACATATTTCAAAACATTTTCATATGCTTGAGAAGTAAAACATGATGCATAACATAAATGCACTTAATCATCGAACTAAGACAGGGGAGTACATGAGAATAACAGAACCATATCCATCGACATTTCATCAAACATATAGAAGACAACGTTCACTAAATCTAACATAGTCCTTTGATGTAGGGCCCTATTGGCCGGAAACTTAGTACATTCACTTACCTGGATCCTTAGCAACTTGAATCACTTTCTCTTCAACTTCTTCACCTAAAACATTCCACATTATAGTAGTTAAAATCAAGTCCTAAAAGTTCTAATCGAAAGTCATCCTAGAATCTAGCAGCTAAGGTTCTCTGTGCAGTCTGAAATCCAAAACCAAAACAGCTAGATATAGCTATCGATTAAACGGGGTCGGTTATATAAAAGGTCCAGAATCGATTTAAGGGTGACATTACCAAATGAAGATAAAGAACGATGACCAACTGACTCAGCCATTGAAGAGCCCGAAAGTACAAGTTCAACTGAAAACAGAGTTCTAAATGACTACCCGGCATCTACATTGTCAAAATCTTACCTAGAATGCGGGTTATCGGAGTGGAGGCTGAAAAACCAGTTGTTGGGGAGGAAAAAGGCTCCAGAGAAGAAGGGAGTCGCCGAGAGGAAATGTCGGCTGCAGTGAGGTTTAAATGAGATTTAAGGTTTCCATTTTCTATTTATACCTAATCCTTCAGTCTTTATTACAAAATTGCCACTCAACCTAGTTTTACTCAACTTGTAATGAATTTGCCTCAACATTAAATTTAATCATAAAGGTTAAATAAAGGGTAACAATGAGAATGGTCAGAAAATCACCTGGCCGAAATGTCGGGCGTTACATCCACCCCTCCTTAAACAAAATTTTCGTCCCCGAAAATTGGTCAAGCAAAGAGTTCTGGATACTTGTCCAACATATCCTGCTGCAGTTCCCATGTAGCTTCTTCAATACCATGATTCTTCCACAAAACCTTAACCAACAAGATTTCCTTATTCCTTAGAGTCTTCACTGCAGAATCCAAAATTTGTACTGGTTTCTCTTCATACACCAAATTAGGCTCAACTTCGATTTCTGTTGGTTCAACAACCTGAGTCGGATCACGTATGCATTTCCTTAGCATAGACACATGAAAGACATTGTGAACCTTTTCCAAAGATGGAGGCAAAAGTAATCTATAGGCTGTGCTACCAATCTTAGCTAAGACAGGGAATGGTCCAATGAACCGTGGGTTAAGCTTTCCCTTCTTACCAAATCTTAAGACTCCTCTAAATGGTGAAATCTTCAGGAAAACTTCATCGCCAACAGAAAATTCAAGATCTCTTCTTCTTTGGTCCGCATAACTCTTCTGCCGGCTTTGTGCAGTTAACATCCTTTTCCTAATGACTGTAATCTTGTCTGACATCTGTTGTAAAATCTCTGGGCCCAATAACTTCGCTTCACCAACCTCATCCCAGTACAAAGGTGACCTACATTTCCTGCCATACAAAGCTTCATAGGGTGCCATACCAATTGTGGACTGATAACTGTTGTTGTAAGAAAACTCAATCAGAGGTAGGTGTCTACTCCAAGATGCCTGAAAGTCTAGAACACATCCCCTTAACATATCCTCGAGTATCTGAATGGTCCTCTCGGATTGTCCATCCGTCTGCGGGTGAAAAGCGGTGCTGAAGGATAACTTTGTGCCTAAGGTACCTTGTAAACTTTTCCAGAATCGGGAGGTGAATCTAGGGTCACGATCAGAGACTATGGATACGGGAATCCCATGCAATCTGATAATTTCTTGAACGTAAAGATTAGCAAGTTGGTCCATCGTGTAGGTTGTCTTTACAGGTAAGAAATGAGCTGACTTTGTCATCCTATCAATCACAACCCAAATACTGTCATGTCCTTTAGTTGTTTTAGGTAAGCCTACAACAAAATCCATGGCAATGTTTTCCCACTTCCATTCGGGAATAGGTAGAGGTTGAAGGGTACCTCCTGGTCGTTGGTGCTCGGCTTTAACTTGCTGGCATACCAAGCATGATTCTACGTACTTGGCGACATCCCTCTTCATATTAGGCCACCAATAAAGTAACTTCAAGTCTCGATACATCTTGGTACTACCGGGATGTATAGAAAAGGAAGACGAGTGAGCCTCGGCCAAAATCAACTTACGTAATTCTTCATCACAAGGGACATACCATCGATTCCTAAATCTCAGGATTCCATCATTGGAAAGACTAAACTCGGAGGTGGCGTCCTTCAACTTATTCATCATACTGTTATTCTCCTCGGAATTCTTCTGTTGTGACTCTTTGATCTTTTCCAAAATTGTTGGTTGAATAGTTAACTCAGCGAGCAAGACTGATAACTCTGGAACTATCTCCAAGTCAAATTTCTGAACTTCTGTTCTTAAGGGCATAGACAAAACTGACACTGCGGGTTGCATTGTTTTTGACATTCTGCTTAAAGCATCGGCTACAGCATTAGCCTTACCCGGGTGGTACTTGATTTCAAAGTCATAGTCCTTAACGAATTCTAACCAACGTCTCTGTCTCATGTTTAATTCCTTTTGGGTGAAAAGATACTTTAAACTCTTGTGGTCAGAAAACACATCGCACTGCTGTCCATACAAATAGTGCCTCCAAATTTTTAAAGCAAAAACAACTGCAGCTAGCTCTAAATCATGAGTGGGGTAATTCTGTTCATAACCTTTTAGCTGTCTAGAGGCATACGCCACAACTTTACCTTCTTGCATCAAAACACACCCCAAACCAATCTTGGATGCGTCACAATAAACACTAAATTTTCCTTCTTCAGTTGGGAGAGTCAATAATGGGGCTGTCGTTAACTTCTGTTTCAGTGATTGGAAGCTGTCTTCACAAGCTTCGGTCCAAGAGTACTTGAGGTCCTTGGTTAAGTTGGTTAAAGGTTTAGCTATCATAGAAAATCCCTTAATGAACTTCCTATAATAACCAGCCAGACCAAGGAAACTTCGAACTTCACTGACATTCTTTGGCTGCGGCCAGTCCTTAACGGCCTGAACCTTAGTTGGGTCTACTGATATGCCCTCAGCAGAAATGACATGACCTAAAAAGTTGACTTTATCCAGCCAAAATTCACATTTGGACAGTTTGGCATAGAGTTGTTGCTGTTTTAAGGTTGATAACACTATTCTCAAATGTTCAGCATGGTCGGCTTCAGTCTGTGAGTATACTAAAATGTCATCTATAAACACAATCACAAACTTATCCAGGTATTCACGAAATACTCGGTTCATCAAGTCCATGAAAGCTGCAGGCGCGTTAGTCAGTCCAAATGACATCACAAGAAATTCATAATGTCCGTAGCGGGTTCTGAAGGCTGTCTTTGGTATATCTCCTTCCTTAACCTTCAGTTGGTAATAACCCGAACGTAAGTCAATCTTTGAGAATACCTTAGCTCCTTGTAGTTGGTCAAACAGGTCATCAATCCGGGGTAAAGGATATTTATTCTTGACTGTCAACTTATTCAGTTCTCTGTAGTCTATACACATTCTAAGAGAACCATCTTTCTTTTTAACGAAAAGGACAGGTGCACCCCAGGGAGAACTACTAGAACGTATAAATCCCTTGTCAACTAATTCCTGTAGTTGGACCTTTAATTCTTTCAACTCAACAGGTGCCATTCGATAAGGGTTCTTAGACACAGGTAATGCCTCGGGGTATGTATCAATCACAAATTCTATCTCTCTATCGGGTGGTAGTCCCGGTAAATCGTCCAAGAATGCTTCAGGAAACTCTCGTACCGTAGGAATATCTTGTAGTTCCGCCTTATTCTTCACTCGGGCATCCATTATGTTGGCTAGATAACTCAAGCAACCATTCTTCAGTAACCGTTGAGTCGCTAGTGAGGATATGATTGGTATCTTACTCATCTTTGGAATAGCTTGGAAGGTATACCGATCTCCATTTGGGGGTCGGAAATCAACTAGGCCAGACCTACAACTAATCGTGGCATAATGCCTAAATAACCAATCCATTCCTAAAATAATCTCATATCCTTTCATGCCAATCATAATCAGTTCTACATATAGCTCCTTATCTCCTAAGGACAAAACATCACACTTCAACATTTGCTCAGAATGTAAAGACTTCCCTGATGGTAACATAACTCTATACGGTTTATCAACTGGCGAAAGTTCTAACTTATGTTTACACACAAACAGGGTTGCTATGAATGAGTGTGTGGCTCCCGTATCAATAAGTGTATAAGCAGAAAAACCACAAACCATAATGGTACCTGATATGACCGTGTGTGGTTCAACATCTTCATCCTCCATCATAGCATAGACTCTTGGTGCAACTCTAATTCGATTCGGGTCTGATGGCATCGGGCAGTCTCTGGCTATGTGTCCAACCTTGTCGCATCTATAGCAACGGCCAGAGTGCAGCTTGCACTCCCCATGGTGATTCTTCTGACAGTTGGAACATAGGGGAGCTGAAGGTCGCTTTCCTCTTCCTTGGTCATCACTTGGATTGAAGGATCTCTTAACACCTTGCTGTTGTTGTTGCTGGTTTCTGTTCTGCTGGGGTTGCCATCCCTTGTTCTGCCGTGGTGGTGGTTGAGTCTCCTTAGTGAACTTCCTTGGCTGTTCACGCTGTGCATAAGCTGTCATCTCAGCCTCCTCCAATTCCAGGGCCTTAGCCGTCACTTCGCCATAAGGTATATTGTGTATCCCAGAAGTCTTTACCTTCACATACAAACTCGGCTTCAGTCCTTGAACAAATTGGTAAATCTTGTCTTCATCATTCTCAACCAGTCGGGGAGCAAACCGTGACAAAGCATCGAATTTGCATATATAATCCGTCACAGAGCCAGTTTGCCGCAGGTTCATGAATTCTTTCTTCTTGCTGGCCTGAACGGTCCTATTGAAGTACTTGTCAAAGAAGGCAGTCTTAAACGTATCCCAAGTCATAGTCTCTGCATTAACAGTGCTCTGAAGAGAATCCCACCAATGCCTTGCATTCAGCTCCAAATGATAGACAGCATAGGTGACTCTATCTCCTTCATCAACTTTCGCATACTTAAACATGTCCTCTACTTTTCGGATCCATTCCTCAGCATAAATAGGGTCAGAAACTTGGCCATTGAATGTCGGGGGTCTGAGCCTGTGGAAGCGCTCACCCCCATGATCATGAGTTACATTAGAGCTGGAGTTCCCAAGCTCTTCTTTAGTAATCACTAGTTGCTCTATTTGTCGTGATTGGCGATTAACTAATTCTATTAGCTGAGCAACGGTGGTTCTATCCACGTTGTCTTCCCTCTGTTGACCTCTTACCATCTTGAGATTCCTAAACAATAATAGAAACACATCTTAACATAATGACATCACTAGAATCGTAAACACTTACAGTTGTTGGAGAGTATTCAGGTGGCAATCTGTGCTGGAAGGCAGTCTACAGAACCGATTTTAGAACCTGGTTTAGCTTTGATACCATAATTGTAACGACCCGAGGAGGATCGTCACGCGTCATGACTTTCCTTTAAACTTATCCGTACTTTTATACCTCTGTAATCGTAGTATATTTTTTTTCTCAGACTTATATCATATCTCATCTTAACTTAAATTCGCTGAATGACCGCGTTTAGCTTTCACTCCTGCCGATCGCTAAACGACAAACATCTAGTTGTTCTACCGGTCAGCACGTGCATCTCACATGACTCGTTAAACATCTATCGGCAGGCACACATATTTGCATCTGCCGACAGTCACGTGCATCACGCGTGACCAATTAAATCATCACTCAATTACAACGACAAAAGACTGACTTATCTACCGATGACAAGGCACTCCATCTGCCGATGGCAACACACAACATCTGCCGATGGCATTTATACTACATCTTCCGATAGATTAACTCACATCATCTGCCGATGACGTGGCACTACATCTTCTGGTAGATTAACTCACATCATCTGCCGATGACGTGGCACTACATCTTCTGGTAGATTAACTCACATCATCTGCCGATGACGTGGCACTACATCTTCTGGTAAGGCGGAATGACATTTCCATCTTCCGTATCTTGACCTACTACACATGCCGATCTCTAGGCATATCGTCTGCCGATGACGTCAGCCGGAAGACAAATACTTTTCCTCTTCCGATGACGTCCTCCGGAAGACAGACTTACCCGACTCCCATCACAATCCTCCTGTCGATTTCTACACTTCAAAATAACACATCTCCTGCCGATAGACAAGTACTTTCATCTACCGACTACTAAACATTAACCTATCATCTTCTTCTTCCGGTAGACAAGCAAACTTCATCTACCGATTTCTAAACTCCATAATAACACTCACACCTTCCGATAGACAAATACATTTCGTCTACCGCAGCACAAACATCATAACTTCAAACTTAATACCGGGACACCAACAGAATAAACCACAGATTCATTAAAACTCATACAGCGGAAGACTTAGTTAAAATCACTCATTCTATATTCTTATATATACTCATAATCAGTATTCAAGCTAGACAAGTTCAAGCTCCATAATCATAAGTAACATCATCCTACTTAAACTTTTATGTTCATAGTTATCATTAAAACCTTAAGAGTAAAACCAGAGGGTCATAATCGCCATCCAGCCACAGATTTCACACTGATCACCTCCAGCAACCGAGCTTAGACATTTTCATCAACTTTGAATTCCTCACCTGATATTTCTTCACCTACATCATAAGGTGTAACTGTAAGCCTAAGGCTTAGTAAGGAATGCAAACTATTATGAGTTCATGAATGCATAACTTGGAGAAAAACATGCTCATAAGTCTTTTCTTTTCACGTACTTGTTCTTAATCATCATTCATAATCGTATCTCGTATTCATTGTTCATAATCATCATTCGTAGACATGCTCATATTCATCATTCCTTTCATCATTCATATTCTTCATTACATTATGTGGTTTAAGGGAGGATTTGTGCCAGTAAAGGGGGTTCAACAGTGAGTTTGATCATGGTCCCTACTGCGGGTCGTATTCATATGTCCTACTGCGGACTGTGACATACGCCGAACCACCCCCAACCCTCACTTAACCACGTTGCATAAGTTTTATCTTCTTACCTTATTCATGAGAAAACATATTTCAAAACATTTTCATATGCTTGAGAAGTAAAACATGATGCATAACATAAATGCACTTAATCATCGAACTAAGACAGGGGAGTACATGAGAATAACAGAACCATATCCATCGACATTTCATCAAACATATAGAAGACAACGTTCACTAAATCTAACATAGTCCTTTGATGTAGGGCCCTATTGGCCGGAAACTTAGTACATTCACTTACCTGGATCCTTAGCAACTTGAATCACTTTCTCTTCAACTTCTTCACCTAAAACATTCCACATTATAGTAGTTAAAATCAAGTCCTAAAAGTTCTAATCGAAAGTCATCCTAGAATCTAGCAGCTAAGGTTCTCTGTGCAGTCTGAAATCCAAAACCGAAACAGCTAGATATAGCTATCGATTAAACGGGGTCGGTTATATAAAAGGTCCAGAATCGATTTAAGGGTGACATTACCAAATGAAGATAAAGAACGATGACCAACTGACTCAGCCATTGAAGAGCCCGAAAGTACAAGTTCAACTGAAAACAGAGTTCTAAATGACTACCCGGCATCTACATTGTCAAAATCTTACCTAGAATGCGGGTTATCGGAGTGGAGGCTGAAAAACCAGTTGCTGGGGAGGAAAAAGGCTCCAGAGAAGAAGGGAGTCGCCGAGAGGAAATGTCGGCTGCAGTGAGGTTTAAATGAGATTTAAGGTTTCCATTTTCTATTTATACCTAATCCTTCAGTCTTTATTACAAAATTGCCACTCAACCTAGTTTTACTCAACTTGTAATGAATTTGCCTCAACATTAAATTTAATCATAAAGGTTAAATAAAGGGTAACAATGAGAATGGTCAGAAAATCACCTGGCCGAAATGTCGGGCGTTACACTTGAGGTAATTGCACGGTGTTGTTCTGATTTTGCCATGAAAAATTTGGGTGATTGTTGCGCCCCCCATTAAAATAGTTCCCTGAATTCTGGTATGTTGGTCTAGTATAATTTCCCACAAATTGAGCTTGTTCAGATGAACTATTAGCCATTTGGTTCCCTTGCTGACAGTTTTCACTAGCATGTGGTCTTTGGCACCACTGACATTGATTGATCGGAGAATGAATTGCATTAACTGAAACTTGATTTCCTTGAATGTGCTGAGTGAGGGTTGCAATTTGTGTAGTCAATGCTTTTATCGCCTCCATTTCTGGGGTATTTGACTGCCTCCTCAAAATCTGACGTTCAACCGGGCACTGATCATTAGTTAGGGATAACTCTTCTAACAGGTTAAATGCCTCCACTCCTGTCTTAGATAATAGTGATCCACCAGCTGCTGAGTTGACAAGCGTCCGTGTAGAACTTGATAGGCCGATGAAGAATGTCTGTATTTGCATCCATTGTGGTAGACCATGCTGGGGGCATTTTCTCAAAAGCTCCTTGAATCGGCCCCATGATTCATAAACTGTCTCGCCATCGTATTGAGTAAAATTGGTGATCTCATTTCGGAGTCTTGCCATCTTTTCAAAGGGAAAGAACTTAGATAAAAATTTCTGAACCAATTCGTTTCACGTTGTAATTGAGCCTGGCGGTAAGGAGTGTAACCAATTCTTTGCGCGATCTCTTAGCGTGAAGGGGAATAACCTGAGCTTGATAGCATCCTCAGAGACATTATGGTATTTGAATGTATCACAAACCTCGACAAAGCTAGCAATATGATCCTTGGGATCCTCGTTAGGTAGACCACAAAATTGATATTGTTGAATCATTTGTATTGTACCCGGCTTTATTTCAAAATTATTGCACGTGATAGCCGGTTTTCGGATTACTGATTGAACCCCGTCCATGGATGGCATAACATAATCCAACAAAGTCCTTCTTTCGACTGCCTCAACCCCGACCATCTGTGGTATGTGAGCATTTTGATCATCTGCATTTTGATTAGCTGCCATAATTGCTTGTCTTGTTTCCCTTCGATTTTTACGGCAAGTTCGTTCAATTTCAAGATCGATAGGGATTAGGTTGGCAGTACCTAATTTTCGCATGCACCTGCAATGTGCAAATAATTCAATTTAGATCTAACAGGAAAAGAAAATTCAAATATAAACTAAAATCAAATAATTCAAAAAAATAACAAAATTTATTCCCTGGCAACGGCGCCAAAAACTTGTTGCGAAAAATCGTACTACGCAAGTGCACGTGTCGCAAAAGTAATAAAGTGTGTATTAAGTACGAGTGTCGATCCCACGAGGAATAATTATGTTAAAAGTTGAATATCTAATTTCTAGTTTAATTTGAAAAGAAACAATAAATTTAGTGATTTGGATTTTTAAAACTAAAATAATTCAAATAAAATAAGTGAACAATTTAAATAAAATATTCTAAAATAAAGAAGTAAGATTATATGTTGAGAAAATCCAGGGTTCCGATTTCACTTAGATAATCCTATTTATCAGACCTAATTCAAATAGTTAAATCCTATTTCTATGTGTTGATGGCAATTTCACGAAAATATTTATCAATCTCTCTCGAGCAAAGATAAACTTATTCAACTAACGAATTATCACCTCTCGGTCTCTAATCCTGAGAATTAATTGAATGCATTAGGAACAAGAAATTATGTTACCACTCAAACGTCCTAACTATCTCTAGCCTAGGATCCTTTTTAAGGCAAACTATTCAGTGCACGGTTAAATTCTCCGCTCTCGCATCCCGAATCAACCCTAAAGTTCTTAGTTTTAGTGATCAAGCAAACCTAAGCATTACGTTCAGAATAGATTACTCAACACAAAACAGAAACAGGAAATTAAATACTTGAATTAAGAAAAACAAATAATCATAACTAAGCTACATCGAAACCCTAGAACAAACGTTTAGTTCATGCTAAAAGGTAAATAAACAACGATATTAAGGAGTTGCATAATTAAAATGAAGAAATAAAAGGAAAATAAAAAAATAGCTGTCGCCGGAATTGCTCCTCGCCGAAAATCGCCTCGGTGAAGCTCTCTGCCGCTACTCCAGGATGTGGCTTTTTGCTCACGGCTTCAGTCTCTTTATAAAAGGTTTAAGCTCTAGGTTTAATTCAATTTCAGATCGATGGTTAATAATCACTGCTTCTGTAGATCAACGGTGTAGATTAAAATTCAGATTCTTTCCAAAATGGTGATACGCCTTCAGCGATCGATCTCTGCCAAGCATAGAGATCGATCGCTGACCTCTTTTCTGCTGGAATATGTATTGTGTAGTCTTCCTTTCTTTGATGTACAGCGATCGATCTCTGTGGTTTGCATGGAGACCGATCGCTCATTCTTTTGTTTCTATCCTTGGTCTTCAGCGATCAATTTCAAGATATGGTGGCTATCAATCGCTGCTTTGCATGGAGACCGATCGCTCCTTCTTCTTCTGTTGGCGATCGATCTCTGGATTTTATGGAGATCGGTCGCTGCTTGTGACTTCTTTGCTGTTTGTGGCGATTGATTTCAGAATGCTTCTTGGAGATCAATCGCTGCATGTGATTTCTTCTTGTTGTCTTCTATTCCTATTTTTGTAAACTTTTCTGCATACTTATACAATTATCGTTAAATTATTCCAATCACTTGAGAAAAACTATTCATTTCAAGTCTTAAAGAATATATATAAGTGTGTAAAATACACACTTATCACCTGCACACCAAACAATTCAACATATCTCTCATTTCATCCACAATAACCACTAAACGTGCAAATTACACGTACTCTAGACGCACTTAATTACGTGATAAAACTTTCTAAAAACGAACGGCGTGGATAGCTCTAAAACTCGAGCGTATCCGTACCGATCTTGAAACCATTTAAAACATTTCTATGACGTTAAATAATAAGTGTTAAATCAAAACATTTTCTATGTACTATTTACCAAGCATTTGATCCGTTATATAAACCTATAATCTACCAGTAACAACATCCTATACTATCTATACATACTATCCAACAGCCCAAAATGTCCATAAAACCCTCAAAACTCTGTACATACTTCCCACGGGTCGGTTAAGCCTCGACTGCGCCAGCACACCACCGCAGCCATCCTCCGTCAACTGTATCATGTCTCAGGAGGAGGAATCCCATCCTCACCTGGTTCCTCGGTATCTAGGTCACCTACACCATACAATACACTATGAGATGAAATCTCAGTAAGCTCTAGTAAATGCTATGCATGCTGTGCGTATGAGTTCGATAAACCATGCTTTATTTTATCTTACTATGCAATGCTCAATACGCCTTTCGGCCAATACAATACGCCTTTCGGCCAATACAATACGCCTTTTGGCCAATATTATGCTCAATACGCCTTTCGGCCAATACAATAAGCCTTTCGGCCAATGCTATGCTCAATACGCCTTTCGGCCAATGCTATGCTCAATACGCCTTTCGGCCAATACAATACGCCTTTCGGCCAATGCTATGCTCAATACGCCTTTCGGCACAGTTATATCAATACGCCTTTCGGCACAGTTATATCAATACGCCTTTCGGCACAGTTATATCAATACGCCTTTCGGCACAGTTATATCAATACGCCTTTCGGCCAATGCAATACGCCTTTCGGCCAATACAATACGCCTTTCAGCCAATGCACAATAAGCCTTACGGCCAATGATCAATAAGCCTTTCGGCCGATGCACGATAAGCCTTGCGGCCAATGAACGATAAGCCTTTCGGCCGATGCAATGCATTACGTTATCTTTAAAACTCTGTGTGGAAATTCATTTTCATGCTTTTCTTTAAAACAAGTGATGCGTGAACAGTTCAATAACTTACAGTAAACAAGCAATAATATATGACTGTAAAAGCATAAACTATAAACTCCTAAAACCTAGCTACCCAAACCGAGCAAAACTAACTAAAGGCATCTCCAAAACTCCTCGAGACGACATTTGACGTACGGTGTAGGCCAATCGGCCAAAGAAGGTCACGAGAACTTACCTCGTGCACACTGCAATCCAAGCTTCGTCCACGAGCGCTGTTTACCTAAGCAATTTACAAGGATTGACGTTAAAACAAGTTTAAGTTAATAAACTTCCAAATTGTCAAAACCTTGACTAAGCTTTCTAAAGTTTTAATCCATTTCATCGAGCCATTTATTTGAGAAATTTACGCTCGGCACCTCAATTCTCGAATTACGAACTTTTCTGAAAATCCTAAAATTCTCGGATTTTAAACTTTTTCACGAATTGATCCAACTTCGTCCAATAATGTTTAATACGTTCAATAGATACTTATTTAAGGCTAACCTATTAATTACGAACCCTAAATCTCATTTTAAGTCGAAACCCTAAACGAACCTAATTATTTAAAACTCCGAAATCATCAAAATAAAAGCTCTAAGATCGTAGGTTCATACCTAGAACGTCGATTGAAGGAAGAATCGAGAAGAATGGAGACAATCGGAAGGAAGATCGGAGGTTGAAGTGAGAAATCGCCTGAGGAAGAGAGTTCCGTCGTGCAGAGGAAAAAGAGAAAACAAAATAACAGAGAAGAAAGTGTTCTGCCGAGGAGAAAGAGAAAAGAAATATAGTTTTTATTAATTTACTTTGCAAAATTACTATTTTGCCCTTCTTTAGTTTTTCTTCCTTCGGTTCGTTAATTGGCTAACAATCCGGGTTCACCAAACCTCCTAATTTCACCAACAAGTCCAACTTATTATTTGGGATTTATTAAAACTGTCCGTTCACAATTTGGACCTCGTTTACTATTTTTACGAGAACGTCTTTTACATTACAAAAAGTGTATTTACTCGGAACATAGTGTTTGGTCTCCGAAAATTCCCATAATTTCCTTAGAATTCTTATTAATCGTTAGGATCGTAATGACGCTTTCTTTTCGGGAAACGGACCTGATTTGACATATTTACCAAAAATGCCATTATATAATAAAATAATAATATAATACCTTATATCTGGAATCCGTACAAGCCGGATATTACAGCATGTGTTGACAATCCACAGAAATTTCATCGTCCGGTCATCACGTGCATTGCGCGTGACTCGCTTAACACCGCCTAAAAGGAGACATCTTCCGGTGGGCACGTGGGCCTCGCGTGCTCAACTAAAACATCATCCGGTGACATCCACCGGTCACTAGACGACAAGATAACATTTACAACTTCTGGTCACTAAACGACAAAACACATTTTACATCTACCGGTGACTAAACGACAAAACACATTCTGCATCTACCAGTGACTAAACGACAAAACACATTCTGCATCTACCGGTGACTAAACGACAAAACACATTCTGCATCTACCGGTCGCTAGACGACAAAACACATTCTACGTCTACCGGTCGCTAAACGACAAAACACATTCTACGTCTACCGGTGACGTCATCCGAAAGACTAAACCATCAAACTACTATCATTCGGCATCTGCCGATGACGTCAGCCGGAAGACTAGACCATCAAACTGCTATCATTCGGCATCTGCCGATGACGTCAGCCGGAAGACTAAACCATCAAACTACTATCATTCGGCATCTGCCGATGACGTCAGTCGGAAGACTACCTCATCCAGCTTCCATCTTACGGTAGAAAACACTAAATCATCAAATGACACCTTCCAACAGAAAGAACCACAACTCATTCAGAATGCATATAGCGGAAGACTTAAGCTACAGATCATTTATAAATCTATATAATCATTCCCTGACTCAGTGATCAACTAGACAGTCTCAAGGCTCAACATTATAAAATAATCTCATCCTACTTAAACTACCATATCCTTTATTATACTAAAACAAAAGAGCATTAACCAGGGGTCATAAATCGCCTTTCCAGCCCTGCACTGTCATTTTGAGCATCCTCCAGCAACCAGCTTTAAGCATTCTCTTTGAACAAAGTATCCTCACCTGAACCTTCTTCACCTACACCATAAGGTTCAACTATAAGCCTAATGCTTAGTAAGGAATGCATGCTGATAGATATACATGAGTGCACAAATTAGAGAACACAAGTTCATAAACCTTTCTTCATTCATGTTCATTTTCATTATTTACATGGCATGTATTAAGGCAGGAAACGAGGGAGAAGGGCAGGGTACATAGTCATTTGCCTATCGCGGCAATCATAGTAACGACTTGTTCGGCCTCCACCAGTGGGAGAATTCGCGAGCCATACATGTCATCAACTCGGCCTCCACCAGTGGGAGAATCCGCGAGCCATAGTAATCATTAACTCGGCCTCCACCGGTAGGAGGATTCGCGAGCCATTCATATCATAGTCTTTTCCCCCGCTCTGCACTTAATCATGGTTACATTTGCTCTTCATGTTCTTAACTTAATCATAAACGTGGACATAATGCATAGACATGAAGTTCCCAGAGAAAAGTCATACCATAAAGACAAACAAAACATCTCGTAGCTTAAAATCTTCGTACACAAATTCTTCATATCATGGAAATAACTAATCATAATCAACAGACTAACATCTCAATGATTTCCTAATACCCTTGCGGTGTAGGGCCCTAGTGGCCGGAAATCTTAATACATTCACTTACCTGGTTTCCTTAGCAATCCGAGCTTCTTCCCTTTAAACTTCTTCACCTAAAACATGTACATTACAGTAGTTAAAACAAAGGTCCTAATAGTTCTATTCATAAATCGTCCTAGGACTTTAATAGCTAAAGTTACTCCGAATCCTCTGTTTGACACACTGCAGTCTGAAATCTGAAACTAGGTGGACAGGTTTTACCATTGATTAAATCCGAGTTGGTTACTTTGAAATGTTCAGAATCGATTTTGGATGACATTTCTACTCTCAGACTTAAAAGGGTCTTAAACTACTCGGCCACTGCTAAGAAATTCCGAACTCAAATGCCGAGCTGAAAGCAAAACTTTAATCACTAATAAATGACTACATTGTCCATTCCATACCTTGGGTGCGGATTTGCAGAGAAAAGCAGGCTGAAACCAGCCGTCAGCAAGGGAAGATTCTGGTAGCCGAGAGCAAAAGCTTGGGAGAGAAGGAATCTCCGAGAGGGAATGTCGGCTACAGTGGTAATAAAATGAGGTTTAAGGTTTCCATTTTCTATTTATACTCAACCCATCAATCTTAATTACAAAACTGCCACCCAACCTAGTTTTACTCTACTTGTAATAAATTTGTCTTAACATTAAATTTAAATCATAAAGGTTAAATAAGAGGGTGACAATGAAAATGGTCATAAAATCTGTAATATCCGGCTCGTACGGATTTTTAAGAATATTATTATTATATTATTGGATGACATTTTTGTAAATATGTCAAATCAGGTCCGTTTTACGAAAAGAAAGCGTCACGACGATCCTAACAATTAATAGGAATTTTTAAGAAATTTAGGGAATTTTCGGAATAATATCGATATATTCCGAGTAAATACGCTTTTCGTAATATAAAGGACGTTTTAGTAAAAATAGCAAACGAGGTCCGATTTGTGAACAGACAGTTTTAATAGAACCCAGATAATAAGTTGGATTTATTGGCGAAATAAGAAGTTCGAAACGGTTGAAAACACGAGAGGTAGTGACGTTCAATAAATAAATAAACTAATTAAAATAAATAATGAAATAAAATAAAAATTAAAATTAAAATCTTAATTTTAGTTAAAATAAAACAGAATGGCTTCGAGCCATTCTGTTCTTCACCGCGACCCGACGACAGCCGACAACAGCCGACGACCGAGAGACGAGCGACGCCCCTTCCGACAGCCAACGCCGGCGATTTCTCGCCGTTTTCAGGCCAGACGACGGCGGCGAGCATAGTCCGGCCTTTCTCCGCGCATGAATCGATAGGTAAGGCGATTTTCTTGCCCTGTTTTCGGTTCGATTTAGGGCCGTGAACGACGAGCTCGATAGAGCTCTGATTTTCGGCCACTTTTGGCCGTTTTTAGCGTCAAATGGCCGAGCTTAACATCGGCTATGGTTGATTGGCAGTGAGGAGCTCAATTTGAGCGAATTTCAGTGAATCCCGAATTGGGGATTTCGGGTTTTCTGGTTTAAAACCTTAAATTCTCTTTGGATTATACTAATTGGATGTTAGGATAGTTGATTGGTGTTGAATCGGAGGTGAATTGATAAAAAAATCGAAAAGGGGAATTTTCCCGATTTAGGGCACTTCGGGTTTTTGATTGTAATTCGGTATTTTCGATTAATTTAGGCTAATTAAGGCTAATTGGGATTGATTGGTGAGGAAATTGATGGAATTTGATGAAAAATTAGAAAGGGAGAAATTTTCGATTAAGGGCAGTTTCGGGTTTTTGGACATTTGACCTATCTACGGTAGTTTGTTTTAAAATTACTTTTGACAGGTTAAAATAGGTTATTAGAGGAGCGCGTGGCCGCTGGAATCGTTCGATTCCGATAACCGACGCGAAAGTTATGCGCGTTCAAAGTTTCGGGTCGGTTTTTACCGAACCCAAATTAGGGTCCAAAATTAATAGGTTTATAGTAATTGACGATATAAAGGACGTATTGAACGTTATTGGACGGAGTTAGAGTGAATTGAGAGAAATGTTAAAATTTGGGAATTTTCGGGTTTTTAGAAAAACTCGTTAATTATGATTTTAAATTATCGAGCGTTAATCGTTGTTTAAATACTTCGATTGGTTAGGTTAAGATTTTAGGAAAATTTCTTAGTTAAGGTTTTTGTTAAATTTGGACGTTATTAGTTCGAATTCGTTTTAATTACGATTATCGTATTTTGCTACAGACAAACAGCGCTCGTGGACGGAGCTAGAGTTTCAGCGCACACGAGGTAAGTTCTCGTGATTTTATTTGGCCGATAGGCCTACACCGTACGTCAAATCGTCTCGAGGAATTTTGGAGATGCTTTATGTTTAATTGTCACGGTTGGGTAGCTACGTCTAGAGGTTTATAGGTTATGCTTTACAGTCTTGATGGTATATGTTATTGCTTGTTTATTGTAAGATATTGAACTGTTCACGCATCACTCGTTTTAAAGAAAAACATGAAAAAGAACTTCCGCACAGAGTTTTTAAAGATAACGTAAAGCATTGCATCGGCCGTAAGGCTTATTGATCATTGGCCGTAAGGCTTATTGTGTATTGGCCGAAAGGCGTATTGTATTGGCCGAAAGGCGTATTGAGCATAGTATTGGCCGAAAGGCGTATTGATATAACTGTGCCGAAAGGCGTATTGATATAACTGTGCCGAAAGGCGTATTGATATAACTGTGCCGAAAGGCGTATTGTATTGGCCGAAAGGCGTATTGTATTGGCCGAAAGGCGTATTGAGCATAGTATTGGCCGAAAGGCGTATTGTATTGGCCGAAAGGCGTATTGTATTAGCCGAAAGGCATATTGTATTGGCCGAAAGGCGTATTGAGCATAGCATTGGCCGAAAGGCGTATTGTATTGGCCGAAAGACGTATTGAGCATTGCATAGTAAGATAAAATAAAGCATGGTTTATCGAACTCATACGCACAGCATGCATAGCATTTACTAGAGCTTACTGAGATTTTATCTCATAGTGTATTGTATGGTGTAGGTGACCTAGATATCGAGGAACCAGGTGAGGATGGGATTCCTCCTCCTGAGGCATGATACAGTTGACGGAGGATGGCTGCGGTGGTGTGCTGGCGCAGTCGATGCTTACCTGACCCGTGGGGAAGTATGTATAGATGTTTTGAGGGTTTTGGGATGTTTTGAGCTAATAGTAAACTGTATAGAAATTATAAGATGTTTGGAATCTGGTTAGTGGATAGGTTTACATTTAAATGATGGTTGTATAGAAATTATAGGATGTTTGGAATCTGGTTAGTGGATAGGTTTACATTTGATATTTTAATGTTCTGAATGTTTTGGAAACCTGTTGTTATAAACTGTTTTGTGATTTTGAAACAGGAGGATATGTTAAACTTTTAAACGGAACCACGCAGTTTATTTTCATGAAAATGTAATTTGTTATAGTTGCATTCGAGTTGGTTTTGAGGTGGTATTTCGGAAGACGTATGAGTATCGAGTGTTTGTGTACGTATTGGTTTAATTAATTGTTTTTATTTGTTTAAACGTTTTAGTAAATTGATTTTAAATTGTTTTCAAATCGTTTTCGCATAAACGCTAAGAATAAAGGAAAAAATGAATAATTTGTACGTTAATTAAGGGTAAATAAGGGTACAGTGTTAGGGTCGTTACAAAATCACCTGGCCAAAATGTCGGGTGTTACATCCACCCCTCCTTAAACAAAATTTTCGTCCTCGAAAATTGCTCAAGCAAATAACTCTGGATAATTGTCCAAAATCTCCTGCTGTCTTTCCCATGTAGCTTCTTCAATGCCGTGATTCATCCATAAAACTTTCACCAATGGAATCTCTTTGTTTCTCAGAGTCTTGATTGTATATTCCAAAATCTGTATTGGTTTCTCCTCATACTCCAGTGTCGGCTCTAAACCAATATCTGATGGCTGGATGACTTGCATTGGATCACGCATGCACTTCCTTAACATTGACACATGGAAGACATTATGAACTTTATCCAATGATGGAGGCAGTTGCAGTCTGTAAGCTGTACTCCCGACTTTTGCCAAGACAGGGAAGGGTCCAATAAATCTCGGATTAAGTTTTCCTTTCTTGCCAAATCTTAAGACTCCCTTAAATGGTGACACCTTTAAGAATACTTCATCTCCTACTGCAAACTCGAGTTCCCTCCTCCTTTGATCTGCATAACACTTCTGTCGGCTTTGTGCAGTCATCATTTTTTTTCGAATAGTGGCAATCTTATCTGACATTTGCTGCAGAATATCGGGTCCAAGAAGTTTTGTTTCGCCAACCTCGTCCCAGTAAAGAGGTGACCTACATTTCCTACCGTACAGTGCTTCATAGGGTGCCATACCAATGGTGGACTGATAACTGTTATTGTAGGAGAACTCAACTAGCGGTAAATGTCTGCTCCAAGTCGTCTGAAAGTCAAGTACACATGCTCTCAACATATCTTCGAGTATTTGAATAGTCCTTTCTGATTGGCCATCGGTCTGTGGGTGAAAAGCCGTGCTGAAAGATAACTTTGTACCTAATGTGCCTTGCAAACTTTTCCAAAATCGAGAGGTAAATCTGGGGTCACGGTCAGAAACAATGGATACCGGGATTCCATGCAATCTAATAATTTCCTGAACATAGAGATCAGCAAATTGGTCCATCGTATAGGTGGTCCTTACAGGTAAGAAATGGGCTGATTTTGTCATCCTATCAACCACAACCCAAATACAATCATGCCCTTTTGTCGTCTTAGGTAGTCCTACTACGAAATCCATAGCTATGTGTTCCCACTTCCATTCGGGAATAGGCAACGGCTGAAGAGTACCTCCTGGACGTTGGTGCTCGGCTTTGACTTGTTGGCATACTAAACAGGACTCTACATACTTAGCAACATCCCTTTTTAGGTTAGGCCACCAGTACAGTAACTTCAGGTCTCAGTACATCTTGGTGCAGCCAGGATGTACAGAAAAGGAAGAGGAGTGCGCCTCAGCCAAGATCAACTTACGCAATTCCACATCACTAGGAATGCACCACCGATTCCTAAACCTCATGATTCCATCCTTGGAGAGACTGAACTCGGAGGTGGTGTCTTTCAACTTATTCATCATGCTGATATTTTCCTCTGAATCCCTCTGTTGCGCATCCTTGATCTTTTCCAAAATTGTTGGTTGAATGGTTAACTCAGCGAGCAGGATTGATAACTCTGGAACTATCTCCAAGTCAAACATCAGAACTTCTGTTCTCAAAGGTATAGACATGGTTGAAACCACGGGCTGCATTGTTGTTGACATCCTACTCAATGCATCAGCTACAGAGTTAGCCTTCCCCGGGTGATACTTGATCTCAAAATCGTAGTCCTTGACAAATTCCAACCAACGTCTCTGTCTCATGTTCAACTCCTTCTGTGTGAAGAGGTACTTTAGGCTTTTATGGTCAGAAAACACCTCACATTGCTGTCCATATAAATAGTGTCTCCAAATCTTCAAAGCAAAAACAACAGCAGCTAATTCTAGATCATGAGTGGGGTAATTTTGCTCGTAATTCTTTAGCTGCCTAGAAGCATACGCTATAACCTTACCCTCTTGCATCAGAACACAACCTAACCCAAATTTAGACGCATCGCAGTAAACACTAAATTTTCCTCCTTCGGTTGGGAGGGTCAATACAGCGGCTGTTGTTAACTTCAGTTTCAATACCTGAAAGCTATCTTCACAGGCTTCGGTCCAAGAATACTTAATGTCCTTCTTCGTCAAACTCGTCAGGGGTTTAGCTATCATAGAAAATCCCTTGATGAACTTTCTGTAATAGCCTGCCAATCCAAGGAAGCTGCGGACTTCACTGGCATTCTTTGGTTGAGGCCAATCCTTTACTGCCCGAATTTTGGTCGGGTCCACAGATATGCCATTAGCAGAAACTACATGGCCAAGGAAATTAACCTTATCTAACCAAAACTCACACTTAGACAGCTTGGCATAAAGTTGATGCTCCTTCAATGTCGTCAAAACTACTTTCAAATGTTCTTCATGGTCAGCCACAGTTCGGGAGTATATCAGGATATCATCTATGAATACAATCACAAACTTATCCAAATACTCACGAAACACACGGTTCATTAAATCCATGAAAGCTGCAGGGGCGTTTGTCAATCCAAACGACATGACTAAGAATTCATAATGTCCATAGCGGGTTCTGAAGGCTGTCTTTGGTATATCTCCTTCTTTAACCTTCAGTTGGTAATAACCCGACCGTAAATCTATCTTTGAAAATACCTTAGCTCCTTGCAATTGATCAAACAAATCATCAATCCTAGGTAAGGGGTACTTATTCTTGATTGTCAACTTATTTAGTTCCCTGTAGTCTATGCACATTCTAAGAGAACCATCTTTCTTCCTTACAAATAAGACTGGTGCACCCCAAGGAGAACTACTGGGGCGAATAAATCCCTTGTCAACCAATTCCTGCAGTTGGACCTTCAATTCTTTCAACTCAACAGGTGCCATACGGTAAGGATTCTTGGATACAGGTGATGCCTCAGGGTATGTATCAATTACAAATTCTATTTCCCTATCAGGTGGTATACCCGGTAAGTCATCCAAGAATGCCTCGGCAAACTCCCGGACTATAGGAATGTCCTGTAACTCAATTTTATTCTTCACTCGGTCATCTATCACACTAGCCAAGTAGCTCTCACAACCACTTCGCAGCATTCGGTAAATTTCTAGCGAGGATATAATTGGTATCTTACTTATTTTAGGAATATCTTGGAAGAAATAATGATTATTATTTGGGGTCTAAAATCAACTATTCCAGATCTACAACTTATCGTGGCATGATGTCTAAATAACCAATCCATCCCTAATATCACTTCATACCCTTTTATGTCAATGACAATTAATTCCGCATAGAGATTCTTGTCCCCTAGGGACACGACGTCACCCTTAACAATCTGTTCTGAATGTAGGGACTTCCCTGATGGTAACACGACACTATATGACCTTTCAGCTGGCAAAGGTCCTATGTTATGTTTGCATATAAACAAGGTTGATATAAACGAGTGTGTGGCCCCTGTATCTATGAGTGTATAAGCAGCAAAACCACAGATCATGATAGTACCTGATATGACTATATGCTGAACAACTCCCTCATCTTCCATCAACGCATACACTCTGGGTACATCTCTTGCACGATTCGGGTCTGGCGGCATGGGGCAGTCTCTGACTAAGTGTCCGGTCTTTTCACACCTGAAATAGCGGCCAGAAAGCAACTTGCACTCACCAGGGTGGTTCTTCTGACATGTAGGGCATAGAGGTGCCAGAGGTCTCTTTCCCTTTCCCTGGTCACCATTCTGGTTGAGGGGCCTATTTATTCCCTGCTGTTGTTGCTGTGGTCCCCCGTTCTGTCGCGGCTGCCATCCTTTGTTCTGACGTGGTGGCGGCTGAATGTCCTTCATGAGTTTCTTTGGCTGTTCGCGCTGTGCATATGCCGTCATTTCTGCCTCTTCCAGCTCCAAGGCCTTAGCCGTCACTTCACCATAGGGTACATTATGTATCCCAGCAGTCTTCACTTTCATGTACAGACTTGGCTTCAGTCCTTGAACAAACTGATAAATCTTGTCTTCCTCATCCTCAATCATACGGGGAGCAAACCGTGATAAGGCATCAAATTCGCATATGTAATCCGTCACAGAGTCAGTTTGTCGAAGATTCATGAACTCCTTCTTCTTGTTGGCCCGCACAGTCCTATTAAAGTACTTGTCAAAGAAGGCAGTCTTGAACATCCCCCAGGTCATAGCTTCGGCATTAGCGGTGTTCTGGATCGAGTCCCACCAATGCCTTGCACTTAACTCCAAATGAAAGACAGCATAGGTGACCTTATCCCCTTCATCAACCTTTGCATACTTAAACATGTCTTCCATCTTTCGAATCCACTCCTCAGCATGAATAGGATCTGAAACATACCCATTAAACACCGGGGGTCGAAGCCGGTGAAAGCGTTCACCCCCATGATCATGAGTTGCGTTAGTACTGGAGTTGCCTTGTTCTTCTCTAGCTGTCATCAGTCGTTCTATCTGGTGAGATTGGCGCATGACTAACTCAGTCAACTGAGCAATAGCATTGCTATCCTCATTGCTCTCTCTCTGTTGACCTCTAACCATTTTGGAATTCCTAGACAAATCATTACAGGTATAACTTAACTTAATGACATACATGAAATCATAAATACTTACAGTTGCTGAGGTGTGCTCAAGTGACAGTCTGTGCTGGAAGGCAGTCTGCAGAATCGGTTTTAGAACCTGGTTTTGCTCTGATACCATAATTGTAACGACCCCGGCCAGGAGCCGTCACGTGTTCATAATCTTTCATTAACCGTTTGCTTGACTTTTACTATTATTACATCTTTTCTATTCCTCGACAGACATTCACATTTTGCATATTATATTATATCTTTTTTTTTTATTTTTTTTTTCTTTCCTAAACTGGAAACAGAGACGTAGAACCATCAAGGAAGACAAACCCTCTCGTGCTCGACTTCCTAAGCCCCGTCGGCTCAAACTTTCACAGAGTCGAGCGACTAGACTCGGTCATCGGTTTCTTGACAAATTCGGGCAAAGGAGAAATGCCCTCAACTCTCTTAACATGATTCTACTCGGGTTTGCATGGGTTGCATGTGTTGACAATCCACAGAAATTTCATCGTCCGGTCATCACGTGCATTGCGCGTGACTCGCTTAACACCGCCTAAAAGGAGACATCTTCCGGTGGGCACGTGTGCCTCGCGTGCTCAATTAAAACATCATCCGGTGACATTCACCGGTCACTAGACGACAAGATAACATTTACAACTTCCGGTCACTAAACGACAAAACACATTTTGCATCTACCGGTGACTAAACGACAAAACACATTCTGCATCTACCGGTGACTAAACGACAAAACACATTCTGCATCTACCGGTGACTAAACGACAAAACACATTCTGCATCTACCGGTCGCTAGACGACAAAACACATTCTACGTCTACCAGTCGCTAAACGACAAAACACATTCTACGTCTACCGGTGACGTCATCCGGAAGACTAAACCATCAAACTACTATCATTCGGCATCTGCCGATGACGTCAGCCGGAAGACTAGACCATCAAACTGCTATCATTCGGCATCTACCGATGACGTCAGCCGGAAGACTAAACCATCAAACTACTATCATTCGGCATCTGCCGATGACGTCAGTCGGAAGACTACCTCATCCAGCTTCCATCTTACGGTAGAAAACACTAAATCATCAAATGACACCTTCAAACAGAAAGAACCACAACTCATTCAGAATGCATATAGCGGAAGACTTAAGCTACAGATCATTTATAAATCTATATAATCATTCCCTGACTTAGTGATCAACTAGACAGTCTCAAGGCTCAACATTATAAAATAATCTCATCCTACTTAAACTACCATATCCTTTATTATACTGAAACAAAAGAGCATTAAACAGGGGTCATAAATCGCCTTTCCAGCCCTGCACTGTCATTTTGAGCATCCTCCAGCAACCAGCTTTAAGCATTCTCTTTGAACAAAGTATCCTCACCTGAACCTTCTTCACCCACACCATAAGGTTCAACTATAAGCCTAATGCTTAGTAAGGAATGCATGCTGATAGATATACATGAGTGCACAAATTAGAGAACACAAGTTCATAAACCTTTCTTCATTCATGTTCATTTTCATTATTTACATGGCATGTATTAAGGCAGGAAACGAGGGAGAAGGGCAGGGGTACATAGTCATTTGCCTATCGCGGCAATCATAGTAACGACTTGCTCGGCCTCCACCAGTGGGAGAATTCGCGAGCCATACATGTCATCAACTCGGCCTCCACCAGTGGGAGAATCCGCGAGCCATAGTAATCATTAACTCGGCCTCCACCGGTAGGAGGATTCGCGAGCCATTCATATCATAGTCTTTTCCCCCGCTCTGCACTTAATCATGGTTACATTTGCTCTTCATGTTCTTAACTTAATCATAAACGTGGACATAATGCATAGACATGAAGTTCCCAGAGAAAAGTCATACCATAAAGACAAACAAAACATCCCATAGCTTAACATCTTCGTACACAAATTCTTCATATCATGGAAATAACTAATCATAATCAACAGACTAACATCTCAATGATTTCCTAATACCCTTGCGGTGTAGGGCCCTAGTGGCCGGAAATCTTAATACATTCACTTACCTGGTTTCCTTAGCAATCCGAGCTTCTTCCCTTTAAACTTCTTCACCTAAAACATGTACATTACAGTAGTTAAAACAAAGGTCCTAATAGTTCTATTCATAAATCGTCCTAGGACTCTAATAGCTAAAGTTACTCCGAATCCTCTGTTTGACACACTGCAGTCTGAAATCTGAAACTAGGTGGACAGGTTTTACCATTGATTAAATCCGAGTTGGTTACTTTGAAATGTTCAGAATCGATTTGGGATGACATTTCTACTCTCAGACTTAAAAGGGTCTTAAACTACTCGGCCACTGCTAAGAAATTCCGAACTCAAATGCCGAGCTGAAAGCAGAACTTTAATCACTAATAAATGACTACATTGTCCATTCCATACCTTGGGTGCGGATTTGCAGAGAAAAGCAGGCTGAAACCAGCCGTCAGCAAGGGAAGATTCTGGTAGCCGAGAGCAAAAGCTTGGAAGAGAAGGAATCGCCGAGAGGGAATGTCGGCTACAGTGGTAATAAAATGAGGTTTAAGGTTTCCATTTTCTATTTATACTCAACCCATCAATCTTAATTACAAAACTGCCACCCAACCTAGTTTTACTCTACTTGTAATAAATTTGTCTTAACATTAAATTTAAATCATAAAGGTTAAATAAGAGGGTGACAATGAAAATGGTCAGAAAATCACCTGGCCGAAATGTCGGGTGTTACATTGGGAGTGACTAGTCCTTGGATCCTAGGGTTCTCTCGGTTCGTCAACATCTCAGGCTGACGAGATTGTCTATCTATAAGCTGCACTTGTCGGTTAATGAGTTGGGATTGTTGGGCAATGAAATCCTTAAGGTGATCTATCGTAGCGTCTCAGTCGTCTCGATCATTCCCTCGATGCACCATATCTATAAATAACTCCTATAAAAGTTAAAACAATTAATCCTAAGAAACTAAATTCAAAGAAAGCAATAAACATACTTACAGTTGATGAAGGATGTCCGCGTAGTGGCTGTGCAGTCGAGCAGTCTACAGAACCGATTTTTAAAACCCGGGGGCTCTGATACCATAATTGTGACGACCCAAACACTGTACCCTTATTTCCATATTATTATTATTTATCCTTTATTATTATACTTAGACATATATGAACTCTGGGCGGGATCTAAATCGAAATCGAAATCGTTAATGTTACGAAAAACCATTTGGAAACCATACTTTAACACCACTTAAACATGCCCAATTTCTTCCACAATAACCACTAACATCGCATACACCTTCACAATACTATTTAACATCAAACACCCGATACTCATACGTCTTCTAAAATATCACTCCAAACCGAATCGAAACGAAATTAAAACGAAACTCATTTTCATAAAAACAAACAGTGTGGTTCCGTTTGAAAGTTTAACATATCCTCCTATTTTAAAATCACCAAACAATTCACGAAAGTCTAAATAAAAACCTTAACAAAACGTTTTATAAACAAGTTTGCCAAAACATCAAAACCTATCAACTATCCAGACCCAAGCATCCTAAAATGATCTAACAGTACAATTATCCATTTTAATTCACCATCAACCCGACAATTCCCAAAAAAAAACCACAAAACATAAAACCATGAGTCCCACGGGTCAAAATGCGCCTCGACTGCGCCAGAACACCACCGCAAGCCATCCTCCGTCAACTGCATCACTCCTCAGGTGGAGGGACCTCGTCCTCGCCTATGTCGAAGTCACCTACACCATACAGACACACTATGAGCTAAGGGCTCAGTAAATTCTACGTAAATGCAGATGCGTGCAGTGCATATGAAGTTCAGAAATCATGCATAACATACAGATCGTGGCAGATAGAATATCACCGAGATCTCATCCCCCTAACCGGAGAGAGCCCATCCAACGGTCGGACTACTCTTTCCAGTTAGAGGAGGGGGATAACCGCTTACAACACGTACAGCCGTGCCTAAGCCCCACCTCACGTGATCAGATAATAGATTACGTATTTTATTACATTACATGAGATGTGGTATTGGTCAGACCCTTAATCGGTCCACACAATAGATCGATAGCCCCCTTTTGGGCCACATCGGTTTTCTAAAAACATCGTGCGAAAATTCATTTTCATGCTTAGTTAAAATACGTGATGCATGAACAGTTATAAGCATAAAATAACAACCACCATGCATACCATCAAGATGAATAAAAATATAACCTATAAAACAACTAACCTAACTACCCAACCAAAGCAATTTAAACAGAAAATACACTAAGATCCTCGACGCGACATCGAAGTACGGTGTAAGCCAATCGGCCAGAGTAAGTCACGAGAACTTACCTGTCTTCTGTAACTCGTTGTGTTTGGCACCTCACGTCACCTATGCCTCGACCTATGACAAACATTCAAGCTTCATTAAATCAAGCTTACATTCACCAATTTACTCTCAAACTACTATTTCAAGCCTAATACAACTAAAACCTAACTAAACGGACCACTAATTTGGGTTCGGTAAAAACCGACCCGAAACTTCGAACGTGCGTAACATTTGCGTCGATTATTAAAATCGAACGATTCCAGCGGCCACGTACTCCTCTAATAACCTATTTTAACCTGCCAAAAGGAATTTCAAAACAAACGACCGTAGCTAGGTCAAATCAGGCAAAACCTGAACTGCCCTAACCCGGGAAATTTCCCCATTTCGATTTTCCATCAATTCTCACCCGATTCCTCACCAATCAATCCCCCTCATACCTAATTAACATAAACTAACCAAAATTTAGAGGCTACTCATAGAAAGCCCGAAATGCCCAAATCGGGCTCATTGAATTTCGCCCAAATTGGGCTCCCCACGGCCAGGCGACTAAAGCCGGCCTAATGTCCGGCAATCCCGAGCCAAGACCACCCAAAAACGGCTGGTGATCGGAGCCAAAACAAGCTCGTCACCCTCGGCCACGACCGAACCGAAAACAGGGCAAGAATAGGGCTCACCGCTCGGTTTGTGCGCGGAGACTGGCCGGGAGCTACTCATCGGAGTCGTCTGGTCGGAGAGCGTCGAATCGCCGGTGGTCAGGTCACCGCCGAACGTCACTCGTCCCTCGTCTCCGTTCTCCTTCTTCGTCGGGCACTCACGAACAACAGAATGGCTTCGAGCCATTCTGTTGTTTTTATTATTATTATTGATAATAATAATAATAATAGTAATAATAATAATTCCTATCAAAACATTTTACCGTTTTGCCCTCCCGTGTTTTCAACCATTTTGAAACTCTGTTAAATCCCGTATTTCTCCAAAAATCCGTATAAATTATTAGGATTCTAATAACACTTTCTGCTTGCAAAACGGATTTAATTTGACATATGTATAAAAATGCCATTATATTATGAAATCATAAAATCTCGTAAAACCGGGTGTTACACACGTTGACGCAACTTCCACTATTTATAATTACAGAACAGACTTTATCTTTGACTGCACATCTACTTTGGAAAATATTCTCGCGTTGGCAATCTTCTTCCACATTCTTAGAAATGAGGCCTCTCCTTATGACCATCAAAAGTGGTCCTTCTTGAGCCACACATTCATCAGACTCATGCTCACTTTCCTCTTCTCTTCCTTGTCGAGGTATTGTCCTTCGTCATTCTCGCTTTCCCATTCTCCCGTCGATTCCTTAATGACCATAACTCGACGGTTAGAGCATTCATTTTCGTAATGTCCTTTACCCGAGTTCGCTTGATTTTTATCCATTGGAGGGGGCTTATTTTGGTTGAGGGGTGCTTTAGGTGGCCAATTACGGTTAATTGGCCTTTTCTCTTCATTCTTCCATGGAGGTTTAGGCTTATCTTGGTCAAAGTGCCTAGGTGAGAATTTGTTCGGAAAGTTGGTCTTTTGTTTTCTCTTAAGTTGTCTCTCCACCGTAAAGGCAAGTTGAATGACCATATCCATGGCCTCCAATTGTTGTACTTCAATCGTGTCGCCTATGTCACGGTTCAAATCAAGGATAAATCTTGCGATGAGTTGTTCTTCAGGCTCATCAATAGCACAACGCATATTGAGAGTCTCAAATTCCGTAAGATACTCAATGACCGAGAGATTGTTTTGTTTAAGGTTGTGGAGTTGATGGAAGAGTTTGTGCTTGTAATGTCGGGGAACGAATCTCTTGTGCATTAATTATTTCATTGACGTCCATGTGGAGACGGGGTATCCTAGCGTTCTCATTCTTTGGTTTTTAAGGTTGGATCACCATAGTGCGGCGTGGCCCGTTAATTCAAGAGAGACGAGTTGAATTTTAACTCTTTCGGAATAGTCGTTGCATTCAAAAACTCTCTTTACCTTATCGACCAAATCTAAATATGTGTGTCTGTCACATGTTCCATGGAAAGGGGGAATCGTCATCTTAACATTACGGAGATCGTCGTTATCCCTACGACGATTCGAGCGATATTCTTCATCATCTCCTGCCCAATCCTCATCCTCCGTATCATAATAACGGGATCTTCTTCTTTGGGGCTCAGCCCATTCTTCTTCTTCTAAGGGTGGTTGAAACGGGGTTCATTGTCTAGGATGTTCGAGTACAATCCTAGTGGAGGTCTCTCGTGAAGGATCTCGTTCAAGGGATTCTCTTCGGGGATGGTTGTTCATAAGTTCTTTGACTTGTTGGGCAAGGGTGTTAACCAAGCCCGTTAAGGCTTCGATTTGACCTTGCATGCCACCTTGCATGCTAGTCTCACCCTCGTGACGTGTATGTTCGGGAGGGGGAGTGTCCGTAGCCCGACTGGGTTCTTGGTGCGGTGTATATCATGTAAATCCACTTCTATTAGTCATGATTTTAATTAAAGTTCAAATTCTTGTCTAAATGATTTCACCTAAGTTAGTGAGGTGATTATCTTCTTAATGTCTTAGATAATTTTAGGCACTAAGGACATATTCTTAGCTAAGACAATAGGATAATAAGAAACATGCTCACATAAGGAAAACAACTTGGTGATATCAATAAACTCCTTAGCAAACTAACTTAGAAAATGAATACGTTTAACACCACAATTTTCAACCAAATTATCAATTTTAAACTAGAATCACTCAAAATTATATTGATACTATCTAAATAACTCCAAAATCAGCAAGTATTAAAAGTAGAACACAAGTTTTATCAAAGTTAACATGCTGAAATTTCAAGTTAAATAGAGCAGAATTTTCATAAGTGCATAACATTCAATATAGCCGATTTAACATGCTATTACTTAATCCTTGTAAATCAATTTGGTGCAATCAATTAACAGTATATAATAGATGAATTTATAAGCTATACCCAAGTGCAAACAATCAGCAATCTAACATGAAAAATTTGAGGCAAGATAGACATAAAACCGTGAAGAAAACAACATGTGAAACCATTTCATTGGTGACCGATTTTATGTATCAATGCAACAGATTTTAGACCACATTTTCTGACCAATGTTTAGGTGTAAATCAAGGCTCAAATGTAGATAACATGCTAAAGAAAAATCGAGGTTAGAAGCAAGCAAAAACCGAAGCAATAATAGTCCAAAACTGAGAACAAAATAACCTTAAATCCGAGAACAAAGGAGGAGGAAAACTGATAGAAAAATAGTCTCACCTTGGCCGATTTTTATATATCCATGCATACCAGATTTTCCTTAATATATTAAGCTATCAAATGAATCAAATAATGGCAGCAAGTAATAAGATAAAAATAGCATAGCACAAAGTTAGATCCAAATATTATGCTAGAAATTAAAGAGCAGCTTTCCCAGTTTTGTGCCAATTTTTGACTAACGTGAAGGAACTAAACGCATCATTGGAAGCACCTTGCGCTCTGATACCACTTGACACGGAGGCCCTTAGAAAAGGGGCCGTGTATAAACCCACAAAGTGATAAGTGCTTGGGTGAGGTATTGTTTGCAAAAAGCCGAGAATAACATAAAGAAAATGACTAAAAAGGATGAATAAGATGAAGGTGATGGTGTGTGCTGGTGTTGGCCGAGGGGTAGGAGAAAGATAGTGAGTAAAATGTGAAAGTAAATAAACAAAAATGGAGAAGGTGAGGTGTGTGCAAACCGTGGAACATAGAAAGTGACGAAGATGGAGAAAATGGAGAGAAAAGTGATGTCACGACCCCGTTAAGGGCCGAGACTAATTCATATTTTCGTGGAACTTTCACTCTAAATAATCTCTCTGCACATTTTTTTTTGTAAGAACTTTAAACCATTGACATATCTGACAAACTAACTGTTCAACACTCGACTCATCCATAAAACTTTCGGCATAACTAGTCACAGAGCGTAGCGACTAAACTCAGACATTGATTTCATAACGCGATCGGGCAGTGGGAAAGTGCCCTCAGACCTCACGACTTCATCGTCGCGGGGCTGCATGGATTTGCAAACATCCACCGATCAACACGTAAAACTCACTTGATTCACTAAACCTCATCCGATCACAAAACGACAAGGCTTATATCAACTTCTACCGATTGACACATGCATAGCACGTGACCCATTAAGACCTCATCCAATCACTAAACGACAAAACTTATATACACTCATCCGATAAAACAAACAACATCATCCGGTTGACATGCGTATCCCACGTGACACATTAAGAACTCATCCGATCGCTAAACGACAAAACTTATATACACTCATCCGATAAAATAAACAACATCATCCGGTTGACATGCGTATCCCACGTGACACATTAAGACCTCATTCGATCGCTAAATGACAAAACTTATATACACTCATCCGATAAAACAAACAACATCATCCGGTTGAAGGCATCATCCAATTGGAGACATCATCCGATGGAAGACATCATCCAATAGGAGACATCATCCGATGGAAAACATCATCCAATCGGCAAGAAACCTTAACTTATCAAACGACTTAAACCGACAGAACATCCTGAACTTCACAACTTCCAATACGACTAACACAAACTTGTATTGACACAAACCATTGACATATTCTAAGTATGCATAGCGAAAGACTTAAATAAAATAGATCATTCAGAACTCAGAAATCAGTCAGACAAGTTTACTAGAATTCAACGTTTTCAAGAAAAATCCCTCCTACTTAAACTTCAATATTCATAAACCTTACTAATATCATAAGAGTAGAAACCAGGGATCATATTCGCTTTTCCAGCCACACACTGTCACCCTGAGCACATCCACCAACCAGCCTTAGACTTCCTCATTGAATTTGGATTCCTCACCTGTTAATTCTTCACCTACATCATAAGGTTTAAACTATAAGCCTAATGCTTAGTAAGGAATGCAATGCTAACACATGTGCATGAATGCATAATTTAAAGAAACGCATGCTCATGAATATTTCTTGTTCTTGTTCATATTCATGTTCATATTCATCATTCATATTCATCATTTACATTGTATGGATTAAGAAAGGATTTATGCCGGTAAAGGGGGTTCGACAGTGAAAGTGTACATAGTCCCTTGCGGGTCGTATTCTTGGTCCCTCTTTTGGACAGTGACATACGCCAAACCTCCCCCAATCCTCTCATAATCCGTGTTGCATAAGTTTCATATTCATATTTTATTCATGAGGGAAAACCTGCACTTAAAACATTTTCATATGCTTGAGAAACATTCGTGATGTATGAGCTGGGATACCCATGGTTCATCATTCTACTGAACAGGTCACACATCTAACAAGGATCATTCTTTCCGTTCAGGTATCGTAACTAACAGACAAAAGCTCAGATAATCTTTAAACGTCGAAAAACAACTTCTAACTAGTACCCCTGTGATGTAGGGCCCTAAAGGCTGGGCAATCCTACACATTCACTTACCTGGTCTCCTTAGCAACGCTTGAGCACTTCACTGCAATCTTCTTCTCCTAGAATATTTCACATTACAATGTTAAATCAAAATCTTAAAAGTTCTAACCGAAAGTCATCCTAGATTCTAACTTATATATTTCTAAATCTTCCTAGTCGAGCGCCTAATGTGTACAGATTAAGCTTCCAAAAGTATCTAAATAACTAGATTCAACTTAGCAGATAACACAGATTATAAATGTTACTACAATAACCCAACCATTGAAGAATCTGAAACCCCAAGTTCTAGCTGAAAACAAAGTTTAAATAGATAACCCGTAACTATATTGTCTGAGTCTTATCTATGGCGTGGATCGTCAGAATGGAGACTGAAGAATCAGTCGAGGTCGGAGCAGTCGCTGGCTGAGAGGAAAGGAGCTCAAGAGAAGAAAATCGCCGAGGAGGGTAATGTCGGCTACAGTGAGGTTTAAGAGTTTCCATTTCCTATTTATACTTAATCCAACCATCCTTAATTACAAATTCTGCCACCCCAACCTAATTTATGACACATGCACAATAATTAAGCCTCGGCATAAAATTTCAAACCGAAAAGATCAAAAATAAACATGACCGTTAAAACTTTTGAGAAAATCACCTGGTCAAACTTGTTGGGTGTTACATCCACCCTTAATCAAAATTTTCGTCCCTGAAAATTGATCAAACAAATAGCACAGGATATTTGTCTAGCATGTCCTGCTGTCGCTCCCACGTGGCTTCTTCAATACCATGATTCATCCACAAAACTTTCACCAATGGAATTTCTTTATTCCGAAGAGTCTTAGTTGCAGATTCCATAATCCTTACAGGTTTCTCTTCATACTTTAGTGTCTGCTCGATATCGATTTCAGTTGGTTCAATAACATGTGTCGGATCACGTATACATTTCCTTAACATTGACACATGAAAAATATTATGAATCTTATCCAATGTTGGAGGTAATTGTAATCTATAAGCTGTACTGCCAATTCTGGCCAGGACAGGGAACGGTCCAATGAACCATGGATTAAGCTTTGCCTTCTTGCCAAATCTTAAATCTCCCTTAAACGGTGAAATTCTTAGGAACATTTCATCTCCGATGGCAAACTCAAGATCTCTTCTTCTTTGGCTGCATAACTCTTCTGTCGGCTTTGTGCAGTCATCATCCTTTTCCTAATTATGGCAATCTTGTCTGACATCTACTGTAAAATTTCAGGGCCTAGAAGTTTTGCTTCGCCAACCTCATCCCAGTATAAGGGTGATCTGCATCTCCTACCATATAGTGCCTCGTAAGGTGCCATACCGATAGTGGACTGGTAACTATTGTTGTAGGAGAATTCCACTAAGGGAAGATGTCGGCTCCAAAATGTCTTGAAATCTAACACACATGCTCTCAACATATCCTCGAGTATCTGAATAGTCCTCTCAGATTGTCCGTCTGTCTGTGGGTGAAATGCGGTGCTAAAGGATAACTTTGTACCTAGCGTGCCTTGTAAACTTTTCCAAAAGCGTGAGGTGAACCTGGGATCACGATCAGAGACTATGGATATCGGAATCCCATGCAATCTGATGATTTCCTGAACATACAGATTAGCAAGTTGGTCCATCGCGTATGTTGTCCTTACTGGTAAGAAATGAGCTGATTTCGTCATTTTGTCAATTATAACCCAAATGCTATCATGACCTTTGGTTGTCTTAGGTAATCCTACCACAAAATCCATGGCAATATTTTACCACTTCCATTCGGGGATCGGTAAGGGTTGAAGGGTACCACCTGGACGTTGATGTTCTGCTTTAACTTGTTGGCATACCAAACACGACTCCACATACTTGGCAACATCCTCTTCAAACACGCCCACCAATAGAGTAACTTCAAGTCCCGATACATCTTGGTGCTGCCAGGATGTATAGAAAAGGGAGACGAGTGCGCCTCGGCCAAGATCAAATTACGTAATCCTTCATCACTTGGAATGTACCAACGATTCCTAAATTTCAGGATACCATCCTTGGAGAGACTGAACTCAAAAGAGGCGTCCTTCAACTTACTTATCATGCTACTATTTTCCTTTGAATCCTTTTGTTGTGCCTCCTTGATCCTATCCATGATAGTTAGTCTAATAGAAACCTCGTCAAGTAAGGCTGACAGTTCAGAAACCATCTCCAACTCGAACTTCTGTACTTCTATCCTTAAAGGTATAGACATGGTTGACACCGCGGGCTACATTGTCGACGACATCCTGCTTAATGCATCAGCAACAGCATTAGCCTTACCCGAGTGATACTTAATTTCAAAGTCATCATCCTTAACAAACTCCAACCAACGTCTTTGTCTTATGTTCAACTCCTTTTGGGTAAAGAGGTACTTCAGGCTTTTATGGTCAGAAAACACTTCACACTACTGACCATACAAATAGTGTCTCCAAATCTTTAATGCAAAAACAACTGTGGCTAATTCCAAATCATGAGTGGGGTAATTCTGTTCATAACTCTTCAGTTGCCTGGAGGCATACGCTACAACCTTGCCTTCTTGCATCAAAACACACCCCAGACCAATTTTGGATGCATCACAGTAGACACTAAACTTTCCTTCTTCTGTTGGGAGAGTCAATAGTGGGGCTGTTGTCAATTTCAACTTAAGTGTCTGTAAGCTATCTTCACAAGCTTCACTCCAAGAGTACTTGGTTTCCTTCTTTGTTAAATTAGTTAAAGGCTTAGCTATCATAAAGAATCCCTTAATGAACTTTCTATAATAACTTGCCAGGCCAAAGAAACTACGGACTTCACTGACATTCCTTGGCTGTGGCCAGTTCTTAATAGCCTGAATCTATGTCGGATCTACTAATATGCCCTCAGTAAAAATGACATGGCCTAAGAAATTGACCTTATCCAACCAAAACTCGCATTTAGACAACTTGGCATAGAGTTGCTGCTATTTCAATGTCGTCAAAACGATCCTTAAATGTTCTGCATGGTCAGTTTTAGTTCGTGAGTAAATTAAGATATCGTCTATGAACACAATCACAAACTTATCCAAGTACTCACAAAACACTCGATTCTTCAAGTCCATAAAGGCTGCAGGTGCATTTGTAAGTCCAAACGACATCACAAGAAATTCATAGTGTCCATAGCAGGTTCTGAAGGCTGTCTTTGGTATATCTCCCTCCTTAACCTTCAGTTGGTAGTAACCTGAACGTAAGTCGATCTTAGAAAACACTTTAGCTCCTTGAAGTTGGTCAAACAAATCATCAATTCGGGATAAAGGGTATTTATTCTTAATTGTCAACTTGTTTAGCTCTCTGTAATCTATGCACATTCTAAGAGATCCATCCTTCTTCTTAACGAATAAGACGGGTGCACCCCAGGGAGAACTGCTAGGGCGTATAAACCCCTTATGTAACACCCGGCTTTATGGGATTTAATTTATTCCAATATAAAACGGCATTTTTGTAAACACGTCATAATAAGTCCATTTTGCGAACGAAAAGTTTTAACGAAGCCGTGATAATAAATTAGAATTTTGGGTAAAATTCGAGTGTTTTGGAAACTCGGATCGTTAGTTAAATAACGAGATAAGTGGCGAAATAAATAGAAATCAAATGGAAGGGCAATTTAGTCATTTGCCAAGCCAAAGTTATAAAATAGGCAAAACTCATTTTCTTCTCCAACACTTCAACGCAAATTCCATTTTTCTCTCCACTCACCGCGCGACTTTTCTTCCTTCAACGGCGATTGTCTTCAAACGCCGACCGACGTCCCTCAAAACTCCGGCGACTCTTCACGTTTCTCTTCCATCTTCGCTCTCTAGGTAAGGCTCTAAGCTTTCGGAACGTTTAATATCAATTTCTAGGGTTTAGAACGATTAGGGTTCATTAGGGTTTTCGTCGAAAACGTAAATCGATGTTTGAAAGTGATAAGTTGAGCTTAGTTATGCCTTTAATAGACGTATTGATGATTATCGGAGCTTAGTTCATCAGTTTTTTGAGGTGTATTTGAGATTTGGTTAAGTTGGAGCTTAAAAAACTCCATTAATGGAGTTTTTGAGTTGTCGTGCGTGAATTACTCGACGAAATGCCTCAACGAACTAAAATAGAGTTTAGGAGATTTTCTTTAGTTAGGAGTTAGCAATTGTTGGAGTGTGATGATTTAGACTCGATTTAATGTCGTATATTGTGAAATGTATAGGTGAACAAACGCTCGTGGACGGAGCTCGGTGTGCAACGACGCGAGGTAAGTCTCTGTGACTTGTTTGGCCGTCTTGGCCTACACCATAAGAATAGTGTCGATTGAGGAATTGGAGATGAATTGTGTTCGGGTAGACAGCTTGGGTAGTTAGGTTACTTTAAGTTATAGAATGTTTAGTGTTTGTTGATTTTAAATACTTTATTTTCATTGTTTTGTTATTGTTATTGTATCGAGCATGTCCATGCATTGTTTTCCTAAGCACGCATGCAAAATGAATTTCAAAGCACTTTTACATGGAAAAAGGTAAACAAAGAAAGTAAATGAATGCAAAGATAGTCACACCGGGTGCGGTGGTTCAGGCATGGCTGTCAGGGGAAGCATGCTTTCCCCCCGGTTAGATCCGAGGGGCTATCCAATCGCAGCATGTGCCGCTCCTATCTAATGAGAATGAAGCCCCGGGTGACCCATAGAAACCCAAAGAAAGAAATGAAAAAGAAATGAAAAGAAAGCATGGTTTGAAAGAGCATAGCATAGCATACATTTGCATTTACTTAGATTTACTGAGCCTCTAGCTCACGTGTTAAATTCTATGGTGTAGGTGATATTGAGATAGGTGAGGAAGACGTCCATCTGCCTGAAATATGAGCATGTTTAAGGAGGAGGCCCGTGGGAGTGCGCTGGCAGTCGGAGCGTGATTTTGACCCGTGGGGACGTAGGTTAACGTTTGGGGAATTGATAGATAGAATATAGGAAATTTGTATAGTTAAATATTTTAGGATGTTTGGATCTGATAGTGGATAGGTTTAATGTTTTAAGCGTTTTGGAAACTGATTTATAATTGTTTTGATAACGTTTTATTGAAAGTATTTTGTAACTGTTTAGTGATTTTAAAACAGGAGGATATGTTAGACTTTCAAACGGAACCACGCGGTTTGTTTTTAAGAAGTTTTGTTATATTTTAAATGTGTTTTGGGTTGGTGAACGGGTGATTGATAGAGTGTACCATGTATGTGAGAGATAGTGTTATTGTGTAGAAGTGCGTTTTGTGAAATGTATGAAATGGTGTGTGATGAAGGAATGAGAAAAGAGAAGAGTGCTTGTGTGTGTTGTGTGATGAGAGTTGTGAGTGTGAAGTGCAGGGCGTGAGGAAATGAAGGAAGAAGGAAAAGAAAAGGTGAGAGGCGACTGTTCGCAGAGGGTTTAGCTTACCCCTTCTTCCAAATCTCGCAACACCTTTGAACGGAGAAACTTTAAGATAAACTTCGTCACCTTCTTCGAACTCTAGCTCTCTCCGTCTCGTGTCAGCATAGCTCTTTTGTCTGCTCTGAGCTACCTCTATACGCTGTTGGATAATGGCAATCTTCTCTGCCGTTTGCTGTAGAATCTCTGGACCAACGATGTTGGCCTCGCCAACCTCGTCCCAATATAACGGAGACCTACACTTCCAACCATACAACGCCTCATACGGAGCCATGCCAATAGTAGCCTGAAAGCTGTTGTTGTACGAGAACTCAATCAGAGGCAAATATCGGCTCCACGAGCCCTGAAACTCCAGCACACAAGCTCTGAGCATATCCTCAAGTATCTGATTCGTCCTCTCTGTCTGACCATCAGTCTGAGGATGGAATGCCGTGCTGAAATTAAGCTGAGTCCCCATAGCTCTGTGTAAACTCTTCCAGAACTTCGATGTGAATCTCGGATCTCTGCCTGAGACAATAGAAACTGGCACTCCGTGCAATCTCACAATCTCCTGTACATAGAGCTCTGCGAGCTGATCCATAGAAGACGCCATCTTCACAGACAAGAAGTGGGCCGACTTTGTCAATCGGTCCACAATAACCCATATGTCGTCATGGCCCTTCGTCGTCCTCGGGAGCCCCACAATGAAATCCATGGAGATCTGCTCCCACTTCCACTTCGGAATCGGCAGTGGCAATAACGTTCCGGCCGGTCTCTGGTGCTCTGCCTTCACCTGTTGACATACTAAACAGGTCTCAACGTAGTTGGCAACCTCCCTCTTCATGTTCGGCCACCATAAATGTTGCTTTAGGTCCCGGTACATCTTAGTACTTCCCGGGTGCACAGAATACGTAGAAGAATGTGCGTCGGCCAATATCTCCTTCTTCAGATCCTCGTCGCTAGGCACGTACCACCCATGCCTGAACTTCAGAATACCATCCTCTGATAAATGGAAATCCGACGAGTCTCCCAATGTCATGCTGGATCGAAGCTCCTCACACTCCGTATCATTCTGCTGAGCCTCACGTATCCGATCCAGAATAGTCGGCCTGAGAGAAATGTTGGTGAGCATACTGGACAACTCTGCCGCTATCTCCACGTCGAATCTCTCAATCTCAGGCCGCAGCGTAACTGACATCACTGCTAATGAAGGCTGACTCGCAGAAGGCACTCTACTCAAGGCATCAGCAACCTTATTCGCCTTTCCTGGATGGTACTTGATATCAAAATCATAATCTTTGACGAACTCAAGCCATCGTCTCTGTCGCATGTTCAGCTCCTTCTGCGTAAATAAATACTTCAGGCTCTTGTGGTTAGAAAATATCTTACTTTGCTGCCCATATAAATAATGTCTCCATATCTTCAGTGCGAAGACCACAGCTGCTAACTCAAGGTCGTGCGTAGGGTAATTCTGCTCGTACGGCTTCAACTGCCGAGAAGCATAAGAAATAACTCTCCCCTCCTGCATCAATACACAACCGAGTCCCACTCCAGACGCATCACAGTAAATACTGAATCTAACACCTTCAACGGGTAGTGCTAGTACTGGAGCGGTGGTCAATCTCTGCTTTAACTCCATAAAATTGTCATCACAAGCAGACGACCATATAAACCTCTCATTCTTCCGAGTCAATCGTGAGAGGGGAAGTGCGATCTTCGAGAATCCCTCTATAAATTTCCGATAATAACCAGCCAATCTGAGAAATCCACGCACCTCACGTACGTTCTTCGGCTGTGGCCAATCTCTGAGCACCTGAATCTTGCTCGGATCCACAGAAACTCCGTCCTGTGATATGATATGGCCAAGGAAGCTCACTCTGTCAAGCCAGAACTCGCACTTCGAAAACTTGGGATATAGCTGGCGTTGACTCAGAATCTGTAAAACGATCCTCAGATGCTCCTCGTGCTCTTCCTTCGTCTTAGAGTAAATTAGGATATCGTCAATGAAAACCACCACGAACTTGTCCAGATACTTCTTGAAGACACGGTTCATCAGGTCCATAAACGCTGCAGGGGCATTAGTAAGTCCGAAAGACATAACAAGGAACTCATAATGCCCATACCTCGTTCAGAATGCCGTCTTCGGTATATCATCCTTCCGGACCTTCAGCCGATTGTAACCCGAGCATAGATCAATCCTCGAAAATACTCGGGCACCCTGTAGCTGATCAAATAAATCATCAATCCGAGGCAGTGGATACTTATTCTTCACCGTCAATTTGTTCAACTCCATGTAATCAATGCACATCCTGAGGGTCCCGTCTTTCTTCTTGACAAACAGAACGGGCGCACCCCAAGGCGATACACTGGGTCGAATAAATCCCTTCTCCAACAACTCATCAAGCTGAGTTCTCAGCTCTCTCAACTCAGCTGGTGCCAATCGATACGGGTTTTTAAACCTCGGCGCGGAGTTTGGGTAGATATCAATAGTGAACTCGATCTCCTGGTCTGGTGGTAACCCGAGAAGATCATCAAGAAATATCCCAGAGAACTCTCTGACAATAGGAATGTCGCTCGGCTTTTCTCCGTTGAGCAACTGACAATGAAATACAGAGGCCAAATAAATAGAGCACGCACCTTTAAACTGCTCGTTGACCTTCATGGAATAAGAAATAGGCGAGCTACTCAATCTGATCATCGCCTGATAAGAAAACTCGTCTCTATCCGGGGGTCGGAAGGTCACAATCCCGGATCGACAATCGATGGTGGCGAAATGCTGTGATAGCCAGTCCACCCCTAAGATAAGATCATAGTGCTCGATGCCCATAACAATAAGGCGAGCATAGAGGGTACGATCCCCAATCGAGATAATATTACCCTGGACTACACGACCTGACTGCATACGCTCTCCTGAAGGTAGCATCACACTATACTCGCATTCTGTTAACTCAGGCGCAAGCCTCAATCTCGACACACAAGCGGTGGAAACAAAAGAATGCGTAGCTCCCGTGTCTAATAAAGAAAATACAGGAACGCCAGTAACCAATATAGTACCTGCGATCACGGCAGGCTGATCCTCGTTATCAACATCACCAGGCTCGATAAAAGCGAAGATCCTGGGCATAACTCTCCTCTGATCACTGCCCGACTGATCTCGACCCCGCTTCGGGCAGTCTTTAGCAAAATGGTTTGGCTCTCCACACCAATAACATACATTCGTGCCCATCCTGCACTGGCCAGTGTGCTCCTTCTGACATTTAGGGCAGACAGGTGCCTGAGAAGCGCCCTGTACCTACTTCCCCTTTCCCCGGTTGTTACCTCCCTCAAGAGGTCTCTTCACACCCCTCTGCTGCTGCTGGGGCTGTGCTCTCGGCTGCCAACCTCGGTTCAGTGACTGAGGTCGGATTTCTCGGAAGAAGCCCTTAGATGGCTCCCTCGGTCTGGTAGAACTCTGCTCAACAGCCTCAATGTCGAGGGCTATGACCACTATCTCGTCGTAGGATACATCACGTACTCCTGATATCGTAAGGCGCATCCGGAACTCCTGGCTAAGTCCCTGTAAAAACCGACGCACCTTATCCTCGTTGACGCTGACCTGCCGTGGTGCAAATCGAGACAGTGCCTCAAATCTCTTAACGTACTCGGCAATAGACGTAGTCTGCCGCAACTACATAAACTCGACCATCTTCGCCTCGCGAACGGTATGGCTGAAATACTTATCGTAGAACAATGTCCTGAACCTCTCCCAGCCCATAATAGTAACATCGGTGGTCGTCTTCACTGTGTCCCACCAAAATCGGGCATCTAAGGCCAGGTGGTAAGTCACCAACGCCACCTTCTCCCCGTCCTCAATGCTAGCATACGCCAGCATGTCCTCTATCGTGCGAATCCACTCCTCAGCTGAAGAGGGATCAGTGGACTGTCCGCTAAATATAGGGGGCTGGAGCTTCTGAAATCTCTCCATCCCACGGTTACCCGGAATAGCTGCCTCCCGAGCTCTAGTGGCCTCTCGGTCTATAAGAGTACCCAGCTGCTGAGACTGCCTCTCCATCTGCTGAGCCTGTCTCTCCATGTGCTGAGACTGCTGGGCAATAAAATCCTTGAGGGTATCAATCGTATCGTCTTGGTCGTCTCGGTCATTTCCTCGATGCACCATTTTATAAACAACTCCTATAAAAAAGTTTAAACAAACACTCTAAGAAATCAAAATAAAACAAAGCTATAAACATACTTACAGTTGATGAAGAATGTCCGCATAGTGGCTGTGCAGTCGAGCAGTCTACAGAACCGTTTTTAAAACCCTGGGGCTCTGATACCATAAATTGTCACGACCCTAATATTGTACCCGTATTTCCTGTACTATATTTTTTTTATCCCAATAATTACTTTAAATAAACTCTAGGCGGAACCTAAACCGAAATCGAAACCAGAATCGAAATCGGAATTTAAATCTAACTTTTTAAAACATTTAAAACAATTAAAACTATTAGATTAAAACCAATTTCAATTAAAACAAATGGGAGGGCAGAATTGACATTCTGCCGAGGGAAAGAGCAGCGTTCGATCACTGCAAATTGCAGCGATCGCAGCGATCGCAGCGCTCGATCACTGCAATGCGCAGCGATCAGTCGCTGCGCGCTGCAGCAATCGCAGCGCCCGATCGCTGCAATATGCAGCGATCTGTCGCTGCGTGCTGCAGCGATCGCAGCGATCAGTCGCTGCGCGCTGCAGTAATCGCAGCGCCCGATCGCTGCAATATGCAGCGATCAGTCGCTGCGTGCTGCAGCGATCGCAGCGCCCGATCGCTGCATTGGCAGTGCACGATCGCTACACGCCTTACGCCCAGTTGCCTTTGCTTCTTTATAAAATGCTCTCTGGAATTCCAGAGAGCAGACACTAAATCAACACTCTCTGGAATCCGATTCCAGAGAGCAAACCTCATATACTTAACACCATTTATCAACAATAACAACCATCAACTTATAGCTTAAACTCGACCAACTTACAGCGGACTTTGCGAAATCCAACTGCGTGGATAGCTCTAAAAACCGAGCATATCCGTAACCATCCTAAAATCATCAAAATATTCCCATAACATTTAATTAACAGTTTAAACCAAAACATTTTCTATATGCAGTTTACCAAAACATTTGAAACATTAAACATAAAACCTATCAACTACCAGTACAAAACATCCTATAATTTCTACACAGTCAGCTGTCCAAAACGTCCCAAAACCCTTAAAATCTATACATACTGTTCCCACGGGTCAAATAAGCCTCGACTGCGCCAGCACACCACCGCAGCCATCCCTCGTCAACTGGACTCATGCCTCAGGAGGAGGGACATCGTCCTCACCTGCCTCGATGTCTAAGTCACCTACACCATACAATACACTATGAGATGAAATCCCAGTAAGCTCTACGTAAATGCAATGCATGCTGTGCATATAAGTTCATTAATCATGTATGTTTTCTTTACTATGCAATGCTCAATAGGTGTCACCGAGATCCTATCCCTCTAACCAGAGAGAGCTCATCCAGCGGGCCGACTACTCTTTCCAGCTAGAAGCGGGGGGTGCACGCTTACAACACGTACAGCCATGCCTGAGCCCCACCTCGCGTGACCAATACACCTTTCGGCCAATACGCCTTTCGGCCAATACGCCTTTCGGCCAATAAGCCTTTCGGCCAATGCTATGCTTTACGTTATCTTTAAAACTCTGTGCGGAAGTTCATTTTCATGCTTTTCTTTAAAACAAGTGATGCGTGAACAGTTAAATATCTTAAAGTAAACAAACAATAACGTGTACCATCAAGACTGTAAAGCGTAAACTATAAATCCCTAAAACCTAGCTACCCAAACCAAGTACAATTAAACAAACGCATCTCCAAAACTCCTCGAGACGACATTCGACGTATGGTGTAGGCCAATCGGCCAAAGAAGATCACGAGAACTTACCTCGTGTCCAAAGCAGCTCAAGATCCGTCCACGAGCGTTGTTTGTATGAAGCAAAACACAATATTCGCCGTTAAAACTAATTTAAGGTACTTAACGTCCAAATAAATAAAACCTTAACTAAAGAAATTTCCTATAACTTTAATTCAATTCATCGAGCTATTCCATTGGACAATACTCGCTCAGCACCTTAAATTCTAATTTACGAGTTTTTCCCTAAATCTCGAAAATCCCTAATTTTTAACGTTTTCAAAAATTGGTTTAAATTCGTTCAATAACGTTCAATATATCCTATATATCATTTATTACGGGAAACCTATTAATTACGAACCCTAAATCGCGTTTTTAATCGAAAACCTAACGAGAAACCCTAACGATAAACTCTAGGAAACTCAAATTTTAACGCTCTAAAATTATGGAATCATACCTAGAGCGTTGACCGGAGGAGAAAACGTGAAGGAAACGGAACGATCGGGAGGAAGAACGGAAGTCGGAAAGTTGAAATGCCGTGGGCAGAGGGAGAAGCCGAGAGGAGTTCTTCTCTGGAAATCGATTTTCAGAATGAAAATCGATTAAGGCTTTTTGCCTTAAATAAATGATAATCAATTAAATGCTTAAATGACGATTTTGCCCTTTCTCTAATTTTTCTATTTGTTTCGTTCTTCGTTTCGTTAATCGGCTAACCATTCGGATTCTCCAAATTTCCTTATTTTGCCGATAACTCCTATTCGTTACCAGGGCTTTATTAAAACTGTTCGTTCGCAATTTGGACCACATTTACTATTTTTACTAAAACGCCATTTACGTTACGATGGAGGTAATTACTCGGAACATAGTGTTATAACTCCAGAAATTCTCGTAAATTCCTTAAAATTCTTATTATTCGTTAGGATCGTAATGACGCTTTCTTTTCGTGAAACGGACCTGATTTGACATATTCACAAAAAATGCCATAATATATAATATAATATACAAATCCGTACAACCCGGGTATTACACTCCCAATGTCATGCTGGATCGAAGCTCCTCACACTCCGTATCATTCTGCTGAGCCTCACGTATCCGATCCAGAATAGTCGGCCTGAGTGAAATGTTGGTGAGCATACTGGATAACTCTGCCACTATCTCAACGTCGAACCTCTCAATCTCAGACCGCAGCGTAACTGACATCGCTGCTAATGAAGGCTGACTCGCAGAAGGCACTCTACTCGAGGCATCAGCAACCTTGTTTGCCTTTCCTAGATGGTACTTGATATCAAAATCATAATCTTTGACGAACTCAAGCCACCTTCTCTGACGCATATTAAGCTCCTTCTGCGTAAATAAATACTTCAAACTCTTGTGGTCAGAAAATATCTCGCACTGCTGCCCATATAAATAATGCCTCCATATCTTCAGTTCGAAGACCACAGCTGCTAACTCAAGGTCGTGCGTAGGGTAGTTCTGCTCGTACGGCTTCAACTGCCGAGAAGCATGTGCAATAACTTTCCCCTCCTGCATCAATACATAACCGAGTCCCACTCCAGATGCATCACAATAAATACTGTATCTGACACCTTCAACAGGTAACGCCAGTACTGGAGCGGTGGTCAATCTCTGCTTTAACTCCACAAAACTATCATCACAAGCAGGCGACCATATAAATTTCTTGTTCTTCCGTGTCAATCGTGAAAGAGGAAGTGCGATCTTCGAAAATCCTTCTATGAATTTCCGATAATAGCAAGCTAATCTGAGAAATCCACGCACCTCTCGTACGTTCTTCGGCTTTGGCCAATCTCTGACTGCCTAAATTTTGCTCGGATCCACAGAAACCCCTTCTTCTGATATAATGTGGCCAAGAAAACTTACATGATCCAGCCAGAACTCGCACTTAGAGAACTTTTGATACAACTGGTGCTGGCATAAAACCCTCAAAACTATTCTCAAGTGCTCCTCGTGTTCTTCCTTCGTCTTAGAGTAGATCAGAATGTCGTCGATGAAAACTACCACGAACTTGTCCAGATACTCCTTGAAGACACAGTTCATCAAATCCATAAACACTGCAGGGGCATTAGTAAGTCCAAAAGACATGACAAGGAACTCATAATGCCTATACCTCGTTCGGAATGCCGTCTTCGATATATCATCCTTCCGGACCTTCAGCCGATTGTAACCCGAGCGTAGATCAATCCTCGAAAATACTCGGGCACCTTGCAGCTGATCAAATAAATCATCAATCCGGGGCAGTGGATACTTATTCTTCACTGTAAGTTTATTCAGCTCTCTGTAATCGATGCACATCCTGAGGGTCCCGTCTTTCTTCTTAACAAACAGAACGGGAGCACCCTAGGGTGTAACACTGGGTCGAAAAAACCCTTCTCTAACAGCTCGTCAAGCTGAGTCCTCAGTTCCCTCAACTCAGCTGGTGCCAACCGATACGGGTTTTTAAACCTCGGCGCGGAGTTTGGGTAGACATCAATAGTGAACTCGATCTCCCAGTCTGGTGCTAACCCGGTGACACGGGGTCCCCTAGAAAGGGGGCCCGTGTACAACCCACAAATATGCTCGGTGTGCTTGGTTGTGTGCTAGTGAACAATATTTGATTATGGAAAGAAAATACTAAAATAAATACAAGAAATAAACAAAGAAATTAATAGAAATATGGTCGGTTCTTATATGTTGAGAGAGAGAGATTGAGATAAGCAAGAAAATAAAAAGAATAGAGATGATAATGGATGTTAGAAATGGAAAGAAAATATAAAGCAAAGATATAATAAAATGGCATAAAAATAAAGGTGAGTGTGTGGATATTGTGGAGCTGAAATTTAAAGGGGTGATTTGTGTGCAAAAGTGAAGACAATAAAATAAAGAAAACCCTTGGCGGATCCGTGGAGCGAGCTTACGGTTTAAGCTCCCGGATACACGTTTTCCGTGAGGAAAACGACCACCTTAGGCCGGGATTTCCGTCCTCGATCCGACTCCCAATGGAGAAGGTGAGGGAATGAATAAGAGCTAACCTAGCAACCCTAGCTAGGTTAGCAATGGAGGCTAACTCCTCTTGGCTCAAAGAACCAAGGAAAATAACACCGAAGGAACTTTGGATATTTTAGGGAAATAGTAGTGTATTGATTGGCAAAAGTTCTTTTACACACACCAATGCTATGCTTAAATAGAGAAACCTAGGGTGGATGATTAGGGTTTGGTAATGGAAGAAAGGATTGGGGCCGTTGATGAAGATCAAGATGAAGGGGACAAGATTGCAATCCATGTGCTTCATCCAAGGGTTGAGGTGCTTTCCTTGTTTTGCTTGATCAATGGTGCTAATTGCCATGTCATCCATCCTTGTGGCCACTACCAATTGTACTTGCAAAATTCATACCTTAAAGTTGGGCTCTTCTTTGGGCCATGGCTTTCTTTGGGCTCCATTGGTTGTAGGCCTTTTCCTTGAGTAATTTGTTGAATTCTTCAACCCATAATCCACCAACATACATCTAACCCTAACCATTCAATCTAATGCATGCAATGCAAATTATAAATTCTTACAAAAAGGCTAATGTATGCCAATGAGTTTGAAAAATAAAAATTACAAATTAAGGCCCGGGAAGACAAATTCCCATAGGGCAATCCGGAGGCTCCGTGCAAATGTTCCAATGAAGTACGTGGCAAGGCTTTTCCACATCCTCCGATGTCGGCTCCCAAGTGAAGTCCATGATGTGATCCAAACCTGCAAAAAGAGACAAGTCATTAGAACATTGATTGATTAAATTTTGTGCCCGGGTTTGAGATCTTGTAACGGGCCTCCGAGGCACGTCATCCCCTCCGGGTGGCTGAGGATTTGACCTCAAATCCGTTTGCTCAGCCTCCTCTTCATATCCCAATTCTCCAATATACGGGGATAGATCTTGCACATTGAAGGTGGATGACACTCCATAATCACCAGGTAATTCCAACTTGTAAGCATTGTTATTTATACGTTCCAAGATTTTAAAGGGACCATCAGCTCTAGGTAACAATTTGGAGCGTCTTTTGGCGGGAAATCTTTCTTTCCTAAGATGTAACCACACCAAATCTCCGACATTAAAAATTACCTCTTTTCGCCCTTTATTGGCATGCTTAGCATAATTGGCGTTATTTTTCTCAATTGTTTGGTGAACTTTCTCAAACAACTTTTTCATTTGCTCTGCCTTACTTGCTCCCGAAGGGTTGATTAGGTCTTGGGTTGGAATAGGAATAAGTGTCAGGGGTGTGTGCGGATTAAAACCATATACTACCTCAAAAGGCGTTTGCTGGGTGGTGGAGTGAAGGCTTCGGTTGTAACCGAATTCAATTTGGGGTAGTAGTATGTCCCAATTGGTGAGAGTCTTACCCACGACACTTCTGAGAAGGGTACCCAAGGTCCTATTGACCACTTCCGTTTGGCCGTCCGTTTGGGGATGAAAGGATGTACTAAAGCAAAGCGTAGTCCCCAATTTCTTCCATAAGGTCTTCCAAAAAGTGCTCAAGAACTTGGTATCGCGATCCGACACGATAGATTGAGGCACTCCATGGAGTCTAACTATCTCCTTGAAGAATAGGTCGGCTATAGCAGCAGAGTCGTCGGTTTTGTTGCAGGCGATAAAATGTGCCATTTTGGAGAATCGGTCTACCACTACAAGAATAGAATCTTTATTACGTCCAGTACGTGGTAACCCTAAAACAAGTCCATGCTAATTTCTACCCAAGGATGCGTAGGAACTGGTAAGGGAAGGTAAAGTCCTTGGGGTAGAACCTTGCTTTTGGCCTTTTACACACAATGCACTTTTCAATATAATGGTGCACGTCTTCATCATGTGAGGCCAATAGAATTTTTCTTTAATAATTCCAGGGTCTTCTTTTCCCCAAAATGTCCAGACAATCCTCCTCCATGAGCTTCTTTAACGAGGCATTGCCTTAGACTGCAATTAGGAATACACAATTTTCCGTTTCTTAGTAAAAATCCGTCCACAAGACTATATCCTCCTTCAGCCTTATTTGGTAAACTTTATAAGGCAATCCAAAATCTTATCGGATGCATACAAAGTTTGATCCATTCAAATCCAAAAAATCTAACACCTAATTCTGTTAAGAGGATACGTCTTCGAGAGAGAGCGTCGGCAACGGTATTATCCGATCCTTTCAAATATTTTAAAATGTAGGGGAACCTTTCCAAGAACTCCACCCATTTTGCGTGTCTTTTGTTGAGTTTGTGTTGACTCTTAATATGCTTAAGGGATTGGTGGTCGGAGTGAATCACAAACTCTTTTGAAAGTAGATAGTGTTGCCATTGTTCTATCGCTCTAATCACCGCATAGAACTCCTTATCATAAGTCGAATAGTTCAAAGCAGCTCCTTTCAATTTCTCACTAAAATATGCAAGAGGTTTGCCATCTTGCATCAACACAGCCCCAATGCCAATACCGGAGGCGTCACTCTTGATTTCAAAAACCTTATTGAAATCAGGAAGTGCCAAGACTGGTGATTGACACAGTTTTTCTTTTATCAAGTTGAAGCTACTTTGGCATGCCGGTGACCAATTAAAGTCTACTCCTTTCTTGGTAAGATCCGTAATAGGAGCGACTAAAGAACTGAAGTCTTTAATGAACCTCCTATAAAAAGAGGCTAATCCGGAAAGCTACGGACTTCAGTGATACTAGTGGGAGTGGGCCACTCCTTGATGGCTTTAACTTTATCTTCATCCGCTTCTAAGCCATCCTTAGAGATTATGAAGCCCAAAAAGTAAACTTTCTCTTGTCCAAAGGAACACTTAGTTAAATTTCCAAACAATTTAGCACGACGAAGAGTCTGAAATAACATCCCGAGATGGTTGACATGTTGTGGGAGGTCGCGACTATACACCAAGATGTCATCGAAATACACGACAACAAATTTCCCAAGGAACTCCTTATGAACATGGTGCATTAATCGCATGAAGGTGCTCGGGGCATTTGTAAGACCGAATGGCATAACCATCCACTCAAACAATCCGTATTTTGTTTTGAAGGCGGTTTTCCATTCATCACCTTCTTTCATCCGTATTTGATGATAACCGCTCTTCAAGTCTACTTTGGAAAATATTGATGCTCCACTTAATTCGTCTAGCATGTCCTCAAGTCGAGGGATAGGGTAACGATATTTAATAGTAATTTGATTGATAGCCCGACTATCAACACACATACGCATAGAGCCATCCTTTTTCGGTACCAACAAAGTAGGTACGGCGCATGGGCTCATTGACTCTCTTATGTACCCTCTTCCTAACAATTCTTGGACTTGCTCTTGTAATTCCTTTGCTTCTTCAGGCCTCATCCTATAGGCCGGTCGATTTGGTAACATGGCTCCGGGTTGGAGGTCTATTTGATGTTCTATACCTCTAATTGGTGGTAATCCGGGTGGTAGTTCTTCAGGAAAAACATCTTGATAGGTCTTGAGTAGGACTAGGATCGGTGGGGGTACGTCACCTAACTCCATAACACGGTCTCTAAATAAAACAAGTATCACAGTCTCTCCTTTCGTAACTGCTGCTCTTACTCCCTTTTTCGATAAGAAAAGATTTTCTTTGATCTTTCTTCCTTTCTAATTGCATCGTCACGAGCAATTTGTTCAGGGGTCATAGGGAGTAATTTGATATTTCTACCACCGAACTTCAGGCTATAGTTGTTGAGGTATCCGTCATATTGCACCCTACGGTCATAAAGCCAGGGTCGTCCTAATAGAAGATGACTGGCTTGCATTGGAACGACATCGCAAACAACCGAATCTTATATTTTCCAATGGTAAAATGAATGGTCACATTGCTTAGTCACTTTAATGTCATCTCTATCATCCAACCTCTTAACTTATAGGGCTTAGGGTGGTTCATTGACTCCAAACCAAGCTTCTTCACCATATCGTGGGAAGCTACGTTAACGCAACTTCCACTATCTATAATCACAGAACATACTTTATCCTTGACTGCACACCTACTTTGGAAAATGTTTTCGCGTTTGGCAGTCTTCATCCACATTTTTAGATACGAGGGCTCTACGAATGACCATTAAAAGGGTCCATCTGAGCCGCGCATTCATCACTCGATTCCCGCTCGCTTTCCCCTCTTCCACTTCCTCTTCCTCTTCTTTCCTTATCAAGGTATTGACCTTCATCATTTTCACTTTCCCATTCCCGTAGATTCCTTGATATCATCACTCGACGGTTAGAGCATTCATTCGCGTAATGTCCTTTGGCCTAAACACTTGTAGCATTGGACATCACGAGCTCTTTGTACTTTGGGTTGGTTTTGGTTTAGTGGTCTCTTGTCCGTCGGAGGTGGTTGGTTTTGGTGAAGGGAGTTCTAGGGGGCCAATTAGGGTTAATTGGTCTCTTTTCTTCTTTCTTCCAAGGAGGTTTAGGCTTATCTTGGTCTAAATGTCTTGGTGGGAATTTGTTCGGGAAATTAGTCTTACTTTTCGCTTAAGTTGTCTTTCCACCGTAAGGGCTAATTGAATAACCAAGTCCATGGCCTCCAATTGTTGAACTTCAAACCGCGTCACCTATATCGCGGTTCAATCCTCGAATAAATCGAGCGATGAGTTGTTCTTCAGGTTCTTCAACAGCGCAACGCATGTTGAGGGTTTCGAATTCAGCTAGGTACTCATCAACCGATAGATTGTTTTGTTTGAGGCTATGAAGTTGTTGGAAGAGTTCGTGCTTATAATGTCGAGGTACAAACCTCTTGTGCATTATGTCTTTCATGGAATTCCATGTAGCGACGGGGTAACTGTAGGTTCTCGACCTTTGGGCTTTGTAGTTGGACCACCACAAGGCGGCATGGCCCGTGAGTTCGAGGGAAGCTAGTTGAATCTTAACTCGCTCGGAATAGTCGTGGCACTCGAAGACTCTCTCTACCTTATCAACCCAATCAAGATAGGTATGTCCGTCACAAGCTCCATTAAAAGGGGAATGGACATCTTAACGTTGCGGAGGTCGTCGTTGTCCCTACGACGATTTGGTCGGTACTCTTCTTCATCCTCCGTCCAAACATCATCCTCCGAATTAAAATGTCGTGGTCTCCTTCTTCGGGGTTCTACCCATTCTTCTTCCTCTATGGGTGGTTGTAAAGGTGTCCTACGTCTAGGGCGATCGGGAATAACCCTAGAGGAAGTCTCACGTGAAGGGTCTCGTTCTTGGGATTCTCTACGGGAATGGTTGGACCTATGTTCTCTCATGTGGGCCACATCAAGGGCCACGTTTTGGATTTGATGGGTAAGAGTGTTGACCAGGCCCGTTAAGGCATTTATTTGACTTTGCACGCCTCCTTGTGTGCTAGGATCTCCTTCGAGGCGTGTTGGTTTGGGTGGGGGAGTGTCCCTAATCCGAATTGGTTCTTGGTGTAATGGATCTCGATTAAATCCACTTCGATTAGTCATAAGTAAGTGTTTTAATTTTAAATCCCAATTCTTGTCTAGTTAATTTTCCTAAATTAGTGAGGATGAATATCTTCTTAATGTCTTAGGTAATTTAGGCTCTATGGAACATTCTTAGCTAAGACAAATTGAAAATAGGGATCATGCTAATTAGGATAACAACTTAGCACTATCAACACTCAATAATAAAACTAAGAAATGAATATTTCAAACGATTTAATTTCACCACAAATTTTCAAGAAATTTCAATCAAGTTGACAACTTTTACTAAGGATCACTTAGAGCAATATTAATGACACTAATTAACTCTAAAATCAGCAAATAATAATTTTAGAATACCATTTAAGTCAGATATCATGCTGGAATTTAATTCAAATATAGCAGAATTTTGCTTGTAATGACTAGCTCTAATTTGTTACTTTTAATTCATACATTGTCATATTCTTGTTAACCAATTTTCATGCATTCGCTCAACAGCATATATTAGGTAAATTTACGAGTTAAAACATGAGTAATATTAAGCAAAATAATAGACAAAGTCGAGCTCAACAAGGAAGCAAAAACGATATGATAATTTTGCAACAAGAATCCTATTTTCGTTTAGTAATAATTCTAAACCGAATTTAAGCACCAAATTTCCAGAATATTAATATAATTAGTGGACATATTTAGATGCTAATAAGGTTAAATGATACAAGAAATGCCAACAAAAACCGAATTAAAGAAGCAATAATCCGAGGCAAATATAGTGAGAAACCGGGAAGATTATGCAATTTCTTTAGGCCGATTTTATACTAACTTTTCTACCAAAATTTCAGCAGAGTTTCGGCTTAGATTTAAGCAAAATAAAGACTTAAAAGAGAGCAAACAAAAGAGAAAAAATCGTGACACAAGAAGGAGAGGAAAAACCGAGACAATAAAGAGAAGAGATTAAGAGATTCGGGAGCTATACCTTGTGCTTTTCTTGTAGGATCGTCCACCATATTTTTCCATATTAGAACAACAATAATATAGCAAAAATATGGTAGTACAGTAAAATTTAGATTAGCACAAAATAGCTCAAGGTTAGCACAAATATATATAAGATTAATGCGGAAATTTAAAAGAGCGCTATCCCGGTTGTTGGTGTAAGCTTTGGCTATTGCCAAAATGCATCAAAAACACTTCAAGGGAAGCCTTTCGCTCTGATACCACTTGACAACGGGGTCCCCTAGAAAGGGGGCCCGTGTACAACCCACAAATATGCTCGGTGTGCTTGGTTGTGTGCTAGTGAACAATATTTGATTATGGAAAGAAAATACTAAAATAAATACAAGAAATAACAAAGAAATTAATAGAAATATGGTCGGTTCTTATATGTTGAGAGAGAGAGATTGAGATAAGCAAGAAAATAAAAAGAATAGAGATGATAATGGATGTTAGAAATGGAAAGAAATATAAAGCAAAGATATAATAAAATGGCATAAAAATAAAGGTGAGTGTGTGGATATTGTGGAGCTGAAATTTAAAGGGGTGATTTGTGTGCAAAGTGAAGACAATAAAATAAAGAAAACCCTTGGCGGATCCGTGGAGCGAGCTTACGGTTTAAGCTCCCGGATACACGTTTTCCGTGAGGAAACGACCACCTTAGGCCGGGATTTCCGTCCTCGATCCGACTCCCAATGGAGAAGGTGAGGGAATGAATAAGAGCTAACCTAGCAACCCTAGCTAGGTTAGCAATGGAGGCTAACTCCTCTTGGCTCAAAGAACCAAGGAAAATAACACCGAAGGAACTTTGGATATTTTAGGGAAATAGTAGTGTATTGATTGGCAAAAGTTCTTTTACACACACCAATGCTATGCTTAAATAGAGAAACCTAGGGTGGATGATTAGGGTTTGGTAATGGAAGAAAGGATTGGGGCCGTTGATGAAGATCAAGATGAAGGGACAAGATTGCAATCCATGTGCTTCATCCAAGGGTTGAGGTGCTTTCCTTGTTTTGCTTGATCAATGGTGCTAAATTGCCATGTCATCCATCCTTGTGGCCACTACCAATTGTACTTGCAAAATTCATACCTTAAAGTTGGGCTCTTCTTTGGGCCATGGCTTTCTTTGGGCTCCATTGGTTGTAGGCCTTTTCCTTGAGTAATTTTGTTGAATTCTTCAACCCATAATCCACCAACATACATCTAACCCTAACCATTCAATCTAATGCATGCAATGCAAATTATAAATTCTTACAAAAAGGCTAATGTATGCCAATGAGTTTGAAAAATAAAAATTACAAATTAAGGCCCGGGAAGACAAATTCCCATAGGGCAATCCGGAGGCTCCGTGCAAATGTTCCAATGAAGTACGTGGCAAGGCTTTTCCACATCCTCCGATGTCGGCTCCCAAGTGAAGTCCATGATGTGATCCAAACCTGCAAAAAGAGACAAGTCATTAGAACATTGATTGATTAAATTTTGTGCCCGGGTTTGAGATCTTGTAACGGGCCTCCGAGGCACGTCATCCCCTCCGGGTGGCTGAGGATTTGACCTCAAATCCGTTTGCTCAGCCTCCTCTTCATATCCCAATTCTCCAATATACGGGGATAGATCTTGCACATTGAAGGTGGATGACACTCCATAATCACCAGGTAATTCCAACTTGTAAGCATTGTTATTTATACGTTCCAAGATTTTAAAGGGACCATCAGCTCTAGGTAACAATTTGGAGCGTCTTTTGGCGGGAAATCTTTCTTTCCTAAGATGTAACCACACCAAATCTCCCGACATTAAAAATTACCTCTTTTCGCCCTTTATTGGCATGCTTAGCATAATTGGCGTTATTTTTCTCAATTGTTTGGTGAACTTTCTCAAACAACTTTTTCATTTGCTCTGCCTTACTTGCTCCCGAAGGGTTGATTAGGTCTTGGTTGGAATAGGAATAAGTGTCAGGGGTGTGTGCGGAATTAAAACCATATACTACCTCAAAAGGCGTTTGCTGGGTGGTGGAGTGAAGGCTTCGGTGTAACCGAATTCAATTTGGGGTAGTAGTATGTCCCAATTGGTGAGAGTCTTACCCACGACACTTCTGAGAAGGGTACCCAAGGTCCTATTGACCACTTCCGTTTGGCCGTCCGTTTGGGGATGAAAGGATGTACTAAAGCAAAGCGTAGTCCCCAATTTCTTCCATAAGGTCTTCCAAAAAGTGCTCAAGAACTTGGTATCGCGATCCGACACGATAGATTGAGGCACTCCATGGAGTCTAACTATCTCCTTGAAGAATAGGTCGGCTATAGCCAGCAGAGTCGTCGGTTTTGTTGCAGGCGATAAAATGTGCCATTTTGGAGAATCGGTCTACCACTACAAGAATAGAATCTTATTACGTCCAGTACGTGGTAACCCTAAAACAAAGTCCATGCTAATTTCTACCCAAGGATGCGTAGGAACTGGTAAGGGAAGGTAAAGTCCTTGGGGTAGAACCTTGCTTTTGGCCTTTTTACACACAATGCACTTTTCAATATAATGGTGCACGTCCTTCATCATGTGAGGCCAATAGAATTTTTCTTTTAATAATTCCAGGGTCTTCTTTTCCCCAAAATGTCCAGACAATCCTCCTCCATGAGCTTCTTTAACGAGGCATTGCCTTAGACTGCAATTAGGAATACACAATTTTCCGTTTCTTAGTAAAATCCGTCCACAAGACTATATCCTCCTTCAGCCTTATTTTGGTAAACTTTATAAGGCAATCCAAAATCTTTATCGGATGCATACAAAGTTTTGATCCATTCAAATCCAAAAAATCTAACACCTAATTCTGTTAAGAGGATACGTCTTCGAGAGAGAGCGTCGGCAACGGTATTATCCGATCCTTTCAAATATTTTAAAATGTAGGGGAACCTTTCCAAGAACTCCACCCATTTTGCGGTCTTTTGTTGAGTTTGTGTTGACTCTTAATATGCTTAAGGGATTGGTGGTCGGAGTGAATCACAAACTCTTTTGAAAGTAGATAGTGTTGCCATTGTTCTATCGCTCTAATCACCGCATAGAACTCCTATCATAAGTCGAATAGTTCAAAGCAGCTCCTTTCAATTTCTCACTAAAATATGCAAGAGGTTTGCCATCTTGCATCAACACAGCCCCAATGCCAATACGGAGGCGTCACTCTGATTTCAAAAACCTTATTGAAATCAGGAAGTGCCAAGACTGGTGATTGACACAGTTTTTCTTTTATCAAGTTGAAGCTACTTTGGCATGCCGGTGACCAATTAAAGTCTACTCCTTTCTTGGTAAGATCCGTAATAGGAGCGACTAAAGAACTGAAGTCTTTAATGAACCTCCTATAAAAAGAGGCTAATCCGTGAAAGCTACGGACTTCAGTGATACTAGTGGGAGTGGGCCACTCCTTGATGGCTTTAACTTTATCTTCATCCGCTTCTAAGCCATCCTTAGAGATTATGAAGCCCAAAAAGTAAACTTTCTCTTGTCCAAAGGAACACTTAGTTAAATTTCCAAACAATTTAGCACGACGAAGAGTCTGAAATAACATCCCGAGATGGTTGACATGTTGTGGGAGGTCGCGACTATACACCAAGATGTCATCGAAATACACGACAACAAATTCCCAAGGAACTCCTTATGAACATGGTGCATAATCGCATGAAGGTGCTCGGGGCATTTGTAAGACCGAATGGCATAACCATCCACTCAAACAATCCGTATTTGTTTTGAAGGCGGTTTTCCATTCATCACCTTCTTTCATCCGTATTTGATGATAACCGCTCTTCAAGTCTACTTTGGAAATATTGATGCTCCACTTAATTCGTCTAGCATGTCCTCAAGTCGAGGGATAGGGTAACGATATTTAATAGTAATTTGATTGATAGCCCGACTATCAACACACATACGCATAGAGCCATCCTTTTTCGGTACCAACAAAGTAGGTACGGCGCATGGGCTCATTGACTCTCTTATGTACCCTCTTCCTAACAATTCTTGGACTTGCTCTTGTAATTCCTTTGCTTCTTCAGGCCTCATCCTATAGGCCGGTCGATTTGGTAACATGGCTCCGGGTTGGAGGTCTATTTGATGTTCTATACCTCTAATTGGTGGTAATCCGGGTGGTAGTTCTTCAGGAAAAACATCTTGATAGGTCTTGAGTAGGACTAGGATCGGTGGGGGTACGTCACCTAACTCCATAACACGGTCTCTAAATAAAACAAGTATCACAGTCTCTCCTTTCGTAACTGCTGCTCTTACTCCCTTTTTCGATAAGAAAGATTTTCTTTGATCTTTTCTTCCTTTTCTAATTGCATCGTCACGAGCAATTTGTTCAGGGGTCATAGGGAGTAATTTGATATTTCTACCACCGAACTTCAGGCTATAGTTGTTGAGGTATCCGTCATATTGCACCCTACGGTCATAAAGCCAGGGTCGTCCTAATAGAAGATGACTGGCTTGCATTGGAACGACATCGCAAACAACCGAATCTTTATATTTTCCAATGGTAAATGAATGGTCACTTGCTTAGTCACTTTAATGTCATCTCTATCATCCAACCATCTTAACTTATAGGGCTTAGGGTGGTTCATTGACTCCAAACCAAGCTTCTTCACCATATCGTGGGAAGCTACGTTAACGCAACTTCCACTATCTATAATCACAGAACATACTTTATCCTTGACTGCACACTACTTTGGAAAATGTTTTCGCGTTGGCAGTCTTCATCCACATTTTTTAGATCGAGGGCTCTACGAATGACCATTAAAAGTGGTCCATCTTGAGCCGCGCATTCATCACTCGATTCCCGCTCGCTTTCCTCTTCCACTTCCTCTTCCTCTTCTTCCTTATCAAGGTATTGACCTCATCATTTTCACTTTCCCATTCTCCGGTAGATTCCTTGATAATCATCACTCGACGGTTAGAGCATTCATTCGCGTAATGTCCTTTGCCTAAACACTTGTAGCATTGGACATCACGAGCTCTTTGTACTTTGGGTTGGTTTTGGTTTAGTGGTCTCTTGTCCGTCGGAGGTGGTTGTTTTGGTTGAAGGGAGTTCTAGGGGGCCAATTAGGGTTAATTGGTCTCTTTTCTTCTTTCTTCCAAGGAGGTTTAGGCTTATCTTGGTCTAATGTCTTGGTGGGAATTTGTTCGGGAAATTAGTCTTACGTTTTCGCTTAAGTTGTCTTTCCACCGTAAGGGCTAATTGAATAACCAAGTCCATGGCCTCCAATTGTTGAACTTCAACCGCGTCACCTATATCGCGGTTCAATCCTCGAATAAATCGAGCGATGAGTTGTTCTTCAGGTTCTTCAACAGCGCAACGCATGTTGAGGGTTTCGAATTCAGCTAGGTACTCATCAACCGATAGATTGTTTTGTTTGAGGCTATGAAGTGTTGGAAGAGTTCGTGCTTATAATGTCGAGGTACAAACCTCTTGTGCATTATGTCTTTCATGGAATTCCATGTAGCGACGGGGTAACTGTAGGTTCTCGACCTTTGGGCTTTGTAGTTGGACCACCACAAGGCGGCATGGCCCGTGAGTTCGAGGGAAGCTAGTTGAATCTTAACTCGCTCGGAATAGTCGTGGCACTCGAAGACTCTCTCTACCTTATCAACCCAATCAAGATAGGTATGTCCGTCACAAGCTCCATTAAAAGGGGGAATGGACATCTTAACGTTGCGGAGGTCGTCGTTGTCCCTACGACGATTTGGTCGGTACTCTTCTTCATCCTCCGTCCAAACATCATCCTCCGAATTAAAATGTCGTGGTCTCCTTCTTCGGGGTTCTACCCATTCTTCTTCCTCTATGGGTGGTTGTAAAGGTGTCCTACGTCTAGGGCGATCGGGAATAACCCTAGAGGAAGTCTCACGTGAAGGGTCTCGTTCTTGGGATTCTCTACGGGAATGGTTGGACATATGTTCTCTCATGTGGGCCACATCAAGGGCCACGTTTTGGATTTGATGGGTAAGAGTGTTGACCAGGCCCGTTAAGGCATTTATTTGACTTTGCACGCCTCCTTGTGTGCTAGGATCTCCTTCGAGGCGTGTTGGTTTGGGTGGGGGAGTGTCCCTAATCCGAATTGGTTCTTGGTGTAATGGATCTCGATTAAATCCACTTCGATTAGTCATAAGTAAGTGTTTTAATTTTAAATCCCAATTCTTGTCTAAGTTAATTTTCCTAAATTAGTGAGATGAATATCTTCTTAATGTCTTAGGTAATTTTAGGCTCTATGGAACATTCTTAGCTAAGACAAATTGAAAATAGGGATCATGCTAATTAGGATAACAACTTAGCACTATCAACACTCAATAATAAAACTAAGAAATGAATATTTTCAACGATTTAATTTCACCACAAATTTTCAAGAAATTTCAATCAAGTTGACAACTTTTACTAAGGATCACTTAGAGCAATATTAATGACACTAATTAACTCTAAAATCAGCAAATAATAAATTTTAGAATACCATTTAAGTCAAGATATCCTGCTGGAATTTAATTCAAATATAGCAGAATTTTGCTTGTAATGACTAGCTCTAATTTGTTACTTTTAATTCATACATTGTCATATTCTTGTTAACCAATTTCATGCATTCGCTCAACAGCATATATTAGGTAAATTTACGAGTTAAAACATGAGTAATATTAAGCAAAATAATAGACAAAGTCGAGCTCAACAAGGAAGCAAAAACGATATGATAATTTTGCAACAAGAATCCTATTTTCGTTAGTAATAATTCTAAACCGAATTTAAGCACCAAAATTTCCAGAATATTAATATAATTAGTGGACAATATTTAGATGCTAAATAAGGTTCAAATGATAACAAGAAATGCCAACAAAACCGGAATTAAAGAAGCAATAATCCGAGGCAAATATAGTGAGAAACCGTGAAGATTATGCAATTTCTTTAGGCCGATTTTATACTAACTTTTCTACCAAAATTTCAGCAGAGTTTCGGCTTAGATTTAAGGCAAATAAAGACTTAAAAGAGAGCAAACAAAAGAGAAAAATCGTGACACAAGAAGGAGAGGAAAAACCGAGAAATAAAGAGAAGAGATTAAGAGATTCGGGAGCTATACCTTGTGCGTTTTCTTGTAGGATCGTCCACCATATTTTTCCATATTAGAACAAGCAATAATATAGCAAAATAATGGTAGTACAAGTAAAATTTAGATTAGCACAAAATAGCTCAAGGTTAGCACAAATATATATAAGAATTTAATGCGGAAATTTAAAAGAGCGCTATCCCGGTTTTGTGTATAGCTTTTGGCTATTGCCAAATGCATCAAAAACACTTCAAGGGAAGCCTTTCGCTCTGATACCACTTGACACGGGGTCCCCTAGAAAGGGGGCCCGTGTACAACCCACAAATATGCTCGGTGTGCTTGGTTGTGTGCTAGTGAACAATATTTGATTATGGAAAGAAAATACTAAAATAAATACAAGAAATAAACAAAGAAATTAATAGAAATATGGTCGGTTCTTATATGTTGAGAGAGAGAGATTGAGATAAGCAAGAAAATAAAAAGAATAGAGATGATAATGGATGTTAGAAATGGAAAGAAAATATAAAGCAAAGATATAATAAAATGGCATAAAAATAAAGGTGAGTGTGTGGATATTGTGGAGCTGAAATTTAAAGGGGTGATTTGTGTGCAAAAGTGAAGACAATAAAATAAAGAAAACCCTTGGCGGATCCGTGGAGCGAGCTTACGGTTTAAGCTCCCGGATACACGTTTTCCGTGAGGAAAACGACCACCTTAGGCCGGGATTTCCGTCCTCGATCCGACTCCCAATGGAGAAGGTGAGGGAATGAATAAGAGCTAACCTAGCAACCCTAGCTAGGTTAGCAATGGAGGCTAACTCCTCTTGGCTCAAAGAACCAAGGAAAATAACACCAAAGGAACTTTGGATATTTTAGGGAAATAGTAGTGTATTGATTGGCAAAAGTTCTTTTACACACACCAATGCTATGCTTAAATAGAGAAACCTAGGGTGGATGATTAGGGTTTGGTAATGGAAGAAAGGATTGGGGCCGTTGATGAAGATCAAGATGAAGGGACAAGATTGCAATCCATGTGCTTCATCCAAGGGTTGAGGTGCTTTCCTTGTTTTGCTTGATCAATGGTGCTAAATTGCCATGTCATCCATCCTTGTGGCCACTACCAATTGTACTTGCAAAATTCATACCTTAAAGTTGGGCTCTTCTTTGGGCCATGGCTTTCTTTGGGCTCCATTGGTTGTAGGCCTTTTCCTTGAGTAATTTTGTTGAATTCTTCAACCCATAATCCACCAACATACATCTAACCCTAACCATTCAATCTAATGCATGCAATGCAAATTATAAATTCTTACAAAAAGGCTAATGTATGCCAATGAGTTTGAAAAATAAAAATTACAAATTAAGGCCCGGGAAGACAAATTCCCATAGGGCAATCCGGAGGCTCCGTGCAAATGTTCCAATGAAGTACGTGGCAAGGCTTTTCCACATCCTCCGATGTCGGCTCCCAAGTGAAGTCCATGATGTGATCCAAACCTGCAAAAAGAGATAAGTCATTAGAACATTGATTGATTAAATTTTGTGCCCGGGTTTGAGATCTTGTAACGGGCCTCCGAGGCACGTCACCCGGGAAGATCATCAAGAAAGATCCCAGGGAACTCTCTGACAATAGGAATGTCGCTCGGCTTTTCTCCGCTGAGCAACTGACAATCAAGTACAGAAGCCAAATAAATAGAGCACGCACCTTTAAACTGCTCGTTGACCTTCATGGAATAAGAAATAGGCGAGCTACTCAATCTGCTCATCGCCTGATAAGAAAACTCGGCTTTACCCGGGGGTTGAAAGGTGACAATTCCAGATCGACAATTGATGGTGGCGAAGTGCTGTGACAGCCAGTCCATTCCTAAGATCAGATCATAGTGTTCTATGCCCATAACAATGAGGCGAATATAGAGGGTACGATCCCCAATCGAGATAATATTGCTCTGGACAACACGACCTGACTGCATACGCTCACCCGAAGGTAGCATCACACTGTATTTGCACTTTGCTAACTCAGGCGCAAGGTTTAGTCTAGACACACAAGCGGTGGAAAAAAAAGAATGCGTAGCCCCCGTGTCTAATAAAGAAAATACAGGAACGCCAGTAACCAATATAGTACCTGCTATCACGGCAGGCTGATCCTCATCATCAACATCGCCGGGCTCAATAAATGCGAAGATCCTCGGCATAATCCTCCTCTGATCACTGCCTGACTGATCTCGGCCGGGCTTAGGACAATCTTTGACAAAATGGCCCGCATCACCTCAACGATAACACACACCCATGCCCAATCTGCACTGGCCACTGTGCTCCTTCTGACACTCAAGGCAAATAGGTATCTGAGAAGCTCCTTGTACTTGCTTCCCTTTACCCCGATTGTTACCTCCCTCAAGAGGTCTCTTTACACCCCTTTGTTGTTGTTGCTGAGGCTGTGCCCTAGGTTGCCAGCTCTTGCCCCTGATCTGAGGGTGAATCTCTCGAAAGAAGCCCTTAGCTGGCTCCCTCGATATGGCAGAACTCTGATCAACGGCCTTAATATCAAGAGCTCTAGCCACAATCTCATCATAGGATAAATTTCGTACCCCTGATATGGTAAGGCGCATCCGAAACTGCTGGCTAAGTCCCTGTAAGAACCGGCGTACCTTGTCTTCGTTAATGCTGACCTGACGTGGCGCAAATCTCGAAAGGGCTTCAAACTTCCTCACATACTCGACAATCGTACCAACTTGCCGTAACTTCATAAACTCAACCATCTTGGCCTCTCGCACCGTATGGCTGAAGTACTTTTCATAAAATAGCTCTTTGAATTGCTCCCATCCCATAACCGTCACATCGGTGGTCGTCTTGATGGAATCCCACCAAAATCGGGCGTCAAGTGTCAAATGATAGGTCACCAGTGCAACCTTCTCTCCGTCCTCTATGCTAGCATACGCCAGCATGTCCTCCATAGTGCGAATCCACTCCTCGGCTGAAGAGGGATCCGTAGACTGTCCGTTAAAGATAGGGGGCTGGAGCTTCTGAAATCTCTCAATTCCACGGTTACCAGGAGCAGCTGTCTCACGAGCTCTAATGCCCTCTCGGTCTATAAGAGTACCCAACTGTTGAGACTGTCTCTCCATTTGCTGAGCCTGTCTCTCCATATGCTGAGACTGCTGGGCGATAAAATCCTTGAGAGTGTCAATCGTGTCATCTCAGTCGTCTCGGTCATTTCGTGGACGCACCATAATTATATACTCCTATATAAGAGTTTAAAACAAATATTCTAAGAAACTAGAAACCAAATAAAGCTATAAACGTACTTACAGTTGATGAAGAATGTCCGCGTAGTGGCTGTGCAGTCGAGCAGTCTACAGAACCGATTTTAAAACCCGGGGGCTCTGATACCATAAATGTAACGTCCCATACACTGACCCAATTTCCGTACTATTTTTTTTTATAAACTTTAAATAAACTCTAAGCGGAACCTGAACCGAAATCGAAACCAGAATCGAAATCGGAATTGAATTCTAACTTTTAAAACAATTTAAATAAAACTTAAAACAATTTAATTAAAACTTAAATTAATTAAATAAATAATTAATAAAAAAGGGAGGCGATTATTCGCCCGGGCGAATAATCACCCCATAGGCGATTGCTCGCCACAATTTGTGGCGAGCAATCGCCACACCCTCTGGATTTCTCTAGAGGGCGGCGATGCAATCGCCACGCCTTGCGAATGTTCGCCAGGCGTTCCCCCCCCCCCCCCCCCCCCCCCCCCCCCCCCCCCTTCCTTTTCTTTCCTCATTTCTCCCTCCTGCTCCACGTACATAATCAAACTTACATCTAATATAATGCATTCAAATTCTCCTCATTCCCCACTTCATCAACCACCCGAAACAACAACTCAAAACCCCATTAACACGTAACCAATTTTCGTAAAAACAATTGCGTGGATATGTTTAAAAATCGGACATTTCCCTAATATCAAAACATTTTTCAAAATACATTTACAAACGTTTACAGTACGAAAGGTAACCTATCAACTACCAGAACCAAACATCCTAAAATGTCTATACAATTCACCAATACAAAACATCCCAAAGAACCCCAAAATCTACACATACATCCCCACTGGTCGGTAAGCGTCGACTGCGCCAACACACTGCAGCAGCCATCCTCCGTCAACTGGACTCAAGCCTCCGGAGGAGGGACATCCTCACCTATATCCTCGTAATCACCTGCACCATACAATACACTATGAGATAAAAATCTCAGCAAGCCCTCATAAATGCAACTATATGCTATGTGTGTGAGTTCAGAAATCATGCAGCATTTTCTTTACTTTACTTTGTGGGTGTCACCGAGATCTTAGCCTCCTAACCGGAGAGAGCACGTCCAGCGGTCGGACTACTCTTTCCAACTAGAAGATGGGGGTACACGTTTACAACACGTACAGCCGTGCCTGAGCCCCATCTAGCATGACCATACATATGAGTGCAATAGATGTGGTATTGTGACAAGCCCCTGCGTGCCTCCACAATAGGTCAAGCCCCTCTCCAGGCCACATTGCGAGTACATAATAGATGTGGTATTGTGACAAGCCCCTGCGTGCCTCCATAATAGGTCAAGCCCCTCTCCAGGCCACATTGCCATTTTTAAAACATTGTGCAGAAATTCATTTTCATGCTCTTTCTTTAAAACACGTGTGCATGAACAGTTCATAACAGAATTTAATCACTCAGCATATATACCATCAAGACTGTAAAATATAAACTACAAAACAATTAAACCTAACTACCCAACCAAAGTAATATAAACTAGTGCGTCACCAAACTCCTCGAAACGACTTCGATGTACGGTGTAAGCCAATCGGCCAGAAAAGAATAACGAGAACTTACCTCGTGTCCAAAGCAGCTCAAGCTCCGTCCATGAGCGTTGTTTGTCTGAAGCAAAACACAATATCGACGTTAAAACTAATTTAAGCTATCGATCGTCTAAATCTACAAAACCTTAACTAAGGAATTTCCTAACGTTCCAACTTAACTTATCGAGGTATTTAATCCATTAATCTACGTTCGATACCCCGAAATCCAATTTACGAGTTTTCCAAAAACCCGAAATTTACAATTTTAACATTTTTCCTAAATCGTCCTAACTTCTTCCAATAACGCTTAATACGTGCAATACGTTCGTAAACTATAACAATCTCTATCAATTTCGAGCCCTAAATCTCGATTTTAATCGAAACCCTGAACGAACCCTAATTGGTTTAACTCTATGAAACTCAAAATTTAACGCTCTAAAACTTTAGAATCATACCTAGAGTTGTGAGAGAAGGAGAAAACGTGAAGGATCGGAACGATCGGAGCGGAGAACGGAGGTCGAAATGTCAAACGGCCGTGGAGGGGAAAAGGAGAAATCGCCGCGGCTCTCTGGCGATTCACGAAGGCAGGGAAGAAATGAGGAGGAAAAGAAGATGTGTAATTTTATAAAAATTGATTTTGCAAAAGACCATTTTGCCCTTAGCATTTAATTCTTATTTGTTCCGTCCTTTATCTCGTTAATTGATCGACAATTCGGATTCTCCAAGTTTCCTTATTTCGCCAATATGTCCAACTTACTATTCGGGATTCATGAAAACTGTCGTTCACAA
>CM039503.1:28409168-28566741 GCA_022432975.1 Begonia masoniana | reverse complement strand
ATGAGGATCTACTTAGGTATAAAAAGAAAATTTTAAATTTATCGAAAATTTCGAGGAATAGTTTAAGGGTCGTTACACCTTATCTACTAATTCCTGCAGTTGGACTTTTAATTCCTTTAGTTCAACAGGTGCCATACGGTAGGGATTCTTAGACACAGGTAATGCCTCGGGTTATGTATCAATTACAAACTCAATTTCTCTATCCAGTGGCAATCCGGGCAAGTCATCCAAGAATGCTTCTGGAAACTCTCGGACTATAGGAATATCTTGTAGTTCTACCTTATTCTTCACTCGGACAACGATTATACTAGCTAGAAAACTCTCTCACAACCCTCTTTCAATAAACGTCGGGTCTCTAGTGAGGATATAATCGGTATTTTACTTATCTTAGGAATAGCTTGGAAGGAATACCGATCGCCATTCGGGGGTCGGAACTCAACTAATCCAGACCTACAACTTATTGTGGCATAATGTCTGAATAACCAATCCATTCCTAGTATGACTTCATATCCCCTCATATCAATTACGATCAGTTCTACATATAGCTTCTTATCTCCTAAGGACAAAACATCACCTTTCAATATCTGTTCAGAAATTAAGGACTTCCCTGATGGTAACATGACACTAAACGACCTCTCAGCTGGCATGAGTTCCAATTTATGCTTAAATACAAATAGGGTCGATACAAACGAGTGTGTGGCCCCTGTATCTATAAGTGTGTAAGCAGAAATACCATAAATCATAATGGTACCTGTTATGACTGTGTGCTGCTCGGTATCTTTATCCTCCATTAAAGCATAAACTCTTGGCACTACTCTGGCTCGATTCAGTTCTGGCGGCATGGGGCAATCTTTGACTATGTGTCCAACCTTATCACATCTATAGCATCGACCAGAATGTAACTTGCACTCGCCAGGGTGTTCTTCTGACAAGTGGGGCACAGGGGAGCTTGAGGTTGCTTTCCTTTTCCTTGATCATCATTTGGATTGAAGGGTCTATTCACACCTTTCTGCTGTTGCTGTGGTCCCCTATTCGATTGTGGTTGCCAACCTCTTCCCTGGCGCGGTAGGTGGCTGAGTATCCTTGATGAACTTCCTTGGTGGTTCACGTTGTCCTTGTACTGTTAACTCAACTTCCTCCAATTCCAAAGCCTTAGCAGCCACTTCAGAATAAGGTATGTTATGGATCCCTGCAGTCTTTACTCCCTAGAAGAGGCTCGGTTTCAGTCCATGGACAAACTGGTGAATCTTGTCTTCCTCATCACCCACCAGACGGGGTGCAAACCTGGATAAGGCCTCGAACTTACAGATGTAGTCGGCCACAGAGCCGGTTTGGCGCAGCTGCATAAACTACATCTTTTTGCTGACCCGAACCGCTCGGCTAAAATACTTGTCATAAAAGGCCGTCTTGAACCACGCCCAAGTCATAGTTTCCACATTTGTAGTGCTCTGAATTGAATCCCACCAATGTCTTGCACCCAATGCAAGATGAAAAACAGCACACGTGACCTTGTCTCCTTCATCGACTTTTGCATACTTGAACATGTCCTCAATTGCCCGAATCCACTCCTCAGCATAAATAGGATCCGAAACTTGACAATTGAATACTGAAGGTCGAAGGCGGTGAAAACGCTCACTCCCATTGTCATGAGTCGTATTTGAGCTAGAATTTCCTTGTTCATCCTTACCAGTCACCCACTGCTCAATTAGGCGGGACTGACGAATAACCAACTCGATTAACTGAGCAATGGTGTTACTATCCTCGTTGCCCTCCCTTTGTTGACCTCTTACAATTTTGAGATTCCTAAACAAGTAATCATAAACCTATCTTAACATAGTGACATTACTAAATTCGTAAATACTTACAGTTGTTGGAGTGTGCTCATGTGACGATCTGTGCTGGAAGGCAGTCTACAGAATCGATTTTAGAACCCAGTTTTGCTTTGATACCATAATTGTCACGACCCAGTTAAGGGCCAAGACTAATTCATATTTTCGTGGAACTTTCACTCTAAATAATCTCTCTGCACATTTTTTTTTGTAAGAAGTTTAAACCGTTGACATATTTGACAAACTAACTCTTCAACACTCGACTCATCCATAAAACTTTTGGCATAACTAGTCGCAGAGCAGAGCAACTAAACTCAGACATTGATTTCATAACGCGATCGGGTAGTGGGAAGGTGCCCTCAGACCTCACGACTTCATTGTCGCGGGGCTGCATGGATTTGCAAACATCCACCGATCAACACGTAAAACACACTTGATTCACTAAACCTCATCCGATCACAAAACAACAAGGCTTATATCGTTTTCTACAAATTGACACATGCATAGCACGTGACCCATTAAGACCTCATCCGATTGCTAAACGACAAAACTTATATACACTCATCCGATAAAACAAACAACATCATCCGGTTGACTGCGTATCCCACGTGACACATTAAGACCTCATCCGATCGCTAAACGACAAAACCTATATACACTCATCCGATAAAATAAACAACATCATCCGGTTGACATGCGTATCCCACGTGATACATTAAGACCTCATTCGATTGCTAAACGACAAAACTTATATACACTCATCCGATAAAACAAACAACATCATCCGGTTGAAGGCATCATCCGATTGGAGACATCATCCGATGGAAGACATCATCCAATAGGAGACATCATCCGATGGAAGACATCATCCGAAGGAAGACATAATCCGATAGGATACATCATCCGATGGAAAACATCATCCGATCGGCAGGAAACCTTAACTTATCAAACGACTTAAACTGACAGAACATCCTGAACTTCACAACTTCCAATACGACTAACACAAACTTGTATTGACACAAACCATTGACTTATTCTGAGTATGCATAGCAAAAGACTTAAATAAAACAGATCATTCACAACTCAGAAATGAGTCAGACAAGTTTACTAGAATTCAACATTTTTTAAGAAAAATCCGTCCTACTTAAACTTCAATATTCATAAACCTTACTAATATAATAAGAGTAGCAACCAGGGATCATATTCGCCTTTCCAGCCACACACTGTCACCCTGAGCACATCCACCAACCAGCCTTAGACTTCCTCATTGAATTTGGAGTCCTCACCTGTTAATTCTTCACCTACATCATAAGGTTTAAACTATAAGCCTAATGCTTAGTAAGGAATGCATTGCTAACACATGTGCATGAATGCATAATTTAAAGAAACGCATGCTCATGAATCTTTCTTGTTCTTGTTCCTATTCATGTTCATATTCATCATTCATATTCATCATTGACATTGTATGGATTAAGAAAGGATTTGTGCCGGTAAAGGGGGTTCGACAATGAAAGTGTACATAGTCCCTTGCGGGTCGTATTCTTGGTCCCTCTTTTGGACAGTGACATACGCCAAACCGCCCCCAACCCTCTCATAATCCGTGTTGCATAAGTTTCATATTCATATTTTATTCATGAGGGAAAACATGCACTTAAAACATTTTCATATGCTTGAGAAACATTCGTGATGTATGAGCTGGGATACCCTTGGTTCATCATTCTACAGAACAGGTCACACATCTAACAAGGTTCATTCTTTCCGTTCAAGTATCGTAACTAACAGAAAAAAGCTCAGATAATCTTTAAACATCGAAAAACAACTTTTAACTAGTACCCCTGTGATGTAGAGCCCTAAAGGCCGGGCAATCCTACACATTCACTTACTTGGTTTCCTTAGCAACGCTTGAGCACTTCACTGCAATCTTCTTCACCTGGAACATTTCACATTACAGTGTTAAATCAAAATCTTAAAAGTTCTAACCGAAAGTCATCCTAGATTCTAACTTATATATTTCTAAATCTTCCTAGTCGAGCGCCTAATGTGTACAGATTAAGCTTCCAAAAGTATCTAAATAACTAGATTCAACTTAGCAGATAACACAGATTATAAATGTTACTACAATAACCCAACCATTGAAGAATCTGAAACCCCAAGTTCTAGCTGAAAACAGAGTTTAAATAGATAACCCGTAACTACATTGTCTTAGTCTTACCTAGGGCGTGGATAGTCGGAATGGAGACTGAAAAATCAGTCGAGGTCGGAGCAGTCGCTGGCTGAGAGGGAAGGAGCTCAGGAGAAGAAAATCGCCGAGGAGGGTAATGTCTGCTACAGTGAGGTTTAAGAGTTTCCATTTCCTATTTATACTTAATCCAACCATCATTAATTACAAATCCCGCCACCCCAACCTAATTTATGACACATGCACAATAATTAAGCCTCGGCATAAAATTCCAAATCGAAAAGATCAAAAATAAACATGACCGTTAAAACAGTTGAGAAAATCACTTAGTCAAACTTGTCGGGTGTTACAAGTGAAGTGTAGTGTGTAAAGGTGTTAGGGCCGAAGTGATGTTAACAAATGCAAGAAAATAAATGGATGAGAAGAAGATGGAAATACCTTTGGCAGACCCAAGGAGCTATCTCACGTTTGAGCTCTTGGGTGGTCGTTTTCCCTGAGGAAAATGACTACCGTAGGCCTAGGTTTCCTTCCTCGAAGCCCTTTCTCTCAAGAGAGCAAGGTGAGGGGAAAATAAGAGCAAGCCTAGCAACCTTGAGCTAAGATAGCAATGGAGGACCTCTCTACTCAATAGAAATCGAGGAACACCCGAAGGTTCTTCTAACACGAAGTTAGGGAAATAGAAATTTCATAAATGAGCAAAAGTTGGCTACAAACACCAATGCTGTGCTTAAATAGACAACCTAGGTGGATTAGGGTTTGGCAAGAGTGAATTTGAACCATTGGATAAGGAGAAAAATCAATGGCCGAAGATGTGCATCTGGTGCGCGCGCCATTGCCAAACCAGGAGTGGCCACGTGCGCACACAAAGGGTGGAGGGATGCTGCTGATCGACGGTAAAGCTGCACCCTTGCGTGCCAACTCAGCAATCTGGGTGCGGCGATCAGATGGCGCTGATCAGCGCCAGTGCAGCAGTCTGTGCGCGCCTGCCCACGCGCCATGCCGAGTCCAGCTGCTGCCGAGCGCGCCTCCAGCTGTGCGGTGGAAATTAGGGCCGAGCCAAAACTTGATCAATGGCTGAGAATTCGCCAACTCCTTAATCCATTTTGCAACCCACATTTGTACCTGCAATTTCATACCTTTTAGTGTGGACTCTTCTTTGGACCAAGTCTTTCCTTGGGCTCCATTTTTTGAAAGGCTTTTATAATTTATGGGTTATGTCTTCAACCCATAATCCACCACATTCATCTAACCCTAACCACACAATCTAATGCATGATGCAATGTAGATATAATCCATACAAAAAGGCTAATGTATGCCAAATGAGTTTAAAAATTAAAATTACATATTTAGTGGCCCGGGAAGACAAATTCCCATAGGGCTGCTTGAAGGCTCCGAACCAATGCTCCATTGTAGGCTATGCATGGGCTTGTCCATATCTTCTGATGTCGGCTCCCATGTAATATCCACAATGGGGTCATAACTTGCAAAAAGAGAAAAATCATTAGCAAATTGATTAGTCAAATTATGAGCCCGAGTTTGAGATCTTGTGACGGGCTTCCTAGGCATGTCAGTCTATAAAGAATTTTGTTATTTCATTTCACCTAAAAGACCCTTACAACAACCAATATGCATGCATTTATAGGACTCCTAACTGGCTAGGGTTTACAAGAAAATTTAAACCAAATCGTTGGATGGTTGGCCGCTATGAGCGGCCAAGATGAGCCGAGCGCGCGCCTCCCTCAATGGCTGATATTCAATCCATGCAAGCTTCATCCACGCCTCCTTATGTGCCATATCATCCATCCCTCCCCCTTGTCCTTCAACCAAGTCATCAATCCAAGCCTCTCTTGAGCATGATCCATTGGTTGTGCATGAGCAAGGTGTTGGTTGCATGAGATTCCACTTAGCCTAGCCATCAACCATAAAAACTTACCCTTTAGTCACCATCACACATCTAATCCTAGCACACATTTAGCTCTAAACACACAATTTACAAACATGCAATAATTGGCTAATTTTTTTGCCAAAAATACAAAGGCTAATGTATGCCAAAAATTGATAGACTAAAAGGGGTTACGCGACCTTGATGTGGGGAAGACAAAATCCCTCTTTAGTCTCTTCAATCTGTGCATCCCAAGTGAGGACATGTACAGGTTGATCCATGTCCATAGCGTTAGGCTCCCATTCCAAGTCCTTGAAAAGATTATCACCTGCAAAAGAATTAAATTTGTTAGAAAACAGGTTAAATGTATTATGCACCTTGGATATGTTTTGGGCCTTATTCCGGGATCGAGTCATGGGTCCTTGGAGCACATCACATTCCATAGATGATATGCCTAAAAAATGGTGATTTTTGAAACACATGAAAAATCGAACCTGCTATTTTACTGGAAACAGACCCTGACTTTGAGCAGCAATAACTCAAGCTGTATTTTGATTTTGAAATTGAAATTTTAATATAAGCTACTTTCAAGAGTGATGAAACTGAAATTATAGAGCAAAAGTTATAACTAAAATGGTGGAGGTCGCTAGAGCTCATATTACTGCTCTAGCCGAGAACAAAAAGTCAACTTGTGAATGACATAACTCTCTCTTGTGAAAACTTATGGATGTTGATTCTCCACGCCAAAAAGAGAGTAGGAAGGTTGCAAAAGAGGTATAACCAATTTGGCTCTCACAAAATGGAAACACAAGAACATACACAATGCTTCTCGGATGTGACTTACAGAGGAACACAGTTTGACAAGCTTCAAAAGCTGAAAGCAAGCTGCTGTAATATCATAAAAAATTCCTAAAGAGAGGCTAAAAGATTGTATAAATACCAAGCCTCCTTCTTACAAAGTAGGGTTTGAAAACTACTAACAAGAAAAGCTAAATAAAGAGGGAGGGTACTCAGCCACATGGCTTAGCCGAGTACACCTTATCTTGCCATTTTGGTTCAGCTCTCTCTCTCTCTCTCTCTCTCTCTCTCTCTCTCCAATGGTCACTATCATGTGGTCCCTCTTCTTTTTAAAATGCAGCCCTCTTCCCTCCATCACATGTTCAACAAAGGCATGCCACTTAATCACACAAAAACTACTAAAGTTCTAAAGAGAAACAAAGACATGCTCGGTTAAATTATTTGTTACAAGGAAGAAAAATTCATTCTTCATTACTTGGTGTGGCTGAGGAGTACTCCCATGTTAGCAAGTTCAAAGGCTTCTCCATGTCTAATGCACTTGGCTCTCAACTCAAGTGACATGCCTCGGAGGCCCGTCACAAGATCACAAACTCGGGCACATAATTTAATCACTCAATGTTCTAATGAGTTGTCTCTTTTTACAGGTTTTGATCCCGTCATGGACTTCACTTGGGAGCCGACCTCTGAAGATGACAAGAATCCTTGTCATGTCATTCATTGGAGCATTCACATGGAGCATTCTGGCAGCCCAATGCAAATTTGTCTTCCCAGGCCCTTAAACGTGTAATTTTAATTTTTAAACTCATTGGCATACATTAGCCTTTTTGTAAGGATATTTTATAATTGCATATCATGCATTAGATTGTGTGGTTAGGGTTAGATGAATGTGGTGGATGTTGGATTGAAGAAATATTCAACCAATTTTTCAAGCAAAGGAAAAAGCCTCAACAAATCAAGCCCAACGAAAGCCTTAGCCCAAAGAAGAGCCCACTTATTAAGGTATGATTTTGCAGGTAGATGAGTTAGTGGAGGCATGGATAAAAGAGTTGGCAAAATCTCATCCGTTGACTAAGGACTGGCTAGGATCTATTTGTGCTTGCTGATGTGGAGGCGCTTGGGCAGCATCAGCCTCAGTCAGGCGCACGCGCGGCCGGGCAGCGTTCCAGACCAGCACTGCGCTGGCGCCTGCTCCTTTGCTGGATGAGCGCGCCATGGATAGCGCATCCTGACCGCCGATCAGCGTGCCACGTTGGCACATCAGATGGCTGCTGGGCCGAGTGGTGGCGCACGCGGATCCTTTTCTTGTGGGCCGACGATCACTTTTCATCAAGGGCTCCTATTTCTTCTCCAATTTTTGCCAAAACCCATCCACCTTAGGATTGCCTATTGAAGCATTGCATTGGTGTGTGTAAAATACTTTTTGCCAAATTTATAAAACTACTATTTCCCTATTCCAAGGTTATTTTCCTTAGGAGTTTTCCTTGGTTCCTTGAACCAAGTGGAGTAGCCCTCCATTATTAGCCTTGCTTTCGGGTTGCAAGGTTAATTCTTAATCATTCCCTCGCCTTTTCCAACGGGATTAGGAGTTGAGGAAGAAAACCTAGGCCTATGGTGGATGGTTTCCTCCTAGAAAATCGTTCACCCGAGAGCGTAAAACGTAAGATAGCTCTACGGGTCCGCTAAGGGTCTTTCCATCTATTTCCTTTCCGTCTACATTTCACACTACTAATCACCCCTTTTATTTTCGATTTCACCATCACACACATTCACCTTATCATATTGCCATTTTCTTCATTTTTATTGCATTTCTTCTCCTCGGCCATATCATCTTCTCTTCATCTCTTTTCTTGTTTTCTTCTTTATTTCATGCCATTATCATGCTTATAATATTCGGCCATCACTAGCACTCACCTTCACCTCCTTTCATACATGCATTTATTGTCTTATTTCGGCCATTTTTACAACCACAAACCCGAGCACATTTCTTGCACATTTTGTGGGTTATACACGGACCCTTCTCTAAGGGATCCCGTGTCAAGTGGTATCAAAGCCACAAGGCTTCTCCTATGCGTTTTAGTTGCCATGACAATAGTCAAAAATTGGCACAAAATCGGGATAGCGGCTCATTGCATTTCTGGCATTATTTCTGAATCTATACTTGTGCTAACTTGTGCTATTTTATTCTTACTACTTGCTACCATTAATCTTGTCATTTGATAGCTTGAAACATTAAATTGAATGTGGTATGCATTGTGCTAATTTTTGCCAAGGTAAGCTATACACTTTCTCCTCGGTTTTTACCTTCCCTTAGTATCCGATTTTTCTTCTCTATTTGTCTCGGCTTTCATCTTTTATTTAGCTACATTTTAAGTCAATATTTTCATCTAAATCTAAGCCAAAATTTTGCTTGAAATATGGAAGAAATTAAGCATGAAATTCGGCCTAATATTAAAACTACAAAACCGGTTTACTTGTGTTGATTTTTCCTTCACGTTTTTTGCTTCATTCCTCTCGGTTTCTAGTATAATATTGGCTTGAGTTATTAAGCTTATCATGTTATCATTTGAATCATGTTTTAGCACTTAAATATTTTTCATTAACTATATAAAATTTCTGGAAATTTTGGTGCAGTAAAATTGGCCTAGATTTAACATTATCAAGATCGGATTATTCTTGACTTATCATTTTGGTTTTGTATCTTTATGTTATGCTCGAAATTTGCATATTAACTTGCTGAATGTTGCTCTTGTTTTAACTTATAAACTCACCTATTATATGTTGTTAATTCAATGCACAAAAATGGTTTATAAGAATTTAGCAATAGCATGATTTAAATTGGCAAAATTGAACCAAACACTACAAGAAAATCCTGCTATGTTTGACTTGAAATTTCAGCATGTTGTCTTGATCTAATTGGTGTTCTAAATTTTATTACTTGCTGTTTTTGAAGTTAATTAGTTGGTATTAATATTACTCTAAGTGAACTTAGATAAAAGTTGTTAACTTAGTTGAATTTTGTCGAAATTTGTGGTGACTAGCAATTAATGAAAATATTCATTTCTCTAGTTAATTTGTTAAGTGTTCTGGTTATCATTAAGTGTTTTCCTATTTGAGCATGTTCCCCATTCTTCCTTTTGTCTTAGCTAAGAAAATTCCTTAGTACCTAAAATTACCTAAAACATTAAGAAGATAAACACCTCACTAATTTAGGAAACATAACTTAGACAAAAATTTAAATTTTAATTAAAACACTTAACTATGACGAATAGAAGTGGATTCACACGAGATCCGCCGCACCTTGAATCGAATCGGGCTAGGGATACTCCCCCACCCAAACATGCACGTCACGAAGGTGAAACTAGCGCACAAGGAGGCATGCAAGGACAAATCGATGTCTTAACAAGCCTAGTTAACAACCTTGCTCAACAAGTCCAATCACTTATCACAAATCCTCCTCGTAGAGAATCCCATGAACGAGTTCTTTCTCAAGAGACCTCCTCTAGGATTATACCCGAGCGTCCTAAACGTCGAAATCCTTTGCCCCAACCCTTAGAGGAAGAAGAATGGGTTGAACCCCCAAAGAAGGAGACCTCACTATTATGAATCAGAGGATCAGGATTGGGCCGAAGACGATGAAGAGTATTCGCCCAAATCGTCGTAGGGACAACAACGACCTCCAAAATATTAAGATGTCAGTTTCCCCTTTCAATGGAACATGTGACGGGCACACTTACCTAGATTGGATTGATAAGCTCGAGAGAGTTTTCGAGTGCCATGATTACTCTGAGCGAGTAAAGATCCAATTAGCCTCTCTTGAACTAACGGGCCACACAGCACTGTGGTGGTCCAACCTTAAGAACCAAAGAATGCAAACATTAGGATACCCCATCTCAACTTGGAATTCCATGAAAGAATTAATGCACAAGAGATTCGTTCCCCGACATTATCAACACGAACTCTTCCATCAACTCAACAAGCTCAAGCAAAATTCTCTCTCGGTTGATGAGTATCTCACGGAATTTGAGACTCTCAATATGCGTTGTGCTATTGATGAGCCCGAAGAACAACTCATCGCAAGATTTGTCTATGGGTTAAACCGTGATATTGGTGACGCGGTTGAAGTACAAAAATTGGAGGCCATGGACATAGTCATTCAACTTGCCCTTACGGTGGGAAGACAACTCAAAAGAAAGCGTAAAACCAATTTTCCGACTAAATTTCCACGTAGGCACTTGGATCAAGATAAACCCAAGCCTCCATGGAAGAACGAAGAGAAAAGGCCAATTAACCATAATTGGCCACCTAAAGCCCCCTTCTACCATAACAAGCCCCCTCCTACAGATAAAAATCAAGCGAACACCTCTAAAGGACAAAGAGCCCGTGATGTCCAATGCTACAAGTGTTTAGGCAAGGGACATTACGCAAATGAATGCTATAACCGTCGAGTGATGGTTATAAAGGAATCGATCGGAGAATGGGAGAGAGAGAACGATGAAGGTCAATACCTTGAAAAGGAAGAAGAAGAAGAGGTAGAGGACGAAAGTGAGCACGAATCGGATGAATGTGTTGATCAAGACAGACCACTTTTAATGGTCATCCGAAGAGCCCTTGTGTTTAAAAATGAAAAGGAAGACTGCCAACGTGAGAATATTTTTCAAAGTAGGTGTGCAGTCAAGGACAAAGTTTGCTCTATGATTATTGATGGTGGAAGTTGCGTCAACGTAGCTTCCCAAAATATGATAAGCAAACTTGGATTAGAAACAACTAGCCACCCTAAACCATATAAGTTAAGATGGTTGGACGATAGAGATGACATCAAGGTAACTAAGCAAGTGACCGTCAATTTCACTATTGGGAAGTATAAGGATGCGGTTCTGTTTGATGTCGTTCCTATGAACGCAAGTCATCTCTTATTGGGTAGACCATGGTTGTATGACCGTAGGGTGCAGCATGACTGGATTCCTCAATATATACAGTCTGAATTTGGCGGTAGAAACATTAAATTACTTCCTATGACCCCTGAGCAGATAGCACAAGACTGATGCAATTAGGAAGGAAGAAAAGATTAACGAAAATCTTTTCTTAACAAAAAAAGGATTAGGATCTGCAGTCATAAAGGGAAAGACCGTGATTCTACTATTATTTAGAGACCGTGTTATGGAGCTTGGAGATATACCTTTACGGGTCCAAAATCTACTCAAGACCTACCAAGATATCTTCCCTGAAGAACTACCACCCGGATTACAACCAATACGAGGAATAGAACACCAAATTGACCTCCAACCTACCACCAAGATCAAGTCCAAGAGCTATTGGGTAGAGGTTATATAAGAGAATCGATGAGCCCTTGTGTCGTACCAACCTTGTTGGTACCTAAAAAGGATGGCTCTATGCGAATGTGCGTTGATAGTCGAGATATCAACCAAATTACCGTTAAATATAAATACCCTATCTCTAGACTTGAAGATATGCTAGACGAGTTAGGCGGAGCATCAATATTTTCCAAAGTAGACTTTAAGAGCGGATATCACCAAATACGAATGAAAGAAGGTGATGAATGGAAAACCGCCTTCAAAACAAAATACAGATTGTTTGAGTGGATGGTTATGTCATTTGGTCTTACCAATGCCCCGAGCACCTTCACGAGGTTAATGGACCATGTTCTTAAGGATCTCCTTGGGAAGTTTGTTGTCGTATACTTCGATGACATCTTGGTGTATAGCTCTGACCTTCCACAACATGTCAACCATCTCGGGATACTTTTTCAAACTCTCCGTCGAGCTAAATTGTTTGGGAATTTGGGTAAATGCTCCTTTGGACAAGAAAAGGTTTACTTTTTGGGCTTTATTATTTCAAATGATGGCTTAGAAGCAGATGAGGATAAGGTTAAAGCCATCAAGGAGTGGCCCACTCCTAATAGTATCACTGAAGCCTGTAGTTTTCATGGATTAGCCTCTTTTTATAGGAGGTTCATTAAAGACTTCAGTTCATTAGTCGCTCCTATTTCGGATCTTACCAAGAAAGGAGTAGACTTTAGTTGGACACCGGCATGTCAAAGTAGCTTCGATCTAATAAAAGAAAAACTTTGTCAATCTCCAGTCTTGGCACTTCCTGACTTTAATAAGGTTTTTGAGATCAAGAGTGATGCATCCGGAATTGGCATTGGAGCTGTATTGATGCAAGATGGCAAGCCTATTGCTTATTTTAGTGAAAAGTTAAAAGGAGATGCTTTGAACTATTCTACCTATGATAAGGAATTCTATGCCGTGATTAGAGCGATAGAACAATGGCAACACTACCTTCTTTCAAAAGAGTTTGTGATTCATTCCAACCATCAATCAATCAAGCACATTAAGAGCCAACACAAACTCAACAAGAGACACGCAAAATGGGTGTAATTCTTGGAAAGATTTCCATACATTTTGAAATACTTGAAAGGATCTGACAATACAGTTGCCAACGCTCTCTCACGAAGACGTATCCTCTTGACGGAGTTAAGCGTTAGATTTTTTGCATTTGAGTGGATCAAGACTTCATATGAATCCGATAAATATTTTGGAATGCCTTATCAAGATTGTCAAAATAAGGCTGAATGAGGATACAATCTTGTCGATGGATTTTTACTTAAGAATGGGAAGTTGTGTATTCCCGAATGCAGTCTAGGACAATGCCTTCTTAAAGAGGCTCATGGAGGAGGATTGTCTTGACATTTTGGAGAAAACAAAACCCTAGAGCTGCTGAAGGAAAGATTTTATTGGCCTCACATGATAAAAGACGTGCACCACTATGTTGAGCAGTGCATTGTTTGTAAAAAGGCCAAAAGCAAAGTTCTACCCCGAGGAATTTACTTATCGTTACCAATTCCTACACACCCTTGGGTAGAAATTAGCATTGATTTTGTTTTGGGGTTACCACGAACGGGACGCAATAAAGACTCTATTCTAGTGGTCGTAGATAGATTCTCCAAAATGGCGCACTTTATCGCCTGCAATAAGACTGATGACTCTGCTGCTATAGCCGACCTTTTCTTCAAGAAGATAGTTAGACTCTATGGAGTGCCTCAATCTATTGTGTCCGATTGCGATACCAAGTTCTTGAGCACTTTTTGGAGGACCCTATGGAAGAAATTTGGGACTACACTATGTTTTAGTACATCTTTCCATCCCCAAACGGATGGCCAAACGGAAGTGGTCAATAGGACTTTGGGGACCCTTCTTCGTAGTGTCATGGGTAAGACTCTAACCAATTGGGACATAGTACTACCCCAAGTTGAATTCGGTTATAACCGAAGCCTTCACTTCACCACCCAACAAACGCCCTTTGAGGTAGTTTATGGATTTAATCCAAACACACCCCTGACACTTATACCCATTCCAACCCAGGACCTAATAAACCCTTCGGGAGCTAATAAGGCAGAGCAAATGAAGAAGTTATATGAGAAAGTTCGTCAAACAATTGAGAAAAGTAACGCCAATTATGCTAAGCATGCAAATAAGGGACGAAAAGAAGTAATTTTTAATGTTGGAGATTTGGTGTGGTTACACCTTATGAAGGAACAATTTCCCGCCAAAAGACGCTCCAAACTGTTGCCTAGAGCTGAAGGCCCTTTCAAAATTTTAGAACGCATAAATCACAATGTAACACCCTGTTCTTTACGGGAATTATTATTTAATATATAATGGCCTTTTGTAAATATGTCAGGATGGATCAGGATCAGTTTCACAAAAAGAATGCATTATTAGAATCCTAATGATTTATATGGATTTTAGGAAAAATTTTGGGAATTTTAGGAATTGTAACGCTAAACTACGAGAAATTACGTTTCTCGTAATATAAAGGATATTTGGTAAAAATAGTAAACGAGGTCCGTTTTGCGTACGGACAGTTTTAATAGAACCCTAGTAATAAGTAGGATTTATTGGCAAAATAAGGAGATTCAGAGAAATCGAACCGTTAGCTAAATAACGAAACAAAGGACGAAACAAATAGAAAATCAAGGAAGGGCAAAATGGTAATTTGCCAAGTGAAATTTTAATAAATAAAACAAATCCCTTTTCTTTTCCAGCACTTCACGGTTTCTCTCCTTCCCTCTGCAAACTCTCACGACGATTTCTCTCCTCTCGACGGCGATTTCCTTCAACGCCGGTGATTCTTCCGTTTCCGGTGACCCGTTCTTCACGATTCCTTCTCCTCTCGCAACCCTAAGTAAGATTCTATGATTTTCAGATGTTAGCTCTCGATTTCTAAGACGTTAAATAATTAGGGTTTTGTTAGGTTTTGCTGAAAATAGTCAGGTTCTGTTAGAAATGGTCAAGTATCGCTCTATTGATGATTATTCAGCGTAGTTAGTCGAAATAGTAGATGCGTTTGGAGTTTTGGTCAAAATATCGGTTTTGGAAAGCTTGGAAAATTCTATTAATGGAGGATTATAAATCTTGAGCACATGTTGTTCGAAGAAATGACTCAATGAGCTAAATTAGAGTTCCTTTACATTTTTTTATTAAAACTCCAATTTTTATTCACTCTCTGGTAACAGGAACATGCCAATGTTTTAGAAAACTTTGTGGGAGAAGTTGGAAGTAAATTGTTGGAGTTCCTTTATATTTTTTTGATTAAAACTCCAATTTTTATTAGCTCTCTGGTTTAGATTGTGACCAAGAGGAACGTTCCAATGTTTTATATATTTATTGTTTTTTCATTAATTTTTTATATCGAATTAAACTATTATATTATATATTATTTTAGTTTGAAATTAAATAAAAATTTAAATGGGAAAACTGGAACCGGAACCAAAATTCGGATCCGGTTCTAGTCCGGTCCTTAAAAAAATTAAAACAATCCCGGTTCTAAAAATTAAAAACTGAATTTTATTATTGTAGTTCTAATTTTCCTTAAAACCAGACCGGACCAGACCGGACCGATTTTTGCTCACCCCTAGTTATAGCACATACCTCTTTGAATAGTCTTGAACTACTTGGATGCCTTCTGTGACGACCCCGACCCCATGCTAGGGCCACCACGACCCGTGTCGTGACATGCATACATACTACCCTTGCCCGTTAATTTTCACTTTCATTTTCATTTATCATTTTTGTTTATCATTTCTTTTCCTTTTCATACGTTCATTCATTAATCGTTCGAGAACAGACTCAGGCATACAAACCAAATCTATTGACGTTTGGGGTCTAACTTAAAAAATACCCAAAATGACTCGTCTAAGGTCGCGAATCATCGAAAGACGCTTAGGACACCAAAACGTGTAACGCCCCCGAACCCACCCTGGCTCGGAGCGCTACTTTGCTAACCAATCCCACGTTAAAACCTCATATCAAAATAAACCTAACACCCTAGGATTTAAAACTAAATCTCCTGAAACTCTTTACGTCATACCTAGCTGCCTAGACTCTACCCCTTAATCCTAACCTTTAAGCACCACGGCATCCTTCCCAAAAATTTCGGCAAAGTAACGCCTGAAAATGGCGCCTCCCAAAATGCTAGGTACCTGCAATAATTCAATCTCCAAACAGTTCCAGAATACTCCTAATCAACCAACTATCCAGCATACGGCATGAGAAATCTCCAAATAGCAGAAAAGAGTTAAACTAAAATATTAACAACCCTGATTGAAGAAAGACCACAATATAGGGCGACATATCACCCTTAACTTAACTATATACAACAACAGACATCTGCAACACGCTATCAAAATACAAAGTCCACAACTCCGAAGACCATGCTGGAGTCGCCCCGACAATTGCCCGCACCGGCATACAGCGTACATCAACGACTGCGTCCCAATCCTAGCTTTCTTCGTAGCTCAAACCTGTACTCCTGTCGTCACCAACACCACAGAACACACACACACACGTAAGCTTACGCTTAGCAAGTAGGGAATAACAAAATATAAACATGCACAATTAACCACAACTCACACACAGCCCTAATACCTCCACACAACACCACTCAACTTAACAACACAACACAACAGTGCAACTCTCACACGATCCTAACACATACAGTTTCTAACCCTCGGTTTTATACCTCACGTTCTGATTGCATTTGTCTCTAGTAAGATCCCTCTCGGGGTGCTCAACGAGCCACGTGCCCGACGAGGCTATTCTACTTTAGACCTTCTCTAGTAAAATCCCTCGCGGGGTGCTCAACGAGCCACGTGCCCACGAGGCTATTCTACTCGAGGCTAACTCTGGTATCATCCCTTGCGGGGTGCTCAACGAGCCACGTGCCCACAAGGCGATCCTATCCTAGGCCATCTCCAGTAAAATCTCTCGCGAGGTGCTCAACGAGCCAAGTGCCCACGAGACGATTCTACGGTAAAATCCCTTGCGGGGTGCTCAACGAGCCACGTGCCCACAAGGCGATCCTACCCTAGGCCATCTCCAGTAAAATCTCTCGCGGGGTGCTCAACGAGCCACGTGCCCACGAGACGATTCTACGGTAAAATCCCTTGCGGGGTGCTCAACGAGCCACGTGCCCACAAGGCGATCCTACCCTAGGCCATCTCCAGTAAAATCTCTCGCGGGGTGCTCAACGAGCCACGTGCCCACGAGACGATTCTACGGTAAAATCCCTTGCGGGGTGCTCAACGAGCCACGTGCCCACAAGGCGATCCTACTTTAAAGCTCACTCATCAAACCCGTGCTCACAATTCATGCTCACTCATCATCAAACTCGTGCTCACAATTCATGCTCACTCAATGCACAACATAAAATAACCACAACAACCAAACTAACACCAACAACAACAACAAACAACACCAAACAACAATAACCAAGCAATTCATTCCCACACTACTCAATATAAACAACACAGCTATCGAACAATAAATCCTACCGTTCCGTGGTGTAGGCCCGAAGGCAAAACAAACGTCCTCTACTTACCTGACTGCTCGGCTTTACGGTGCTCACCTCTAACGATCATTTCACTCGTCCGATAACCTATCAATTACAGAAAATAACTTAGCAATTCACTCATAAATTTCTAAAGGATTCTAAGAAATTCTAAACTAAAACTAACCCACAATTCAACCATACTTCAAACTCATTTCTCTCACCAAAACACACAACCTGATTTTTATGTCCATTTTACCGTCCCACTTCAACTCCATTAAAATTAAGCTTACATTCACCAACTACTCTCAAACTACTATTTCTAGCTTAATCCAATTCAAATCTAACTAAACGGGCCACTAGATTGGGTTCGGTAAAAACCGACCCGAAACTTCAAACGCGCGTAACTTTCGCGTCGGTTATCGAAATCCACCGATTCCAGCGGCCACGTACTCCTCTAATAACCTATTTTAATCTGCCAAAAGGAATTTGAAAACAAATGACCCTAGCTGGGTCAAAAATCAGAAAACCCGAACTGCCCCTTCACCTAGAAATTTCCCTTTTCCAATTTTCCATCAATTATCAACCAATTCCTCAACAATCAACCATATCTAGCCTCAATTAACATAAACTAACCAAAAATCCCGAACTACAAACAAAAACCCGAAATGCCCTAAAGAGGGCTTCACTGTAATTTGCCCAAATCGGGCTCCTCACTGCCAAGCAACCACAGCCGGCCCAAGGGTTGGCAAACCCACGCCGGAAGAAGCCTAAAACCGCCGGTGATCGGAGCCAAAAATGGCTCGTCGCCGTCGGCCTTGAACAGACCCTAAACAGGGTGAAAACCGAACCAAAACAGGGGCGAAACCGAGCCTTACCGGTTGGTTCGTGCGCGGAGTCGGCCGGAATCTCCTCGTCGCCGGCGTCTGGTCGGAGAACGGCAGAAATCGCCGTCGGTTTTCGTCGCTCGCGCCTCGCCTCCGTCTCCCCTGCTCCCTCGGGTGCTCGAACACGACAGAATGGCTTCGGCCATTCTGTTGTGTTTTTACTTATTTTTTTTTTAAATTAAATAATAATAATAATAATAATAAAACTAACCGTTAATTAATCCTCAATTACCGTTTTGCCCTCCCATGTTTCCGACCAATATGAATTTCGTTAAATCTCGTTATTAAATTAACCTAATCCCCGTCTTAATTTCAATCAAATTTATTCACTTTACATTTCAATTAATTAAAACTCAATTACTTAAAACAACATATTTTATTATTCTTTTAAATTTAATCTCGGGTGTTACAATCCACCCTCCTTACAAAAATTTTGTCCTCAAAATTTGTGGCCTTGTTATTCCTCAATGTACTCATCTCATCTCACCTACCCAATACCCTTACTCACCTATCGGGTACTACATGCCTCAACTCACAAGTCCACTAACTATAATCTAATCCACATCCTCAAACCCTTCTAACTAAATTCTCAACTCGATCTTTTTCTCTAGCTAAGTTCATTTAATTCCTCATTTTATACTTCTGCGTCTACTAAACACGCACAAATCACTACAACCTCTATGTTATTTTAATCGAGTAATCCTTACCAACCTCAATCCTCTCAACTTAAATCCTTGGTTACCTAGTAAATTCCCAACATTCATTAACATCGTTTGGTTGAAATACCTATCGTAATCCACAGCTCTAATTCTTCCTAACTAAGTTCGCCTAGTTACTTACTTTACCAATTCAATATCGGTCGACTACGTAAATTATATCAGATCTCTAAAGCTATCTTAATAGCATAATACTAAAACCTACTAATAAACTATTTTTACACCTATTTATCTCAAATCACCAAGACACTTCATTAGTACTCCGAATTCTCACTACTTAAATCTAATTAATCTTCTATCAAAGTCCAACTTCTAATTCAATTATCACCATGCACTCTCAAAGTCTAAGTCTAAACTAACTCCTTCCCGACTTTACCTTGACACCCTAAATGAAGTTTACGCACTTTCTTTCGACCTCAAAACTTCCATAATTCTCCTGAATTAACCCTACTCTAAATTCCCTCGAAATCTTCGTGTCCTTCCTATCCCATATCCTCCATTAGAATTGAATAATCTCCTCACTTACCTCACTTCTCACTCTTCATTCACTCTTCACCTAACAACATAGTTCAAACCCATAACTTAAGAGTTTAACTCTCACCCATTTATTACCTTTAACTAACTTACTCAATCCTCACCTATACTTTCAACTTTTTCTAACTTAATTCCAACTCTAACTTCTCTAATCCATCTAAGAACTACTTCTTTTCTACTTCACTATCTCACTCCTACTTCTCACTCCTATCTCTTACACTTACTCATATCAGCCAATCAAGACAATTTATACCTCGAACAATCATGACATTTCATTACACAGCACTCATACCCAACGCTCTCATCTCTTAAACCTATCAACTATTCCTCAACTTGTCTAACTCCAACTTTCAATCATTACCAAACACTCAAATTTTAAGGTCTAAATAAACTTGTTCCCAACTTTACACTCAACACTCATCACCCAGATCTCTAACCACTTTGACTTTAACCTTCTTAATTTCAAAATTGACACTTCCCTAGCTTCACAGCCTTCCTAACTTACCCGTACTCCTAAATTTATCACCCTATCATCAACTGAGTACTCCTAATATCCTACGAGTAATGAAAATTTCCTACAACTTCAAGTTTCACTTCCCCAACTATAATCTTATAGTTCCATACTCTTACGTTCTTACTTTCTTACGTTACCTTTGCATACTTACATACTCATCACTAAACTCTGAAACTTGTCTATCTAATTCTCAACTCTAACGTTTCCTCAAGCTAATTTCTCACTTATCCCTCCTATCTTTGACACTTATTTCCTTCAAATAACCATGACATTATATTGCTTATCCCTACGCACTCAAACACTCTTCGAAGCTAACGTCCGCTCCTTTCATTCGAACTCTATAATTCCTCAAATCCTATCCACTTAAGGTATAGAACTCAGATTCGAACCTACCACTGAGTTTACTCATATATTCTATGTGTAAGACTTTTTCCTTCCTTCTTATCCGTTATTCTATACATTCTTCATAATACTAAGTCCTTACTGACTACTCTCCTTACTTACCTCTTCCTAAGTTCGTCCAAACTTTAGAATGTAACTTTCATCTCCTATCCTCTATTTTCTAATAACTTCTCGACACAAGCCTAAGCTAGTTACCACCTCAACAGTTTGGAACTTTTTAACTTAGGCTTATTCCTAATGCACTCACCACCTCTCGTTCAAAATTCCTGTTAACTCACATTCTACCGAACACTCTTCCACATTTCTTACAAATTTTACTAACTACTTGATTCTCTTTTGCTCTTCAGCTTAGGTTCTAATTATTCAACTTAATATGAGGGCTAACTCTCTTATCCTAACTCTCTCTCATAGTTACCTAATCTCCCTCATGTGTCTGTCCAGAATCTAGAATTTCATATCATCGTTCTCTAGCTTACATCTCCCAGCCTCTACTAATACTCGAGTTCATAATCACATCACACGTTTAAGTTCGCCAACTCTTAAGCTTATCAACTCTAGCCTAATCTCTTTACGACCTTTCTAACTTAAACTTTATCCATAAGACATTCTAAAGTTCTTCGACGAATTCCCATTATTCTCATTCAACAACTTTTATATCTCATTAGATTGTATTCCACTCAACAGGTATGATCTAAATCTCAAATTTTTCTGTCTAATACTATTGCTATTTTCTTTTCCAAGGCTTCTACCTTTAAACAATTATTAAATTTTCCTCCTAGCTATTTGAACTAATGACTTACTACTTTTATGAATTAACTTAAGGGATCCACCAAAGTCGTCTCGGTACTCTCGAGAATTTCTAATTCATTACCATCATAAAACAAACAGGTAAACTAACTAAGAGTAAAGAAATACTTACAGTCGGTGAAGCACGTTGCATGGCGGCCGGCATTGTCGGGTAATCATTTGAACGACTCGACCATTTATGCTCTGATACCATCTTGTAACCCCCCCGAACCCACCCTGGCTCGGAGCGCTACTTTGCTAACCAATCCCACGTTAAAACCTCATATCAAAATAAACCTAACACCCTAGGATTTAAAACTAAATCTCCTGAAACTCTTTACGTCATACCTAGCTGCCTAGACTCTACCCCTTAATCCTAACCTTTAAGCACCACGGCATCCTTCCCAAAAATTTCGGCAAAGTAACGCCTGAAAATGGCGCCTCCCAAAATGCTAGGTACCTGCAATAATTCAATCCCCAAACAGTTCCAGAATACTCCTAATCAACCAACTATCCAGCATACGGCATGAGAAATCTCCAAATAGCAGTAAAGAGTTAAACTAAAATATTAACAACCCTGATTGAAGAAAGACCACAATATAGGGCGACATATCACCCTTAACTTAACTATATACAACAACAGACATCTGCAACACGCTATCAAAATACAAAGTCCACAACTCCGAAGACCATGCTGGAGTCGCCCCGACAATTGCCCGCACCGGCATACAGCGTACATCAACGACTGCGTCCCAATCCTAGCTTTCTTCGTAGCTCAAACCTGTACTCCTGTCGTCACCTACACCACAGAACACACACACACACGTAAGCTTACGCTTAGCAAGTAGGGAATAACAAAATATAAACATGCACAATTCACCACAACTCACACACAGCCCTAACACCTCCACACAACACCACTCAACTTAACAACACAACACAACAGTGCAACTCTCACACGATCCTAACACATACAGTTTCTAACCCTCGGTTGTATACCTCACGTTCTGATTGCATTTGTCTCTAGTAAAATCCCTCTCGGGGTGCTCAACGAGCCACGTGCCCGACGAGGCTATTCTACTTTAGACCTTCTCTAGTAAAATCCCTCGCGGGGTGCTCAACAAGCCACGTGCCCACGAGGCTATTCTACTCGAGGCTAACTCTGGTATAATCCCTTGCGGGGTGCTCAACGAGCCACGTGCCCACAAGGCGATTCTACTCGAGGCTAACTCTGGTATAATCCCTTGCGGGGTGCTCAACGAGCCACGTGCCCACAAGGCGATCCTACCCTAGGCCATCTCCAGTAAATTCTCTCGCGGGTGCTCAACGAGCCACGTGCCCACGAGACGATTCTACGGTAAAATCCCTTGCGGGTGCTCACGAGCCACGTGCCCACAAGGCGATCCTACCCTAGGCCATCTCCAGTAAAATCTCTCGCGGGGTGCTCAATGAGCCACGTGCCCACGAGACGATTCTACGGTAAAATCCCTTGCGGGGTGCTCAACGAGCCACGTGCCCACAAGGCGATCCTACCCTAGGCCATCTCCAGTAAAATCTCTCGCGGGGTGCTCAACGAGCCACGTGCCCATGAGACGATTCTACGGTAAAATCCCTTGCGGGGTGCTCAACGAGCCACGTGCCCACACGGCGATCCTACTTTAAAGCTCACTCATCAAACCCGTGCTCACAATTCATGCTCACTCATCATCAAACCCGTGCTCACAATTCATGCTCACTCAATGCACAACATAAAATAACCACAACAACCAAACTAACACCAACAACAACAACAAACAACACCAAACAACAATAACCAAGCAATTCATTCCCACACTACTCAATATAAACAACACAACTATCGAACAATAAATCCTACCGTTCCGTGGTGTAGGCCCGAAGGCAAAACAAACGTCCTCTACTTACCTGACTGCTCGGCTTTACGGTGCTCACCTCTAACGATCATTTCACTCGTCCGATAACCTATCAATTACAGAAAATAACTTAGCAATTCACTCATAAATTTCTAAAGGATTCTAAGAAATTCTAAACTAAAACTAACCCACAATTCAACCATACTTCAAACTCATTTCTCTCACCAAAACACACAACCCGATTTTTATGTCCATTTTACCGTCCCACTTCAACTCCATTAAAATTAAGCTTACATTCACCAACTACTCTCAAACTACTATTTCTAGCTTAATCCAATTCAAATCTAACTAAACGGGCCACTAAATTGGGTTCGGTAAAAACCGACCCGAAACTTCAAATGCGCGTAACTTTCGCGTCGGTTATCGAAATCCACCGATTCCAGCGGCCACGTACTCCTCTAATAACCTATTTTAATCTGCCAAAAGGAATTTGAAAACAAACGACCCTAGCTGGGTCAAAAATCAGAAAACCCGAACTGCCCCTTCACCTAAAAATTTCTTTTTTCCAATTTTCCATCAATTATCAACCAATTCCTCAACAATCAACCATATCTAGCCTTAATTAACATAAACTAACCAAAAATCCCGAACTACAAACAAAAACCCGAAATGCCCTAAAGAGGGCTTCACTGTAATTTGCCCAAATCGGGCTCCTCAATGCCAAGCAACCACAGCCGGCCCAAGGGTTGGCAAACCCACGCCGGAAGAAGCCTAAAACCGCCGGTCATCGGAGCCAAAAATGGCTCGTCGCCGTCGGCCTTGAACAGACCCTAAACAGGGTGAAAACCGAACCAAAATAAGGGCGAAACCGAGCCTTACCGGTTGGTTCGTGCGCGGAGTCGGCCGGAATCTCCTCGTCGCCGGCGTCAGGTCGGAGAACGGCAGAAATCGCCGTCGGTTTTCGTCGCTGGCGCCTCGCCTCCGTCTCCCCTGCTCCCTCGGGTGCTAGAACACGACAGAATGGCTTCGGCCATTATGTTGTGTTTTTACTTATTTTTTTTTTAAATTAAATAATAATAATAATAATAATAATAATAATAAAACTAACCGTTAATTAATCCTCAATTACCGTTTTGCCCTCCCATGTTTCCGACCAATATGAATTTCGTTAAATCTCGTTATTAAATTAACCTAATCCCCGTCTTAATTTCAATCAAATTTATTTACTTTACATTTCAATTAATTAAAACTCAATTACTTAAAACAACATATTTTATTATTCTTTTAAATTTAATCTCGGGTGTTACAAAACGTGTCAATTGGCATGCATTGGCCGTGCCCTGCATTCGGCGCGCGCCCACTTCTCTTACACTGCCCGCGCACCGAGCGGCCACAGCACGCGCCCCGCGCGCCTGTGCCACGAGCGCACTGAGCATGCATCGCGCGCTCACCGCGCGTCAACCGCGCACCATCCCACCAACGTCCCGCGCCAGCGCCCAGCGCGCATCGCCACCATACAGCGCCAACGAGGGCCGATCGATCGGCTGAGGGTGCCGATCGATCAGCAAACCCTTTGGGTTTTCACCAGATCGCGGGCACTGTTGGCCGATCGATCAGCTAGGGCGCCGATCGATTGGCAACTTCTTGGAAATCGCCACTTTTCCAGCAACAACAGTCGATCGATCGGCCAAATGTGTGGATCGATCGCCTGGTGCAGGGCAGCGCGCACCCGCGCGCCCTGCTGGCTTTGCCTACGCGTGCCTAGCGCACCACTCTGAGCCAAATTCATCCTTAACCAATTTCTTCCATTTTTTTCACCTAATACACATTTCAAATATCATCCTCCAAATATTCATCAACATTTCAATCCAAAATACCCTTCCATAAACCGAACTCCTCAACCAAAAATCATCAAATCCCGACACTAAACGACGTATTCATTTCAAAACGACAAACCAACTCTAAATCATCCACAATCCATTCTAAGCTTCAAAATAAAATATATTTCATTAAAACATCAATCTATTCACCAATATCCATCCGTACATAGCGGAAGCTAATAATTCATCAAAATGGGCATTCTATACACTTATTTACAAACTATCCAAAATAAACATTCATCCATAAAATTATCCAGATACCAAGCATCCTATAATGATTCGTCTACACATTGTCCTATCTAATCACCCATCAGCCCATTTAAACCCAAAAACCACAAAATAGTCAACCTATAGTTTCCACGGGTCAAGTTCGCACCGACTGCGCCAGTGCACTCCCACAGTCAAGTTCGACGTCACCTACACCATAAAGACGCCTATAAGATAAATCTCAGTAAATTCTACGTAAATGTCTATGCATAAACATGTATATGCAATTTTCATCAAGGCCATCCATGTCATTTCATTTTTCAGTACGTGTCAGATCTTTGGTTATCGGGACCTTTCTCAGTCAGATGGATAGGGCACATCAAGCGGGTAGATAGCCCACACCATCTCAAAGGAGGGAGACCCACCCGCTCACCACAGAGCGCCAGGTCTGAACCTCTCCCCGATAACCACCATGCGTTGTTTACTATGATACTTTGCTTGCCATTTCTTTACCTTTCCATTTTTATGAAATCAATGCATAAATCTGTTTTCATGACGTTTTTAAACCGTGATGCATGACAATTCAATAAGCAACATAAATATAAAAAGCACAGATACCTTTAAAACCATACAAGCATTTCCTATAAAACAAACTAAACCTAAACTACTCAACAAAAACATATAAACATCCAATGCACCAACAATCCTCAACAAACAAAACTCGACATATGGTGTAGGCCAATCGGTCACAGTAAGTCACGAGAACTTACTTGACGTCCTTAGCAATCCGAGTGCCGTCCGTGAGCTTTGTTCACCTAAGCCAATTCGCAATAATCGTTATCAAAATCGGGCCTAAACAATGAGATTTCGAAAACTAACGAAACTCTTAACTAAAGAAAATTTTCTAAAATTCTAATTTAGTTCTCTTGGGCATTTTATCCAGCAATTTGCGCTCAAGTATATCCAAACCTCCATTAATGGAGTTTTCTCAAGCTCCAACCAACCAAAACTTCAACAATCACCAATAAATCAACTAACTACTTCCAATAACAACAAATACATCCATGAAGGTCGTAAATAGGGTAAACCTAGCCGTTTCTAACATAACCCGGCTATTTCACAAAACCCTAAACTAAAACCCTAACCGTTTTCAAGCCCTAAACTAGAAACTAAATCGCCTAAACACTAGAAGCTTACCTAGAATGTCGATTGCTAGAGAAAATGGGAAGAAAAACGTTGATTGGAGCTTGGAGGATCAGTCGATTGAAGAATCACCGTGAAGCGGCGTGAAAATCGCCTAAGGAGAAGGTTTTCGCCTCTTCTACAGAATGAGGTAGGAGAGAGGGAGGAGGAATTGTTATGTCTTTATTAAAATTTATCCTGTCAAATTACGATTTTCCCTCCACTTGATTTTCTATGTATTCCGCTATTTTGTCTATCGATTTGGCTTTTCCAAATTTTCTTATTTCACCAAATATTCTAATTTATTACTACAGCTCTAATAAAACTTTCCGTTCATAAAATGAGTTTAATTTACCATTTTCACGAATTAAAACGCTATAGGGTTAAAAACAGAAACTTGAGCGTTACACTACCGTTTTGGATTTATGAAATTTCCTTAGTTCTCATAAAATCCACATAAATCATTAGGGTTCTAATAAAACTCTCTGTTCCCAAAACGAACTTAGTTTACTAAATTTACTAAAATACCCTTTATATTACGAGAGATATCAAAACTTATAAACCGAGCGTTACATCTCCAAAAAAACTCCCTTATTCCCCCAAATACTCCATTTTACTCATACAGTTCTAATAAGACTTCTCGTTTGCAAAACGGGCTAAATCCACAATATTTACAGAAATGCCATTATACGGCAATTTCCAAAAACCTTTTAAATCCGGGTGTTATATTCCACCCATCTTAATTAAAATTTTGTCCTCAAAATTTGCTTAGCTTATAGTCTTTGATATTAACATCTCATGTCTTGCAGTCTTACACTTCAATCTACAACTGCTCTGTTCTTTCCGAGTGTCTTCCATCCATTTCTCAAAATAATTGAATTTTCCCTTTGAGAACTTTGATTCTATCTATACTTAGGGTCAATTTCTACGGTTCTAAACCAAAATCCCTAAAACCAAATGACGCAATATTAGCCTCCTGACCACATCACTGCGCTTGATTTGACTAATTACGTCCTTGGTTAAGTGTCGCGTACTAACAAATTCCTAAGTCTCCAATTTGAATAACTGAACTGCATTTATATGCACATAAATAATTTACACATACGTTGGCTTCCACTTAATTATCTATAAATTAAACTTCCTTACCCATATAACTAGGCCTTATATTCGGGCTTCCTAACGTCAGCTAGACCAAATATTGTCTAAAATTTCTTGCAACTCCTGGGCTGTAACCTAAACTTCTTCATAAATTCATCGACTCTGTCCGTAGTCGGAATGCACGCCAACTCAAATTTCTACATTTTCTCCAGTAATAATCCCTCATAACTATTTTATCAATAGTATTTCTTGGTCACATACTTTCTTGGGCAACTCGCCGATTAGCGGCAACTATTTAGGTGTGGGTTTCTCAACTAAGTTCTCATTGCTATACCTTGCAAACTAAATCATCAAAATATCTCAAGGTCTCAATGAATCCATCTGGGAGCTAAAGTCATTACCCTCTTAAGATCCTAATTCCCTTGTGAATAAGATCCTATAAAGATCACATTTCATTCTAAGCTACAATGATGAGCTCCCTCGTTATATCCTTATTTGAATTCTCATATAATCTGCATTACACTCTGTTTGTCTTACTCAATTCCTTTCAAATTCTGAGTGCTACCAAGTCCCTAACTTTCATCCTCAATGCACTCTAAACTATTCATTCTAACCTTAAGTCCTCTATGCATTCATTGGTCTTGACTTGTTAAATACGAGTCAAACCTCTGGAACTTTTCTAACTTAGTATCACTTCTGGGCTAAACTTCCAATCTTAACCCTTCATTTAATCTAATAATCCTCTGCACTTATCCCCAGTATCGTACAAGGGTTATTTTGAGCTTACTAACTAGTCTACTCTCTTTCGTTCCTCACAGTCAAATTCTGAATATCCTACTTTGCTTTCGTACAAGGGTTATTTTGAGCTTACTAACTAGTCTACTCTCTTTCGTTCCTCACAGTCAAATTCTGAATATCCTACTTTGCTTTCGTACAACGATTCATCCAGCGATCTTCTTGTTTGCAAACTTGTTGTAGATAAATTTACACTCTTAATTCCAATCTACTCAAACTCACAAATCTTACTCTTCTATTTTCCAAAAGAAAATTTTAGAAAGGTCTCTTTATTAAGATTTATCCTCCTAATTCCTCGAACACTGATGTTCTTATTTCCATCTCGGAGGTAGCCTCATGTTTGTGGTTTTTAACTTAAACTGAACCAACCATAGACTGACTTTAGTTGAATCATCATTCCTTCTATGGCCATACTAGTTGCTTTAAATTACGAAACATGACTTCCAATTTATAGTGCTAAACTTTTCTTTCAGTAGTTATGGCATTTGGGTTCCTAAGTTATTTCTCGCCCTTATGCTTTTGCTTCATAACCTCTAATCAAACAATACCCAATGCACGACGTGTCTACTACTCACCGATCATTCTTACTTCACTAAGTCTCTCCTTTATAGTATGTCGATCGAAATCTTTTCGCGAAATGGGCAACAGTCCGTTATCGACTAGTCTTCTCAGACGATACTTATCTCCTGGAGATCGGCCAATTTTGTAACTCGAGTATTACCTTTTGTATAACCTTGATTCTTTTATTGCCTTGAGATTTGTTAACTTTCCAACTTTGAGTACATTCCCTTATTTTCTTCATCGATATTGGTCGATACAAACACTCCTTTGCAATCACTTAGATCTCTCATCTACAATGTTGCATTGTTCCATCACCCCTTTACAAAAGATTTCGACACTTTGCACACCCCTTCAACAATCTACTTAAACTAAACTCTTGAGTTCTACCCTTGTTTAGATACTCCAAACTTTATGCGAATCTAGGATATACGTACTAACGGTATTCCAAAAATCTACTGAATCCTTCAGTAAGTCTTACATCTAAGCTTCAAATTTCTTTTTAATGGATCATATTCTAAAACCCTAAGGGTTGTCGACTAGGGTCCAGTTTTTACCTATTTAAATCTTATATCCCATAAGTTGTATCCTTCTAATGGTAACTCAATTCTAAGTGTACAACTTCTTGTGGCTAAGTTAGGCTAATCCTATTAGCGCATAACTCTCTTACTAATAAGCCTTTATCGTTCTGCATCTAACCTACTGTCTTCTCGTTGAGGTTCACCTAGGAGCCCCTTCTCACCCACATTTTACCATTCTCTTACCCCTCTAATCTCAAGCCTACTTTTATCTATCGTACACATATAATCATTAAGCCATCGCTCCACTACCCCCTTTTTATTCTATTATTTTTCACTTCTTACTGGGGAGATAAAACTCTACCTGAAACAACTGATGGTTGGGTAGTTCCCTCATCTTCGATTGGGGCAATTACCCTCGGCATGACTCTCTCCTAATTAGTAGCCGTTCTTGGACAATTATGGGCGTAGTGGCCTGCTTCCCCACATCTAAAGCACTTGTCCGTACCCACTCTACAGGCGCCATAGTGCTTCTTCTGGCAATTAGGACACTGAGGTTTTCGAGAAGCTCTTCGTGCCTGTTTTCCTTTACTCTGGCCATCCCTTCCCTCATACGACCTTTTAATACCTCTTTGTTGCTTTTCCTCTACTGGGTGCGTTTGAAACTCTATGAGGAACCTATCTATACCGTGGTTATTGGGAGCAATCACCACTTGGGTTTTATGGCCCTCTCGGTTTAACAATGCCTCAAGCTGGCGAGATTGCTTGTCTATATGCTGTGCTTGTTGTTCTAAATGTTGAGCTTGTTGGGCAATGACATCCTTCAATAGGTCTATGGCGTCGTCTCGTTCATCTCCATCATTATCTTTACGAACCATTTTTTGTCAATCTGTAAAAGTTAAAGACAATAACTCTAAGAAAGCAAAACAAAAAATCTTAAAAACGTACTTACAGTTGAAGAAGTATGTTCATGTAGTGGCTTACGCAGTCAAGCAGTCTACAGAACCGATTTTAAAACCCAGGAGCTTTGATACCAACTATTGTGACTACCCCGACCCCATGCCAGGGCCGCCACAACATGTGTCGAGACGTGCATACATACTACCCTCACCCGTTCTCATAAAATTTTTCACTTTCATTTTCATCTATCATTTTCGTTTATCATTTCTTTTCCTTTTCATACGTTCATTCATTAATCAGTTAGAGAATGGACTCGGGCATACAACCCATATCTATCGACCTTTGGGGTCTAACTTAAAATATACCCAAAATGACTCGTCTAAGGTCAGGAATCATTGAAAGAGGCTTAGGACACCAAAACGTGTCTATAACGACCCATTTTCCCAGCAAGATATTGTCCGCTCTGGGGATTGGGCCGTAGCCCAATATCCTCCCCTCACGGCTTTGTTTGGCGAGGACTTCCCAGTCGGTCACCCAACCTGGTACTACTCTCACCGAAGCACTTTTAACTTTGGAGTTCTTATGGGATCCGTTGTCAATTGCGCTCCAAAACGCGTCTTACTATCTTGGGAGGGTTTCCTTACATATGTTTCATTTTCATATAGTTTCCCAAGCGATGTGGGATTGTGACGACCCCCTTTTTACGACTTGGGATTCGCCTATATTCGAGTCTGAGATTCGCCTACACTCAGGATAGGTCCCGAGGTTTGCCCCGCAGTCGTACTCATACGTGCACATTCGAGTCAGCACAATCACCCCCCTTCGGGGGCTCAACATCCTCATTGGCCACATTTCGGGTTGGGTACAGGCTCTGATATCATTTGTAACGACCCATTTTCCCAACAAGATATTGTTCGCTCTGGGGATTGGGTCGTAGCCCAATATCCTTCTCCTCACGGCTTTGTTTGCTGAGGACTTCCCAGTCGGTCGCCCAACCTGGTACTACTCTCGCCGAAGCACTTTTAACTTCGGAGTTCTTATGGGATCCGTTGTCAATTGTGCTCCAAAATGCGTCTTACTATCTTGGGAGGGTTTCCTAACATATGTCTCATTTCCATATACTTCCCCAAGCGATGTGGGATTGTGACGACCCCCTCTTTACGACTCGGGATTCGCCTATACTCGAGTCCGGGATTCGCCTACACTCAGCTTAGGTCCTAAGGTTTGCCCCGCAACCCGAGGTTTGTCCCACATTTATACTCATACGTGCACATTCGGGTCATCACAATTAAATATAAAGATAATTTTCCAAACGCTTTTAATGAATTTGGATTTGATTTAGAGTTTCACAAATAAATATATATATATACGAGTCAAGAATAGGATTACGTCCATGATTAAGTAAGTTGCAGCCCGTTGGGTTTGGGTCATGACAACTGTGGTATCAGAGCTAAAACTGAGTTCTAAAATCGATTCTGCAGACTACCTTCCAGCGTAAATCGCCACATCAGTACACTCCAACAACTGTAAGTGTTTATGATTTTAGTAATGTCATTAAAGTTAAGGTGTGTTTATGATTATATGTTCAGGAATCTCAAAATGGTAAGAGGTCACAGAGGAAAAACAATGAGGACAGTAACACTATTGCCCAGCTAACGAAGTTGGTTATTCTCTAATCTCGCCAAATCTAGCAACTTGTGGCTACTAGAGAAGAGCAAGGGAACTCTAGTTCGAATACAACCAATGACCAGGGTGGCGAGCGTTTTCGCCGACTTCGACCCCTGATATTTAATGGCTAAGTTTTGGATCCTGTCTATACTGAGGAATGGATTCGAACTATTGAGGATATGTTCAAATACGCCAAGGTGGATAAGGAAGACAAGATCACATGTGCTGTTTTTCACCTTGCGTTGGATGCAAGGCATTGGTGGGACTCAATCCAGAGCACTACTAACGTGGGCACTATGACTTGAGAGATGTTTAAGACTACTTTCTTTGACAAATACTTTAGCCGAGCTGTTCGAGCTAGTAAGAAAATGGAATTCGTGCAGTTACCCCAAACCGGTTCTGTGGCGGACTATATTTGTAAGTTCGAGGCCTTGTCCCGTTTTGCACCCCGTTTGGTGGAGGATGAAGAAGATAAGATTCATCAATTTGTTCAAGGATTGAAGCCAAACCTGTTCAGGGGAGTGAAGACTGCAGGGATCCATAACATACCTTATTCTGAGGTGGCTGCTAAGGCTTTGGAGTTGGAAGAAGTAGAGATAACAGTGCTGGGGCAATGTGAGCCACCAAGGAAGTTTGTCAAAGAAGCTCGGCCACCACCACATCAAGACAAGGGATGGCAGCCACAACAGAACAGGGGACCACAACAATAACAGAAAGGTATGAAGAGACCCTTCAATCCAAATGATGACCAAGGGAAAGGAAAATGACCTCAAGCTCCACTATGTCCCACCTGCCAGAAGAACCACCATGGCGAATGCAAACTATACTCGAGCCATTGCTATAGGTGTGACAAGATTGGCCACGTTGTTAGGGATTGTCCAATGCCGCTGGATACGAATCGTGCGAGGGTGGCACCTAGAGTTTTTGCCATGATGAAAGATGATAATGCAGTGCAACATACGGTTATAACAGGTATGACTAAGATTTGCGACAAACCCACATACACACTTATTGATACAGGTGCTACTCATTCTTTCGTAGCAACTACATTTGTATGTAGGTATAATTTACGGTCTCTTCTGGCTGATAAGTCATATAGTTTCATGTTACCATCGGGAGAATCCTTACACTCTGAACATGTAGTAAAGGGTGAAATTGTATTAGTAGGGGACAAAGAGTTATATGTAGAGCTGATTGTAATTGATATGAAAGGATATGAAGTCATTTTAGGAATGGATTGGCTATTCAGACATTTTGCCATAATCAGTTGTAGGACGGGTCTAATAGAATTTCGACCCCCGAATGGGGACTGTTTCAAGATATCCCAAAATCAAGTAAGATGCCAATTATTTCCTCATTAGAAACCCAGCGGTTACTGAGAAGTGGTTGTGGGTTATCTAGCTAGCATAATTGATATATGAGTGAAGGATAAGGTAGAACTTCAAGATATTCCCATGGTCCGAGAGTTTCCTGATGTATTTTTAGATGACTTGCCCGCGTTACCACCCGATAGAGAAATTTAATTTGTGATTGATACATATCCTGAGGCATTATTTGTGTCTAAGAATCCCTATCGTATGGCACCGGTTTAATTGAAGGAACTAAAGACTCAATTGCAAGAGTTAGTAGACAAGGGATTTATTTGCCCTAGCTGTTCTCCCTAGGGTGCACCTGTTTTGTTTGTTAAGAAGAAGGACGGATCCCTTCAGATGTGTATTGATTATAGGGAGTTGAACAAACTCACAATCAAGAATAAGTACCCCCACCCCGAATTGATGATTTGTTTGACCAGTTACAAGGGGCCAGAGTGTTCTCAAAAATTGACTTACATTCGGGCTATTACCAATTGAAGGTTAATGAGGGAGATATACCAAAGATAGCATTTAGAACCCAGTATGGACATTAGGAATTTCTTGTAATGTCATTTGGACTAACGAACGCACCTGCAGCTTTCATGGATTTGATGAATCGAGTGTTCTGTGAATATTTGGACAAGTTTGTGATCGTATTTATAGATGACATTTTTATATACTCACAGACTAAAGCTGATCACGCAGAACACTTAAGAGTGGTTTTGACAAATTTAAAACAGCAGCAGCTCTATGCCAAGTTATCCAAATGTGAGTTCTGGTTGGACAATGTCAACTTTTTGGGCCATGTCATTTCTGCTGAGGGCATATCCGTGGACCCAACAAAAATTCAAGCAGTAAAGGACTGACCACAACCAAGGAATGCAAGCGAGGTCCGTAGTTTCCTTGGTTTGGCAGGTTATTATAGGAAGTTTATTAAGGGATTTTCTATAATAGCCAAACCCTTAACAAGTTTAACAAAGAAGGACACAAAGTACTCTTTGATTAGAGCCTGTGAAGATAGTTTTCAGACATTAAAACTAAAGTTAACGACAGCCCCTCTGTTGACACTCCCGATCGAAGGAGAAAAGTTCAGTGTTTATTGTGATGAATCCAAAGTATGTCTGGGGTGTGTTTTAATGCAAGAAGGCAAGGTTGTGACGTATGCTTCCAGACAGCTAAAACGTTATGAGTAGAATTACCCCACTCACGATTTGGCATTAGCCGCTGTTGTTTTTGCATTAAAAATTTGGAGACACTATTTGTATGGTCAGCAGTGTGAAGTATTTTCGGACCACAAAAGCCTGAAGTACCTTTTTACTCAAAAGGAGCTAAACATGAGATAGAGACGTTGGCTTGAATTCAGTTAAGGACTACGACTTTGAAATTAAGTACCACACTGGCAAGGCCAATCCGGTTGCTGACGCATTAAGCAGGATGTCAAAGACGATGCAGCCTGCAGTGTCAACCATGTCATTACCCTTGAGAGTTGAAGTTCAGCAATTTGAATTGGAGATAGTTTTAGAACAATCGGCCTTGCTTTCGACATTATCTATTCATCCAACTATTTTGGATAAGATCAAAGAGGTGCAATAGAAGGATTCAAAGGAGAAGAATAATATAGTGAGTAAGTTGAATGACGCTTCCTCTGAGTTCAATCTTTCTGAGGATGGTATTTTGAAATTTAGAGATCGATGGTACGTACCATCTATTGAGGAGTTACGTAAGTTAATTTTAGCTGAGGCGCACTCATCTTCCTTCTCTGTACATCCTGGTAACACCAAGATGTATCGGGACTTAAAGTTACATTATTGGTGGCAAAATCTGAAGAGGGATGTTGCCAAGTATGTAGAGTCGTGCTTGATATGCCAGCAAGTTAAAGCAGAGCATCAACGGCAAGGAAGTACCCTTCAACCCTTACCAATCCCTGAATGGAAGTGGGAAAACAATGCCATGGACTTTGTTGTGGGATTACCAAAGACGACTAAAGGCCATGATAGCATTTGGGTTGTAGTTGACAAGATGACAAAATCAGCTCACTTCCTACCTGTAAAGACGACTTACACGATGACCAGCTTGCAAACCTATACGTTCAGGAGATTATCAGATTACATGGGATTCCGGTATCTATTGTCTCCGATCGTGATCACAGGTTCATTTCTCGATTTTGGAAAAGTCTGCAAGGAATGCTTGGTACAAAGTTATCTTTCAGCACTGCATTCTACCACAAACAGATGGTCAATCGGAGAGGACCATTAAGATACTTGAGGATATGTTGAGAGCGTGCGTGCTGGAGTTTCAGGTATCATGGAGCCGATATCTGCCTTTGGTTGAATTCTCCTACAACAATAGTTACCATATCCACCATTGGTATGGCACCTTATGAAGCGCTGTATGGTAGGAAATATAGGTCGCCTTTGTACTGGGATGAGGTTGGTAAAGCAAAACTCTTAGGCCCCAAAATTTTACAACAGATGTCAGACAAGATCGCCATTATTAGAAAAAGGATGATGACTGCACAAAGCCGACAGAAGAGTTATGTGGATTAGAAAAAGAGGAGTCTTGAGTTTACTGTCGGGGATGAGGTTTTCTTAAAGATCTCACCGTTCAAGGGTGTTATGCGGTTCGGTACAAAGGGAAAGCTTAATCAACGATTCATCGGACCATTCCCTATTTTGGCAAAGATTGGAAGTACAGCTTATAAATTACAGTTGCCCTCTTCACTGGAAAAGATTCACAATGTCTTTCATGTGTCAATGCTAAGGAAAGGCATACGTGATCCGGCGCTTGTTGTTAAGCCATGTGAAGTCGAGATTCAGCCTACCTTAATGTATGAAGAGAAATCGGTACAAATTTTGGAGTCTGCGGTTAAGATTCTGCGAAATAAGGAAATTCCACTAGTAAAGGTTTTGTGGACGAATCATGGCATTGAAGAAGCCACGTGGGAACGACAGTAGGACATGTTGGACAAGTATCAAGAGCTATTTAGGCGCCAAAGTTTAATCGGTTCCATCTTTATAAAAAAAAAATTAGGTTTGGTGGAGAACTTGTAATTAAGCCTAGCTCATTAAGTGTATAAATAGAAAGTGAAAATCCAAAAACCTCACAAAAGCCCTCAACAGCTGACTTTCCTCTTTCAGCTGACTCTCTCTCCCCTCAGCTCTCTGCTCTGTTCTCCCTCCGACGATCAACTTCCCACTGATTTCTTCTGACACTCCACACTCTAAGTGGAAAAGATTTCAAGTGAAGGCACGGCACTGCTAAGGAGGCCAGGTAAGTGAGTGTATTAAGATTTTTGGCCATTAAGGCCCTGCATCACGAGGGTAGTAGGTCGAGTTTGCTTATAATGTCTGATTATGTTTGGGGAGTTGTCTGTTTTGGTATAATGTTTGGAATAGTATATGCTCTGTTTTTTGGTGAACGACTTCTTCCATAGTCTCATGTTCTGAATGCATTTATGTCCATGCATCATGATTTATTTCCGAGTATACAAAATGTTTTACATGCATACTTCTTTTTGAATGAAACAAGAAAATGAAACGTATGAAACCTTAATTAAGTGAGAGTTGGGGGCGGTTTTGGCAATGTCACTTTCCAGGGATGGACCATGATTTCTGCCCGTAAGAGCCATGTACACTCATTTTGCCTACCCCCCTTCGGCACAAACTCCTCCTTAATCCATGATGTAAAGACGATGAACAAGAATATGATTCCCACGATATGAACAAGAACATGACTCCCCGATCTGAATAAAGAATGTGAACATGATGTTATTGAGTATGCATTCATGAGAATTCATGTATATGTTACACTCCTTACTAAGCATTAGGCTTATAGTTTAAACCTTATGATGTAGGTGACGAAATAGCAGGTGAGGACTTCACTCTAGAAGGAAATGCTTAGGCCTGGTTGCTGGATGTTATTCATGGTGATGATTTGTGACTGGAAAGCAAATTTGACCCGTGGAGTGCTGCTTTTAGTTATTTTAGTAAGACCAAGATACTGAATTTTTAGTAAGATAAAGTTTTTTTTATATATCGATGAATACTGAGATTATCTGGTTTAATTCTATGTTTTAAGGATTTAAGATTAAAGGTTTCCACCTGTTTCTAAGTCTTCAGCTATGCGTACTCTGGTCGGGTTTATGATTTTTTTTATGAGCAAGAATTTTATGGAAATGAAGTTTGAAATCTATAGAAGATAAGAAGTATGTGGATTGAAGCAGGAGTGCCGTAGGTGTTAAGGAATGTTGATGATGTCTAGTTGGTTTGTAGTGTGTTTACGTCTGGAGATCGCGGGCACTGTTGGCCGATCGATCGGCTAGGGCGCCGATCGATGGGCACTTTCTCTAGAAATCGCCATTTTTCCAGCAACAACAGCTGATCGATCGGCCACATGCGCCGATCGATCGCCTGGTGCAGGGCAGCACGCACCAGCGTGCCCTGCTGGCTCTGCTTGCGCGCACCAGCTGCGCGCCCTGCGGGCTCTGCCTGCGCGCGCTGCCTGCGCACGCCAGCTATGCGCTCAGCGCACCACTCTGAGCCAAATTCCATCCTTAACCAATTTCTTCCATTTTTTCACCTAATACACATTTCAAATATCATTCTCCAAATATTCATCAACATTTCAATCCAAAATACCCTTCCATAAACCGAACTCATCAACCTAAAATCATCAAATCCCAACGCTAAACGACATATTCATCTCAAAACGACAAACCAACTCTAAATCATTCACAATCTGTAACACCCGGGTATAGAATCGGCTAATATAATGTGAGACATTGATACATTCCGTATGATTTATGCTATTTGGGGACTACAATTTGTTGTGAATTAAAGTTAGGTGGAAGTAGAAATTCATGATAGAAAAGAAGAAATGTAATGAAAGGATAAAATGTATAAAGTTGTAGAGGCCAAATTATTTTAAATTTAGTGGATAAATGAAAAGTATTATATAAAGGTTTGATTGGTAAAAATTATTCTTAATTAAAGACACTCACGTGAGAGTTATAAAGAAAAAAAAATATAAATTTTATAAGTTTTATAAAGTGAGAGTGAAAGGAGTTAGAGGTGAGGTTAAGTTTGAATTAGTCAAACATTCCTATGATAATTTGATGATCACGTGTGAAGGGCTTAAAGAAGGAATGAGATATTTTGAAAAAAAATAAATAATAAATAAAAGAGGGGTTGGTTGACTAATCATATTATGCCACTACTTTTAGTTTTAATGTTTATCCTTTTAAGTATTGAAATATAGAATGAAAAGCTGCTTTTCTCTACTCTTCTCTCACCTCTCCTACGAAACCCTTTTCTTCCCCTCATTCTCTGCAATTTTCTTATCAAACCAAACATTGCATCTTGATCAAGATTTCAATAAGGTAAGTTAAATATTTGTTTAGATTATGCACAATTAGTTAGAAGTAAAAGTTTTGGTTAAGTTTTGATAACATTTGTAAACCCTATTATGAGTTGTATGAAAGTGTTTAGGGATTCTATATTTATTGTCTGATTTGAAGATATATTTGGATGTTTAATTGATTAGAGGGTTTGGCTTATGATGAAAAAGGAAGAATATAGTTCAGGTGTTGAAGAAATCTGAAAACTAAAGTTATGAAAAGAGCACGTTCTGTTTTTGAAAAATTCGGCTGGGTTAATTAATTTCGTTTGTTAAATGGATCATACCATGAGAAACTAGAACTTGAATCATCGAATTTGGACCTATATTCAATTTGTTATGAATTTTTGAACTTGGTCAATATTTGATGTAAAACTGGAAAATTTCTAGAGCAGTTTCGGTTTTGGTAATTCTGATTCAGTGGAGGGTTTTTGATTGATAAATTGATCTTAGAATGTTATACTAGACTCTTTAGAGAGTCCATAGCTGTTGGAATTATTAAATTTGGATAAGTATAGATTAAATTATGATTTTTCAAAGTTGGATCAAAATCTGTTAAGGAAAATTTAGGCATGTTTTGATTTTGGTGTTTGCCGAACCTCTTCCTTATTTTAGCTTGCAAAACTGTTTTAATGGATTAAAATAGACACTTTAATGAACCTATGGGCTTTGGAATCGAAGCGTTTTGATGTGTATAGAATTAGTTATGGATTTTTAAAGTTGGTTTAATGCATTGTGTTATAATCTGAATTTTTAGCGAAGGAAGGATTTAATTGGTTATGTTGTGTTTAAAACCACTTGGATTTTGGTTTAAAATTTGAGTGTTAGTTTGGTTTATTGCTAGAATTAGAGTAGATATTTTCTTAGAAGTTCTTTGACAACTTTTAGGTAATTGTTCCCATTTATCTTTTAGGTTGTCGAACGAGCAGTTAGCATAGTCGAAGTAACTGAACACGTACGGAGTATCCAGGTAAGTAGAGGAACATGTGTGCTTTTGCCTTCGGGCTACACCATGGAACAGTAGGATGTTTGTTTGTTTGGTTGTTTGTTTTGGTTTGAACATTGTATTGTCATGCATCATTATTTTTAAATTACGAACCACGAGTTTTTAGCATGGTTTTGGATAGTGAGCATGAAATGAAATGTGATTAGAGTTTGAGTCGCCCCATCGCGTTAGGGTGACACTCGCGAGGGACTCTATGGGAGTTGCCCCGTCGCGTTAGGGTGACACCTACGAGGGACTAAATTGGAAGTTAGGGTGGCACTCGCAAGGGACTCTGTGAAAGAGTTGCCCCATCGCGTAAGGTGACACCTGTGAGAGATTAAAGTTTGAGTCGCCCAGTGGCGTTAGGGTGGAACCTGCGAGGGACTCTATGAGAGAGTTGCCCAGTCGCGTTAGGGTGACACCTGCGAGGGACTCTATGGGAGTCGGACACCTGCGAGGGACTCCATGGGAGTTTCCCAGTCGCGTTAGGGTGACACCTACGAGGGACTCCATGGGAGTTGCCCAGTCGCGTTAGGGTGGCACCTGCGAGGGACTCTATGGGAGTTGCCCAGTCACGTTAAGGTGTTAGGTTAACACTTGTGAGGGAGGGACTCTATGATAGATCAATGAAATGATAACGAAATGAAAACAAATGAGTGAGTAGAAACTGCATTTTAGGGGTTTAGTTGAGCATGCACTGTTTTGATTTGCATACTCCCTACTTGCTAAGAATTAAGCTTATGTTTTGTATTCTATGGTGTAGGTGACGACGGGAGTACAAGTGAGCTAGTTGAGGGAGCCTAGGACTAGAAAACAGTAAGTGACGCACGGGGCATGCCGGTGCAGGTATTTGTCGGAGCATCTCGACCATGGTCTTCGGGAGACATGTGGGATTGGTATATTGGTAGTTTAGTTTAGATTTCTGTTTGTGGAAATGATGGGAATTTTATAACTCTATTGGTTGATGTTTTTGAAAGTTATTGTATATATATTTGTTTTGATGTTTTGGGGTTTATAAAAATTAAACGTTATGCTGCTCGATTTTTCATAAAGTGAATAACATTTGTTTCAACTATTTCCCATGTTTTCGTTGATATTTTAGAGTCGAGTTTCCGAGATTTTCACGTGTCGGGAAATGTGAAATGTCGGGAAATGTTTTGGGAAAATTTTGGGAGTTTTGCTTGGGGAAAATTTGGAGAAAAGTGAAGAAAGAAGAAAGTAGTGCGTGGTGGTCGGTGGTGGCGCGCAGGAGGGTGCGCGGGTGCTGGCTGGGGGCGCACAGCAGGCGCGGGATGCGAGCTGCGTGGGCGCGCGCAGCGCCCAGCGCCGATCGATCGGCAGAACGCACAGAGCGCCGATCGATCGGCAACTCATGCCGAGTGCGCGCGTGCACTACTGCGCTGGGCGCGCACCAAATGGGCGCGCGTGGCGCCCCATGCGTGCCAACTTTGAATTTTTTAAAATTTTGATTTTTCAAATATGTTTTAACCCGATCTTTTTCTACACGTTTGGCACGTATTTTACGCACGTTTTCCAAATGTTTTCCAGGGTTCGAAAAAACCCAAAAATCGAGTCAAAATTTTATCGAAAATTATTTTAAACTCTGTTTTTAATGTAGTAAGTGTGAGCAAAGTAGCGCACCGAGCCGGGGTGGGTTCGAGGGCGTTACACAATCCATTCTTAGTTTCAAAATCAAAACTATTTCATCAAAACATCAATCTATTCACCAATATCCATCCGTACATAGCAGAAGCTAATAATTCATCAAAATGGGCATTCTATACACTTATTCACAAACTATCCAAAATAAACATTCATCCATAAAATTATCCAGATACTAAGCAACCTATAATGATTCGTCTACACATTGTCCTATCTAATCACCCATCAGCCCATTTAAATCTAAAAATCACAAAATAGTCAACCTATAGCTCCCACGGGTCAAGTTCGTACCGACTGCGCCAGCTCACTCCCACGGGCACTCCCCTTCAATTTGCATGCTCGTCATGTGGAGGGACATCGTCCTCACCTTACTCGAGGTCATCTACACCATAAATATGCCTATGAGATAAATCTAAGTAAATTCTACGTAAATGTCTATGCATGAACATGTATATGCAATTTTCATGAAGGCCGTCCATGTCATTTCATTTTTCAGTACGTGTCAGTCTTTGGTTATCGGGACCTTTCTCAGTCAGATGGATAGGGCACATCAAGTGGGTAGATAGCCCACACCATCTAAAAGGAGTGAGACCCACGCACCACAGAACGCAAGGTCTGAACCTCTCCCCGATAACCATTATGCGTTTTTTACTATGATACTTTCCTTGCCTTTTCTTTACCTTTCCATTTTTATGAAATCAATGCATAAATCTATTTTCATGACGTTTATAAACCATGATGCATGACAATTCAATACGCAACATAAATATAAAAAGCACAGATACCTTCAAAACCATACAAGCATTTCCTATAAAACAAAATAAACCTAAACTACCCAACCAAAACATATAAACATCCAATGCACCAACAATCCTCAACAAACAAAACTCGACATATGGTGTAGACCAATCGGCCACAGTAAGTCACGAGAACTTACTTGACGTCTTAGCAATCTGAGAGTCGTCCGTGAGCTTTGTTCACCTAAGCTAATTTGCAATAATCGTTATCGAAATCGGGCCTAAACAATGAGATTTCAAAAACTAACGAAACTCTTAACTAAAGGAAGTTTTCTAAAATTCTAATTTAGTTCTCTCGGGCATTTTATCGAATAATTCGCGCTCAAGAATATCCAAACCTCCATTAATGGAGTTTTCTCAAGCTCCAACCAACCAAAACTTCAACAATCACCAATAAATCAACTAACTACTTCTAATAACCACAAATACATCCATTAGAGTCGTAAATAGGATAAACCTAGCCGTTTCTAACATAACTGTAGTGACCCTTAAGCCTTTACCCTTATTTCCAGTATAATTTTTTTTTTCTTTTTGTGCACTATGTAATTTCGATTTTGAAAACTTTAATCCACGTCTAACTTATTGAAATTTCTCTTGAAAATCCTTTTAAAGAAAACAAATTTATTAAAAGGAAACAATCGGCAGTCAATCGCGGGGCAAAGAGGGCATTTTGCCCATAAAATGCATGGTCGATCGATCGGCCCTTGAACAGCCGATTGATCAGCTGTGTAAAAATAAGAGGGCGATCGATCGCCCCCACACCAAGCGATCGATCGCCCCTTGCAATCGATCACCAACCGATCGATCGCCCTTTTACAGGCAATCGATCGGCAGCCTCTCTGGAATTTCAAGAGAGTCGCCTCTCTTCTGCCAATCGATCGCCCCTCTTGGCGATCGACCGCCCCTCCTGGCGATCGATCGGCAGACTCTCTGGATTTTGAAATCCAGATAGCTGCTCCTCTTCCTCTTCCCTTTTCCCTTCAATCCCCAACACACTACACATACAAAATTCTTGCTTCAATTTACCTCTAAACACTACATACATCACAACAACCCATTTCAACATAAAGTCACCCGACACTCCTACTTCCTTCATAAACTTGCTCAAAACCAACTCAAGACGTATTTAAAACGAAGTAAGTTTTCACTAAAACGAACTGCGTGGATCCGTTTGAAAACTAAACAAATCCCTACAAAACTTGAAATTCACCAAGCAGTTCTAGTATAACCTCTATAAAAGACTTAACCAAAAGAATTCATAAACGGGTTTCCAAAACATCAATACGTGTAAGTTGTCTAGCTAATCACCCATCAGCCCAACTAAACATCCCTATATATTTATCGACGTTTCTAACTATCAAAATCCCAAAATACCTACGTGATGTCCCCACAGGGTCAAAATACGCGTCGACTGCCCAGCGCACTCTCACGGGCATTCTTCTTCAGCCTGCTCATGTGTCGGGTGAAGGAACGTCGTCCTCATCTGTTTCGAAATCACCTACACCATAGAATTAAACTATGAGCTAAAGGGCTCAATAAACCTACGTAAATGCAGATGAATGCTATGCGTATGCAATACTTAAAATCATGCAGTCATCCTATCCTTTTCGCTATTCATTTCATTTACGATGTCACTGGGGCTTCGCTCTCAGTAGATAGAAGCGGCACATCCGACGATTGGATAGCCCCTTTTATCTACCCGGGGGGAAAACATGTTTCATCTGACAGCCATGTCTGAACCACCACCCCGACGTGACCGTTATTACATACATTTATACCTTTTCATTATCCTTTTTATGAAAACATACTTGAAAGTTCATTTTGCATGCTTATTTAGAAAACATAATGCATGAACGTGCATAATACAATAATGAAAACAAACATAAAACAAACAACGAACGTTAAATGTTCTATAGCTTAAAGTAGCCTAACTACCCAATCTAATTACCCGAAACACACTACATCTCCAATTCCTCAATTTCACATACTTTATTATGGTGTAGGCCAAACTGGCCAAACAAATCACGAAGACTTACCTTGCGTCCGTTGCAATTTAAGCTCCAGTCCACGAGCATTGTTCACTTATGGCAATTCTCAACATTTGTCATTAAAATTGAGTCTAAACAATTTAGTTTCTAAACCTCCATTAATGGAGTTTTTAAAAACCTCCAACCACCCAAAACCTCAACAACCCTCATTAATTCAACTAACTCTTACCAACGACCATAAATACGCCCATTTGAACCATAATCCCGGTAAACCTATCAATTTCAAACCTTATTTCACATTTTTAACAAAACCCTAAACGAACCCTAATCGTTTAAACTCTAGAAACTGAAATCTAAAGCTCCAAAACAGTAGATTCTTACCTAGGGTCAGAATTGGAGAAGAAAACGTGAAGAACGGAAGTCGATCGGAGGAGCTTCAATCGCCGGAAGAAGAGATCGCGTGAGAGGGAGAAAAATTCGCCTAAGTCTTCTGGAGAACAATTTTTCAGAATGAAAAATCGTGGAAGGCATTTGCTTTTTGATAAAAGTTTGAGTGGTTAAATGACCATTTTGCCCTCCTTTGGATTTTCTATTTGTTTGTTCGCTTATTTTGTTAATTGATCTATCGATCGTTTTCTTCAAATTTTCTTATTTCACCATATATTCCAATCTATTATTAAGGCTCCATTAAAACTTTCAGTTCACAAAATGGACTTAATTTGACATATTTTAAAAAAATGCCATTATTTATTGGAATAATAAAATTCCGTAAAACCGGGTGTTACATTTCATCCACCTTAATTAAAATTTTGTCCACAAAATTTGATTATACAAACAGTTCATGATACTTAGACATCATATCATGCTGCCTCTCTCAAGTAGCTTCCTCTACATCGTGATTCCGCCATAGAACCTTTACCAGCGAGATCTCCTTATTGCGCAACACTTTGATAGAGGACTCTAGAATCCGCACCGGCCACTTCACATAGGTCAGTGTTGGTTGCACCTCTATCTCTCTTATCTCAATGACGTGTGATGGGTCACACACGACTTTTCTGAGCATGGACATGTGAAACACATCGTGAATACCTTCCATGGATGCCGGAAGCTGTAACTTGTACGCCATAGTCCCGATCCTCTTCAAAATAGGAAAGGGCCCTGCATAACAAGGGTTCAACTTGCCTCTTTTTCCGAACCGCATAACACCCTTAAACGAAGAAATCTTCAAATATACCTCGTCACCTTCGTTGAACTCCAATTCCCTTCGTCTAGTGTCAGCATAGCTCTTTGGGCGGCTCTGTGCTACCTTGATACGTTGTCTGATAATAGCAATCTTCTCTGCTGTTTGCTATAAAATATCTGGGTCAACTACACTAGCCTCGCCGACCTCATCCCAATATAGCAGAGACCTACATTTTTTACCATACAACGCCTCGTACGGAGCCATGCCAATCGTAGCCTGGAAGCTATTGTTGTACGAGAACTCAATCAACAGCAAATATCGACTCCACGAGCCCTGAAACTCCAACATGCAGAATTTTGAAGTAAATCTGGCATCTCTATCAAAGACAATTGAAATGGGCACCCCGTGCTATATGACAATCTCCTACACATACAGCTCGGTAAGCTGATCCATAAAATAGGTCATCTTTACTGATAGAAAGTAAGCCGACTTTGTCAAACGGTCCACTATCATCCAGATGTCATCGTGCCCCTTCGTCGTTCTCGGGAGTCCAACTATGAAATCCATAGAAATCTGTTCCCATTTCCACTTCGAAATCGGTAGTGGCTATAAGGTTCCGGCTGGCCTTTGGTGTTCCGCCTTACCCTGTTGACAAACCAGATAGGTTTCCACATACCTGGCAATCTCTCTCTTCATGTTCGGCAACCAGAAGTGTTGTCTCAGGTCTCTATACATTTTTGTTCTCCCCGGATGCACTGAGTATGCCGAGGAGTGGGCCTCGGTTAAGATCTCTCTCTTCAGCTCATCATCGCTAGGCACGTACCACCTATATCTGAATTTCAATACGCCATCATCCGACAGGCTGAAATCAGATGGGCCTTCAGACATTATACTCGACCGATATCTCTCGCACTCCAAGTCTTCCTTCTGAGCTTCTCGGAGTTTGTTAATTATTGTCGACCTAAGAGAAATGTTTGTGAAAATAGTGGATAACTCAGCCACGATCTCCACATCAAACCTCTCAATCTCAGACCTTAGCATTACCGACATTGATACAAGCGAAGGCTGACTCGTAGCGGGCATTCAGCTTAAGGCATCAGCGACTTTGTTTGCCTTCCCTGGGTGGTATTTAATCTCAAAGTCATAATCTTTAACAAACTCAAACCACCTTCGCTGTCGCATATTAAGTTCTTTATGCGTAAACAAATATTTTAAGCTCCTGTGATCTGAGAACACCTCACATTGCTGCCCATAAGATAATGTCTCGAGATTTTTAACGCAAAGACTGTAACACCCCATAAATTTACCCTCGTACTATTCTTAAAATCACGAAAAATTTAAACTTTCGTTCATTTTTTTTAATCATGCATGTACACGGGTATTCAGCAGAAGACTATTTATTTGTGAAAACCTAAAATAAAATTAAACTTAGGTGTGAATGCTAAAACAATAAAATTATGGGCAGAGAATAAATTTTTCCACTCGAGTTTCATCAAAGGAACTAGTAGAAATCTTCACTTATTCTATCAGTGTTTCATTGAAGGAATTGTGTTTTTCCTCTCGGGTTTCATCAAAGGAATAGACGACAGAACTGAGAGGCAGAATGGACATTTAAAATAGCAGACAGAATGGACGACGGAAATAGTAGACAACGTGGATGTTTAAAATAAAGGACAGAAACAGAAGACAGCGTGGACGTTTGAGACAAAAGACGGTGTGGATGTTTGAGATAGAAAGCATCGTGGACGTTTGCAAACATAAGGCATTGTGGACGTTTGCAACAGAAGGCATCGTGGACGTTTGCAACAGAAGGCATCGTGGACGTTTGTAAACAGAAGGCATCATCGTGGACGTTTGCAACAGAAGGCATCGTGGACGTTTGCAACAGAAGGCATCGTGGACGTTTGCAACAGAAGGCATCGTGGACGTTTGCAACAGAAGGCATCGTGGACGTTTGCAACAGAAGGCATCGTGGACGTTTGCAACAGAAGGCATCGTGGACGTTTGCAACAGAAGGCATCGTGGACGTTTGCAACAGAAGGCATCGTGGACGTTTGCAACAGAAGGCATCGTGGACGTTTGCAACAGAAGGCATCGTGGACGTTTGCAACAGAAGGCATCGTGGACGTTTGCAACAGAAGGCATCGTGGACGTTTGCAACAGAAGGCATCGTGGACGTTTGCAACAGAAGGCATCGTGGACGTTTGCAACAGAAGGCATCGTGGACGTTTGCAACAGAAGGCATCGTGGACGTTTGCAACAGAAGGCATCGTGGACGTTTGCAACAGAAGGCATCGTGGACGTTTGCAACAGAAGGCATCGTGGACGTTTGCAACAGAAGGCATCGTGGACGTTTGCAACAGAAGGCATCGTGGACGTTTGCAACAGAAGGCATCGTGGACGTTTGCAACAGAAGGCATCGTGGACGTTTGCAACAGAAGGCATCGTGGACGTTTGCAACAGAAGGCATCGTGGACGTTTGCAACAGAAGGCATCGTGGACGTTTGCAACAGAAGGCATCGTGGACGTTTGCAACAGAAGGCATCGTGGACGTTTGCAACAGAAGGCATCGTGGACGTTTGCAACAGAAGGCATCGTGGACGTTTGCAACAGAAGGCATCGTGGACGTTTGCAACAGAAGGCATCGTGGACGTTTGCAACAGAAGGCATCGTGGACGTTTGCAACAGAAGGCATCGTGGACGTTTGCAACAGAAGGCATCGTGGACGTTTGCAACAGAAGGCATCGTGGACGTTTGCAACAGAAGGCATTGTGGACGTTTGCAACATAAGGCATTGTGGACGTTTGCAACAGAAGGCATCGTGGACGTTTGCAACAGAAGGCATCGTGGACGTTTGTAAACAGAAGGCATCGTGGATGTTTGAAAACAGAAGGTATCGTGGACATTTGAGACAGAAGACAGTGTGGACGACTGGCTTTCTCTGCTAGAATGCTTAACTAAACTTTATCGTCCACAGACTTTGGACGATGACTTTTTTACAGAAACACTTAACCGAAACTTAAAGAATCTCATCTCTAAACCATGCATTACCCGATCGATCACCCCTTCCTGGTGATCAATCGACTAGCTCTCTGGATTTTTGTTCAGGAGCTGCCCTCATTTACTTTCCCCTGTAGTTACGCACCATTCATCCAGAACTTCCAGAGAACATCAGAATAACATTTCATCTTCATTCATTCAATTTCCATAAAATTCAAATAAAAGCTTAGCAGAACATTTTATAAACTGAGTTTACGGAAACACCAAAACATCTCTCTGTCTACTTTCCAGATACCAAACATCCTAAAATTTTTCAGCTATTCAATTTTCCTATCTAGTCCACCTTCAGCCCAAAATAACCCAAAAACCCTCAAAACACTTACTTACATCCCCACGGGTCAAAATAAGCACCGACTGCCCAGTGCACTCCCACGGGCCAACCTTCTTCAACCTGCTCATTCCTCGGGTGGAGGGAATCTCATCTTCACCTAGATCAAGTCACCTACACCATAGAAATAAACTATGAGCTAAAGAGCTCAGCAAGTCTCATAAATGGGAATGCATGCTATGCGTGCAGGGTTTGTAAAAATATGCATTACATTTTCATCATTTAGTTTCATAGTAGGGGGTGTCACCAACGGTTGACTCACTAGATAGAGTGGGCACATCTTGCGGTTAGATAGCCCTTTCCATCTGCAGGGGGAAAAACATGCTCCTTCCTTTCAGGACAGCCATGTCTGAACCCCACCCCGGACGTGACCGGGTTACATGCATTTCATGTCTTTTCATTATGCATTTCATTTCATGAAAACGTAATGCGAGAAGTTCATTTTCTATGCTTTTCGAAAACATGATGCATGAACATGAATTTGTGCAATAAACGTAAAGAAAGCATAAACAATACACAGAACCTACTGAAAAACGCTCTACATACCATCATCCTAAACAACCCATCCAACCTACACTAAACAACATATTCACCAAGTATCCTCGATCAAGTTAACTCATCTATGGTATAGGCCGGATCGGCCAAACAAAGCACGAAAATTTACCTATCATCCTCAGCGAGCCGCGTACCGTATGTAAGCTTCGTCCACCTAGGACATTCCACAATTACCATTATGAGAGTTGGTCATAAATAATTGAATTTCAAAGCTAAACGAAACTCCTACTTAAGGCAAATTTTCCTATAACTCTACCTTACGTCATTTAGGCATTTTATCGAGCAACTTGCGCTCATGATTAAACAACCTGCATTAGTGGATTTCTCAACCTACAACAGCCACCAATTTCAACCAATAAACCATCCACCACCATACATCCAACGACTAACATAACTTCATCCTTAACAACCGTTAATACTATAAACTTAACGATTTCTAACAAAATCTATATTTTTTTCCTAACCCTAACTCGGTAAAACTCATTTGACCTCAAATCCATAAATTAAAACTAAACACTTAAGGTAGTTGAGTCTTACCTAGAGCGTTGATTGGTTGAAGAAAACGAAAGAAGAAAGGGATCGTCGATGGCCGATTGAAGAATCACCGCAGGAAAAAAAAATCGCCAAGGAGAGACAGAAAATCGCTCTCTGGAAGGGGATTTGCAAAATGAAGAAAGCGTGAGAAAGAGAGATTTTATTAGTTAATTAAAGTTGACTTAGAAATTTACCAGGTTGCCCCACCATTTGATTTCCTCACAATTTCATTAGTAGCCTATTAATTTGGTTCCCCCGAAATTTCTTATTTCACCAAATATTCTAATTTCACACTAGAGTTCTAATAAAACTTTTCGTTCGTAAAACAGGCTTAATTTGCTATTTTTACAAAAATGCCCTTATGTAGGGAAAATCCGAAAACCCAAAGATCCGCGTGTTATAAAGACAACCGCTGCAAGCTCAAGATCGTGTGTCGGATAACTTTGCTCATACGACTTCAACTGCCGAGAAGTATAAGCAATGACTCTGCCCTCCTGCATCAATACACACCACAGTCCGATCTTTGAGGCATCGCAGTAAATACTGAACTTATTGCCTTCAACTGGACAATGTTAACACTGGTGTTGTAGTCAACTTTCATTTCAGCTCATTGAAGCTCTTTTCACATGTAGCAGACCAAACAAACTTTTTATTTTTCCTTGTCAAACACAAAAGAGGGATTGCAATCTTTGAAAATCCTTCAATAAACTTCCTGTAATATCCAGCAAATCCGAGAAACCCGCGTACCTCACGGACATTTTTATGCTGCGTCCAATCCCTGACAACCTCAATCTTAGTTGGATCCACCGAAATTCCCTCCTGAGATATGATATGGCTGAGAAAGTTTATTCGGTCTAGCCAAAACTCGTACTTAGAGAACTTCAGATACAATTGGTGCTGACATAAAATCCTAAGAACAATTCGTAAGTGCTCCTAGTGCTCTTCCTTTTTCTTTGAATAGATCAAGATGTCATCAATGAAGACGACGACAAACTTGTCTAGATACTCCTTAAAAACACGGTTCATCAAATCCATAGACGCTGCAGGAGCATTCGTAAGTCCAAAAGACATCACAAGGAATTCGTAATGTCCATACCTCGTTCGGAATGCAGTCTTTTGAATATCTTCTTTCCTGGACCTTCAACTAATAATAACCCAAGCGTAGCTCAATCCTCGAAAACACTCGGGCACCCTGCAGTTGGTCGAACAGGTCATCAATCCAGGGCAGGGGATACTTATTCTTCACTGTTAGCTTATTCAACTCTCTGTAATCGATGTACATCCGAAGAATTCCGTCCTTCTTCTTAACAAACAGAGCTGGCGCACCCCAAGGAGAGAAACTGGGTCGAATGAACTTCTTGTCTAACAACTCTTCTAACTGAGTCTTCAACTCCTTTAGTTCAGCAGGTGCCAGTCTGTACGAATTCTTTGATACAAGCCCCGAGCCTAGATAAACATCAATTGTAAACTCGATCTCTCTATCAATCCGGGAAGATCGTCAAGGAAGATCTCATAAAATTCTCTAACCACCGGAAGGTCTTTTGGCTTTACCCCGTTAAGCAACTGAGTATTAACCACTGTAGCCAGATAAACTGAGCATTAACCACTAAATTGCTCTCGAACCTTCATGGAATAGGAAGTAGGTGACCCACTCGACCTATTCATTACCTGACATAAAAACTCTTCTTTATCCGGGGGACGAAAAGTCACTAACCCGGATCGGCAGTCAATGGTAGCGAAATGGCGTGACAGCCAGTCCATCTGTAACGACCCGGGGAGGATCGCCACGAAATTCTTGACTTTACATAAAACTTTAATTCATATTTGAACTCTTTTCTCCTTCTCTTTTTTTTCTTTAATAACAGTATAACTAACAGGCTAAAAGACTTCAACTTAATGGATGGAAAATTAGTCTCTCGTACATACTTCCAATCGACGTACAAGTTACATGGGTCTACATGCATCAACCGATAGACATTGCGTCTTCCGGACGGCACATGCACCCCACATGACTCATTTAAACACCTATCGGCAGATGCAAACACTCGCATCGACCGACAATCACGTGCATCTCGTGTGACCAAATTAAAACATCTATCGATGGCTTACAAGCTCTATATCATCCGGTCACTAAACGACAAATTATTACTTACATCATCTGGTAAAATAGGGAAGCATCATCCGGTGGACATGTGCTCCCCACGTGCATAATTAAAACATGACCCGGTCACTAAACGACAAGAAAACCCTCAAATCGTCCGGTGGCTAATCACTCTACATCTGCCGATCGCTAGACGACAAAATAGCACTTCCATCATCCGATGGCTTAAACTGTAACACCCGACATTTCGGCCAGGTGATTTTCTGACCATTTTCTTTGTCACCCTCTTATTTAACCTTTGTGATTTAAATTTAATGTTAAGACAAATTTATTACAAGTTGAGTAAAACTAGGTTAGGTGGCAGTTTTGTAATTAGAATTGATGGATTAAGTATAAATAGGAAATGGAAACCTTAAATCTCATTTATTACCACTGTAGCCGACATTCCCTCTCGGCGATTCCTTCTTTCCAAGTTCTTGCTCTCGGCTACCAGAACTTCCCTTTACCGACGGCTGGTTTCGAGCTTGCTCTTCTCTGCAAATCCACGCCCGAGGTATGAAATGGACAATGTGGTCATTCATTAGTAAATAGAGCTCTGTTTTCAGCTCGGCACTGAGTTCGGATTTTTTAGCAGTGGCCGAGTAGTTTATGACTTTTTAAAATCTGGGAGTAGAAATGTCATCCCGAATCGATTCTGAGCATTTTAAGTAACCAACTCGGATTTAATCAATGGTAAAACCTGTCCACCTAGTTTCGGATTTCAGACTGCAGTGTGTCAAACAGAGGAATCGGAATGACTTTAGCTATTAGATCCTAGGATGGTTTATGATTAGGGCTACTAGGACTTTGTTTTAACTACTGTAATGTACATGTTTTAGGTGAAGAAGTTAAAGAGAGGAAGTTCGGATTGCTAAGGAATCCAGGTAAGTGAATGTGTTAAGATTTCCGGCCACTAGGGCCCTACACCGCAAGGGTATTAGGAAATCAATGAGATGTTAGCTTATGGACTTTGATTTGTCATTTCCACGATATGAAGAAGTTGTGTAAGTAAATGTAAAGTTACAGGATGTTTTACTTGTCCTCATGATATAACTCTCTCTATGAACTTTATGTCTATGCACTGTGTCCCTGTTATGATTAAGTTGAGAATATGAAAAGCAAATGAAACCAAGATTAAGTGCAGAGCAGGGGAAAGACTATGTTATGTATGACTCGTGAATTCTCCCACTGGTGGAGGCCGAGTTAATGATATGTACGACTCGCGAAATCTCCCACTGGTGGAGGCCGAGTTAATGATACGTATGGCTCGCGAATTCTCCCACTGGGGAGGCCGAGTGATGTATCATGATTGCCGCGATAGGCAAATGATTATGTACGACTGCCGTGATAGGCAAATGACTATGTACCCCTGTCTTCCTCCCTCGTTCCCTGCCTTAATACATGTTATGTAAATGATAAAGATGAACATGAATGAAGAATGATTTATGAATTATGTCTCTTTAAATTGTGTACTCATGTATATCTGTCAGCATGCATTCCTTACTAAGCATTAGGCTTATAGTTAAACCTTATGGTGTAGGTGAAGAAGGTTCAGGTGAGGATGTTATGTTCAAAGAGGATGCTTAAGGCTGGTTGCTGGAGGATGCTCAAGGTGACAGTGCGGGACTGGAGAGGCGATTTATGACCCCTGGTTAAGACTCTTATGTTACAGTATGTTAAAGGATATGGTAGCTTAAGTAGGATGAGATTATTTTACAACGTTGAGCTTTGAAACTGTCTAGTGGATCACTGAGTCAGGGAATGATTATATAGATTTATAAATGATCTGTTGCTTAAGTCTTCCGCTATATGCATTTTGAATGAGTTGTGTTTTCTTTCTGTTGGGAGGAGTCATTTGATGATTTAGTGATCTCTACCGTAAGACGGAAGCTGGATGAGGCAATCGCCCGGCTGACGTCATCGGCAGATGCCGAATGTTAGAGTTTGATGGTTTAGTCTTCCGGTTGACGTCATCGGCAGATGCCGAAGGATAGTTGTTTGATGGTTTAGTCTTCCGGTTGACGTCATCGGCAGATGCCGAAGGATGGTTGTTTGATGGTTTAGTCTTTCGGTTGACGTCATCGGCAGATGCCGAAGGTGAATTGTTTGATGGTTTTGTCTTCCGGATGACGTCATCGGCAGATGCCGAATGTTAGAGTTTGATGGTTTAGTCTTTCGGTTGACGTCATCGGCAGATGCCGAATGTTAGAGTTTGATGGTTTAGTCTTTCGGTTGACGTCATCGGCAGATGCCGAATGTTAGAGTTTGATGGTTTAGTCTTTCGGTTGACGTCATCGGCAGATGCCGAATGTTAGAGTTTGATGGTTTAGTCTTTCGGTTGACGTCATCGGCAGATGCCGAATGTTAGAGTTTGATGGTTTAGTCTTTCGGTTGACGTCATCGGCAGATGCCGAATGTTAGAGTTTGATGGTTTAGTCTTTCGGTTGACGTCATCGGCAGATGCCGAATGTTAGAGTTTGATGGTTTAGTCTTTCGGTTGACGTCATCGGCAGATGCCGAATGTTAGAGTTTGATGGTTTAGTCTTTCGGTTGACGTCATCGGCAGATGCCGAATGTTAGAGTTTGATGGTTTAGTCTTTCGGTTGACGTCATCGGCAGATGCCGAATGTTAGAGTTTGATGGTTTAGTCTTTCGGTTGACGTCATCGGCAGATGCCGAATGTTAGAGTTTGATGGTTTAGTCTTTCGGTTGACGTCATCGGCAGATGCCGAATGTTAGAGTTTGATGGTTTAGTCTTTCGGTTGACGTCATCGGCAGATGCCGAATGTTAGAGTTTGATGGTTTAGTCTTTCGGTTGACGTCATCGGCAGATGCCGAATGTTAGAGTTTGATGGTTTAGTCTTTCGGTTGACGTCATCGGCAGATGCCGAATGTTAGAGTTTGATGGTTTAGTCTTTCGGTTGACGTCATCGGCAGATGCCGAATGTTAGAGTTTGATGGTTTAGTCTTTCGGTTGACGTCATCGGCAGATGCCGAATGTTAGAGTTTGATGGTTTAGTCTTTCGGTTGACGTCATCGGCAGATGCCGAATGTTAGAGTTTGATGGTTTAGTCTTTCGGTTGACGTCATCGGCAGATGCCGAATGTTAGAGTTTGATGGTTTAGTCTTTCGGTTGACGTCATCGGCAGATGCCGAATGTTAGAGTTTGATGGTTTAGTCTTTCGGTTGACGTCATCGGCAGATGCCGAATGTTAGAGTTTGATGGTTTAGTCTTTCGGTTGACGTCATCGGCAGATGCCGAATGTTAGAGTTTGATGGTTTAGTCTTTCGGTTGACGTCATCGGCAGATGCCGAATGTTAGAGTTTGATGGTTTAGTCTTTCGGTTGACGTCATCGGCAGATGCCGAATGTTAGAGTTTGATGGTTTAGTCTTTCGGTTGACGTCATCGGCAGATGCCGAATGTTAGAGTTTGATGGTTTAGTCTTTCGGTTGACGTCATCGGCAGATGCCGAATGTTAGAGTTTGATGGTTTAGTCTTTCGGTTGACGTCATCGGCAGATGCCGAATGTTAGAGTTTGATGGTTTAGTCTTTCGGTTGACGTCATCGGCAGATGCCGAATGTTAGAGTTTGATGGTTTAGTCTTTCGGTTGACGTCATCGGCAGATGCCGAATGTTAGAGTTTGATGGTTTAGTCTTTCGGTTGACGTCATCGGCAGATGCCGAATGTTAGAGTTTGATGGTTTAGTCTTTCGGTTGACGTCATCGGCAGATGCCGAATGTTAGAGTTTGATGGTTTAGTCTTTCGGTTGACGTCATCGGCAGATGCCGAATGTTAGAGTTTGATGGTTTAGTCTTTCGGTTGACGTCATCGGCAGATGCCGAATGTTAGAGTTTGATGGTTTAGTCTTTCGGTTGACGTCATCGGCAGATGCCGAATGTTAGAGTTTGATGGTTTAGTCTTTCGGTTGACGTCATCGGCAGATGCCGAATGTTAGAGTTTGTTACATAAACACTACATCTGCTGATCGCTAGACGACAAAATAACACTTTCATCATCCGATGGCTAATCACTCTACATCTGCCGATCGCTAGACGACAAAATAACACTTTCATCATCCGATGGCTAATCACTCTACATCTGCCGATCGCTAGACGACAAAATAACACTTTCATCATCCGATGGCTAATCACTCTACATCTGCCGATCGCTAGACGACAAAATAACACTTTCATCATCCGATGGCTAATCACTCTACATCTGCCGATCGCTAGACGACAAAATAACACTTTCATCATCCGATGGCTAATCACTCTACATCTGCCGATCGCTAGACGACAAAATAACACTTTCATCATCCGATGGCTAATCACTCTACATCTGCCGATCGCTAGACGACAAAATAACACTTTCATCATCCGATGGCTAATCACTCTACATCTGCCGATCGCTAGACGACAAAATAACACTTTCATCATCCGATGGCTAATCACTCTACATCTGCCGATCGCTAGACGACAAAATAACACTTTCATCATCCGATGGCTAATCACTCTACATCTGCCGATCGCTAGACGACAAAATAACACTTTCATCATCCGATGGCTAATCACTCTACATCTGCCGATCGCTAGACGACAAAATAACACTTTCATCATCCGATGGCTAATCACTCTACATCTGCCGATCGCTAGACGACAAAATAACACTTTCATCATCCGATGGCTAATCACTCTACATCTGCCGATCGCTAGACGACAAAATAACACTTTCATCATCCGATGGCTAATCACTCTACATCTGCCGATCGCTAGACGACAAAATAACACTTTCATCATCCGATGGCTAATCACTCTACATCTGCCGATCGCTAGACGACAAAATAACACTTTCATCATCCGATGGCTAATCACTCTACATCTGCCGATCGCTAGACGACAAAATAACACTTTCATCATCCGATGGCTAATCACTCTACATCTGCCGATCGCTAGACGACAAAATAACACTTTCATCATCCGATGGCTAATCACTCTACATCTGCCGATCGCTAGACGACAAAATAACACTTTCATCATCCGATGGCTAATCACTCTACATCTGCCGATCGCTAGACGACAAAATAACACTTTCATCATCCGATGGCTAATCACTCTACATCTGCCGATCGCTAGACGACAAAATAACACTTTCATCATCCGATGGCTAATCACTCTACATCTGCCGATCGCTAGACGACAAAATAACACTTTCATCATCCGATGGCTAATCACTCTACATCTGCCGATCGCTAGACGACAAAATAACACTTTCATCATCCGATGGCTAATCACTCTACATCTGCCGATCGCTAGACGACAAAATAACACTTTCATCATCCGATGGCTAATCACTCTACATCTGCCGATCGCTAGACGACAAAATAACACTTTCATCATCCGATGGCTAATCACTCTACATCTGCCGATCGCTAGACGACAAAATAACACTTTCATCATCCGATGGCTAATCACTCTACATCTGCCGATCGCTAGACGACAAAATAACACTTTCATCATCATAAGGTTTAAACTATAAGCCTAATGCTTAGTAAGGAATGCAACACTACATGATGCATGAATGCATAATTTGAGAAAATCCACATGTCTATAAGTCTTTTCTTGTTCATGTCTTTGCTCGTAATCATCATTCATAGTCATGGATCATATTCATCATTCATAATCCTGATTCCATATTCATCATTCATAGTCATTGATCCACATCATCATCATAGTCATTGTTCGTATTCATCATTAATAGTTCATTGTCGTATTCTTTGTTTAGGTTGTGTGGATCAAGAGAGGATTTGTGCGGTAAAGGGGGTTGACAGTGAGTTGATCTTGTTCCCTATGCGGGATAGTATTCATATGTCCTTCTTTGGACTGTGGTTACGCCGAACCGCCCCCAACCCTCACTTAATCCACGCTGCTAAATCTATTACTACATATACATATCGTTCATGGAAACATGCGTTAAAACATTTTCTTATGCTTGAGAAACATTCGTGATGCATGGACATGAAAACTTTTAACTCATCAAACTATGACAAGGATCATACCAGAGCAGAAAACTTCACATTCACTAACAAGTCATCACATGGTATAACTCGCAACATACATAAATCCTTCAAGTGCAGACAAGCTCATAATCATAAGGTAAACATTAGACATCTCAACCTAGTACTTCCACGATGTAGGGCTCTATTAGCCGGAAATCTTAATACACTCACTTACCTGGTCTCCTTAGCACTTGAGCTCCTTTCTCTTCAAACTTCTTCACCTAAAACATTTACATTGCAGTAGTTAAAACAAAATCCTAACAGTTCTACTCACAAGTCATCCTAGGGTCTAATAACTAAGAGTCATTCCCGAATCCTTAGTCTAATACTCAATGTAACCTGAAATCCCAAAATCAAAACTGACGGATTCGATAATGATAACTCAGGGTTGGTTGTTTTAAATGTCCAGAATCATTTCGGAATGACATTACCAATCTCGGGTTTCAAAATGTTCTTATCAATACTCGGCCATTGAAGAATCCAAAACTTCAATACAGAGCAGAAAACTGAGCTAATAAACTAACAGATAGCCACATTGTCTAATGCATACCTCAGGCGCAGAGTAGTTGAGTGGTGGCGGAGTAAACCGGCCGTCGAGGAGAGTTTACTGATAGTAGAGAGTAAGGACTTGTGAGAGAAGAAATCGCCGAAAAGGGTGGTGTTGGCTACAGTGGTTTAAATGAGGTTTGAATCCTTTCCTTTTTCTTTAAATACTGGCCTTAATCCTCCAATATTACAACTTTTCCACTCAACCTAGTTTAGATCCACATGTAATTAATTAAGCTTGGCATAAATCCTAGACTACGAAGATTAAATATTTGTGACCGTTAATACAGTTAAGAAAATCACCTGGCCGTTGACTCGGGTGTTACATCACCCCTCCTTAAACAAAATTTTCGTCCCTGAAAATTGATCAAACAAACAACTCCGGATACTTGTCTAACATGTTCTGTCGTTGCTCCCACATGGCTTCTTCTATGCCATGATTCATCCATAAAACTTTGACCAACGGAATCTCTTTATTCCTCAGAGTCTTAACTGCGGATTCCAATATCTGCACTGGCTTCTCTTCATATGTTAGTGTCGGCTCAATCTAAAAATCCACTGGTTTAACAACTTGTGTAGGGTCCCGTATACATTTCCTTAACATTGACACATGGAAAACATTATGAACTTTATCCAATGATGGAGGCAACTGCAGTCTGTAAGCTGTACTACCGATTCTAGCCAAAACAGGGAATGGTCCAATAAATCGTGGATTAAGCTTTCCCCTACTGCCAAATCTTAGTACTCCTTTAAATGGTGAAACCTTCAGGAAGACCTCATCTCCAACAGCAAATTCAAGATCTCTTCTCCTTTGGTCTGCATAACTTTTCTGTCGGCTTTGTGCAGTAATCATTCTCCTTTTAATACTGGCAATCTTGTCTGACATCTGCTGTAACATCTCAGGACCTATGAGTTTTGCTTCACCAACCTCATCTCAATACAGAGGTGACCTACACTTCCTGCCATACAGTGCCTCATAAGGTGCCATGCCAATGGTAGACTGGTAGCTGTTGTTGTAGGAGAACTCAACCAGGGGTAAGTATCTACTCCAGGATGACTAGAAATCTAGTACACACGCCCTCAGCATGTCTTCAAGTATCTGAATAGTCCTTTCAGATTGACCATCTATCTGTGGGTGGAAGGCAGTATTGAAGGTTAACTTTGTACCTAATGCGTCTTGTAAACTTTTCCAAAATCGGGAGGTAAACCTAGGGTCACGATCAGAGACAATAGATGCAGGAATTCCATGCAACCTAATAACTTCTTGTACATAAAGATTAGCAAGCTGGTCCATCGAGTAGGTTGTCCTTACTGGTAAGAAATGGGCTGACTTTGTCAATCTATCAATCACAACCCAAATACTATCATGTCCCTTGGTTGTCTTAGGCAATCCTACGACGAAATCCATAGCTGTGTGTTCCCACTTCCACTCGGGAATAGGTAGAGGCTGAAGGGTACCTCCCGGACGTTGGTGCTTGGCTTTAACCTGTTGGCAAACCAAACATGACTCTACATGCTTAGCAACATCTCTCTTTAAGTTTGGCCACCAATAGAGTAACTTCATGTCTCGATACATCTTGGTGCTGCCAGGATGCACAGAAAAGGGAGACGAATGCGCCTCAGCCAGGATTAGCTTACGTAATTCTTCGTCATTAGGGACATACCATCTATTTCTAAACTTCAGAATCCCTTCCTTGGAAAGACTAAACTCGGAGGTGGTGTCCTTCACCTTGTTCATCATACCGTTATTCCTCTCAGAGTCCTTCTGTTGTGCCTCTTTGATCTTTTGTAAAACCGTTGGTTGAATGGTCAAATCGGCAAGTAAGGTTGATAACTCTGGAACTATCTCCAATCCAAACCTCTGAACTTCTGTCCTCAAAGATATAGACATAGTTGATACAGCGGGTTGCATTGTTGTTGACATCTTGCTCAAAGCGTCAGCTACAGAGTTAGCCTTACCCGGGTGATACTTGATCTCAAAGTCGTAATCCTTAACAAATTTCAACCAACGCCTCTGCCTCATGTTCAATTCCTTTTGTGTAAAGAGATACTTCAGACTTTTATGGTCAGAAAACACCTCACACTGCTGTCCATATAAGTAGTGCCTCCATATCTTCAAAGCAAAAACGACAGCGGCTAATTCCAAATCATGGGTGGGGTAGTTCTGTTCATAACTCTTTAATTGCCTAGAGGCATACGCTACAACTTTACCTTCTTGCATCAAAACACAGCCCAAACCAACTTTTGATGCATCACAAAATACACTAAACTTTCCTTCTTCGGTTGGAAGGGTCAATACTGGGGCTGTTGTTAACTTCACCTTCAATGTCTGGAAGCTATTCTCACAAGCTTCGGTCCAAGAATATTTGTTGTCCTTTTTTGTCAAATTTGTCAGGGGCTTAGCTATCATAGAAAATCCTTTGATGAACTTTCTGTAATAGCCTGCCAATCCAAGGAAACTGCGGACTTCACTGGCATTCTTTGGTTGTGGCCAATCCTTTACTGCCTGAATTTTGGTCGGGTCCACTGATATGCCTTTAGCAGAAACTACATTGCCAAGAAAATTAACCTTGTCCAACCAAAATTCACACTTGGACAATTTGGCATAAAGCTGGGGCTCCTTCAATATTGTCAAAACTATTCTTAAATGCTCTGCATGGTCAGCTTCTGTCCGTAAGTATATCAGGATATCATCTATGAACACAATTACAAATTTATCCAAATACTCCCAAAACACACGATTCAGTAAGTCCATAAAGGCTGCAGGTGCATTGGTCAGTCCAAATGACATGACCAAGAGTTCGTAGTGTCCATAACGGGTGCTGAAGGCTGTCTTTGGTATATCTCCTTCCTTAACTTTCAGTTGGTAATAACCTGAACGTAAATCTATTTTTGAAAACACCTTTGCCCCTTGCAGTTGGTCAAACAAATCATCAATTCGAGGTAAATGATACTTATTCTTGACTGTCAACTTATTTAGTTCTCTGTAGTCTATACACATTCTAAGGGAACCATCCTTCTTCTTGACAAATAAGACATGTGCACCCCAAGGGGAACTACTAGGGCGTATAAACCCTTTGTCTACTAATTCATGTAGTTGGACTTTTAACTCCTTTAACTCAACCGGTGACATCCGGTAAGGATTCTTAGATACAGGCAATGCCTCGGGATATGTATCAATTACAAACTCTATTTCTCTATCAGGTGGTAATCCTGACAAATCATCCAAGAATGCCTTCGGGAACTCTCTGACTATGGGGATATCTTGTAACTCTATCTTATTCTTCACCCGAACATCCATTATGCTAGCTAAGTAACTCTCACAACCATTTTTCAGTAACCGGTAAATTTCTAGTGATAATATAATCGGTATTTTGCTTATCTTAGGAATAGCTTGGAAGGAATAATGATCACCATTTGGGGGTCGAAAATCAACCATCCCAGATCTACAACTTATTGTGGCATAATGCCGAAATAACCAATCCATTCCTAATATCACCTCGTATCCTTTCATGTCAATTACAATCAGTTCTACATATAGTTTCTTACTCCCTAAGGACACAACATCACCTTTAACAATATGTTCAGAATGTAGGGACTTCCCTGATGGTAACATAACGTCATATGGCCTTTCGGCTGGAAAAAGTTCTAAGTTGTGATTGCACACAAACAATGTTGATATAAATGAGTGCGTGGCTCCTGTATCTATAAGTGTGTAAGCAGCGAAACCACAGATCATAATGGTACCTGTTATGACTGTATGCTACACGGCTTCCTCATCCTCCATCATTGCATAGACTCTAGGTGCTACCCTTGCATGGTTCGGATCTGGCGGCATGGGGCAGTCTCTGACTATATGTCCAACTTTGTCACATCTAAAACAACGGCCAGAATGCAACTTGCATTCGCCGGGGTGGTTCTTCTGACAGGTGGGGCATAAGGGTGCCAGAGGCCTCTTCCCTTTTCCCTGGTCATCATTCTGGTTGAGGGGTCTCTTTATTCCTTGTTGTTGTTGCTGTGGTCCCCTGTTCTGTTGCGGCTGCCAACCTTTGTTCTGACATGGTGGCGGCTAAGTGTCCTTTGTGAGTTTTCTTGGCTGCTCACGCTGTGCATATGTTGTTATTTCCACCTCCTCCAGCTCCAAGGCCTTAGCCGTCACTTCACCATAGGGTACGTTGTGTATTCCAGCAGTCTTTACTTTCACATACAGACTCGGCTTCAGCCCTTGAACAAATTGGTAAATCTTGTCCTCGTCATCCTCAATCATACGGGGAGCAAACCTTGATAGAGCATCAAATTTGCATATGTAATCTGTCACAGAGCCAGTTTGTCGCAGATTCATGAACTCCTTCTTCTTGTTGGCCCGAACAGTCTTATTGAAGTACTTGTCAAAGAAAGCAGTCTTGAACATCTCCCAGGTCATGGCTTCGGCATTAGCGGTGTTCTGGATCGAGTCCCACCAATTCCTTGCACTTAACTCCAAATGAAAGACAGCATAGGTAACCTTATCTCCTTCATCAACCTTTGCATATTTAAACATGTCTTCTATCTTTCGAATCCACTCCTCGGCATAAATAGGGTCTGAAACATTTCCATTAAACACCGAGGGTCGAAGCCGGTGGAAACGCTCACCCCCATGATCATGAGTTGCATTAGTACTGGAGTTGCCATGTTCTTCTCTAGCAGTCATCAGTCGTTCTATCTGGTGAGATTGGCGCATGACTAACTCGGTCAACTGAGCAATAGCATTGCTATCCTCGTTGGTCTCTCTCTGCTGACCTCTAACCATTTTGGGATTCCTAGACAAATCATTACAGATATATCTTAACTTAATGACATATACTGAAATCATAAATACTTACAATTGTTGGAGTGTGCTCATGTGACAGTCAGTGCTGGAAGGCAGTCTGCAGAATCAGTTTTAGAACCCGGTTTCGCTTTGATACCATAATTGTAACGACCCGGGGAGGATCTCCACGAAATTCTTGACTTTATATAAAACTTTAATTCATATTTGAACTCTTTTCTCCTTCTCTTTTTTTTTCTTTAATAACAGTATACCTAACAAGCTTAAAGACTTCAACTTAATGGATGGAAAATTAGTCCCTCGTACATACTTCCAATCGACGTACAAGTTGCATGGGTCTGCATGCATCAACCGATAGACATTGCGTCTTCCGGATGGCACATGCACCCCACATGACTCATTTAAACACCTATCGGCAGATGTGAACACTCGCATCGACCGACAATCACGTGCATCTCGTGTGACCAAATTAAAACATCTATCGATGGCTTACAAGCTCTATATCATCCAGTCACTAAACGACAAATTATTACTTACATCATCCGGTGAAATAGGGAAGCATCATCCGGTGGACATGTGCTCCCCACGTGCATAATTAAAACATGACCCGGTCACTAAACGACAAGAAAACCCTCACATCGTCCGGTGGCTAATCACTCTACATCTGCCGATCGCTAGACGACAAAATAGCACTTCCATCATCCGATGGCTTAAACACTACATCTGCCGATCGCTAGATGACAAAATAACACTTTCATCATCCGATGGCTAATCACTCTACATCTGCCGATCGCTAGACGACAAATTAGCACTTCCATCATCCGATGGCTTAAACACTACATCTGCCGATCGCTAGACGACAAAATAACACTTTCATCATCCAATGGCTAACACTCTACATCTGCCGATGAAGAACATACTACATCTTCCGGTGACGTCATCCAGAAGAACTCAATCGTTCGATTTCTATCGCTTAAACACTACATCTGCCGATCGCTAGACGACAAAATAGCACTTCCATCATCCGATGGCTTAAACACTACATCTGCCGATCGCTAGACGACAAAATAGCACTTCCATCATCCGATGGCTTAAACACTACATCTGCCGATCGCTAGACGACAAAATAGCACTTCCATCATCCGATGGCTTAAACACTACATCTGCCGATCGCTAGACGACAAAATAGCACTTCCATCATCCGATGGCTTAAACACTACATCTGCCGATCGCTAGACGACAAAATAGCACTTCCATCATCCGATGGCTTAAACACTACATCTGCCGATCGCTAGACGACAAAATAGCACTTCCATCATCCGATGGCTTAAACACTACATCTGCCGATCGCTAGACGACAAAATAGCACTTCCATCATCCGATGGCTTAAACACTACATCTGCCGATCGCTAGACGACAAAATAGCACTTCCATCATCCGATGGCTTAAACACTACATCTGCCGATCGCTAGACGACAAAATAGCACTTCCATCATCCGATGGCTTAAACACTACATCTGCCGATCGCTAGACGACAATTAGCACTTCCATCATCCGATGGCTTAAACACTACATCTGCCGATCGCTAGACGACAAAATAGCACTTCCATCATCCGATGGCTAATCACTCTACATCTGCCGATCGCTAGACGACAAAATAGCACTTCCATCATCCGATGGCTAATCACTCTACATCTGCCGATCGCTAGACGACAAAATAGCACTTCCATCATCCGATGGCTTAAACACTACATCTGCCGATCGCTAGACGACAAAATAGCACTTCCATCATCCGATGGCTTAAACACTACATCTGCCGATCGCTAGACGACAAAATAGCACTTCCATCATCCGATGGCTTAAACACTACATCTGCCGATCGCTAGACGACAAAATAGCACTTCCATCATCCGATGGCTTAAACACTACATCTGCCGATCGCTAGACGACAAAATAGCACTTCCATCATCCCATGGAAAACATGCGTTAAAACATTTTCTTATGCTTGAGAAACATTCGTGATGCATGGACATGAAAACTTTTAACTCATCAAACTATGACAAGGATCATACCAGAGCAGACAACTTCACATTCACTAACAAGTCATCACATGGTATAACTCGCAACATACATAAATCCTTCAAGTGCAGACAAGCTCATAATCATAAGGTAAACATTAGACATCTCAACCTAGTACTCCCATGATGTAGGGCTCTATTAACCGGAAATCTTAATACATTCACTTACCTGGTCTCCTTAGCACTTGAGCTTCTTTCTCTTCAAACTTCTTCACCTAAAACATTTACATTGCAGTAGTTAAAACAAAATCCTAACAGTTCTACTCACAAGTCATCCTAGGGTCTAATAACTAAGAGTCATTCCCGAATCCATAGTCTAATACTCAATGTAACCTGAAATCCCAAAATCAAAACAGACGGATTCGATAATGATAACTCAGGGTTGGTTGTTTTAAATGTCCAGAATCAATTCGGAATGACATTACCAATCTCGGGTTTCAAAATGTTCTTATCAATACTCGGCCATTGAAGAATCCAAAACATCAATACAGAGCAGAAAACTGAGCTAATAAACTAACAGATAGCCACATTGTCTAATGCATACCTCAAGCGCAGAGTAGTCGAGTGGTGGCGGAGTAAACCGGCCGTCGAGGAGAGTTTGCTGATAGTAGAGAGTAAGGACTTGCGAGAGAAGAAATCGCCGGAAAGGGTGGTGTCGGCTACAGTGGTTTAAATGAGGTTTGAATCCTTTCCTTTTTCTTTAAATACTGGCCTTAATCCTCCAATATTACAACTTTGTCACTCAACCTAGTTTAGATCCACATGTAATTAATTAAGCTTGGCATAAATCCTAGACTACGAAGATTAAATATTTGTGACCGTTAATACAGTTAAGAAAATCACCTGGCCGTTGACTCGGGTGTTACACCATCACCAAAATAAGATCGTACCACTCTATGCTCATAACTATCAGGCAAGCATAGAGGGTATTAATCCCTACCGAGACGACGTTGCCTTGGAAGATACGATCAGACTGCATATACACTCCCGAAGGCAGCATTACTTTATACTCATATTCTTCTAATTCACACACTAACCCCAATCTAGTCATGCAAGCAGTTGAAATGAAGGAGTGCGTGGCTCCCGTGTCTATCAAAGAAAATACAGCTACGCCAGTAACTAAAATAGTACATGCAATAACCAAAGGCTGAGCCTCATCGTCTACGTCACCAGGCTCGATGAAAGCAAAGATCCTCGGCATAACTCTTCTCTGATCTCTGCCCTGTTGATCTTTGCCTGGTTGATTTCGGTTCAATAATGGGCAGTTCATGATATAATAGCCAATCTCTCCGCATCGATAACACCTGTTGGTACCCATCCGACAATCGCCGTAATGTTCCTTCTGGCACGTAGGGCAAATAGGCTTTTGAGTAGCCTCTTGAACTTGCTTCCCCTTGTTCAGATCCTTTCCTCCCTTATAAGGCCTTTTAATGCCTCTTTGTTGTTGTTGCTGTGGTTGTTGTCCTCTAGGTTGCCAACCTCGATTCCGTAACTGAGGCTGGATCTCACGAAAGAAGCCCTTAGCAGGCTCTCTTGGCTTAACACAGGTCCATTCTGCAGCCTCAAACTCCAAGGCTCTTGTCGCGATGTCCTCGTAGGGAACATCTAAAACGCCAGATACTATGATATTCTTTCGAATCTCCGGGTTTTGTCCATCCATAAACTATTGCACCTTGTCTTCATTATCGCTGACTAAGCATGGTGCAAACTGTGATAAGGCTTCGAACTTCCTAATATACTCCGCAACTGTACTGGTCTGCTTCAGCTTTGTGAACTCTGCTCTTTTTGCCACCCTCACAGTACGGCTAAAGTATTTATCAAAGAACAAGGTCTTAAACCGTTCCCACCTCATCAGTGTCACGTCCGTAGTTGCTTTAATAGAATCCCACCAAAATCGGGCGTCCAATGCCAAGTGGAAAGTGGCATACATGACCTTCTCAGCATTCTCCACTTTGGCATAAGCCAACATATTGTCCATCGTTCGAACCCACTCCTCAGCAATTGAGGGGTCTGTAGATTGTCTGTTGAATACCGAAGGCCATAGCTTATGGAACTTCTCCATGCTGTGATTGTTCGGAACAGCTATATCCCGGGCTCTCAGATTTTCACGGTTCACTAGGCTCTCGATCTGTTGTGCTTGCCTGTCCATATGCTGGGTCTGACGATCCAGCAAATCTATAAACCTATCCAGGGCTTCATCCCTGGCGTCTCTTGCTCGAACCATTTTTCTATAACTCCTATAAAAGTTAAAACAAACAATTCTAAGAAGTCAAAATCAAATAAAGCATTTAAACGTACTTACAGTTGAGGAAGGATGTCCGCGTAGTTGCTGTGCAGTCGAGCAGTCTACAGAACTGATTTTAAAACCTGGGGGCTCTGATACCATAACTGTAGTGACCCTTAAGCCTTTACCCTTATTTCTTGTATAAATTTTTTTTTCTTTTTGTGCACTAAGTAATTTCGACTTCGAAAACTTTAATCCACGTCTAACTTATTGAAATTTCTCTTGAAAATCCTTTTAAAGAAAACATATTAATTAAAATGAAACAATCGACAGGCAATCGTGGGGCAAAGAGGGCATTTTGCCCATAAAATGATGGCTGATCGATCGGCCCTTGGACAGCCGATCGATCGGCTATGTAAAAATAAGGGGGCGATCGATCGCGCCCACACCAGGCGATTGATCACCCCTTGCGATCGATCACCATCCGATCGATCGCCCTTTTACAGGCGATCTATCGGCAGACTCTTTGGAATTTCAAGAGAGTCTCGCCCTTTTACAAGAGTCTCGCCCTTTTACAAGCGATCGATCGGCAGACTCTCTAGAATTTCCAGAGAGTCGCCTCTCTTTTGCCGATCGATCGACAGACTCTCTGGATTTGCTCCTCTTCCTCTTCCCTTTTCCCTTCAATCCCCTGCACACTACACATACAAAATTCTTCCTTCAATTTACCTCTAAACACTATATACATCACAACAACCAATTTCAACATAAAGTCACCCGACACACGTACTTCCTTCATAAACTCGCTCACAACCGACTCGAGACGTATTTAAAACGAAGTAAGTTTTCACGAAAACAAACTGCGTGGATCCGTTTGAAAACTAAACAAATCCCTATAAAACTTGAAATTCACCAAATAGTTCCAGTATAACCTCTATAAAAGACTTAACCAAAAGAATTCATAAACGGGTTTCCAAAACATCAATACGTGTAAGTTTTCTAACTATCAAAATCCCAAAATACCTACATGATTTCCCCATGGATCAAAATACGCGTCGACTGCCCAGCGCACTCCCACGGGCATTATTCTTCAGCCTGCTCATGCGTCGGGTGGAGGAACGTCGTCCTCACCTGTTTCGAAATTACCTACACCATAGAATTAAACTATGAGCTAAAGGGCTCAGTAAACCTACGTCAATGAAGATGAATGCTATGCGTATGCAATACTTAAAATCATGCAGTCATCCTACCTTTTCGCTATTCATTTCATTTAAGATGTCACCAGGGCTTCTCTCTCTGTAGATAGAAGCGGCACATCCGACGATTGGATAGCCCCTCGTATCTACCCGGGGGAAAACATGCTTCATCTGACAGTCATGTCAGAACCACCACCCCGACGTGACCATTATTACATACATTTATACCTTTTCATTATCATTTTTTATGAAAACATACTTGAAAGTTCATTTTGCTTGCTTTTTAGAAAACATAATGCATGGACGTGCATAATACAATAATGAAAACAAACATAAAACAAACAACCAACGTTAAACGTTCTATAGCTTAAAGTAGCCTAACTACCCAATCTAATTACCCGAAACACAATACATCTCCAATTCCTCAATTTCACATACTTTCTTATGGTGTAGGCCAAACTGGCCAAACAAATCACGAAGACTTACCTTGCGTCCGTTGCAATTTAATGCGTCCGTTGCAATTTAAGCTCCGTCCACGAACGTTGTTCACCTATGGCAATTCACAACATTCGTCATTAAAATCGAGTCTAAACCATTGAGTTTCGAAAACTACAAATTTCTAGCTAAAGGAAATTTTCTAAAACTCTAATTTAACTCGTTGAAGCATTTTATCGAGCAATTCGTGCTCGTGAATTTCTAAACTTACATTAATAGAGTTTTAAAAACCTCCAACCACCCAAAACCTCAAAAACCCTCATTAATTCAACTAACTCTTACCAACGACCATAAATACGCTCATTTGAACCATAACCCCGGTAAACCTATCGATTTCAAACCTTATTTCACGTTTTTAACAAAACCCTAAACGAACCCTAATCGTTTAAACTCTAGAAACCAAAATCTAAAGCTCCAAAACAGTAGATTCTTACCTAGGGTCGGGATTGGAGAAGAAAACGTGAAGAACGGAAGTCGATCGGGGGAGCTTCAATTGCCGGAAGAAGAAATCGCGTGAGGGGGAGAAAAATTCGCCTAAGTCTTCTGGAGAACGATTTTTTAGAATGAAAAATCGTGGAAGACATTTGCTTTTTAATAAAAGTTTGAGTGGTTAAATGACCATTTTGCCCTCCCTTGGATTTTCTATTTGTTTGTTCGCTTATTTTGTTAATTGATCTATCGATCCATTTTCTTCAAATTTTCTTATTTCACCATAAATTCCAATCTATTATTAAGGCGCCATTAAAACTTTCCGTTCACAAAACAGACTTAATTTGATATATTTACAAAAATGTCATTATTTATTATAATAATAAAATCCCGTAAAACCGGGTGTTACAATAACCCGACTATTTTGCAAAAATGAAAACCCTAACCGTTTTCAAGCCTTAAACCAAAAACTAAACTGCCTAAACACTAGAAGCTTACCTAGAATGTCGATTGCTAAAGAAAATGGGAAGAAAAACGTTGATCAGAGCTTGGAGGATCGGTCGATTGAAGAATCACCGTGAAGAGGCGTGAAAATCGTCTAAGGAGAAGGATTTCTCCTCTTCTGCAGAATGAGCTATGAGAGAGGGAGGAGGGATTGTTATGTTTTTATTAAAATTTATCCTGTCAAATTACGATTTTGCCCTCCATTTGATTTTCTATGTATTCTGCTACTTTGTCTATCGATTTGGCTTCTCCAAATTTTCTTATTTCACCAAGTATTCCAATTTATTACTAAGGCTCTAATAAAACCTTCCGTTCGTAAAACGGGTTTAATTTACCATTTTCACTAATTAAAACGCTATAGGGTTAAAGACGGTAACTTGAGCGTTACACTATCTTTTTGGATTTCTGAAATTTCCTTATTTCTCATAAAATTCACATAAATCATTAGGGTTCTAATAAAACTCTCCATTTCTAAAACGGACTTAGTTTACTAAATTTACTAAAATACCTTTTATATTACGAGAGATATCAAAACTCATAAACCGAGCGTTACATCTCCAAAAAAAACTCTCTTATTCCCCCAAATAATCCATTTTACTCATACAGTTCTAATAAGACTTTCCGTTCGCAAAACGGGCTAAATCCTCGATATTTACGAAAATGTCATTATACGAGAAATTCCAAAAATCTTTTAAATTTGGGTGTTACACCTTCAATGTCAAAAAATTTTCCATCAACAAACAAGGAGTACACTTCATCCTTGAGTAAACATGGATCATGGAAATCTTGCAACCTTATATATCCTTCTCAAGTTAGGGGATTTTGAGAGCCTTGAGTCTCCATTAGGAGAGTTGTTTCTTCAACTTTGTTATCTCCAACAAAGGTTGCTGCAAATGACTCACCTTCATGCTCCTATGCCTTCTCTTTTTATACAAAAAATTTCGACAGGCTGAGAGCATTTCACCTTGAGAAAGAGCATCTTCTCAAACTTTTGGGATGGATTGCTCCACACTATGAGAGAAATCATCCAAACAAGTCGAGCTAACCAAAGAGACAATCAAAGAATTGTTAAAATTACAAGGGCAAGACAATTTTTGAAAACTGACACTAACTTCTTCCATATAATTATTTGATGATTATCTAAATCATATGCTTAAACATTAATACATATGCATAATACACTTTTTACATAATTTGTTAACACATAAAATTGCAGGATGTGTGTTTATGAATGTTGATCAATGTTGAAAAATGTATTGATGGTTGTGAGGACTAATCATGTAATGTGTGTAGTACTTAATTTGTGACGACCCCAACCCGGTCAGGGCCGCCACGGACAGACCATGACGTAATCATAACCTTAAACCCTCGAATGGTTCACGTAAAATTTTTTTTTTACTCAACGATCTAAAAGTAAAACGGACCTAGACAATTGACCTGCCACGATCGACCCTAAATAGACTAACTTTAATTAAACATGACGGGCATAAGAGTCGTCAACTTTAAAGTCATTAAAACGAGGTAAAAATCCTTTTTCAGAAAAACGTCGACTCAATTTTTGGGCCCTTAAAATTCTTTAAAATACGTGGGGATCACCCGTAAAATATGTTTAAAAAGTATCGCAAAAGGTCGGGTCGAAACAGGTTTTGAAAAGTCAAAAATCAAAAAAATTGCACGTGGGTGCCCTGGCGGTGCGCGCGAGCGCAGCACACGGCGCGCGTTCGCATGCCACTGCTACGCACCCAGCGCTCGCAGGGCGCGCGCTCAGCGCACGCCAGGGCGCTCCCAACGCCAACCTCACGTGTCAAACACGTGCCAAACGCGATCGATAACACCACAAGCCAGATCAATCGGGCCACCTCGGGTTTCCCGACTAAAAATGACCCTTATTCACGATCGATCGCGCCGCGGGCAAGATCTATCGCGTGGGCAACTCCAGCGCGTACGCGCGTCGCGCCAGGCCAACGCGTACCAGTGCCTTGCCAGCGCGCCCACCAGCACCCACTTCCCTTCTTCTTCCTCTTAGCCTATTTTTCCTTTCCAAACTCTTACCTTTCACCTTAAACTTACCAAAAATAATTTCCTCAACCTTTTTAAACACAAAATCTTCAAAACTCCGAAAATCTCGACTCATGAACATACCCGAACACATGTTTAAAATTTGTAAAAACAAACTGCATGGGTCGCTCTAAAACCCGAGCGTATCCTTACAGTTCAAAATGCCTAAAATCATTATATCAATCCAACATAATCCTCGACACAATATTAAACTTAAAAGCGGAACTTTCTAAAACATCGCCAAAACAATAACGTCTTTCAAATCATTCTAAACAACACTACTTCAAGCCTACATCCATTATAGCATTTCCAAAATATCAACTCCTCTAAACATCATAGAATTTATCACCTCGTCCAATATCAATCTAATTCCCACATATTTACCACAAAATATATTGGAGCACACCCACGGATTCTCTTGTCAGCCAAAACACATTCCGTCGCCACGAGCTCCGCCCATCAACCAACTACACGTGATCATCAGGAGGGGGTTCTTCACCTTCGTTCTCGTCACCTACATCATACGATAAACACATTAAGCCTAATGCTTAGTAAAGGGGTGCACTAAAACATGAGTATACATAATGCGTGATTTTTCAAAACATGTTCGTTTTTCATTTATTCACTTTACATAACATATACATATATATCTTTAGGCATGAGTAGGCATAGGCACCCCCCCCCCCCCATCTACCCTGTAGATTAAACACTTGCCCTGAGTTGCCATTACATATTATCGTCCCCTGAGTTGCCATTAACGTGTCATGTGCCCTACTCATCCTCCAACTTTACTTAACTTTATTTACTTAACTTCATTTACTTGAAAACATGCATGCAAGAACATTTCATTAAATCTTAAAGGAGAAGACATGATGCATGAAGAAAGTGCGTCAAACAATCATCCAAACATTCATAACGTACATAAACGTGCCTAACCGACTACTCATAGGAAACGTCCTAGTCTACCCGACTCTTTAGAATCCCAAAATCGTGAAAACATCATTAAGACATTTAATTCCTAACATCGATATAATGTAGGGCTTTAGGAGGCGGAAACCTAACACCACTTACCTGGAGTCCTAGCTATGCCGAGCACCGTCCTTGGAGAGCTTGGGTTACCTAAGGCATTTTCATAACATGTCATTAGTATCGACTCTAAATCGTCAAATTCAAAACTAAACGAAAACCCGAGCTAAGACAATTTTTCCTAAAACTAAAATTCTCTTCTTTCGAACATTTCATCGAGTATTACACGCTCATGAATCACAACACCCCATTAATGGCATCCAACAACCTTCCAATAACTAAAATCAACCCTAACCACCAACCTTACACTATTAATTCATCCAATCTACCAAAATAACAACCAATGTACCATTAATGGGCATAAAATCGTTATCTTATCGATTTCTCACAAATCTGGAAACTTTACTCAAAACCTTAAACCAAAAATCCACTCTAAAACAACTACTAAACACACACAATGCATAGAGCTTACCTAGAGTATCGATTTAGGGAAGAAAACTCGAAGGAAAATCACCAGAAAGGAAGAGAAAGTTTGGAGGAAGAGAAATGTAGAGGAGATGAAGAAAATCGCCAAGGAGAGCTTCACGTAAGGAGGGAGGAAAAATGAGAGAAATAAGGGAAAGGGTATTTGTTTTTATTTAGATTTTTGCTAAGAAATTTACTTAAATGCCCTCCTTTGAATTTCTTGCATAAACTCATCAATTAACCTATCGATTCGGTTTTCTCTAAATTTTCTTATTTCTCCAAATATTCCAATTTATTCCTAGGGTTCTAACGAAACTTCCCGTTCACAAAAAGGGCTTAATTTGCTCATTTACAAAAATATCCCTAAGAGCGAAAACCCGAAAACCTAAAACTCAAAACCCATAACCAAAATTTCTGGACGTTACATCCTACCCTCCTTACTTAGAATTTTGTCCCCAAAATTTCGTACCTGAACAACTCTGGATATCTGTCCATCATATCCTGTTGGCGCTCCCACGTCGCTTCCTCTATGTTTTGGTTCCTCCACAACACCTTAACTAGTGGGATTGACTTATTGCGTAAAACTTTCACAGCGTACTCCATAATTTGCACTAGCCTCTCTTCGTAAGTTAAGGTCGGCTGTATCTCAAGACTAATCGGTTCTACCATGTGCGTCGGATCTCGTACACATTTCCTCAACATCGACACATGGAAGACATTATGTACACCCTCCATATACAATGGCAACTGAAGCTTGTACGCTGTAGCTCCAATCTTCTCTGTAATCGGGAAAGGTCCAACAAACCGTGGGTTCAACATCCCTCTCTTACCAAAGCGAACCATGCCTTTGAACGGAGAAACTTTCAAAAACACCTCATCACCAATTACAAACTCCAAATTTCGTCTTCTTCGATCGGCATAGCTCTTTTGGCGACTCTGTGTAGTTTCCATCCTTTGCCTGATAAGAGAAACCTTCTCAGATAGTTGTTGTAATATTTCTGGTCCAATCAACTTAGCTTCGCCTACCTCACCCCAATACAGCGGTGATCTACACTTTCTACCATACAACGCTTCGTACGGAGCCATACCAATCGTGGACTAATAACTGTTATTATACGCAAATTCAACTAACGGTAAATATCGGCTCCATGATGCTTGAAACTCTAGCACGCACACTCTTAGCATATCCTCAAGTATATGAATCGTCCTTTCAGATTGTCCGTCAGTCTGTAGGTGGAAAGCCGTGCTAAAAGTTAACTTAGTACCCACAGCACTTTGTAAACTTTTGCAAAACCTCGAAGTAAATCTGGGATCCCAGTCAGAAACTATCGACACAGGAACCCCGTGCAACCGCACAATCTCCTGAACATACAGCTCTGCAAATTGGTTCATCGTGTAGGTCATCTTTACAGGTAAGAAATGAGCTGTCTTCGTCAATCTATCGACTACAACCCATATACTGTCATGCCTTTTTGTTGTCCTTGGTAATCCCACTACGAAATCCATTGCAATATGATCCCACTTCCACTCGGGAATTGGTAGAGGTTGTAACATCCCACCTGGTCTCTGTTGTTCTACCTTAACTTGTTGGCAGACAAGGCAAGACTGTACATAATTGGCCACATCACGCTTCATATTTGGCCACCAATAAAGCACTTTCAGATCTCGGTACATCTTGGTGTTACCCGGATGCACTGAGAACGATGATGAATGTGCATCTGCCAAAATCAACTTCCTCAACTCTTCATCCTTCGGAACATACCAACGGTCCCGAAACTTCATAACGCCATCCTCCGAATAACTGAAATCAGAAGATGCATCGGTCAACTTGGTCACAATTGCTTCCTTTTCTTTCGAGTCTATCTGTTGAGCCTCCTTAATTTTGTCCAAAAAAGTAGGCCGTATGGTCAAGTCAGCAAGTAGGGCCGAAAGCTCTGAAACTACTTCGAGTTCATACCTCTGAATCTCCTTTCTCAATGAAGCTGGCATACAACAAACGACTGACCCCTTGGTCTTAGGCATCCTACTCAATGTGTCTGCCACCGTATTCGCCTTTCCTGGATGGTACTTGATTTCAAAGTCGTAATCCTTCACAAATTCCAACCCTCTCCTTTGCCTCATGTTTAAATCTTTCTGCGTAAAAAGATACTTTAAACTCTTATGGTCTGAAAACACTTCACACTTTTGACCGTAAAGATAGTGCCTCCATATTTTCAACGCAAACACTACCGCAGCCAATTCTAAGTCAAGCGTCGAATAGTTCTGCTCATAAGTCTTTAACTGCCTAGAGGCATAGGCAATCACCTTTCTGTCCTGCATCAATACACATCCCAATCCTACTTTGGAGGCGTCACATTAGATACTGAATATTTCATTCTCCACGGGCAGAATCAACAATGGTGCTGTGGTCAACTTTTGCATCAAGGTCTGAAAACTTTCTTCACATGCCTTAGACCACTCGTATTTCACTTCCTTCTTTGTTAAATTTGTCAGGGGTTTGGCTATGATTAAAAACCCTTCAATAAACTTCTGATAATACCCAGCCAGGCCTATAAAACTTCGCACTTCACTCGCATTCCACGGCTAAGGCCACTCCTTCACGGCTTGAACCTTAGCTGGAGCTACTGAAACTCTTTCTTTCGAAATTACGTGGCCTAAAAAGTTCACCTGATTCAGCCAAAATCCGCAATTGGAAAACTTAGCATACAATTGATGCCGCTTCAACGTATTCAAAACAGCCCTCGAGTGCCTCACGTGCTCTTCGTCATTTCGGGAATATATCAGAATGTCATCTATGAACACTATCACGAGCTTATCCAGAAACTCCAAAAACACTCTATTCATGAGATCCATAAAAGCTGCCGGGCATTCGTCAAACTGAAGGACATAACCCTGAATTCATAGTGCCCATATCGTGTTCTAAAAGCAGTCTTTGCTATATCCTCGGCCTTAATTTTTAATTGGTGGTATCCTGACCGTAAATCAATCTTCGAGAACACACTGGCCCCATGCAACTGGTCAAATAGTCATCAATTCTCGATAGCGGATATTTATTTCTGATGGTTAATTTGTTCAGTTCTCGATAATCCACGTACATTCTCAAAGAACCATCTTTCTTCTTCACGAACAAAACCGGAGCGCCCCAAGGAGAAACGCTTGGCCGTACAAAACCCTTGGATGTACAACTCCTTCAATTCAACCGGTGTCATTCTATAAGGATTCTTAGACACTGGCGCTGAACCAGGAATAATCTCAATAGTGAACTCTATTTCTCGATCCGGAGGCAAGCCGGCCAACTCGTCCAAGAACACTTCTGAAAAATCCTTAACTATCGGAATATCACACAACTTCAACTCATTTCGCATACTTACTTCCTCAACGCTTGCTATAAATCCAAAACATCCATGCTTCATCGAGTATAGGGCATTCACAGGCAAGCTAGGCAATTCATCTAAGAACACTTCCTCAAGGCTATCAACTGCCGGAATGTCACATAACTTTAATTCGTCTTGCATGCTTACATCTACGATGCTCGCCATAAAACTGAAACATCTAGGTTTTATCGAGTACAGGGCACACATCGACGTTACTAGAGGAATCTGCTCGAATGGAGGGTCGCTCGAAAGAAGTAACCCTCCCCACTTGGGGGTCTAAAATCTACCACACCCGACCGATAATTGATTGAGGCATAATGCCGAAACAACCAATTCATACCCAAGATTACATCGTACCCCTTCATACTTATGACGATCAGGTTCGCATACAGCTGCCGACCACCAATAGATATAACCTCTCCCTGTATGGCTTGGTCGGAATGCAAATGTTCCCCAGAGGGCAACATAACTCTATAATCATGATTAGCTGGGACGAAGTCTAGATTCCATTTTATTACATACTTCTATGCTATGAAAGAATGGGTTGCCCCCGTGTCAATTAAAACATGAGCTGCATTTCCACAAACCAGAACAATACCTGAAACAACAGAAGGCTGAGCAGCTTCCTCATCTTCGATAAGAGCAAAGATCCTAAAAGGACCGCCTGGGGGTTTCTTGGCCGAACCTGAACAATCTACGGCCTTATGCCCCACCTTATCACACCTGAAGCATTGGCCCGTATATAACTTACAATCGCCCGGATGATATTTCTGACAGATCGGGCACAAAGGAGTCGGTGGTGCCCCTTGTGGGAGTTTGCCCTTGTCTTGAGATCTAGGCATCTCATTCGCCCGTTTGACACCACGTTATGGTTGTGGCTGCCAACCTCGGTTCTGTTGTGGCTGTACTTCTATAATAAACCTCCTCGACACTTCTCTCTGCCGCTGCAGTTTCATTTCAATGTCATCAAGCTCAAGGGCCTTGGTTACAACTCGATGATACGGCATATCTTCAACATCTGCCGTTTTCACCCCTTTCAAGATCTCCAATTTCAAACCTTGAACAAACTTGTATATTTTATCTTCCTCATCGCTGACAATCATACCTGCGTATCTGGACAATGACTCAAACCTGTGCACATACTCGGCCACAGATCTCGTCTGTCGTAGCTGAGAAAATTCAGCCCTCTTGTTGGCACGAAGGGCGCGGTTGAAATACTTGTTGTAAAATTTTGTTTTGAACCTCTGCCATGTCATAACCCCCACATCCATAGTGACCATCACTGAATCCCACCAGAACACGGCATCCTTCTCCAGGTTGAACACCGCAAACTTTACCTTGTCCGCTTCCTCTACTTTCGCATAAGTGAACATGCTTTCAATTTAGTGGATCCACTCTTCAGCACTAGTGGGATCCGAGGACTGTCCGTCAAAAGTTGGGGGCCTAAGCCGCCTGAACCTCTCCCCGCTTAGTTCACGAGAATTACTACCCTGTCCACCACCGTTTCCATCCCTATTGAGTAAGATTCCTATTTGTTCGGACTGTTGACGCACTATTTCCATTAGTTGGCTGTTTAGGATCTTTTCGTCTTGTCTGGGTGCTCTCGGCATTTTCTCTTTCCTAGGCACATTAGACAATACAACAATATAAATATATAGGAATCATACTTAAACTTAAACACTTACAGTCGATGAAGAGTTCCCGTGCGGCTATGTGTTTTGGCAGGCAACCCTCAGAATCATTTTTAAAACTCAAATTCTCTGATACCATAACTGTGATGACCCCAACCCGATCAGGGCCACCACGGACAGACTATGACGTAATCATAACCTTAAACCCTCGAATGGTTCACGTAAACTTTTTCTTTTTACTCAACGCTCTAAAAGTAAAACGGACCTAGACAATTGACCTGCCACGATCGACCCTAAATAGACTAACATTAACTTAAAAATGACGGGCATAAGAGTCGTCAACTTTAAAGTCATTAAAACGAGGTAAAAATCCTTTTTCGGAAAAACGTCGACTCAATTTTTGGGCCATTAAAATTCTTTAAAATACGTGGGGATCGCCCGTAAAATATGTTTACAAAGTATCGTAAAAGGTCAGGTCGAAACAGGTTTTGAAAAGTTCAAAAATCAAAAAAATTGCACGTGGGTGCCTGGCGGTACGCGTGCGCATCACACGGGGCGCGCGCGCCTGCCACTGCTGTGCGCGCAGCGCGAACCAGGGCGCTCCCAACGCCAACCTCACCTGTCAAACATGTGCCAAACACGATCGATCGCACCACAAGCCCAATCAATCAGGCCGGCTCGGGTTTCCCGACTAAAAATGACCCTTACTCACGATCGATCGCACCGCAGCACGATCGATTGCGTGGGCAACTCCTTGGCGCGCCCAGCACACGCCAGCCTCGCGCGCACTCCGCGTGCACCAGCGCCGCGCCAGTGCGCCACCGGCGCCACCGGCGCCCACCTTCCCTTCTTCTTCCTCTTAGCCTATTTTTCCTTTCCAAACTCTTACCTTTCACCTTAAACTTTCCAAAAATCATTTCCTCAACCTTTTTAAACACAAAATCTTCAAAACTCCGAAAATCCCGACTCATGAACATACTCGAACACATGTTTAAATTTCGTAAAAACAAACTGCATGGGTCGCTCTAAAATCCCGAGAGTATCCTTACAGTTCAAAATGCCTAAAATCATTATATCAATCCAACATAATCCTCAACACAATATTAAACTTAAAAGCAGAACTTTCTAAAACATCGCCAAAACAATTACGTCTTTCAAATCATTCTAAACAACACTACTTCAAGCCTACATCCATTATAGCATTTCCAAAATATCAACTCCTCTAAACACATAGAATTTATCACCTCATCCAATATCAATCTAATTCCCACATATTTACCACAAAATATATTGGAGCACACCTACGGATTCTCTTGCCTAGCCAAAACACATCCCGTCGCCACGAGCTCCGCCCATCAACCAACTACACGTGATCATCAGGAGGGGGTTCCTCACCTTCGTTCTCGTCACCTACATCATACGATAAACACATTAAGCCTAATGCTTAGTAAAGGGGTGCACTAAAACATGAGTATACATAATGCATGAATTTTCAAAACATGTTCGTTTTTCATTTATTCACTTTACATAACATATACATATATATCTTTAGGCATGAGTAGGCACAGGCACCCCCCCGTCTACCCTGTAGACCAAACACTTGTCTTGAGTTGCCATTACATATTATCGTGCCCTGCGGTACCATTAACGTGCCCTGTTCCCTACTCATCCTCCAACTTTACTTAAGTTTATTTACTTTACTTCATTTACTTGAAAGCATGCATGCAAGAACATTTCATTAAATCTTAAAGTAGAAGACATGATGCATGAATAAAGTCCGTCAAACAATCATCCAAACATTCATAACGTACATAAACGAGCCTAACCGACTACTCATAGGAAACGTCCTAGTCTACCCGACTCTTTAGAACCCCAAAATCGTGAAAACATCATTAAGACATTTAATTCCTAACATCGATATAATGTAGGGCTTTAGGGGCCGGAAACCTAACACCACTTACCTGGAGTCCTAGCTATGCCGAGCACCATCCTTGGAGAGCTTGGGTTACCTAAGGCATTTTCATAACATGTCATTAGTATCGACTCTAAATCGTCAAATTCAAAACTAAACGATAACCCGAGCTAAGATAATTTTTCCTAAAACTCAAATTCTCTTCTTTCGGACATTTCATCGAGCATTACACGCTCATGAAACACAAAACCCCATTAATGGCATCCAACAACCTTCCAATAACTAAAATCAACCCTAACCACCAACCTAACACTATTAATTCATCCAATCTACCAAAATAACAACCAATGTACCATTAATGGGCATAAAATCGTTATCCTATCGATTTCTTACAAATCCAGAAATTTTACTCAAAACCCTAAACCAAAAATCCACTCTAAAACAACTACTAAACACACACAATGCATAGAGCTTACCTAGAGTATCGATTTAGGGAAGAAAACTCAAAGGAAAATCACCGGAAAGGAGGAGAAAGTTTGGAGGAAGAGAAACGTAGAGGAGATGGAGAAAATCGCCAAGGAGAGCTTCACGTAAGGAGGGAGGAAAATGAGAGAAAGAAGGGAAAGGGTATTTGTTTTTATTTAGATTTTTGCTAAGAAGTTTACTTAAATGCCCTCCCTTGAATTTCTTGCATAAACTCATCAATTAACCTATCGATTCGGTTTTCTCTAAATTTTCTTATTTCTCCAAATATTCCAATTTATTCCTAGGGTTCTAACGAAACTTCATGTTCACAAAACGGGCTTAATTTGCTCATTTACAAAAATATCCCTAAGAGCGAAAACTCGAAAACTTAAAACTCAAAACCCATAACCAAAATTTCTGGGCATTACATAATTAGATGTGATTTCAGTTTACTTTGGTGAATCTTTATATTAGAATTTCTAATGAGCTTTATAAAGGTCACTTTGTGGTTTCCTCCAATTTTTCGAGAATAGGTGGTGTGAGTTCGCATGATTATGGTAAAGACAAGATGTATTAAAAGAGTCTGACATAGCTTAGATCCAGAAAATTATTTTAGGTTTTGTCTTTCCACGTAATTAGTTTTCTAAGGCCAATGTTTGTAAATAAATGTTGAAAAAGTATTATATGTAATGAGACTTATTTACTTAACTATGGGTTTGATTTTCATTATATTCTAACGGCCCATTGCACATGAATGGTTAATCCTCGATTGTATATTCCCACCTTGGCAATCCGATAATCGGGGCGAGAGCCCTGACATACCTCCTTTTGTTTCCAATTGTTCCCTTTCCTTCAAATGGTTGAATTTTTCCATCTCCCATTTTCATTTGAAAAAATAATTGCTCATCCATTTTGACTAAGCATGACTTTTGTCCTGTGATATGATTGTTACATCCACTATTCAATGTACCAAATATCTTTTGAAGCAAGTTGGGCATTCATATTTGTATTAAACACTGAATTTTCTTCAAAACATTTAACTTAATTTTTTTTTTCTTAAACCAACAATCTGGTTGAGAATGATTTGGCATTTTGCATCTAGTACACTTGTATAAGTAATCTTTTGATTTATGACATATTTTTTACAAACAAAACAGTAAGACAAAACTTCCCATTACTTCTCTCATTTGGTTAAAAATTGACTTCTTTATTGATTGAAACGCTTGCGCTACGGTTGTTCTTACAAAGCCCTTTTTTTTGCAGCCTTCAAGTGACTTCATTAGTTTGACAACAATGAGGGCAAACAAATCTTTTTATTCTTCTATAGCAGCAACAAAAGGATCCAATTTTTTAGGCAAGCTTCTTAAAGTCCATTCAATAAGTTTTTTTCTCTGGTATGTTATGTCTCAAATGTTGTGGAATCCAGGGATTTCACAATGAAAATGGGAAAATTCTCTATATTACTAGTAAATGTCTACAACGAAAGGAAGAAAACAAAAGGAAAACAATAATAACGAAAACAGACAATTCTCTTCACACATTCTTCTCCTGCCTCTATTCTGTTTATAGTGCTATTCTCTCTAACTGTATGGACACGTCGATATCCAGCTGTGTGCTACAGCTGCTAGGTGAGGTGGGCTTGGGCCCTCGTTGGCCTAACGCGTATGCTTCTCTTCTTCTTGGCAGCCCAACTGTGCAACTCATGGCCCAATCCATGACAGTCTCCTCTCTCAAACAGACCTTGTCCCCAAGGTCAGAATTCAGGAAAACGAGCAGAAATAACGTCTGAGTCCACCCACGTGGCGTCGGAGACAGGCCGGTCAGTCCATTGAATAAGCCACTGAGTGAGAGGAAAGTTGCCACATTTCACAACCCGGGTCTGCAAGAGGCGGAGAGGAGTCTCCGGTGAAGTATCGGCATAGACATCAGGGGGCAGAATGGGCGAAGAAATGGATTGGCTGCCAATGGTCTTTTTTAATAACGAAACGTGAAAGACCGGGTGAATACGGGCCCCTGCCGGTAAAGCCAATCGGTAGGCAACTTGGCCAATACGTGCAGTAATCTGGAATGGGCCGAAGTGTTTTGGAGCGAGCTTGTGGGATGGTCTGGCGGCTACCGACTGCTGGCGGTAAGGCTGCAACTTGAGGTAGACCCAATCCGCCAGCTGAAAGCTATGCTCGATGCGGTTGTGGTCAGCATAAAGTTTCATACGCTGCTGAGCCTGTAGAATGTTTTCTTTCAGTAGGGTATTCATGGCATGGCGATCGCGAAGGAAGCCATCCGCGCAGGCAGAGGTGGATGGCAGGTATGGGCCCAAAGCTAAACGGGGAGGAGGCTGCCCGTAAAGAGCTTTGAACGGCGTCATTTTAATGGCCGACTGTAAAGTGGTATTATACCACCACTCCGCCAAAGGAAGCCACTGCCGCCAAGCCGACGGCTTCCGGAACGTCATACAACGGAGATACATTTCGAGGCATTGGTTAAGGTGCTCCATCTGACCATCGGATGCCGGGTGATATGCTGTGGAGGTGTCCAGCACCGCACCCAAAGAGGAGAAATTAGATTGCCAGAAAGCAGAGAGGAAGATAGGATCCCTGTCGGAAACCATAGACAGAGGAATACCATGCAACTTGAAAACATTATCGAGAAAAAGGTTGGCAACCTGTACCGCCATGAATGGATGATGAATGGCCAGAAAATGGGCATATTTGGTGAAGCGATCCACCACGACCAATATGCAGTTGGATTGAAGGGAGATTTGGAGGCCCTCGATGAAGTCCATGGCGATGTGGGTCAAAGGATGCTGAGGAACCGGCAGCGGTTGAAGCAGACCGGGATAGTGAACGTGTTCATACTTGCAACGCTGACAAGTATCGCAAAAAGTGACGTACGAACGAACGTCGGAGGGAAGGCCAGGCCACTAGAATAGGGATTTGGCGCGATGTAGGGTTGCCTGTATACCAGAATGACCACCTTCTGCCGAGTCGTGTAAAGTTTGGAGGACTTTAGTACGAATGGAATTGCCCTGATCCAGGACCAGTTTGCCCTGAAATTGGATTAATCCATTCGAAACTGAGAAAGAGGGCTCGGAGGAAGGGTCCATAGTAAGTTTGATAAGTAACTTCGCAACCCAAGTATCGCCGTCATAACTGGTGAGGACTTCCCGCACCCATTGAGGGGAGTGGAGGGAAAGAGTGTGGCATTCTGGAGGGGTTGTCGGCAGAGAAAAAGGAACACGAGAGAGAGCATCTGCTACAACATTGAACCTGCCTTGCCGAAACTCAATCTGGTAATCCAAACCCAGCAGTTTAGAAAGCCACTTCTGCTGCAGTGGAGTGGTGATACGCTTCTCTAACAAGTATTTCAGGGACTGATGATCGGTCAGAATGATGAAATGATTGCCCACCAGATAGTGCCGCCAGAGTTGGACGGTGGCAACCAGAGCAAGAAGTTCTTTCTCATATCTGGAAAACCCCATATTCCTCGGGTTAAAAGCTTTGCTCATGTATGCAATAACCTGGTGGTGTTGCATCAAGACGGCTCTCATCCCCACCTGACAAGCATCTGTCTGGATCGTGAAGGGTTGAGAGAAATCAGGAAGCATTAAAACTGGGGGTGTACTCATGGCGGACTTGAGAACTTGGAAGGCGTCCTCCGCTGCAGTGTTCTAGACGAAAGCATCCTTCTTCAGGAGAGAGGTGAGAGGCTTTGCCAGGATGCCGTAGCCGCGGATAAACTTCCGATAGTAGCCGGTTAAGCCCAGGAAGCCCCACAGTTGTTTAATATTGGAAGGAGAAGGCCAATGCACCATAGCGGCAATCTTGGCCAAATCGACTTTGACCCCTTCGTTGGAGATAATGTGGCCCTAGGTAACCTACTTCCGCCTGGCCAAATGTACACTTAGCTTCTTTGGCGACCAGTTCATGCTGAGCAGCAAGCTCAGAATGAGTTTTAAGTGCTCACAGTGGGTCGCCACAGAGGGGCTGTAAACCATAATATCATCAAAGAAAACGAGAACGAACATACGTAGAAACAGTTGGAAGATGGAGTTCATGAGGGCCTGAAACGTTGCCGGAGCATTAGTGAGGCCGAAGGGCATGACTCGGAATTCATATAACCCTTGATTGGTTTTAAACGCTATCTTAGACAATCCTCCTCCTTCACACGGATTTGATGATAACCAGCTCGAAGATCGATTTTGGAAAAAACCGCGGACCCATGCAGCAAATCTAGCAATTCGTCGATGATGGTGTAGCGACCCTAACACTGTACATTTATTTTCCCATAATATTTTTTTTATCCTTAAATACTAAATAAATTTAATTACGTTTAAGAGAAATTTAAATCATTGGATATCGTTTGAAGTCTAAATTGAAAATCGTTAAAGAAAACCATTAAAATACAAGTTAAAACAATTATAAAAACAAATTAAAACAATAAAAACCATCGGCCAATGCACAGAGGTGCATAAGGGACATTTGTCCCAAAATCAATAGGGGCGATCGATCGCCCAAAACAGGTGATCGATCGCCAGTGAAGAAAAACTGAGGGGCGATCGATCGCCCCCACGATCGATCGCCCCCCTTGGGCGATCGATTGCCATGCTCCCTAGATTTTTCCAGGGAGTGGCGATCCATTATGGCGATCGATAGCCAAGTTCTCTGGAAATCCAATTTCCAGAGAACTTGCATCGCTCCCATTCCTTCCCTTTCATCTTCATCAATTCTCTCAAACACATTTCATCATAACATACACTCTTACCACATAAACACACTAAAACTTCAACATAAACCACTCCACAAACATGTAACATACAATCGCTCAAACCTCACCCCAAAGTAAACAACTCAAAACATATTTAAAACATAACCCGATTTCATAAAAACGAACCGCGTGGATCTGTTTAAAACTTAACATTTCCTCCTGTTCAAAATCACTAAGCGGTTTATAAAATAGTTTCCAAAACGTTTCAAAACATCAAAACATAAACCTATCAACTATCTAGAACCAAACATCCTAAAATGTTTCTAACTATACAATAATCCACCATCAACCCATTACGCCCAAAACCCTCAAAATACCTAACTGTTACCCCCACGGGTCAAAATACTCGTCGACTGCCCATGCACACCACCGTAGCCGTTCTTCTTCAACCATCCTGTACATCGGGTGGAGGAACGTCGTCCTCACCTGTTTCGAAATCACCTACACCATACAGACAACTATGAGCTAAAGGCTCAGCAAGTTTCGTAAATGCAAATGCATGCTGTGCAAATGAAGTTCAGAAATCATGCAATGTTTTCTTATCATTTTGTCGCAGACAGAATATCACCGAGGTCTCAGCCTATTAGATGGAGAGGACACGTCCCATGTAACACCCGGAATTTTCTGTACACCCAGTTTATTCTCGTTTACACAATTTCCAACTCTACGTGTCGTTAAACGGCGGAGTTGTAGTCAGAATTGAGAGCAAAAAATTGATGTGGGTAAGAAAGTAATTATTTTGAAACTAACCAGAATGTTAGATTTATAAGAATCTGGCCGAGAACGGGTTAAATAACCATTTGGTTAGAAAATTAAAGGTTGATGGTGAGATGGTAATTAGAATTATTATTACTATTATTATTATTATTATTATTATTATTATTATAAAACAAAAACAAAAAACCCTGTTCTTTTCCTCCTCACACGAAGAACTCTAGAGGCTGAGATGTTTCCTTCCCCTCTCGCCTCTGTTCTCCAGTTCTCCTCGCACGCCGACGACGGTTCTTCTCATGCCGAAGACCGATTCTTCAGTCGTTCTTCCATATTTCTTTTCTGTTCTGTCGATTTAAGGTAAGCTTGATTAGTTAGGAGTTTAGCTTTTTGGTTTAGGGTTATGTTTTGATGATAAATCGGTGGATTTTAAGTTAGGGTTTCAGATTTCGTTTATTATACCATATTATTATTGATTATTGTTCGTTATTAATGATAAAAAGGATGAAGAACATCAAATTTCTTATATTTCACAAAAAAAAAATTAGAAGATTTACAGGGCAGTTCCTGTTTCAGCCAAATTCGGCTATGCTGATGATAGTGGGTTGTTGAACGAATTTAACCATTAAAAACTAGACACTTTAAGGTTTGTATAGCACCTTGATTCATTGAATTCAGACATGTATTCAATTTATTACGAATTTTTGAAGTTGGATAAAAAAATTACGATTTAAAAACTGGACAGTTTCGGTTTTCTTGAGAACTGACCTAGCTCTTGATTCTAATTTGTTAAATAGCTTGTATCGTTGGATAGGGGACTCATAGAGGAGTCCATAGCAACTTGAACCACTAGATTTCATCGAGAATTGACTAAGTTATGGATTTTTGAAATTATTGTGCAAAAACTGGAAAAGTTCAGCGAGCAGTTCGTTTTTTTGGTTTTCTGTCTTGACTCTATTTTGTTTTGGATAAATGGACGATTCCATGTTAAAATAGTCATAATGAGATTTTCAAAACATGTTGAATCATTGAAAACGGATAAGAATTGAGGGAGTTATTGAGGTTTAAAGTTAAGCCAATTTTAAAGGCAAAATCCGAGGATATTGAAAGAAAATTGTTGAGTTTTGTTAGTTGAATGAACTTCGAGCTATTTAAGTGATTGAATTAAATTGTTGGTGTGAATGTGACTCAAAACTAATTGGCTTGGAATATTAGGTTGAGGTATAAGGTTTTATTCAAATACCTTAGTTATATTTTTTGTTTCAAGTTGGAAGTTTACTATGCTAAATTGGTTTATTTTGTGTTAATTGCCTTGTTGATAGTTAGACGAAGAAAGTTGTGCAATTCATAGATTTTGAATTAATGCTTGAGGTGTAATATCCGGTTTGTACGGATTCTTGAGAATATTATTATTATATTATTGGATGGCATTTTTGTAAATATGTCAAATCGGGTCCGTTTTACGAAAAGAAAGCGTCATGACGATCCTAACAATTAATAGGAATTTTAAAGAAATTTAAGGAATTTTCGGAATAATATCGCTATATTCCGAGTAAATACGCTTTTCGTAATATAAAGGACGTTTTAGTAAAAATAGTAAACAAGGTCCGATTTGCGAACGAACAGTTTACTAGAACCCAGATAATAAGTTGGATTTATTGACGAAATAAGAAAATTCGAATAGTCGAAAACACGAGAGGTAGTGACGTTCAATAAATAAATAAACTAATTAAAATAAATAATAAAATAAAATAAAATTAAAATTAAAATCTTAATTTTAATTAAAAGAAAACAGAATGGCTCGAAGCCATTCTGTTCTTCACCGCGACCCGAGCTCCCGACGACAGCCCGACGACAGAGAGCCGTGCGACGCCCCTCCGACGACAACGATCGCCGTTCACCGGCGTTCTCAGGCCAGACCGCGGCGACCAGCGTGCTCCGGCCCATCCCCGCGCACGAACCGACTCGTTGAGTGGTTTTTTTTTTGCCCTGTTTTCGGTTCGGTTTAGGTCGTGGGTGACGAGCCCGAATTGGCTCCGATCTCCGACCGAATTTAGCCACCTCCGGCGTGGGTTTGCCGACCCTTTGGTCGGCTACGGTTGATTGGCCGCGATGTGCTCAATTTGAGCGAAATTCAGTGAATCCCGAATTGGGGATTTCGGGTTTTCTGTGAATAGCCTCTAAATTGTGGTTAGTTTATGTTAATTAGGTATGAGGGGGATTGATTGGTGAGGAAATTGGTGTGAATTGATAGAAAATTGGAAATGGGGATTTGTCGGGTAAAGGGGGCAGTTCGGGTTTTGCTGCATTTGACCTAGCTACAGTCAATTGTTTTAAAATTCCTTTTGGCAGGTTAAAATAGGTTATTAGGGAAGCGCGTGGCCGCTGGAATCGTTCGATTCCGATAACCGACGCGAAAGTTACGCGCGTTCAAAGTTTCGGGTCGGTTTTACCGAACCCAAATTAGGGTCCGAAATTAATAGATTTATAGTAATTAATGGTATAAAGGACGTATTGAACGTTATTGGACGAAGTTAGAGTGAATTGCGAGAAATGTTAAAATTTGGGAGTTTTCGGGTTTTTAGGAAAACTCGTTAATTGTGATTTTAAACTATCGAGCGTTAATCGTTGTTTAAATACTTCGATTAGTTAGGTGAAGATTTTAGGAAAATTCCTTAGTTAAGGTTTTTGTTAAATTTGGACATTTAATTGTTTAAGCTCGTATTAACGACAAATTGATGAAAATTGCGTAGGTGAACAACGCTCGTGGACGGAGCAAGAGCTGCAACGGACACGAGGTAAGTTCTCGTGATCTTCTTTGGCCGATTGGCCTACACCGTACGTTGAATGTCGTCTCGAGGAGTTTTGGAGATGCCTTTAGTTAGTTTTGCTCGGTTTGGGTAGCTAGGTCTTAGGAGTTTATAGTTTATGCTTTTACAGTCTTGATGGTCTATGTTATTGCTTGTTTACTTTATGATAGAGAACTGTTCACGCATCACTTGTTTTAAAGAAAAGCATGAAAATGAATTTCCGCACAGAGATTTAAAGAGAACGTAAAGCATAGCATTGGCCTTCGGGCATACAGGCCTTCGGGCATACAGGCCTTCGGGCATACAGGTCACGCGAGGTGGGGCTCAGGCACGGCTGTACGTGTTGTAGGCGTGTACCCCCCTCTTCTAGCTGGAAAGAGTAGTCCGCCCGCTGGATGAGCTCTCTCCGGTTAGAAGGTATAGGATCTCGGTGACACCTTTAGTGCATTGCATAGTAAGATAAAAGATAAAGCATGGTTTAATGAACTCATAGCACAGCATGCATCGCATTTACGTAGAGCTTACTGGGATTTTATCTCATAGTGTATTGTATGGTGTAGGTGACATAGAGCCAGGTGAGGACGAGATCCCTCCACCTGAGGAGTGATGGCAGTTGACGGAGGATGGCGTGCGGTGGTGTGTTGCGCAGTCGAGGCTTATTTGACCCGTGGGGACAATATGTATAGATTTTTAGGGTTTTAAGCTATTTTTGGATAGGAAAATTGTATAGATATTATAGGATGCTTGGATCTGGTTAGGTGTTAGATTCGTATTTAATGTTTTAAACGTTTTCATTGGAACCTGTATGAGTATCGAGTGCTTGTGTACGTATTGGTTTAATTAATTGTTTTTATTTGTTTTAAACGTTTTATTAAATTGATTTTAAATTGTTTTCAAATCGTTTCCGCATAAACGCTAAGAATAAAGGAAAATGAAAAATTGGTACGGTAATTTAAGGGTAAATAAGGGTACAGTGTTAGGGTCGTGACAGTTATGGTATCAGAGCCCCGGGTTTTAAAATCGGTTCTGTAGACTGCTCGACTGCACAGCCACTACGCGGACATTCTTCATCAACTGTAAGTACATTTATAGCTTTATGTGATTTCAGTTTCTTAGAGATGTTTGCTTTTAACTTTTATAGGAGTTATATAAATATGGTGCGTCGAGGAAATGACCGAGATGACCGAGATGATACGATAGACCAACTCAAGTGATTTATTGCCCAACAATCCTAACACATTGACCGACAAGCACAACACATAATTAGGCAATCTCGTCAGCTCGAGATATTGACAAACGAGAAGAACTTAGGACCCAAGATGTATTTATTCCCAATGACCAAGGTATGAAGATGTTCCTTCAAGGATTTCAACCATGCTCGGTAGAGCAAAGACAACAACCAATGAGGGGAATAAAGAGGATGGATAAGAAGAGTTCTTAAGTGAACCTCGACGATAAGACAGTAGATAGATGCGAGACCATATAGGCCTTATGGAAAGAGAGTTATGTGGTAGTAGGATTAACCTGATCTAACCACAGGAAGTTGCACACTTAGAATTGAGTTACCGTAAGAACAATACAATTTATAATGAGTAAGATTTAAAGAGATAGAAACTGACCCTAGTTGACAAACCCTCAGAGTTTTAGAATATGACGTTTCATAGAGAAGTTTGAAACTTAGATATGAACGTATCGAGGAATGCTTTGGATTGCCAAGGTATAATAAGTGCACGTAAGCAAATAAGAAAATGTAGTAGAGCTTTGTAGGTCTTAGACCTACGTGAAACAGGGAGTATCTAGATGAAAATAAGATTCAAGAATTAAAACATAGATTAATTGATGAAAGGATATAGGGGTGGCTATTTCCGCGGTGATTCAGAGGACGAAAAGAATTAATGCAAAAATCGTAATGTGAGATCTAAGCAATTTCATCGGGGTATGCATACCAACCTATACCGATGAGGGAAAATAAGGAGATTTATTCGAAGTTGGAAAGTTGGGGAATTTTGAGACAATAAAGGATGAAGGTTATACAAAAGGGTAATACTCGAATTACAATTTGGCCGATCTCTAGGAGATAACTATCGTCTAGGAAGACTAGCTAGTGATGGGCGATTGCCCATTTCGAGAAAGGATTTTGATCGACGTACTATAAAAGGGGAGACCAAGTGAAGGCAAGAATGATTGGTAAGTAGTAGGTACGTTGTGCAATGATATGTTTTGATTAGTAGTTGTGAAGCAAAAGTGTAAGAGCTAGAAAGAATTTAGAAACCCAATTACAGTAGCTAATTAAAGCAGGGTTTAACGCCTTGAGTTAAAAAGTCATGTTTAGAGACTACGTGCGACGTGTGCGATGTTAATAGGATATGGTTAATCAACAAGAGTGTGTGTCGCATGTAGAAAGAGGTGACAAAGTAAGAAATTGTAAATCCCTTTGGCTTAAAGGTATATGGAGTGTAGTTATTAACCCATAGTTAATACAATTCAAGTTAAAGATCACAGCCGGAGACTTACCTCTGGTATGGAAGTAGAAACATCAGTGTGCGATAGTCTACGAGGGTTAGCCTTAACGGAAAGATGGTTCTGAATCCTTCCTTTGGAGAAATAGAAGAATGAGATTTTGGAACTTGAGGAAATTCGGATTGGGAATGTGAACTCATCTACAACAAGTTTTCAAACGTGAAGACCGTTAGATAAACCATTTCATGGGAGTCAAGTAGAATATTTGGAACCTAACAAGGAGGAATGAAGAAGGATAGGCTAGTCAGTAAACTACGAAGAAATCCTGGTGCGATATTAGGAATAAGTGAAGGAGATCGTTGGACTGAAGAGTTAAGGCTGGAAGTTTAGACCAGTGTTACACGGCAACGATGGGTGAAATTGCGATGTATAGAATAAGAAGAACAAGGATGTGCAGTAAGCCCACTTAAGTAAATTTAGAGTGAAATTTAGTTAAGACCGGTAATTTATCAGGTTAAGACCGATGGACACATGCATGATTTAAGGTTAGAATAGATAGTTGGATCGAATCTATAACAAGACCTGGAGAATTAAATTGTGCTAGGAGTTAACAAGGAATTGTGTTAAACAAATAAGCATAACGTGTATAGCATGAGAAAAATTAGTTAAGGACAAAACGATAGAATTCATTGAGGAAGTTAAAAAAAAAAAAAAACAAAAAAAAAAAAAAACAAAAAAAAAAAAAACAAAAAAAAAAAAAAACAAAAAAAAAAAAAAACAAAAAAAAAAAAACAAAAAAAAAAAAAAAAAAACAAAAAAAAAAAAAAAAAACAAAAAAAAAAAAAAAAACAAAAAAAAAAAAAAAAAAAAAAAAAAACAAAAAAAAAAAAACAAAAAAAAAAAAAACAAAAAAAAAAAAAAAAAACAAAAAAAAAAAAAAACAAAAAAAAAAAAACAAAAAAAAAAAAAAAAACAAAAAAAAAAAAAAAACAAAAAAAAAAAAAAAAAAAAACAAAAAAAAAAAAAAAAAAACAAAAAAAAAAAAAAAAAACAAAAAAAAAAAAAAAACAAAAAAAAAAAAACAAAAAAAAAAAAAAAAAAAAAAAAAAACAAAAAAAAAAAAACAAAAAAAAAAAAAAAAAAAAAAACAAAAAAAAAAAAAAACAAAAAAAAAAAAACAAAAAAAAAAAAACAAAAAAAGATGTTCATAACATTTTAGTTACATAGGGACCAGAATCCCAAGTGAGTAGTAACTATAGCCCCGGATGGACTCGTCGAGACCTCAGAGTAATCTCAACGAGATGGTTTGTGAGATTTAGAAATGGAATTTTGATAAATAAGTTCTAAGGGAACCTTAATAGAGGCGTGTGGACTCGGGTGGTCGTGATGATGACCAAGGTTTGGGCCAGCGAACTCATAATCAAGTTCAGTTACAGCTCCGATACAAAAAAAAAAAAAAAAAAAAAAACAAAAAAAAAAAAAAAAAAAAAAAAAACAAAAAAAAAAAAAAAAAAAAAAAAAAACAAAAAAAAAAAAAAACAAAAAAAAAAAAAACAAAAAAAAAAAAAACAAAAAAAAAAAAAAAAAAAAACAAAAAAAAAAAAACAAAAAAAAAAAAAACAAAAAAAAAAAAAAACAAAAAAAAAAAAAACAAAAAAAAAAAAAAACAAAAAAAAAAAAAAAAAAAAAAAACAAAAAAAAAAAAAAAAAACAAAAAAAAAAAAACAAAAAAAAAAAAACAAAAAAAAAAAAAACAAAAAAAAAAAAAAACAAAAAAAAAAAAACAAAAAAAAAAAAAAAAAACAAAAAAAAAAAAACAAAAAAAAAAAAAACAAAAAAAAAAAAACAAAAAAAAAAAAAAACAAAAAAAAAAAAAACAAAAAAAAAAAAAAACAAAAAAAAAAAAAAAAAAACAAAAAAAAAAAAAAAAAACAAAAAAAAAAAAAGGCTTAGGAAACTTGGTAGATTGGATTCATAGGCGATGATTTGTTTAGGCCAATTGAAAGTAAGGAATGTGGTCATAAAGTTAATGTCGAAGTTCAGTTGGTGTGCGTCCCGACTGTGGACAGAGTCGATGGAATTATGTGAAGTTTGGGTCACAATCTAGAGATTTGATGAAGTGTAGGTATTTAATTTGGCAGGCGTTAGAAAGCTTGAACATAACTCTGACCTGAAGAAACGGCAGAGGAAAGACAATGATAAAAGAAAACGTTAAAGTCAGTATTAATAGGAGTTGTAATATGTGAATTATTAAAGTTGATACATGTGCAATGTTAAGGTGGCAAATAGGTCGCTGAGTTAATTAACTTGAGATTTAAAAATTTTAAATTGTGTTCAATGCTTTAGTAAGGAAGTGTACGATCAAGTTGAAAGTAGAGAATACAAATTTAAAGCCGATGTTGGATAGTACAATGAAGAATTTTGGTTTAGAACCCCGAAGAATGACCGTAGATACGGATGATAATCGAAGTATAAAGCCGGATGACATGAAACATTAATGTCAAAGACTATTTGTGTAATTTAATTTTGTGGACAAAATTCTAAATAAGGAGGGTAGAATGTAATATCCGGTTCGTACGGATTCTTGAGAATATTATTATTATATTATTGGATGGCATTTTTGTAAATATGTCAAATCGGGTCCGTTTTACGAAAAGAAAGCGTCATGACAATCCTAACAATTAATAGGAATTTTAAAGAAATTTAGGGAATTTTCGGAATAATATCGCTATATTCCGAGTAAATACGTTTTTCGTAATATAAAAGACGTTTTAGTAAAAATAGTAAACAAGGTCCGATTTGCGAACGAACAGTTTACTAGAACCCAGATAATAAGTTGGATTTATTGACGAAATAAGAAAATTCGAATAGTCGAAAACACGAGAGGTAGTGACGTTCAATAAATAAATAAACTAATTAAAATAAATAATAAAATAAAATAAAATTAAAATTAAAATCTTAATTTTAATTAAAAGAAAACAGAATGGCTCGAAGCCATTCTGTTCTTCACCGCGACCCGAGCTCCCGACGACAGAGAGCCGTGCGACGCCCCTCCGACGACAACGATCGCCGTTCACCGGCGTTCTCCGGCCAGAATGCGGCGACCAGCGTGCTCCGGCCCATCCCCGCGCACGAACCGACTCGGTGAGTGGTTTTTTTTTTTGCCCTATTTTCGGTTCGGTTTAGGTCGTGGGTGACGAGCCCGAATTGGCTCCGATATCCGACCGAATTTAGCCACCTCCGGCGTGGGTTTGCCGACTCTTTGGTCGGCTACGGTTGATTGGCCGCGATGTGCTCAATTTGAGCGAAATTCAGTGAATCCCGAATTGGGGATTTCGGGTTTTCTGTGAATAGCCTCTAAATTGTGGTTAGTTTATGTTAATTAGGTATGAGGGGGATTGATTGGTGAGGAAATTGGTGTGAATTGATAGAAAATTGGAAATGGGGATTTTTCGGGTAAAGGGGGCAGTTCGGGTTTTGCTGCATTTGACCTAGCTACGGTCAATTGTTTTAAAATTCCTTTTGGCAGGTTAAAATAGGTTATTAGGGAAGCGTGTGGCCGCTGGAATCGTTCGATTCCGATAACCGATGCGAAAGTTACGCGCTTTCAAAGTTTCGGGTCGGTTTTACCGAACCCAAATTAGGGTCCGAAAATTAATAGATTTATAGTAATTAATGGTATAAAGGACGTATTGAACGTTATTGGACGAAGTTAGAGTGAATTGCGAGAAATGTTAAAATTTGGGAGTTTTCGGGTTTTTAGGAAAACTCGTTAATTGTAATTTTAAACTATCGAGCGTTAATCGTTGTTTAAATACTTCGATTAGTTAGGTGAAGATTTTAGGTAACGACAAATTGATGAAAATTGCGTAGGTGAACAACGCTCGTGGACGGAGCAAGAGCTGCAACGGACACGAGGTAAGTTCTCGTGATCTTCTTTGGCCGATTGGCCTACACCGTACGTCGAATGTCGTCTCGAGGAGTTTTGGAGATGCCTTTAGTTAGTTTTGCTCGGTTTGGGTAGCTAGGTCTTAGGAGTTTATAGTTTATGCTTTTACAGTCTTGATGGTCCATGTTATTGCTTGTTTACTTTATGATAGAGAACTGTTCACGCATCACTTGTTTTAAAGAAAAGCATGAAAATGAATTTCCGCACAGAGATTTAAAGAGAACGTAAAGCATAGCATTGGCCTTCGGGCATACAGGCCTTCGGGCATACAGGTCACGCGAGGTGGGTCTCAGGCACGGCTGTACGTGTTGTAGGCGTGTACCCCCCTCTTCTAGCTGGAAAGAGTAGTCCGCCCGCTGGATGAGCTCTCTCCGGTTAGAAGGTATAGGATCTCGGTGACACCTATAGTGCATTGCATAGTAAGATAAAAGATAAAGCATGGTTTAATGAACTCATAGCACAGCATGCATCGCATTTACGTAGAGCTTACTGGGATTTTATCTCATAGTGTATTGTATGGTGTAGGTGACATAGAGCCAAGTGAGGACGAGATCCCTCCACCTGAGGAGTGACGGCATGTAACGCCCCCGAACCCACCCTGGCTCGGTGCGCTACTTTGCTAACCAATCCCACATTAAAACCTAACTTAAAATAAGCCTAGACTCGCTAAGTTCCCTTAATCTTAACCTTTAAGCACGACGGCGTCCTTCCCGAAAATTTCGGCAAAGTAACGCCTGAAAATGGCGCCTCCAAAATGCTAAATACCTGCAAACGAATAAACCCCAACCAATCCAGAATGTTCCTAACCATCTAACCAGCATACGAGTTCACCAAATAGCAGTAAAGAGAAATCTAAAATACTAACATCTCTAAATGAATAAAGTCCCCAGTATAGGGTGACATATCACCCTTAACTTGTCTATATACAACAAACAGACATTTAAAATAAACCACCAAAATGCTAAGTCCCACATCTTCCGAAGACCATGGTCGAGACGCCCCGACAACTGCCCGCACCGGCACGCCCCGTGCTTCTCCAACGGCTCCCAAGCCATGGCTCACTCGCTCAGCTCACCTGTAACCGCGTCGTAACCTACACCACAGAACACACACACACACGTAAGCTTTCGCTTAGCAAGTAGGGAATAACAAATGCAGTTTAAAAACCAAGCACTATGCACAACAATACTCACATCACTATGCACAACAATACTCACATAACTTCTAACATAACAACACAACTCCACTCAACACGACACTACACAAAACAATAACTCAACAACACGGCTTCTACACTTAACATCGAAGCGTTCGCAGAACCTTCTACATAACATCGAAGCATCCCGGAACCTTCTGCTTAACATCGAAGCGTTCACGAAACCTTCTGCTTAACATCGAAGCGTTCACGAAACCTTCTACATAACATCGAAGCATCCCGGAACCTTCTGCTTAACATCGAAGCGTTCACGGAACCTTCTGCTTAACATCGAAGCGTTCACGGAACCTTCTGCTTAACATCGAAGCGTTCACGGAACCTTCTGCTTAACATCGAAGCGTTCACGGAACCTTCTGCTTAACATCGAAGCATCCCGGAACCTTCTGCTTAACATCGAAGCATTCACGGAACCTTCTGCTTAACATCGAAGCATCCCGGAACCTTCTGCTTAACATCGAAGCGTTCACGGAACCTTCTGCTTAACATCGAAGCGTTCACGGAACCTTCTGCTTAACGTCGAAGCATCCCGGAACCTTCTACTTAACATCGAAGCGTTCACGGAACCTTCTGCTTAACATCGAAGCGTTCACGGAACCTTCTGCTTAACATCGAAGCGTTCACGAAACCTTCTGCTTAACATCGAAGCATCCCGGAACCTTCTGCTTAACATCGAAGCATCCCGGAACCTTCTGCTTAACATCGAAGCATCCCGGAACCTTCTGCTTAACATCGAAGCGTTCACGGAACCTTCTGCTTAACATCGAAGCGTTCACGGAACCTTCTGCTTAACATCGAAGCGTTCACGAAACCTTCTGCTTAACATCGAAGCATCCCGGAACCTTCTGCTTAACATCGAAGCGTTCACGAAACCTTCTGCTTAACATCGAAGCGTTCACGAAACCTTCTGCTTAACATCGAAGCATCCCGGAACCTTCTGCTTAACATCGAAGCGTTCACGAAACCTTCTGCTTAACATCGAAGCATCCCGGAACCTTCTGCTTAACATCGAAGCATCCCGGAACCTTCTGCTTAACATCGAAGCGTTCACGGAACCTTCTGCTTAACATCGAAGCGTTCACGAAACCTTCTGCTTAACATCGAAGCGTTCACGGAACCTTCTGCTTAACATCGAAGCGTTCACGAAACCTTCTGCTTAACATCGAAGCGTTCACGAAACCTTCTGCTTAACATCGAAGCGTTCACGAAACCTTCTGCTTAACATCGAAGCATCCCGGAACCTTCTGCTTAACATCGAAGCGTTCACGAAACCTTCTGCTTAACATCGAAGCGTTCACGGAACCTTCTGCTTAACATCGAAGCATCCCGGAACCTTCTGCTTAACATCGAAGCGTTCACGAAACCTTCTGCTTAACATCGAAGCATCCCGGAACCTTCTGCTTAACATCGAAGCATCCCGGAACCTTCTGCTTAACATCGAAGCGTTCACGGAACCTTCTGCTTAACATCGAAGCGTTCACGAAACCTTCTGCTTAACATCGAAGCGTTCACGAAACCTTCTGCTTAACATCGAAGCGTTCACGAAACCTTCTGCTTAACATCGAAGCGTTCACGAAACCTTCTGCTTAACATCGAAGCGTTCACGAAACCTTCTGCTTAACATCGAAGCGTTCACGGAACCTTCTGCTTAACATCGAAGCGTTCACGAAACCTTCTGCTTAACATCGAAGCGTTCACGAAACCTTCTGCTTAACATCGAAGCGTTCACGGAACCTTCTGCTTAACATCGAAGCGTTCACGAAACCTTCTGCTTAACATCGAAGCATCCCGGAACCTTCTGCTTAACATCGAAGCGTTCACGGAACCTTCTGCTTAACATCGAAGCGTTCACGGAACCTTCTGCTTAACATCGAAGCGTTCACGGAACCTTCTGCTTAACATCGAAGCGTTCACGAAACCTTCTGCTTAACATCGAAGCATCCCGGAACCTTCTGCTTAACATCGAAGCGTTCACGAAACCTTCTGCTTAACATCGAAGCATCCCGGAACCTTCTGCTTAACATCGAAGCGTTCACGAAACCTTCTGCTTAACATCGAAGCATCCCGGAACCTTCTGCTTAACATCGAAGCGTTCACGAAACCTTCTGCTTAACATCGAAGCGTTCACGGAACCTTCTGCTTAACATCGAAGCATCCCGGAACCTTCTGCTTAACATCGAAGCGTTCACGAAACCTTCTGCTTAACATCGAAGCGTTCACGAAACCTTCTGCTTAACATCGAAGCGTTCACGAAACCTTCTGCTTAACATCGAAGCGTTCACGGAACCTTCTGCTTAACATCGAAGCGTTCACGAAACCTTCTGCTTAACATCGAAGCATCCCGGAACCTTCTGCTTAACATCGAAGCATCCCGGAACCTTCTGCTTAACATCGAAGCGTTCACGAAACCTTCTGCTTAACATCGAAGCGTTCACGAAACCTTCTGCTTAACATCGAAGCGTTCACGGAACCTTCTGCTTAACATCGAAGCATCCCGGAACCTTCTGCTTAACATCGAAGCGTTCACGAAACCTTCTGCTTAACATCGAAGCGTTCACGAAACCTTCTGCTTAACATCGAAGCGTTCACGGAACCTTCTGCTTAACATCGAAGCGTTCACGAAACCTTCTGCTTAACATCGAAGCGTTCACGAAACCTTCTGCTTAACATCGAAGCGTTCACGAAACCTTCTGCTTAACATCGAAGCGTTCACGGAACCTTCTGCTTAACATCGAAGCGTTCACGAAACCTTCTGCTTAACATCGAAGCATCCCGGAACCTTCTGCTTAACATCGAAGCGTTCACGAAACCTTCTGCTTAACATCGAAGCGTTCACGGAACCTTCTGCTTAACATCGAAGCATCCCGGAACCTTCTGCTTAACATCGAAGCGTTCACGAAACCTTCTGCTTAACATCGAAGCGTTCACGAAACCTTCTGCTTAACATCGAAGCATCCCGGAACCTTCTGCTTAACATCGAAGCGTTCACGAAACCTTCTGCTTAACATCGAAGCGTTCACGAAACCTTCTGCTTAACATCGAAGCGTTCACGAAACCTTCTGCTTAACATCGAAGCGTTCACGAAACCTTCTGCTTAACATCGAAGCGTTCACGAAACCTTCTGCTTAACATCGAAGCGTTCACGGAACCTTCTGCTTAACACAATTACGGTCCACATTAAACGGCCATAACTTTCTCGTTTTTCAACGGATTTCGACGTGCCACCCCAACTCAGAAAGCTCTACACGTCTACTATCCATGAAATGCTTAAATCAACCAATAAATCACTTAACCAATCTGAAATGCACAAAGACAGATTCGGCCATCAAACGTAATAAAACCGGTTTTACCAAATTTACTTCCAATCTTTAATCTAAACTCCATAATCACCCTAAACTAATCCAACCAACAATTAAATCATCAAAAGTGGAAAGAAACAAGAATTGGAACCCTAATTTTCGGACTCCATGGTTAGGGTTTTCCAAACCCTAACCAAATCCCTCAAAACTACCCTAAAAAACACATAAAACCTTCATCCAACCATACATAAACTAAAACCCAACAAAAATTACCTTAGATTGGCTTGAGAAAATGAAGAGAAGAGAGGGAGGGCGTCGGCTATGGAGGAAGGGAGAAAGAAGGCGTGGAGAAGAAGAAGAATGAATGAAAACTCTCTTTTTCTTTTTCTTTTTATGCATTTAATTTTTGGCATTTAATTAACATATGAAATTACCATTTAATCCTCCCCTTTTTCCTTTGTATTTCAACGCCAAAACTAACACCAAATCACCATTATTCCTTCACTTAATTGCTTCACACATTTCCCATTGGTTGTTTGACTTTCAAACACCAATTTCAACCAATCACAAGAGGTTGAATTGTCAAACTCTCCCACTCACTTTCTCTTTTTAATCCAACGCCAACCGTCCTCAAATATCACCAAAATTCATTCAATCACACAATTTTACAATATTTGATTGGTTAACAAAGTGTGACTTTTCAATTTAACTTTTTGACTTTTCAATATTTCAAACTTCCATTTCCACCAATCACCACACTTCCTTCATCCTTTGACTAGTCAAACTCTCACTTTTCTCTCATGAAATCCTAACGTGATTCAAACCCTTTTTTCCTCTCCATTTTCATTCAATTAATTTTCTAACTAAAATCCTATTGTTTGTTAAGTCTTTTGACTTTTCAACCTAATTGACTTTTCAACTTAATTCCTAATTAATTTGTCAACTTTATTCTTCTTTCTTTTGCATCCTTTCAAAACCTTTCATTCCTAAATATTAACCCTCCAAACGTTTACTCTTAAGCCTATACGCAGGAAATTCTCGGGTGTTACACGGCAGTTGACGGAGGATGGCGTGCGGTGGTGTGTTGCGCAGTCGAGGCTTATTTGACCCGTGGGGACAGTATGTATAGATTTTGAGGGTTTTAAGCTATTTTTGGATAGAATAGGAAAATTGTATAGATATTATAGGATGCTTGGATCTGGTTAGGTGTTAGATTCGTATTTAATGTTTTAAACGTTTTCATTGGAACCTGTTTTATAAACTGTTTTTGTAAAGTTTTATGGGATTGTTTGATGATAGTTGATAGGTTGGTATTTTGATAGATCGATGTGCAGAGGTTTAGGCAAACTGTTTATAAAGCGTTTTTGTTAATTCAGTTATTTGAATGGTATGGAACTACTTGGTATTTTCTTTGAAACAGGAGGGAATGTTAAACTTTTAAACGGAACCATGCAGTTCGTTTTCATAGAAAATGTGTTTTGTTTAATTATGCCTCGAGTCGTTTTCATGAAATTGTACTTTATTATAGTTGCGTTTCGAGTCGGTTTTGAAGGGGGTATTTCGGAAGACGTATGAGTATCGAGTGCTTGTGTACGTATTGGTTTAATTAATTGTTTTTATTTGTTTTAAACGTTTTATTAAATTGATTTTAAATTGTTTTCAAATCGTTTCCGCATAAACGCTAAGAATAAAGGAAAATGAAAAATTGGTACGGTAATTTAAGGGTAAATAAGGGTACAGTGTTAGGGTCGTGACATGAGGTTTATATTGTGAACTTGTATTTATTATTAGGTTGTTAAATTGATGAGACTAAAGCATTTTGGACTTTGAGCGTGTGCTACGGACGCGAGGTAAGTTCTCGTGACTTACTCTGGCCGATTGGCCTACACCGTACGTCGAAGTCGTCTCGAGGAGTTTTGGTGACGTGTTTGTTTAATTGTTTCAGTTGGGTAGTTTAGGTTCGATTGTTCTATAGGTTGTTTGCTATAGTGTTTTGATGGTATTCGTAGAGTTTTGATGGTATGCTCTTTATGTATGTTTATGTTTATATTGAACTGTTCATGCATCATGATTTTAAAAATGTCATGAAAATGAATTTATGCACGGATTTCATGAAAAGAACATGCATGTAAAGGCAAGTAAAGTATCACAGTAAATAACCATGACATGGGGTTATCGGGGATGAGGACCTGGCGTTCCGTGGTGAGCGGGTTTTCCTCCCTTCAAATGGTATGGGCTGTCTAACCGCTGGACGTGCCCTATCCATCTGTCGAGCGTTTCCGATAACCATAGACTGACACGTATGGATATATGTAATGACGTGGACGGTTTTCATAGCATTGAGCATACATGATCATACATTAGCATTTACGTAGAACTTGCTGAGATTTTTATCTCATAGGTGTCTTTATGGTGTAGGTGATCTTGACATAGGTGAGGATGGGATCTGTAGCGGCCCTAACACTGTACCCATTTTCCCATAATATATATATTTTTTATAACATAATTAATCCTATAACGTAAAGGCGGAAATTTAAAACGTTAATAGAATTAAAAACCAATGTAGCGGAATTTAAAACGGAAACCAAAATTTGCAAAACATTCGAATCTATTTTTTTGAAAACCACGAAATAAAGCTTTGAAACAATTAAAAGAAAACCTTAAAATATTAATTAAAAACAATTAAAAACAACTAAAACATAGGGAAGCATTCGGCAGAGAACAGGGGCAGAAACGGGCAATCGGCCTAAAAATGAAGGGGCGATCGCTGGTTTTGCCAGCGATCGCCTGGGTGAAGCGATCACAGGTCGTAAAGACAACACGAGGGGCGATCGATCACCCATTCCGGGCGATCGATCGCCACTCGCTCTGGAAATTTATTTCCAGAGCGCTCGGCGATTCGCCCAGCGATCGCCTCAACAGGCGATCGCCTAACACAAACGGCGATCGATCACCAATCGCTCTGGAAATTTCTTTCCAGAGCGCTATGATTCCACCCTCTGCTTTTGTAATGCCCCGAGTTTTCTGAACCCAGTTTGTTATTCATAAACTCGAACTTGACTAAGAAACTTTGGAACAAATTTAAAATTTCGCTCGAAAGTCTAAATTTGACATTTTCTAAAACTTCAAAACGTTTAAATACTTGCAGCGGAATTCATTTGGACAAAAATAGAATTAAACAAAACCATAGTACAATGTTTGAATGATCAATTTGAGATGTTAGGGAACATTCGGCCAAAAGAAATAAGGATTAAATCGCGAAATACTTTAAAAGTTGCAAAAGTCAAACTCATCTGCCGCTGAACTAAGTCAACGAAAGAGCAGAAATAAAACTGAAGGATCTCTACCGATGACGTCAGCCGGAGGATCATTCTTCCAGCTTCAGCCGATCGCAAAATGACAAGTTTCACTACTACATGTACCGATGACGTCAGCCAGAAGATTCGTTCATCCAGCCTCTACCGATCATAAGACGACAAAAGACTTTACTCACAAAACAAAACAAACAGAATACGTTGACTGGTCACTAAACAACAAAATCATTTCCTACATCTTCCGATAACTATAGCACTCGACATCCACCGATCGCTAAACGACAAAAGTCTAAACTTTCTACCGATGAAATAAACTACACCATTCCGATAGATTTAACACGCTACTCCTACCGGTAGAAAACAACTCTCTTCTACCGATAGAAAACGATGTCTTCTACCGATAGATTACAACTTGCCGGTAGGAAACAGAGCAATTTTTCCACAATTCATACTCTATACAAAAACAACTCTACTACGAAGGGACTTATACGCTTCAATGAAACCTTTCGAAAACGACTCCAATCCCTACATTACTCAAATCCAGTAAAAACCAATGCTAAACCAGCAAGGTACTATTTCCAGAAGATTTCAAAAATGTGTTTCAAACATTGAAAACTATTGCTGTCATAAGACTCAACATACTTGAGTGAAAACATTGTCGACTGAACCAGAGAGTTTTCAAATCTAAGATCAGAACATTAAAGTTGATTCTGTCAGCAAAACTTAAACACAACTCAGCTATCCAGTTTTTCACTACAATGCACATGTACAAAACACTGGTTAAACCGCCTCATCAAATTACCAAGTCGTGGCCTGAATGCGCTCCTCCAACATCATCTATGCATTTGTGAACTCAGGGAAATCACCTGCAGTAACTTCAACACCTACATCACAAAACTCATCTATTAGCCTAATGCTAAGTAAGTAAAGCAAATGAAATGGAATACTGAAACATAAATCCTAATCATGCAGTTTCTACTTTCACAACTCAGTTGCAATTTTGTTCATTCACTGATTTGATCCCTCGGTTCATTGGGAGGTGGATCAATTTTCCTAAAGTCAGACATCCTCTTCTCAATTAAGGGGCGGATTAGTTCCCTTAACAGCTGATCTGATCCCTCAATTCCATTGGGAGGTGGATCAATTTTCCCAAAATCATATATCCTCTTCTCAATTAAGGGGCGGATTAGTTCCCTTGACAGCTTATCAGTCACTTTCGGTACATGCCTTACCATTCTTTATATGAAAATTCATTTTCGTAATCGTTCATAAAAACATAATGCATGTCATACAAACTCATTCGCACAATGCATAATTCCTAATGTTTTGTGATGTAGGCCCGAAGGCACATGCATACTTTACTTACCTGGATTCCTGGGGAAATGTTTGGTTGCTAACCACCTCGGGTTCTACTCAAACCTAAAATCGTAGACAGTGTATTAGTTAAACTTCATTCTAAACTACCCAGGAGTCTAAGGAAATTCGTTTGGAAGCTCAGATCTTCGTGCATTCCCGATTCTGCACTAAACCCGAAACTACACACATTCACAACACTCCCAAAAATACATACATTGCACTCCCTCTGATATCTAACTGTCAAGTCATAAGGGAAAATGAAGGAACTCACCTAAATCGGAGAAGTCAGAGGGAAAATCGCCTGGAGCTCTGATGAGCTTGAGCTGAATACCAAGAAAGGAAAAATGAGGGGACAGTGGCGGCTAAACCTCATTAAACCCTCCTTTAAATACGTTATCCACAATAAATTGCAATTTACCATCTTGTCCTTACTTATTCACTTATTAACCTAATCACTAAATCACCTAATTTAACTTTTAAAGCATTCTCAAAATGAAACAAGGTAAATCGGTTAATAGAAACCGGGTGTTACAATCTACCCTTCTTAAAAGAATTTTATCCTCAAAATTCAGTACCTAAATAATTCTGGATGTTGGTCCATCATGTCTTGCTGGCGCTCCCAAGTTGTCTCCTCAATATTCTGGTTACGCCACAATACCTTCACCAATGGAACTTCCTTGTTGCGCAATACCTTCACTGCATAATCTAAGATCCTTACTGGTTTCTCTTCATAGGCAAGGGTAGGATGAATCTCAAAGTCTTGCTGTTCCATGACTTGGTTTGGATCCTTTATGCACTTTTTCAACATAGAAACGTGGAATACTTCATGTATCCCTTCCATAGAAGTTGGTAGTTGTAACTGGTAAGCTGTTCTCCCAATCCTCTTCAGAATCATGAACGGTCCACTGAACCTGGGGTTCAACTTGCCTCTCTTTCCAAATCTCACAACTCCTTTAAATGGTGATATCTTAAGAAAAACTTCATCACCTACATCAAATTCCAATTCTCTTCGTCTTTTGTCTGCATAGCTTTTCTGCTGGCTTTGAGCTGTCAAGATTCTTTGTCGGATAAGAGCAATTTTCTCCACTGTCTGCTACACAATGTCAGGACCAATCAACTGTGCTTCTTCAACTTCATCCCAATACAATGGGGATCTGCACTTTCATCCATACAATGCCTCGTATGGTGCCATGCCTATTGTTGCCTGAAAACTGTTGTTATAAGAAAATTCAACTAAGGACAAGTGTTTGCTCCATGAACCTTGAAAGTCTAATACACATGCATGGAGCATATCCTCTAATGTTTGAATAGTCCTTTCGGATTGTCCATCATTTTGAGGGTGGAAAGCTGTACTGAAATTAAGCTGCGTCCCCATAGCCTTGTGTAAACTTTTCCAAAACTTAGATGTAAATCTAGAGTCTCGGTCTGAAATTATGGTGGTTGGAACATCCATGCAGTCTAACAACTTCGTGCACATACAACTCAGCAAGTTGATCCATCGAGTATGTCATCTTCATCGGTAGAAAGTGGGCAGATTTGGTTAAACGATCAACTATCACCCAGATTGCATCATGTCCCTTTGCTGTTCTAGGCAATCCTACAACAAAATCCATCGTTATTTGTTCCCATTTCCATTCAGGGACTGGTAGAGGTTACAATGTTCCTGAGGGTCTCTGATACTCAGCTTTAATCTGCTGACAACACAAACATGATCCTACATACTTTGCCACACTCCTTTTCATACATGGCCACCAATAATGCTGTTTAAGATCCTTGTACATCTTCGTACTTCCGGGGTGAACAGAAAATCGAGAAGAATGTGCTTCAGAAAGAATCTCATCTCGAAGTTCCTTAATGGCAGGAACAAACCATCTATTTCTAAACCTAAGGATTCCATCAGCGGAATAGTTAAAATCTGACTTGTCTGTAGATTCCATGCAGGACTTATACTTATTACATTCAGTGTCGTTCCTTTGAGCTTCCTTTATTTTCTCCAAAATAGTAGGCCTCAAGGATATGGCCGAAAGGATAGCTGATACACTGGATACTGCTTCTAGATTAAACTTTTGGAACTCAGACTCTAAAGCTAGTGGCATGTCTAAAATCATGGCTGAGGCTGATGTTGTCACTCTACTCAAGGCATCTGCCACAACATTTGCTTTGCCAGGGTGGTACTTAATCTCGAAATCATAATCCTTTACAAATTCCAACCATCGACATTGCCTCATATTTAGTTCCTTCTGTGTGAAGATATACTTCAGGCTCTTATGATCTGAAAATATCTCACAAGATTGTCCATACAAATAGTGTCTCCAAATCTTAAGTGCAAATACTACTGCAGCTAATTCCAAGTCATGTGTAGGGTAATTCTTTTCATGTGTTTTCAACTGTCTAGAGGCATAAGCTATTACCTTCCCATCTTGCATTAGAACACAACCAAGACCAATTTTGGAAGCGTCACAGTAAATGCTAAACTTACCACCTTCAACTGGAAGGGTTAAAATTGGAGCATTGGTTAGTTTCTGTTTCAGGATCTGAAAACTATGCTCACATTCGTCAGTCCATATATACTTCACATTTTTCCTTGTTAACCTAGTAAGGGGGGTAGAAATCTTCGAGAATCCTTCAATGAACTTTCAATAATATCCTGCTAGTCCAAGAAAACTCCTAATATCTGTAGCACTCTTCGGTTGGGGCCATTCCTTAACTGCTTGAACCTTAGCTGGATCGACAGATATACCATCCCCAGAGATAACATGTCCTAGAAAGTGAACTTGGTCCAACCAAAACTCACACTTAGAAAACTTGGCATATAGTTGGTGCTGTTTTAATACTTCCAACACTAAGGTCAGGTGCCTAGCATGCTCATCCTTAGTACGTGAATAGATTAAAATGTCATCTATGAACACCATGACAAACTTATCTAAATACTCATGAAACACTCTATTCATGAGATCCATAAAGGCTGCTGGTGCATTTGTCAATGCAAAGGACATGACCAAAAACTCATAATGTCCATACCTTTTGCGAAAGTCAGTCTTATGAATATCCTCAGATTTGACTTTTAATTGGTAATAACTGGACGTAAGGTCAATCTTAGAGAAAACACGTGCTCCATTAAGCTGGTCAAATAAATCATCAATCATCGGCAGTGGACACTTGTTCTTGACAGTTAGCTTATTCGATTCTCTATAGTCTATGCACATACGCATTGATCCATCTTTCTTTTTGACGAAAAGGATAGGTGCACCCCATGGTGAAAAACTTGGGCGTATGAACCCTTTCTCCAACAGATCCTCCAACTGCTTCTTTAATTCCTTAAGTTCTGTTGGTGCTAGCCTATATGGATTTTTAGACACAGGCTCAGCGCCGGGGTAGACATCCACAACAAATTCAATTTCCCTATCTGGTGGTAAACCAGGAAGGTCATCTAAAAACACTTCAGGGAAGTCTTGGAAAATTAAGACATTTTGGGGTGTTGTTTTTCCTACGAGTTGTGTATCTAGAACACTGACCCAGAAGCATAGGTACTCTCTGCATGGTGAGGGTTTACAATTTATCGAAGTCATAACAGAAATTCCCTTACTCTTCTTTAAAGCTTGGAAGGTATGACTTAAACCGTCAGGGGGTTGGAACCTAACTACTCCAGTCCTACAGTCGATGGTGGCATAATGTTTAAATAGCCAATCCATTCCTAGGATTACATCAAATCCCATTATATCTATAATAATGAGATCAGGCAGGTAGACTCACGCTTCCTACTAACGCATCACTGTCAAGCATCACCTGGTTAGAGTGCATGCGTTCACCAGAGGGTAAAACAACACTAAACACATGCATATAAGGGGTAAACTGTGCATCTAACTTAACAGCAAAAGTAGATGCTATGAATGAATGTGTTGCACCAGAATCTATCAATGTAAAAGCAGGTATAGAGTTAACCAATATAGTACCTGACACAACAGCAGGCTGTTCATCATCGCCCGACTCCATCATGGAGAATATCCTCGGCTTAATCATAGCAGGGCCATTCTTAGGAGTTGGACAGTCCCTAACGACGTGGCCAACCTTGTTACAGTTGAAGCATCGGGTGACTCTGGGCTTCGGGCAATCCCTGAATGTGTGTCCAATTTCCTCGCAATTGAAACACTTTCCTGAACCGAACCTGCATTCACCCAGGTGACTCTTCGAACACTTCGGGCACAGGGGAAACTTCCTGGCATCCGGCACCTTCTTTCCTGTCCCATGGCTATGCTGGCCTTCACTAGGCCTCTTCATTCCCCTTTGATGATGTGGCTGGACCGACTTTTGTGGGACCTCTTTTGGTCCAGCACACTTCCTTTCAGCTTCTTCCACTTCCAGAGCAGTGGACACAACCTCGCTGAATGTCAAGCCTTTAATACCGCAAAATTTAACCCCTCTGTAGATTTCTGGCTTCAGTCCATGCACAAATTTGAATACCTTGTCCTCGTCCCTGTGAGCGAAATGTCCAGCAAACTTGGACAAGGACTCGAATTGCCTACTGTACTCGGCTACAGACCCTGTCTGCTTCAAGTTTAAAAATTCCAACTTCTTTGCAGTTTGGACAGTACTGTTAAAATAGTTCTCGTAGAATATGTCCTTGAATTGTGACCAAGGCATCGCCAAGACATCAATGGTGGTCTCTATTGTTTCCCACCAGAGTTGAGCTTCACCAGCCAAGTGAAATGTCGCCAACGTGACCTTGTCTCCTTCTCCTATGTTGGCACACCTAAACATACTTTCAATCTTCTTGAGCCACCCTTCAGCAATAACTGGATCAGATGATTGTCCGTCAAACGTGGGTGGTCTTAGTCTCCGGAATCTATCTCCAGAATGTTCATTGCTAGAACCCGAGTGGGCACTTCCTTGTACCTCTCGGTTCAACAGTACTCCTAGTTGATCAGACTGCTGGCGCACTAAATCGGTTTGCTGACGCACCAACTCTGTCAGCTGCCTAATCACACTAGGCTCCCCTCCACCACTCAGGTTTGGCATTTCCCTTGGCACTCTAGGTCTCCCTAGGGCGTCGAGCCATTATACTAAAGTCCTGTACAGGGTTAATTACACTCTTAAATATCTATTAGCTAATGTTAACATAAACACTTACAGTTGTTGAAGCACTTCCATGCAACGATTGGCACTGATGAGTAATCTTTTGAACGGTTTAACCGAATGTCTCTGATACCATACTGTAACGCCCCGAGTTTTCTGAACCCAGTTTGTTACTCATAAACTCGAACTTGACTAAGAAACTTTGGACCAAATTTAAAATTTCGCTAGAAAGTCTAAATTTGACATTTACTAGAACTTCAAAACGTTTAAATACTTGCAGAGGAATTCATTTAGACAAAAATAGAATTAAACAAAACCATAGTACAATGTTTGAATGATCAATTTGAGATGTTAGGGAACATTCGGCCAAAAGAAATAAGGTTTAAATCACGAAATACTTTAAAAGTTACAAAAGTCATACTCATCTGCCTCTGAACTAAGTCAACGAAAGAGCAGAAATAAAACGGAAGGATCTCTACCGATGACATCAGCCGGAGGATCATTCTTCCAGCTTCAGCCGATCGCAAAACAACAAGTTTCACTACTACATGTACCGATGACGTCAGACGGAAAATTCGTTCATCCAGCCTCTACCGATCATAAACGACAAAAGACTTTACTCACAAAACAAAACAAACAGAATACGTTGACCAATCACTAAAAAACAAAATCATTTCCTACATCTTCTGATAACTATAGCACTCAACAACCACCGATCGCTAAACGACAAAAGTCTAAACTTTCTACCGATGAAATAAACTACACCATTCCGATAGATTTAACACGCTACTCCTACCGGTAGAAAACAACACTCTTCTACCGATAGAAAATGATGTCTTCTACCGATAGATTACCACTTGCCGGTAGGAAACAGAGCAATTTTTCCACAATTCATACTCTATACAAAAATAACTCTACTACGAAGGGACTTATTCGCTTCAATGAAACCTTTCGAAAATGACTCCAATCCTTACATTACTCAAATCCAGTAAAAACCAATGCTAAACCAGCAAGGTACTATTTCCAGAAGATTTCAAAAATGTGTTTCAAACATTGAAAACTATTGCTGTCATAAGACTCAACATACTTGAGTGAAAACATTGTCGACTGAACCAGAGAGTTTTCAAATCTAAGATCAGAACATTAAAGAGTAGTCTGTCAGCAAAACTTAAACACAACTCAGCTATCCAGTTTTTCACTACAATGCACATGTACAAAACACTGGTTAAACCGCCTCATCAAATTACCAAGTCGTGGTCTGAATGCGCTCCTCCAACATCATCTATGCATTTGTGAACTCAGGGAAATCACCTGCAGTAACTTCAACACCTACATCACAAAACTTATCTATTAGCCTAATACTAAGTAAGTAAAGCAAATGAAATGGAATACTGAAACATAAATCCTAATCATGCAGTTTCTACTTTCACAACTCAGTTGCAATTTCGTTCATTCACTGATTTGATCCCTCGGTTCCATTGGGAGGTGGATCAATTTTCCCAAAGTCATACATCCTCTTCTCAATTAAGGACCGGATTAGTTCCCTTAACAGCTGATCTGATCCCTCAATTCCATTGGGAGGTGGATTAATTTTCCCAAAGTCATACATCCTCTTCTCAATTAAGGGGCGGATTAGTTCCCTTAACAGCTGATCGGTCACTTTCGGTACATGCCTTAGCATTCTTTGCATGAAAATTCATTATCATAATCTTTCATAAAAACATAATGCATGTCATACAAACTCATTCACACAATGCATAATTCCTAATGTTTTGTGATGTAGGCCCGAAGGCACATGCATACTTTACTTACCTGGATTCCTGGGGAAATGTTTGGTTGCTAACCACCTCGGGTTCTACTCAAACCTAAAATCGTAGACAGTGTATTAGTTAAACTTCATTCTAAACTACCCAGGAGTCTAAGGAAATTCGTTTGGAAGCTCAGATCTTCGTGCATTCCCGATTCTGCACTAAACCCAAAACTACACACATTCACAACACTCCCAAAAACACATACATTGCACTCCCTCTGATATCTAACTGTCAAGTCATAAGGAAAAATGAAGGAACTCACCTAAATCGGAGAAATCACTGGAGAAGTCAGAGGGAAAATCGCCTGGAGCTCTGATGAGCTTGAGCTGAATACCAAGAAAGGAAAAATGAGGGGACAGTGGCGGCTAAACCTCATTAAACCCTCCTTTAAAACGTTATCCACAATAAATTGTAATTTACCATCTTGTCCTTACTCATTCCCTTATTAACCTAATCACTAAATCACCCAATTTAACTTTTAAAGCATTCTCAAAATGAAACAAAGTAAATCGGTTAATAGAAACCGGGTGTTACCGCTTTCCTCTTTCTTTTCCTTCTACTACGTTATCTTCTTTCTCTTCTTGCATATCAATACACTTCACAATTCCTTCAACCAAATTTTTACCTACATCTCAACCATACCTTACAATATAAATTCACTCAAAATTTCATTTAAACAACGACTCAAACACGTTTAAAAACATAGCCTAGTTTCATGAAAATAAACCGCGTGGATTTGTTTAAAAACCGAACATTTCCCTAATACCAAACATTTACAAAATATTTTTCAAAACGTTTAAAAAACTAAAAACAACCTATCCACTATCCAGAACCAAACATCCTAAAATGATTTATCTGTACAAGTATTTTCCCTAAATAGTTTCTATCCAAAATAGCCCAAAATACCTACATACGTCCCACGGGTCATGAACGCCTCAACTGCGCCAGCACACTCCCGCGATCATTCTTCATCAACTAAACTCAGGCTTCAGGAGGAGGAACGTCGTTCTCACCTGTCTCGTAATCACCTACACCATACAGACACACTATGAGATAAAAATCTCAGCAAGTTTCGTAAATGCAATGCATGCTGTGCGTATGAGTTTCAGAAATCATGCAACATTTTCTTATCATTACGTCGCAGACAGAATGTTACCGAGTTCTCAGCCTATTAGATGGAGTGGACACATCCCGCAATCGGACTGCCCTCTTCATCTAACGGGGGGGTACACGCTCGCACCCGTAACAGCCGTGCCTGAACCCCACCTCGCGTAACCAAATACATATTACATTGATTCATTACGTTCATTCATTTCATTTTCTTAAACACGTGTAGAAATCCGTTTTCATGCTATTTTAAAATACGTGATGCATGAACAGTTATATGCATAAAATAAACAAACATCATACGTACCATCAAGACTATAAAAAGTATAACCTATAAAAGAACTAACCCTAACTACCCGACCAAAGTATATAAACAAACAACTCTCCAGAGATCCTCGACGCGACATCGACATACGGTGTAGGCCACTCGGCCAAGTAAGTCACGAGAACTTACCTCGTGGGCGCTGAACTTCGAGCTCCGTCTACGAGTCTTGTTCGTCTGAGACAAAACACAACAATGGTCATTAAAATGAGATTTTAACCGTTAAACGTCCAAATTTAACGAAACCTTAACTAAGGAAATTTTTCTAAAATTCTAACTCAACTCTTTGAGACATTTTATCGAGCAACTTAAGCTCGTGAATTTCCAAAACTCCATTAATGGAGGTTTCTCAAATCTCAAATATCCGATTTTCAACCTAAACGCCGTATACACTCTAGATTTTTTCCATTAACATTTAATACGTTCAATATACTCTCTAATACGACAACCCTATCGATTTATAACTTTAAACTACATTTTTCACAAAACCTAAACGAAACCCTAACTATCGAACCTCGCAAAAACCGAAATAAAACTCCCTAAAACCATAGATTCATACCTAGGATCGAGTTTGGGGAAGAAAACGTGAAGAACGAAGGAAGAACGATCGTCGGAAATGGAGAATCGCCGTGAGGGAGGTCGCCTGAAATGGAGATCGCAGAGGAGAAGAAAAGAAGGCGTGAAGTGCTTGGAGAAGAAGAAGAATGTGTTTTAATTAAAATTTTGACTTTGCAAATTACCATTTTGCCCTTCCTCTGATTTTCTATTTGTTTCGTCCTTCGTTTCGTTAATTGACTAACTGATTCGTTTTCTCCAAATTTTCTTAATTCACCAATGACTCCCACTCATTACCAGGGTTCTTTTAAAACTGTCCGTTCGCAAATCGGACCTCGTTTACTATTTTTACTAAAACATTCCTTTATATTACGAGAAATGTAATTCTCGTATAATTAGCGCTAAACTTCTAAAATTCCCGAAATTTTCTTAAAATCCTTATTAATTATTCGGATCGTAATAATGCTTTCTTTTAGCAAAATGGACTTGATTTGGCATAATTGCAATAAAATGCCATTATATTATTTATTTACAAAAACCCGTAAATCCGGGTGTTACAAGATCCCTCCATCCGAGGAGTGATGCAGTTGACGGAGGATGGCTCGCGGGGGTGTGCTACGCAGTCGATGTTTAACCTGACCCGTGGGGATATATGTATGTGTTTTGAGGGTATTGGGATGTTTTGGGTTGATGATAAACTGAAATGAATAATTGTATAGTTAGAACATTTTAGGATGTTTGGTTCTGATTAGTTGATAGGTTTACGTTTTGATGTTTTAATCATTTTGTTAAGATTTTATCTAGATTTTTATGAACTGCTTGGTGATCTTAGCAAGGGGGAAATGTTTGGTTTTCAAACGGAACCACGCAGTTCGTTTTCATGAAAATGTACTTTGTTTTAATTGCGTTTTGAGTCGTTTATTTTGAGCGATCGTATGTTACAGTGTTTATGGAGTAGAGTACGATGAAGTTTTAGAATGTATTATGTGTATATGTATGTAGGGAAAAAGAAAGAGAGAAAGGAAAAGAAAGAAGAAAGAGAGAAAGGAAAAGAAAGAAGGAAAGAGGAAGGAAAAAGAAGAAAAAAAATGGGAGAGGAGGCAGAACACTTGGCGACTGATCGCCAAGAGGGGCGATTGGTCACCAAGGAGGATCGCCACTCCCTGGATTTTTCCAGGGAGTGTGGCGATTGTTCGCCACAAGGAGGGGCGATCATTCTCCCCTCAAATTTTTGGTTGTGGTGATCGATCGCCCGTTTTGGACGATCGATCGCCCCTCTCCTCCTTTGGCCGATTGACATTTTTGTCCCTCCAAGCATTGGCCGATGATTTTTGGTTGTTTTAATTGTTTTTTTAAATAATTGTTTTAAGTTTATTAAATGGTTTTTAAGTTTTATCAAATGGTTTAAAAGCATAAAATTTCGATTCCGACTTTAAAAGTTTTATTTTACCGGAACCCGGATGGCGGTACGTCCGCACGGGCGAACTGGAAGGTGACGGGTCGTAAAAAGGAGGTCGTCACAATCCCACATCGCTTGGGAAAGTATGTGGAAATGAAACATAAGTAAAGAGACCCTCCCAAGATAGCAAGACGCGTTTTGGAGCAAAATTGACAACGGATCCCATAAGAACTCCGAAGTTAAAAGTACTTCGGCGAGAGTAGCACCAGGTTGGGTGACCGACTGGGAAGTCCTCGCCAAAACAAAGCCCTGAGGGGAGGATATTGGGTTACGGCCCAATCCCCAGAGCGGACAATATCTTGCTGGGAAAAGGAGTCGTTACAAATGGTATCAGAGCCTATACCCAACCGAAAATGTAGCCAACGAGTACGTTGGGCCCCCGAGAAGGGGTGATTGTGATGACCCGGATGTGTAAGTATGTGTACGAAGGCTGCATGAACCGAAACCCGGATGGCGGTACGTCCGCGCGGGAGAACTAGAAGGTGACCGGTCGTAAAAAAGGGGTTGTCACAATCCCACATCGCTTGTGGAAGTATGTGGAAATGAAACATATGTAAAGAGACCCTCCCAAGATTGCAAGACGCGTTTTGGAGCACAATTGACAACGGATCCCATAAGAACTCCGAAGTTAAAAGTACTTCGGCGAGAGTAGTACCAGATTGGGTGACCGACTGGGAAGTCCTCGCCAAAACAAAGCCGTGAGGAGAGGATATTGGGTTACGGCCCAATCCCCAAAGCGGACAATATCTTGCTGGGAAAAGGGGTCGTTACATCCTGCGACTGGACAACCCTCTCCACCTAACGGGGGGGCCATATACAGCCGTGCCTGAGCCCCACCTCGCGTGACCAGATAACAGATTACGTAGATTCATTTCGTTCGTTCATTTCATTTTCTTAAACAAGTGCAGAAATCCGTTTTCATGCTATTTTAAAAGACGTGATGCATGAACAATTAAATGCATAAAGTAAACATACATCGAGACAATAAAACATAACCTATAAAAGAACTAATCCTAACTACCCAACCAAAAAATTTAAGCACACAAAACTCCAATGATCCTCGACGCGACCTCGACGTACGATGTAGGCCAATCGGCCATAGTAAGTCACGAGAACTTACCTTGTGCGCATTGAACTTCAAGCTCCGTCCACGAGCGTTGTTCACCTAGGCAAATTCACAATATTATCGTTAAAACGCGTTTAAACCTTAAACGTCCAAATTAACGAAATCTTTAACTAAGGAAATTTCTAAAATTCTAACTTAACTAATCGAGGCATTTTATCAACAATTAACGCTTGATACCTCGAAACCACCATTAACGAGTTTTTTTTTCCAAAACCCCTAAAATTCTCAAACTTTAACATTTCTCACAAATCGACTTAACTTCGTCCAATAACATTCAATACGTCCCTTATATCCACAACTACGGTAAACCTATCAATTTCAAACCCCAAATCACGTTTTTAATAAACCCCTAAACGAAAACCCTAACGTTAAACGACCTGAAATCTACAAATAAACTTTTCAAAACCACCTTACCTAGAGCGTCGATTGGAGGGGAAAACGCGAAGGAAACGAGTCGATCAGAGAGGAGATCGGTCGCCGGCTTGAGGAATCGCCGTGGAAGAAAATGTCGCCGTGAAGAGAGGAGAGAAAATCAGAGAAAAATCGTGAAGTGTTGCTGGAGAAGAAGAAGACTTTGTTTTTTAATTAAAACTTGGCTTGGCAAATTACCTTTTTGCCCTTCCTTCGTTTCATATTTGTTTCGTCCTTCGTTTCGTTAATTAGCTAACGATTCGGTTTCTCCTAATTCTCTTATTTCACCAATAAATCCAACTCATTGTTAGGGTCATTTTAAAACTGTCCGTTCGCAATTCGGACCTCGTTCACTATTTTTACCAAAGTATCCTTTATATTACGATAAACGTAATTCTCGTAAAATTAGCGTTACAACTCCTAAAATTCCGAAATTTTCTTAAAATCCATATTAATTATTAGAATCATAATAACGCTTTCTTTTCACGAAACTGACTTAATTTAACATAATTACAAAAATGTCATTATTCACGTATATTACAAAAATCTCGTAAATCCGGGTGTTACATTCCATCCACCTTATTTAAATTTTGTCCTCAAAATTGATCATACAAACAACTCAGGATACTTAGCCATCATTTCCTGTTGTCATTCCCAAGTAGCTTCTTCAAACTCGTGGTTCCGCCATAAGACTTTGACTAGCGGAATCTCCTTGTTGCGCAACACCTTGATGGAAGACTCTAAGATACATACAGGCTTTTCCATATAAGTCAAGGTAGGCTGTACCTCAATCTCTCTTGCCTCCACGATATGTGATGGATCGCGCAAACATTTTCGAAGCATAGACATTGTAAAATATATTGTGGATGCCTTCCATTGAAGCCAGAAGCTGTAGTCGATACGCCATCTTCCCGATCTTCTTCAAAATAGGAAAGGGCCCCACATGTCGAGGGTTTAGCGTGTCCTTCCTTCCAAACCGCAAGTAGACCTCATCACCTTCTTCGAATTTCAGTTCTCTCCGTCTTGTGTCAGCATAGCTCTTCTGTCGACTCTGAGCTATCTCGATACGCTGTCAAATAATGACAATCTTCTCTACCGTTTGCTGTAGAATCTCAGGACCAACAATACTGGCTTCACCAACCTCGTCCCAATATAACGGAGATCTACACTTTTGACCATACAAAGCTTCATAAGGAGCCATACCAATGGTAGCCTGGAAGCTGTTGTTGTAAGAGAGCTCGATCAGTGGCAAATTTAGGAATCGTTGGTACATTCCAAGTGATGAGGAATTAAGTAAGTTGATCTTGGCCGAGGCGCACTTGTCTCCCTTTTCTATGCATCCTGGCAGCACCAAGATGTATCGGGACTTGAAGTTACTCTATTGGTGGCCAAATTTGAAGAGGGATGTTGCCAAGTATGTGGAGTCGTGTTTGGTGTGCCAACAAGTTAAAGCAGAACATCAACGTTCAGGGGGTACCCTTCAACCCTTACCGATTCCCGAATGAAAGTGGGAAAACATTGCCATAGATTTTGTAGTAGGATTACCTAAAACAACTAAAGGTCATGACAGCATTTGGGTTGTAATTGACAAGATGACGAAATCAGCCCACTTTCTTCCTGTAAAGACGACCTATACGATGGACCAGCTTGCTAATCTGTATGTTCAGGAAATTGTCAGATTGCATGGGATTCCTATATCCATTGTCTCCGATCGTGATCTCAGGTTCACCTCGAGGTTTTGGCAAAGCCTTCAAGGCACGCTTGGTACAAAGTTATCTTTCAGCACTGCTTTTCATCCCCAGACAGATGGCCAATAAGAGAGGACAATTCAGACACTTGAGGACATGTTAAGGGCGTGTGTGCTTGATTTTCAGACATCCTGGAATCGATACCTACCCTTAGTGGAATTCTCCTTCAATAATAGTTACCAGTCCACTATCGGTATGGCACCTTACGAGGCACTATATGGTAGGAGATCCAGATCACCCTTATACTGGGATGAGGTTGGCAAAGCAAATCTTCTAGGCCCTGAAATTTTACAGCAGATGTTAGACAAGATTGCTATAATTAGGAAAAGGATGATGACTACACAAAGCCGACAGAAGAGTTATGCAGACCAAAGAATGAGAGATCTTGAGTTTGCTGTTAGAGATGAAGTTTTCTTAAAGATTTCACCGTTTAAGGGAGTTTTAAGATTTGGCAAGAAGGTAAAACTTAGTTCATGATTCATTGGTCCCTTCCCTGTCTTGACAATGATTGGTAAAATCGCTTATAGGTTGCATTTGCCTCCATCGCTGGAAAAGGTCCATAATGTCTTTCATGTATCCATGCTAAGGAAATGCATACGTGATCCAACGCAGGTTGTTAAACCAACAGAGATTGATATTGAGCCAACACTGACGTATGAAGAGAAACCTGTTCGAATATTGGAAACTGCAGTTAAGACTTTACGGAATAAAGAAATTCCTCTTGTGAAAGTTTTGTGGACTAATCATGGCATTGAGGAAGCCACTTGGGAGCGACAGCAGAACATGTTGGACAAATATCCAGAGCTCTTTGTTTGATCAATTTTCGGGGACAAAAATTTTGTTTAAGGAGGGGTGGATGTAACACCCGACAATTTCGGCCAGGGGATTTTCTTAACCATTTTGATTGTCACCGTTTTTATTAACCTTTTTTATTTTAAATTTAATGTCAAGACATATTTATTACAAGTTGGGTGAAACTAGGTTGGGAGGCAAATTTGTAATTAAGTTGGATTTTAGTTAATATATATATAGAATATGGAAATCCTTAAACCTCATTAAACCCCACTGTAGCCGACATTTCCTCTCTCGGCGATTTTCCCTTTTCTCCAAAGCTCTTCCTCTTTCTCTCTCGGCCAGCTACTCCTCCACCAACGATCGATTCTTCAGTACTCACTTCGACGATCCACGCTCTAGGTAAGACTTAGACAATGTAGTTACTGGCTAGTTTCTTAGAACTCTGTTTTCAGTTAGAACTTGAGGTTTCGGACTCTTCACTAACAGAGTAATGGTAGTGACAATCTTGACCCGTGTTTAGTAATGGCATTCCCGATTTGATTCTGGACAGTTAGATAACAGACCATGTTTAGTTGTTACTTAATCCGGTTATTTGGTTCTAGAAGTTTAATCTGTACACACTAGGTGCTCGACTAAGAATATTTAGAAATATTTATGTTAGATACTAGGATAACTTTTAGTTAGGATTTTGATTTAACATTGTAATGTGAAATGTTTCTAGGGGAAGAAGTTTGAAGAAAGGTGCTCGAGTTGCTAAGAAAACCAGGTAAGTGAGTGAGTAGGATTTTTGGCCATTAAGGCCCTACATCACAAGGGTACTAGGTAGAAGTTGTTTATGAGTATAAAGATTTTCTGTGCTATTGTCTGTTTGGTTATGGTATTCGAGTTGATGTTATGATCCTTTGATGAATGAATGGGTTGTCCAATAGTCTGATGAACTAAGATCACTCATGCTCATGCATCATGAATGTTTTTCTCAAGCATATGAAAATGTTTTAAGTGCATGATTACTCCCATGAACAAGATATGAACATGAAACTTATGCAACAAGGATTAAGAGAGGGTTGGGGGTGGTTTGGCGTATGTCACTGTCCAAAAGAATGACCATGAATACGACCCGCAAGGGACTATGTACACTCTCACTGTCAACCCCCTTTTCGGCACAAATCCTCCCTTAATCCATATGATGAAAACGATGAACATGTACAGGAACAAGAACACGAAAAGATCGTGAACATATGTTTTTTTTATTGCGCATTCATATATACATGTTAACATTGCACTCCTTACTAAGCATTAAGCTTATAGTTTAAACCTTATGATGTAGGTGAAGAACTACCAGGTGAGGATCTCAAGTCTAATGAGGATGTTTAAGGCTAGTTGCTGGAAGGTGTCCAGGTTGTCAGTGAGAGGCTGGAAAGGCGATTTAAATTTCTGGTTACCACTTTTATCACGTTAGTAAGATTATGAATACTGAGGTCTATGTAGGATGTTTTCTTAAAATAATTGATACTGGAACCTGACTGACTAACTTCTGAGTTTGGGAATGATCGTGAAATGATAGAATGATCTGTTTGTTAGAGTCTCTTGCTACACTGTATTCTGAATGAGATAATGGTCCAACGGTGTGTTAGTTTATTTAGTCATGTTGAAGTTTATGAAAGTTTGAAAGTCTCCTATCTATCGGATGATGTATTTCATCGGATGAGGTCTTCCATCGGATGATGTTTTCTATCGGATGATGTCTTCTATCAGATGATGTGTCCATCAGTAGATGTCCTTTAAGTTTTGTCATTTTACAATCGGTAGAAGTTGTTTACTTTTATCGGAATGGGGTATAATGAGTCACGTGATGAGCATGTGTCAATCGGTAGATGTCCTTTAAGTTTTGTCGTTTTGCAATCGGTAGAAATTGTTTACTTCCATCGGAATGAGGTATAATGAGTCACGTGATGAGCATGTGTCAATCGGTAGATGTCTTTTAAGTTTTATCGTTTTTACAATCGGTAGAAGTTGTTTACTTCTATCGAAATGAGGTATAATGAGTCACGTGACTGAGCATGTTGTAGGATCGGAATTGTCTAAGAGGGGGGGTGAATTAGACTTTTTAATTTTAATTGCAATTCAACCTAATTTCTCTTCTTGATTAATCTTAGACTTAGCACAAGTAATCAAATAATATAAAGAGAGAGAAAGAGAAATTCGACACCAGTATTTTTACGTGGTTCAGCCAAACTGCCTACGTCCACGCTCCAAGGCTCTCCCTTGAAGATTTCTTACTTCTCCTCAACGAGAAAATCTGATCGAACTTACGGGCTTCGATCCACAGCCTTTCACAATCCTGGATTGAACTTAGCGGGCGTCAATCCACTGCCTTACAGGATTTTCAGGTTTGAAAGACAGATTACAATAATCTACAAACTCTCAAAAAACAGAATCTCAAGTTTTGGAGTAGAGAGATGTAGATTGAGAATACAGAGTATGATTTGCACGTTAGGGCTCAGGAAATCAAATTCGCAAAAGTTGGGACTTCGTGCTCTAAGATCGGCTTATATACTCTGTCTTCAAAAATGCTTGGCTTAAATGCTCCTTATCCAATAATAGAAGTTTAGTTACCGTTGGAGCAGTTTCCGTACAAGTTCAGGTAGCCGTTGCCGTTTGTAGTTGCAAATCAGTCGTCGCCATTAATGTTCTGGAGTTATGGCTGAAAACGACGTCACTGTAGCTTCGTGGCTAATTTGAATTCTGGCAGAAGTTCACCGGCAGATGCAACTTATGAGCAGAGACACGTCATCGGTGGATGCAGCTTGAAATGCCATCGGCAGATGTATCCTAAAGATCCATCGGCAGGTGTATACTTGAATTCCATCGGCAGAAGCATCTTCAACTTTTATCGGCAGAAGCAGCTTTAAACTCCATCGGCAGGAGCATTGTCAAACGTGATCGGTAGGTGCAAGCTTTAGTCAGCATCTCCTTTTGTCGTTTAGTCAATCGGCAGGAGCTGCTTAAAAACATCATCGGTATGAGTAGCGTCAAATGCTATCGGCAGATCCATCTTGACACATCATCGGCAGATATCTTCAAAAACGCTTCGGCAGATGCATCTTGACACGTCATCGGCAGATATCTTCAAAAACGCTTCGGCAGATGAAACACATAAGCACTGACCACATCATCGGTAGATGCTCGCTTAGAGCTTCACGGGCAGATGACTTCAAAACGCTATCGGCAGAAGAAACATATAAGCACTGACCACGTCATGAACCGGCATCGGCAGGAGTAGCTTCAACAGCTATCGGCAGATGCATCATTTCTTTGTCGTGTAGCGATCGGTATATGCAAGCCTGTTTTGCTATTAAATTCTGTATACTCAAACCGATTTATTAGACAACTAAAATACCCTTTTCAGGGGTATTTCCAAATAAACTCATATTCATTATTCTCTTTAAATACACATAATCAAATTGTACACTAATTATACAAATACATAATCAAAAACAAATTATGACTTAAATAATCTATAAGTCAACAATCTCCCCCTTTTTGATTATGACAATATAAATTTGATTAACTTTGATACTCCCCCATAATTCTAGCCGCTCCCCCATAGTATATGCATTTTATTCAATTAACCATTCAGAGCAATTCCAAAATCACAGAGTATATCCAAAGAATGATATATCCAAAGAATATTATCTAATCAGACTCAATCAAATATAGTATTCTCCCCCATTGACATTATCAAAAAAAAAACAATGCATTCAACATCAGAGTATGTTTAGGAAAAAAATTAGTCATTAAAAAGAAACAACTAAACAAAAAAAATGTATATAACTAAAAATCACTATTTGAAGAGATCTAAATGACGATTCCAAAAAGCTCTCTGAACATAAGAGGGCACGTCACGGTGGGGATTGAAAGATGCATCCACCAGAGCTTGAAGAAATGCAAGATCTCGAGGGAGAGGTGATTGATAGACCACCATTGCCAAACAAGGAGTAGGAGGTGGAGAAGGCTCTCGGGACACCTCCACGTCCAAGCAAGGAGGAGACTCGACAGAAGGACCAGAACACACATCCATACTTGGTGGAGGAGAAGCTTCCAATGGACAGGCTGGAGGAGAGGAAGATGCAGGAGCAGAGGAAGATGTAGGAAGTGTGAACTTGAGCTCATCCTCATGAATATCTAGGGACATGAGGCGCACATCTTCAATAACAGCAGGCCTGGAGAGGGGAAGAAACAAATCTTCATAGCAAGCCTCGGGAATATTGAGACCAGAACTAGATGGTTCGGGTTCAGGGTCAGGTTCAGGTGTCAAAGCGGCAATGGAAGATTGAAGTTTCTCAAGTTCCCTGACAACCATTCGCCTATCACCATCAACTTTTGTAGACAGCAGGCCAAGACCTGTATCCAAAGCAATGCCCATGTCCTGATGATTCTTATCAATTTTACTTTGGAGGGTACTGAGGGCAGTGCCAAGGTTGGTAATAGAGGCTTGCATCTCATTATACTGAGCCTTAGTGAAGGAAAATCTCCTGTGATATGTCAGGGGAGTTGCAGGAGTATTGGAGAGAAGGGGTTGGACTTGCAGAGCGATTGGAGCAGGGTGAACTGGTGATGGAGGGAGCACCTCTTGCTGATCGGGAGATGGAGGAGGTGAAGGTGCATGTAGTGGAGATGGAGGAGCTGAAGATGGTAAGGGAAGTGTAAGTGGAGAGGGAGGTGGAGGAACTGGAGATGGTAGAGCTAGAGGACCATGAGTGAGTATTGAGGAAATTGCTCGCATCACCAGAGAGATGGAAGGAAAAACAGGCTTAGAAGATAATATGAGAGAAGGGGGAAGTGAAGGAGGCTGTTCAGGAATAGGAAGAGGTACAGATGAGGGAGCAGAGGTGGCTTCTGAGATAGGTGCTATGGAGGAAGGAGCAATCCTGCGCCTACGCACTAGAGGAGAAGGTGGGGGGCTTGAGTCCTGAGATTGAGAAATACCACGGTCTGGACATACTGTTTCATCTCCCCCTTCAGCAGTAGATTCATCTGGCAGGATAAGTTTCCTTTTTCCACGCCTGACAGGTGCTGCCAAAGGAACCTTTTTCTTAGCCTTATCCACAGCAGGTTTTCCTTTTACGATACTTTTGAAACCCATCCTGTTGAGAGTGGAAGAGGAATAAAAATTGGAGGGTAGAAGTCTCACAGGCTCCTCCTCCTCAGGAAGGACAACCTCAAGACGAGCAAATAACCGCATGAGAAGCAGATTATATGGTAGAGAAGTAGCCCTGGAGGATACAGCAAGAATCATCCTTCGAACAACTATATATCCAATGTTGAAGGGTGTCTTGAAATAAATTGCATACAGAACAAACAGTTCCATTGCGCTCACCTCGTCATAATGTCCACCCTTGGGAACAATATTGAAATCAATCATATGACGAAAAACTCTGGCTCTAGGGGTCAGATGTTTGCCCTTTAACTGATCAGGGGATGAATTGGGGTCCACAGCAATTTCCCTTAGAAACTGTAGTCCTTCAGGCGTTCCAAAGAAGGGTAGCTCAGGGTCTGTCACATACTTGTAAGGGCAGTTATCCAAATGAGGAGCTCCCAGAAGGGCATTTATGGACTGAGGAGTAATTTCTATGAGAGTGTTGTATACGTAGCTCTTAATGGAAGGGTAATCAGAGGTGAAGCTAAGGTTTGCATAAAACATCCTAATCGCTTCGGGGTAGTAGAATGATTCGGTCTCAAAGAGACCTATTAACCCGAGATCCGTCAGGGGTTCAATAAGGTCCATTCCGGCTAACTCTTCAAAAGAAATACCCTTACTAGGAATTAACGATTTGAACTTATAGTCATTGTGGTACTTTACCTCAGCAGCTTGAGTAAGAAAGAAGTAGGTTGGCCACTCCGTTCCACGAGGAATCTCTCGGGAAGGACGATCAGAAACATTGGCCTTCTTCTTGGTCGGTTTGGAAACGGCGCGAGATGATTGACCTTGAAGTTCCATTTCTAGAAGAGGATTCGACAGAGAGGATTTGGTAGGGCAGAGATTTACAGAAAGAGCGCGAAAAGTAAAGTGTCTGGGCGAAGAAGAATGAATTTAAAATAAATAACTCATCGCCAGACGAAGAAGACATACGTGTCGGCAGATTGGGGAATACATCTTCCGATGGATTACACGTGTCGGCAGATTGAGCAGTACAGCTTCCGATGGGATAGAAAACACTGCATCTGCCGATAGAGATGTAACTACCGATGACTAGAGAAATACACAGTATCTACCGGTGCTTCACAACACAGAAACACTCAATTACATAGGATCTAATAACAGAGGAATACCCTTAGTTTTTCTCAACCCGAATGAGTCCTAGCCTGATTCTAATATTATTGAAGGTCTTCTCATCCAAAGGCTTGGTAAATATGTCTGCAAGTTGATCTACAGAATTAACAAAGTCTAGAGTGATATCTCCTCTTTGAACATGATCTCTAATGAAATGATACCTAACATCAATATGTTTGGTTCTAGAGTGCTGAATAGGATTTTTAGAAATATTGATGGCACTGGTGTTATCACACCGAATAGGAATCCTATCATAAAACAGATTATAGTCTTCTAGTGTTTGTTTCATCCATAACACTTGTGCACAACAACTGCCTGCAGCAATATATTCATTTTCTGCAGTTGAGAGTGCAACAGAATTCTGTTTCTTAGAATACCAAGACACTAGGGATTCTCCTAAGAATTGACAAGTGCCACTGGTGCTCTTTCTATCAATTAGACTACCAGCATAGTCAGAATCAGAATATCCAATTAGATCAAAGGAGGTACCCTTCGGATACCATAATCCTAAATCTTGAGTCCCACTTAGATATTTAAAAATTCTCTTGACAGCATTTAAGTGGGATTCCTTGGGAGCAGCTTGAAACCTAGCACACAGACAAACACTAAAGAGTATATCTGGCCTACTAGCAGTCAGATACAACAGAGAACCAATCATACCACGATATTTCTTGATATCCACACTTAAACCATTTTCATCCTTGTCCAATTTAGTAGTGGTACTCATGGGAGTTTTGGAAGATTTGACAGTTTCTAATCCGAATTTCTTAAAGAGTTCCTTAATGTACTTTTCTTGACAGAAGAAAATTCCATCAGGAGACTGATTAATCTAGAATCCTAAGAAGAACTTTAACTCCCCCATCATACTCATTTCAAATTCACTTTGCATGAGGGAAGAAAACTCATTACACATGTTAACATTGGTTGATCCAAAAATAATGTCATCGACATATATTTGAACAAGCAGAATGTCCTTATCCTTTTGCTTGGTAAACAGAGTTGAGTCGGTGTTACCCTTTCGGAAATTCCTTTCCTCAAGGAAATTCCTCAATCTGTCATACCAAGCTCTAGGAGCCTGCTTAAGACCATAGAGAGCTTTCATAAGTCTATACACATGATTCGGTTTAGCAAAGTCTTCAAATCCTAGGGGCTGCTCTACATAAACTTCTTCCTGAATATAACCATTTAAGAAGGCACTCTTTACATCCATTTGAAAGAGTGTGAAGTTTTTGTAGCAAGCATAGACTAAGAGCATCCTAATGGATTCTAATCTAGCTACTAGTGCAAAGGTTTCCTCAAAATCTATTCCTTCTTCTTGATTGTAACCTTTAGCAACTAGCCTAGCTTTATTTCTGACTACGATCTCATTTTCATCCAATTTGTTCTTGTAAACCCATTTTGTTCCAATAATTGGATGATCCTTAGGCCGTGGAACAAGTTCCCATACCTTGCTCCTTTCAAATTGATTTAGCTCTTCTTGCATAGCTAAAATCCAGTTTTCATCACTCTCAGCCTCTTCAAACTTCTTAGGTTCTACTTGAGATATAAATGCCACATTGGCACAGAGATTCCTAAGAGAGGATCTAGTCTTAACTCCTAAAGAAGGATCACCTAAGATCTCATCTATTGGATGATTTCTGACATATTTCCAATCTCTAGGTAAAGTAGGATTTTCATCCTTGACAGGAATAATATCTAGAGAAGGTTCTAGAGTTTTTTCTACTTGAGCAGGATCACTAGGCTTTTCTAAAGAGAGGGAATCTAGTTGATTATCCAAAGAATCATCCTCATCCACATTGATTGTGGGTTGAGGAGACTCATCAAAGTTAACATGGACAGATTCCTCTACAACTAGAGTTCTCCTATTGAATACTCTATAAGCTTTACTGGACAGAGAATAGCCAAGAAAAATTCCAATATCAGATTTGGAATCGAATTTTTCTAAGTTATCCTTAGTATTTAGAATGAAACATTTGCAACCGAAAGCTCTAAAATACTTAACAGTAGGAGTCTTGCCATTCCAAAGTTCATAGGGAGTTTTCTCTAGAATAGGTCTTATGGAGACCCGATTAAGCACATAGCAAGCTGTAGCAACAGCTTCAGCCCAGAAGTACTTAGGAAGTGAATTCTCATTAAGCATAGTCCTAGCAAGCTCTTGGAGAGATCTATTCTTCCTTTCAACAACACCATTTTGCTGAGGGGTCCTAGGGGAAGAGAAATTGTGCTCAATTCCATATTTGAGACACAGGAGTTCAAATTTCTCATTTTCAAACTCTCCACCATGATCACTACGAATAGCAACAATGGTGAGCTCCTTTTCATTTTGAACTCTTTTCCTAAAACTAGAAAAGGTGTCAAACGTCTCATCCTTAGACTTCAGAAAATGAACCCAAGTAAATCTAGAAAAGTCATCAACAATGACAAAGGCATAGAATTTGCCACCTAGACTGGCTATATTGGAAGGGCCGAAGAGGTCCATGTGAAGGAGCTGGAGAGGCTTAGAAGTAGAAATTGAATTCTTAGAAGCAAAAGAACTTTTGATCTGCTTGCCCATTTGACAAGCTTCACAGATTTTATCCTTCTCAAAGGATATCTTAGGAATACCTCTAACTAAATTCTCCTTAGTAATCTTAGCTAAGGTATCCATTCCTACGTGTCCTAACCTTCTATGCCAAGTCCAGCAGTCATTAACAGAATTCACAGCAAAGCATTTTTCATCAGAAAGTTCAATATTATCTAAATCAATAATATACACATTTTCTTTTCTATATCCTTTAAATAGTATAGAACAAGATGAGCTATCCTTAATTATGCATGAATTTGATTTGAATATCACCTCATAACCTTTGTCACATAATTGACTTATACTTAGCAGATTGTGTTTCAACCCATCAACTAATAAGACATTTTCAATAATAGGGTTGATAGAGTTACCTATGTTGCCAATCCCAACGATTTTACCTTTTTGATTTCCACCAAAGGTAACACTTCCTTTCTTTTTGCTGACAGCAGCAAATTTAGTTGAGTCTCCCGTCATATGTCTCGAGCATCCGCTGTCGAGATACCACTGGTTTTTCCCGGGAGAGCAGTCAACCTGCAATAAAGAGTTCAAGCAGTCTTCTTAGGTACCCAAATCTTTTGGGTCCTGGTGTTAGTTTTGGTTCCTTTGGGAACCCACTGTAATTTACTCCCAGTTTTCTTGTTGTTTGAATTTAATGGACATTCAAATGATTTATGTCCAACTTCATTGCATGCATGACAGATAGTGGATTTAACAAAAAGCCTTTTATATGTTTTCTTTTTACTAAACCTTTCATACCCCAGACCAGTTTTATCAAACTGCACTCTCTGGCTGCTCAATAACATGTTCAGATTTTTGCTTCCTTCAGTGAAATTCAGAACAAGTCTATTTAACGTCTCATTTTTCTTTTTAAGTACATAGACTTCCTTTTCATGCATACTAAGTTCATTGGCCTGCTTTTCTAATAAATCTGTATTATCTCTTTTTAACAAGTTGTATTTTGCTTTTAACATGCTATATTGTTTCACTAAATCATTGAAAGCATCTATTAAATCTCCTTCATCATTGTCACTCTCACAAGAAGAAAGATTTACCTCATCCTCGTGTGCCATAAAGCATAGATTAGCAACCTCTTCATCTTCCGAGGAGGTATCGCTTTCACTATCGTCCCAGGTAGCCTTCATAGCCTTTTTCTTGAATTTCTTGGGACCTTTAGCTTGTGGACAGTCAGCCTTCATGTGGCCTGGCTTTCCACATCCAAAACAGGTAAACTCCTTGTCTTTGGATTGCTTTTCATTCTTGGGAAATCTTCTTCCCTGCAGCTTCTTCCTTCGAAGGAACTTGCTGAATCTCCTAGTGATAAGAGCAATGTCCTCATCTTCTTCTTCTTCTTCATCCTCAGAGACTTCACATTTACTTGAAGCAGGCTTTCATGGCAATATCTTTTCTTTTGGAAATCTCTTTTTCCTTAAGGTCTTCTTTCTCGTTTGACCTCATTGTGATCTCATGTGTCATGAGAGATGTAACGACCCTAACACTGTACCCTTATTTACCCTTAATTAACGTACAAATTTTTCATTTTTTCCTTTATTCTTAGCGTTTATGCGAAAACGATTTGAAAACAATTTAAAATCAATTTACTAAAACGTTTAAACAAATAAAAACAATTAATTAAACCAATACGTACACAAACACTCGATACTCATACGTCTTCCGAAATACCACCTCAAAACCAACTTGAACGCAACTATAACAAATTACATTTTCATGAAAATAAACTGCGTGGTTCCGTTTAAAAGTTTAACATATCCTCCTGTTTCAAAATCACAAAACAGTTTATAACAACAAGTTTCCAAAACATTCAGAACATTAGAATATCAAATGTAAACCTATCCACTAACCAGATTCCAAACATCCTATAATTTCTATACAACCATCATTTAAATGTAAATCTATCCACTAACCAGATTCCAAACATCCTATAATTTCTATACAGTTTACTATTAGCTCAAAACATCCCAAAACCCTCAAAACATCTATACATACTTCCCCACGGGTCAGGTAAGCATCGACTGCGCCAGCACACCACCGCAGCCATCCCCCGTCAACTGTATCATGCCTCAGGAGGAGGAATCCCATCCTCACCTGGTTCCTCGATATCTAGGTCACCTACACCATACAATACACTATGAGATAAAATCTCAGTAAGCTCTAGTAAATGCTATGCATGCTGTGCGTATGAGTTCGATAAACCATGCTTTATTTTATCTTACTATGCAATGCTCAATACGCCTTTCGGCCAATACAATACGCCTTTCGGCCAATGCTATGCTCAATACGCCTTTCGGCCAATACAATACGCCTTTCGGCCAATACAATACGCCTTTCGGCCAATACTATGCTCAATACGCCTTTCGGCCAATACTATGCTCAATACGCCTTTCGGCACAGTTATATCAATACGCCTTTCGGCACAGTTATATCAATACGCCTTTCGGCACAGTTATATCAATACGCCTTTCGGCCAATACTATGCTCAATACGCCTTTCGGCCAATACAATACGCCTTTCGGCCAATACTATGCTCAATACGCCTTTCGGCCAATACTATGCTCAATACGCCTTTCGGCCAATACAATACGCCTTTCGGCCAATACAATACGCCTTTCGGCCAATACTATGCTCAATACGCCTTTCGGCCAATACAATACGCCTTTCGGCCAATACTATGCTCAATACGCCTTTCGGCCAATACAATACGCCTTTCGGCCAATACTATGCTCAATACGCCTTTCGGCCAATACAATACGCCTTTCGGCACAGTTATATCAATACGCCTTTCGGCCAATACAATACGCCTTTCGGCCAATACAATACGCCTTTCGGCCAATACAATACGCCTTTCGGCACAGTTATATCAATACGCCTTTCGGCCAATACTATGCTCAATACGCCTTTCGGCCAATACAATACGCCTTTCGGCCAATACAATACGCCTTTCGGCCAATACTATGCTCAATACGCCTTTCGGCCAATACAATACGCCTTTCGGCCAATACTATGCTCAATACGCCTTTCGGCCAATACAATACGCCTTTCGGCCAATACTATGCTCAATACGCCTTTCGGCCAATACTATGCTCAATACGCCTTTCGGCCAATACAATACGCCTTTCGGCCAATACAATACGCCTTTCGGCCAATACTATGCTCAATACGCCTTTCGGCCAATACTATGCTCAATACGCCTTTCGGCCAATACAATACGCCTTTCGGCCAATACTATGCTCAATACGCCTTTCGGCCAATACAATACGCCTTTCGGCCAATACTATGCTCAATACGCCTTTCGGCCAATACTATGCTCAATACGCCTTTCGGCACAGTTATATCAATACGCCTTTCGGCCAATACAATACGCCTTTCGGCCAATACTATGCTCAATACGCCTTTCGGCCAATACTATGCTCAATACGCCTTTCGGCCAATACTATGCTCAATACGCCTTTCGGCCAATACAATACGCCTTTCGGCCAATACTATGCTCAATACGCCTTTCGGCACAGTTATATCAATACGCCTTTCGGCCAATACAATACGCCTTTCGGCCAATACAATACGCCTTTCGGCCAATACAATACGCCTTTCGGCCAATACAATACGCCTTTCGGCCAATACAATACGCCTTTCGGCCAATACAATACGCCTTTCGGCCAATACAATACGCCTTTCGGCCAATACTATGCTCAATACGCCTTTCGGCCAATACAATACGCCTTTCGGCCAATACAATACGCCTTTCGGCCAATACAATACGCCTTTCGGCCAATACAATACGCCTTTCGGCCAATACAATACGCCTTTCGGCCAATACAATACGCCTTTCGGCCAATACAATACGCCTTTCGGCCAATACAATACGCCTTTCGGCCAATACAATACGCCTTTCGGCCAATACAATACGCCTTTCGGCCAATACAATACGCCTTTCGGCCAATACAATACGCCTTTCGGCCAATACAATACGCCTTTCGGCCAATACAATACGCCTTTCGGCCAATACAATAAGCCTTACGGCCGATGCAATGCTTTACGTTATCTTAAAAAACTCTGTGCGGAAGTTCTTTTCATGTTTTTCTTTTAAAACGAGTGATGCGTGAACAGTTCAATATCTTACAATAAACAAGCAATAACATATACCATCAAGACTGTAAAGCATAACCTATAAACCTCTAGACCTAGCTACCCAACCGTGACAATTAAATATAAAGCATCTCCAAATTCCTCGAGACGATTTGACGTACGGTGTAGGCCTATCGGCCAAATAAAATCACGAGAACTTACCTCGTGTGCGCTGAAACTCTAGCTCCGTCCACGAGCGCTGTTTGTCTGTAGCAAAATACGATAATCGTAATTAAAACGAATTCGAACTAATAACGTCCCAAATTTAACAAAAACCTTAACTAAGAAATTTTCCTAAAATCTCAATACGCCTTTCGGCCAATACAATACGCCTTTCGGCCAATACAATACGCCTTTCGGCCAATACTATGCTCAATACGCCTTTCGGCCAATACAATACGCCTTTCGGCCAATACAATACGCCTTTCGGCCAATACAATACGCCTTTCGGCCAATACTATGCTCAATACGCCTTTCGGCCAATACAATACGCCTTTCGGCCAATACAATACGCCTTTCGGCCAATACAATACGCCTTTCGGCCAATACAATACGCCTTTCGGCCAATACAATACGCCTTTCGGCCAATACTATGCTCAATACGCCTTTCGGCCAATACAATACGCCTTTCGGCCAATACAATACGCCTTTCGGCCAATACAATACGCCTTTCGGCCAATACAATACGCCTTTCGGCCAATACTATGCTCAATACGCCTTTCGGCCAATACAATACGCCTTTCGGCCAATACAATACGCCTTTCGGCCAATACTATGCTCAATACGCCTTTCGGCCAATACAATTTCCTCACCAATCAATCCCAATTAGCCTTAATTAGCCTAAATTAATCGAAAAATACCGAATTACAATCAAAAACCCGAAGTGCCCTAAATCGAGAAAATTCCCCTTTTCGATTTTTTTATCGATTCACCTCCGATTCAACACCAATCAACTATCCTAACATCCAATTAGTATAATCCAAAGAGAATTTAAGGTTTTAAACCGGAAAACCCGAAATCCCCAATTCGGGATTCACTGAAATTCGCTCAAATTGAGCTCCTCACTGCCAATCAACCATAGCCGACGTTAAGCTCGGCCATTTGACGCTAAAAACGGCCAAAAGTGGTCGGAAATCAGAGCTCAATCGAGCTCGTCCTTCACGGCCCTAAATCGAACCGAAAACAGGGCAAGAAAATCGCCTTACCTGTCGATTCGTGCGCGGAGAAAGGCCGGACTATGCTCGCCGCCGTCGTCTGGCCTGAAAACTGGCGAGAAATCGCCGGCGTTGGCTGTCGGAAGGGGCGTCGCTCGTCTCTCGGTCGTCGGCTGTCGTCGGCTGTCGTCGGGTCGCGGTGAAGAACAGAATGGCTCGAAGCCATTCTGTTTTATTTTAACTAAAATTAAGATTTTAATTTTAATTTTTATTTTATTTCATTATTTATTTTAATTAGTTTATTTATTTATTGAACGTCACTACCTCTCGTGTTTTCAACCGTTTCGAATTTCTTATTTCGCCAATAAATCCAACTTATTATCTGGGTTCTATTAAAACTGTCTGTTCACAAATCGGACCTCGTTTACTATTTTTACTAAAACGTCCTTTATATTACGAAAAGCGTATTTACTCGGAATATATCGATATTATTCCGAGAATTCCCTAAATTTCTTAAAAATTCCTATTAATTGTTAGAATCGTCATGACGCTTTCTTTTCGTAAAACGGACCTGATTTGACATATTTACAAAAATGTCATCCAATAATATAATAATAATATTCTTAAAAATCCGTACGAGCCGGATATTACAAGAGATCCAATGAGTTCTTCAAGCTTTAGAACTTTAAGATCCTTTGCTTCCTGAATTGCAGTCACCTTTGGCTGCCAGCTTCTTGGAAGACACCTGAGGATCTTCCTGACCTGTTCTTCACTAGAATACGATTTACCAAGTGCTTTCAAACCATTAGTAATATTAGTAAATCTTGTAAACATGGAAGAGACAGACTCATCTTTGGGCATAGAAAATAATTCATACTCGTGAATGAGCATATTCAGTTTACTCTCCTTTACTTGATTTGTGCCTTCGTGTGTGACCTCTAATAAGTGCCAAATTTCTTGAGCACTTTCATACCCTTGTACCCTATTAAATTCATCTCTATTTAAGGCACAGTACAAGGTGTTTACTGCCTTAGCATTAAGGCTTAGATTTCTCTTATCGGACTCAGTTAACTCAGAAGAGTCCTTAGGGATACTTTTCCCATCAACAGTTTTCATGGCCTTAAAAGGACCATTTTCTATTATACACCAGCTCTCATAGTCTATGGCTGGAATGAATATTTTCATTCTAGCCTTCCAATAGACATAGTCACTACCATCAAAGAATGGAGGTCTATTTGTTGCCTGACCTTCTATGTGTGTGTTGTTAATGTTGAATGTCATTTCAGATATAGCGATATCTCTTAGATAAACAACTTAGACAATATATACCTAGCTTTGATACCAATTGTAGGATCGGAATTGTCTAAGAGGGGGGGTGAATTAGACTTTTTAATTTTAATTGCAATTCAACCTAATTTCTCTTCTTGATTAATCTTAGACTTAGCACAAGTAATCAAATAATATAAAGAGAGAGAAAGAGAAATTCGACACCAATATTTTTACGTGGTTCAGCCAAACTGCCTACGTCCACGCTCCAAGGCTCTCCCTTGAAGATTTCTTACTTCTCCTCAACGAGAAAATCTGATCGAACTTACGGGCTTCGATCCACAGCCTTTCACAATCCTGGATTGAACTTAGCGGGCGTCAATCCACTGCCTTACAGGATTTTCAGGTTTGAAAGACAGATTACAATAATCTACAAACTCTCAAAAAACAGAATCTCAAGTTTTGGAAGTAGAAAGATGTAGATTGAGAATACAGAGTATGATTTGCACGTTAGGGCTCAGGAAATCAAATTCGCAAAAGTTGGGACTTCGTGCTCTAAGCTCGGCTAATATACTCTGTCTTCAAAAATGCTTGGCTTAAATGCTCCTTATTCAATAATAGAAGTTTAGTTACCGTTGGAGCAGTTTCCGTACAAGTTCAGGTAGCCGTTGCCGTTTGTAGTTGCAAATCGTCGTCGCCATTAATGTTCTGGAGTTATGGCTGAAAACGACGTCACTGTAGCTTCGCGGCTAATTTGAATTCTGGCGGAAGTTCACCGGCAGATGCAACTTATGAGCAGAGACACGTCCTCGGTGGATGCAGCTTGAAATGCCATCGGCAGATGTATCCTAAAGATCCATCTGCAGGTGTATACTTGAATTCCATCGGCAGAAGCATCTTCAACTTTTATTGGCAGAAGCAGCTTTAAACTCCGTCGGCAGGAGCATTGTCAAACGTGATCGGTAGGTGCAAGCTTTAGTCAGCATCTCCTTTTGTCGTTTAGTCAATCGGCAGGAGCTGCTTAAAAACATCATCGGTATGAGTAGCGTCAAATGCTATCGGCAGATGCATCTTGACACGTCATAGGCAGATATCTTCAAAAACGCTTCGGCAGATGAAACACATAAGCACTGACCACATCATCGGTAGATGCTCGCTTAGAGCTTCACGGGCAGATGACTTCAAAACGCTATCGGCAGAAGAAACATATAAGCACTGACCACGTCATGAACCGGCATCGGCAGGAGTAGCTTCAACAGCTATCGGCAGATGCATCTTTTCTTTGTCGTGTAGCGATCGGTATATGCAAGCCTGTTTTGCTATTAAATTCTGTATACTCAAACCGATTTATTAGACAACTAAAATACCCTTTTCAGGGGTATTTCCAAATAAACTCATATTCATTATTCTCTTTAAATACACATAATCAAATTGTACACTAATTATACAAATACATAATCAAAAATAAATTATGACTTAAATAATCTATAAGTCAACACATGTGTCAATCGGTAGATGTCCTTTAAGTTTTGTCGTTTTGCAATTGGTAGAAGTTGTTTACTTCTATCGGAATGAGGTATAATGAGTCACGTGATGAGCATGTGTCAATCGGTAGATGTAGTCAAGTTGTGTTGTTACTGCCTATCGGTGGAGATCAGGTGAATAATCCATCCGGCTGACGTCATCAACGGAAGTGGGTTAAAACTTGTCGTTTTGTGATCGGAGGATGCGAGTAAAAATGATTTGTCGTTTAGTGATCGAATGGAGTCTTAATGAGTCACGTGCTATGCATGTGTCAATCGGTAGAAGTCGATATAAGTCTTGTCGTTTTGTGATCGGATGAGGTTTAATGATTCAAGTGAGTTTCACGTGACAATCGGTAGATGTTGTTGTTTAAATACTATCGGTAGAAGTGGAGATTATGTTTTGTCGTTTTGCGATCGGCAGATGCGTCTTGTCGTTTTGCGATCGGTAGATGTCCTTTGGTTTTTAATTCCCTTAGTCAAAAGTCTTAATGTTTTGTCTATTTATAAGTGTTGTCTACTTATTGAGTTTTCCGCTGTAAAGTCGAGGGTTAAAGATGGATTTATCATCACTGAGAGAAAATTTGAAATTTTTCGTAATTTCTCTTAGTTCAGTTCAATGTTTGGGTAGCTAAACCGGGTCTGAAAGACTCGGGGTGTTACACATATAGGTAATGCCTCCATATTTTCATTGCAAAGACCACTGCTGCTAATTCCAGGTCATGCGTAGGATAGTTCTGCTCATATGGCTTCAACTGCCGAGAAGCATACGCGATAATCCTTCTTTTCTGCATAAGTACGCATCTAAGCCCAACTCCAGATGCATCACAATATATGCTGAACTTGTCACCTTCAACAGGCAATGTCAATACTGGTGCTGCAGTCAATCTCTGCTTTAACTCCATAAAACTGTTGTCACAAGCAGCCGACCATATAAACATTTCGTTCTTCCGAGTCAGGCGCGAAAGAGGAACTGCAATCTTCGAAAATCCCTCTATGAACTTCCGATAATAGCTAGCCAACGCGAGAAATCCACGTACCTCTCGCACGTTCTTAGGCTGTGGCCAATCTCTGACCACCCGAATTGTGCTCGGATACACAGAAACCCCTTCCTGTGATATGATATGGCCAAGAAAACTGACCTTGTCTGACCAAAACTCACATTTGGAGAAGTTGGGATATGGCTGGTGTCGTTGCAAAATTCCTAAAACAATCCGCAATTGCTTTCATGCTCCTCCTTCATCTTTGTAACGATCCTAGTTGGAGTCGCCACGTAATTCATGACCTTCTTAATCAGTTAATTCTTACTTTCTTCACCTCGTTCATTATTAGTATTATTTTTTTTTTAATACTTAGAACTTAAAACTTGACTCGCAGACCACAGATCATCTGACAAAACTAAACCATCCAAAACTCCACTCTTTCACTAATCTAACAACTTATTAGTTCACAGAATCGAGCAACTATGCTTGGTTATCAGATCCATGACATCATCGGGCAGAGAAGAAATGCCCTCAGATCACTCGACGTGATTCTGCTCGGGCTGCATGGGTTTGCATGCAACGGCTGATAGGGTGCACATCATCTGATCTATCACGTGCACTTCGCGTGACTCATTAAACATCACACGACATTAGAAATACACTACATCGCCCGATCCCTAGACGACAAAATAACGTTTACATCATCCGATGACTCAAATACACTACATCTACTGGTCACTAGACGACAAAATAATGTTTACATCATCCGGTGACTCAAATACACTACATCTACGGTCACTAGACGACAAAATAACATTTACATCATCCGGTGACTCAAATACACTACATCTACCGGTCACTAGATGACAAAATAACGTTTACATCATCCGGTGACTCAAATACACTACATCCACCGGTCACTAGACGACAAAATAACGTTTACATCATCTGGTGAGTAAAATACTCGACATCATCCGGTGACGTCAGCCGGATGATACACTCATCCAGCCCCTATCATTCATCAGTAAAACACAATAATCATCAAACAACTACAGCTAATAGGGGATGTCTCGACTCTCACAAATTTCAACTTGATAGACATAAACCTTAAACGAATAAATGTCATAGACTTGTTCAGGATACGTAAGCGGAAGACTCATATAAAACAGAATATCCTAGGTTCTTACAATCATCCTCAAACTCAGAAGTTGAATCAGTCAATTTCAGGTCCAAATTAAGATATGATCCTATCCTACTTAGGCATCGGTTTTCTCATAAGTCTTACTGACATAAAATGAACATATCCACGGGTCATAATTGCCATCCAGCCACAGGATTGCACCCTGAACACCTTTCAGCAACAAAACTCGACATCCTCATTAACTTTGGAATCCTCACCTGATATCTCGTCACCTACATCATAAGATTTAAACTATAAGCCTAATGCTTAGTAAGGAATGCAACTAACATGTACTCGTGAATGCACAGTAGAGAGAAAATCATAATCGTATTCTTTTCATGCTCTTTTCTTGTTCCTTATTCGTATTCTTGTTCATCACTTTCATCATATGGATTAAGGGAGGATTTGTGCCGTGAAAGGGGGATTGACAGTGATTTTGATCATATTCCCTTTCGGGTCGTTTTCATGGTCCCTCTTTGAACTGTGGCTTGCGTCAATCCGCCCCCAACCCTCACTTACTCCGATTGCATAAGTTTCATTTTCATTCTCATATCTTGTTCATGGGAAATACATGCTCATAAATCATTTTCATATGCTTGAGAAGTAAATCATGATGCATGACATGAATGTTCTTAAATCATCAGACTACGGAAATATCATACTGAACAGTTGACTTCATAAACTCTATCAGAACATAACATAATATGGTTCTCAAACATCCGTAAATCATCCAAGTACAAACCATCTTACTAACTTAAAACAAACATCAAACACATAACTAATTTAGTACCCTTAAGATGTAGGGCCCTAATGGCCGGGAATCTTAATACATTCACTTACCTGGCTTCCTTAGCAAAGTCGTGCACTACACTTCAAACCTCTTCACCTGATATCATTTCACATCTCAGAGTCAATATAGATGCTAAATATTCTGAAATCAAAGCTAGAACAGTCCTAACTAAATGTTATCCTAGAATCTGTAGTTAAAGTCATTCCCGAATCCCTTAGTCTAGTTCTCTGTGTGCAGTCTGAAATCCTAAAACTGAAACAGCTAGGTTCAACTAACGATTAATCTGAGTCGGTGTGATAAATGTCTAGAATCGATTCGGAATGACATTGCTAAATCCAGAATATAAATAGTACTAATGTTACTTGGCCATTGGAGAACCAAACCCCAACACCAAGCTGGAAACAGAGCCTAACAAATAACTGACAACTACATTGTCTAACCCATACCTTGAGCGTAGAGTAGCTGAGAAAAGGCAAAGGAACCGGTCGTCGGAGGAAGGATGACTGGCAGGCAGAGAGCGAGAGCTCGGGAGAGAAAATCGCTGAAGGGAGAATGTTGGCTACAGTGAGGTTTAAGGTTTCCATTTCAAATTTATATCAACTAAGTTCCTCATTAATTACCACACTGCCATCACACAAATAGAATCCAATAAGCTTTGGCATTAAAATTAACTAAATAAAAGGTCGAGTAAAGAGGTGACCGTTGATTTCATTAAGAAAATCACCTGGCTGAAAATGTCGGGTGTTACATCCACCCCTCCTTAAACAAAATTTTCGTCCCCGAAAATTGATCAAGCAAAGAGCTCCGGATATTTGTCCAACATATCTTGTCGTCGTTCCCACGTGACTTCTTCAATTCCATGATTTGTCCATAAGACCTTAACCAATGGAATTTCCTTATTCCTCAGAGTTTTTACAGCAGATTCCAAAATTTGCACTGGCTTTTCCTCATAAATTAGTGTTGGCTCCATTTTGACATCCACTGACTTAACAACTTGTGTAGGATCCCGTATGCATTTTCTCAACATAGACACATAAAAGACATTGTGAACTTTATCTAGTGATAGGGGCAATTTTAGTCTATAAGCTGTGCTGTCGATCCTCTCCAAGACAGGGAATGGTCCAACAAATCGTGGATTAAGCTTTCCTTTCTTACCAAATCTTAAAACTCCTTTAAATGGTGAAATCTTTAGAAAAACTTCATCTCCAATAGAGAACACTAGGTCTCTTCTCCTTTGGTCTGCATAACTTTTCTGTCGGCTTTGTGCAGTAATCATTCTTTTCCTAATAATGGCAATCTTGTCTGACATCTGTTGCATGATCTCGGGACCAAGGAGTTTTGCTTCACTGACCTCATCCCAGTACAAAGGTTACCTGCACTTTCTGCCATAAAGTGCTTCATAAGGTGTCATACCAATGGTAGACTGGTAACTATTGTTATAAGAAAACTCAATCAATGGTAGGTATCGACTCAATGATGTCTGAAATTCTAACACACAAGCTCTCAACATATCTTCAAGTATCTGAATAGTCCTCTCATATTGACCATCGGTTTGAGGGTGAAAAGCAGTGCTGAAGGATAACTTTGTTCCTAATGTGCCTTGCAAACTTTGCCAAAATCTTGAGGTGAATCGAGAATCACGATCGGAGACAATAGATAAGGGAATCACATGCAATCTGATAATTTCTTGAATGTATAGGTTAGCAAGCTGGTCCATTGAAAAGGTCATTCTTACTGGTATAAAGTGTGCTGATTTTGTCATTCTGTCTACCATAACCCAAATACTATCATGTCCTTTGATTGTCTTTGGTAATCCTACTACAAAATCCATGGCAATGTTTTCCCATTTCCATTCAGGGATCGGTAAGGGTTGAAGAGTACCTCTTGGGCGTTGGTGTTCTGCTTTAACTTGCTGGCATACCATGCATGACTCAACAAACTTAGCCACATCTCTCTTTAAATTTGGCCACCAATAATGTAACTTCAAGTCTCGATACATCTTGGTGCTACCAGGATGTACAGAGAAGGAAGACGAGTGAACCTCGGTCAAGATCAACTTACGTAATTCCTCTTCGCATGGAATATACCATCGATTCCTAAATTTCAAAATACCATCATTAGAGAGGCTAAACTCAGGAGAGGTGTCTTTTAACTTACTCATCATACTATTATTCTCATTCATATCCTTTTGCTGTGCCTCCTTGATCCTGTCCAAAATGGTTGGTCAAATAGATAAATCAGTCAGTAAAGCTGACAGCTCGGGAACCATTTCCAATTCAAACTTCTGAACTTCCTTCCTCAAAGGTGCAGACATGGTTGATACTGCGGGCTGCATTGTCATAGACATTCTGCTTAATGCATCAACCACAGCATTGGCCTTACCCGGGTGATATTTAATTTCGAAGTCATAATCCTTTACAAACTCCAACCAATGTCTTTGTCTCATGTTTAACTCCTTTTGGGTGAAAAGGTACTTCAGGCTTTTATGGTCAGAAAACACCTCACACCGCTGACCATATAAATAGTGTCTCCAAATCTTTAAAGCAAAAACAACTGCGGCTAACTCTAAATCGTGAGTGGGGTAATTCTGTTCATAACTCTTTAGCTGCCTAGAAGCATATGCTACAACCTTGCCTTCCTGCATCAAGACACACCCCAGACCAACTTTAGAAGCGTCACAATAGACAATGTACTTTCCTTCCTCAACTGGGAGTGTCAAAAGAGGGGCTGTCGTTAACTTCAGCTTAAGTGTTTGGAAGCCTTCTTCACAAGCTTCAGTCCAAGAGTACTTGGTGTCCTTCTTAATCAAACTTGTTAAAGACTTAGCTATCATAGAAAATCCTTTAATAAACTTCCTATAATAGCCTGCCAAACCAAGAAAACTACGGACTTCACTGACATTCCTTGGCCGTGGCCAGTCCTTAACAGCCTGAATCTTTGTTGGATCTACTGATATACCTTCAGCAGAGATGACATGGCCTAAGAAGTTAACCTTACCCAACCAGAACTCACACTTGGACAACTTGGCATAAAGTTGTTGTTGTTTCAGGGTTGTCAAAACTACTCTTAAGTGTTTTTTGTGGTCAGCTTCAGTCTGTGAGTATATAAGAATATCATCTATGAATACAATCACAAACTTATCCAAATATTCACGAAACACTCGGTTCATCAAATCCATAAAAGCTGCAGGTGCATTGGTTAGTCCAAACGACATCACTAGGAATTCATAATGTCCATAGCGGGTCCTGAAGGCTGTCTTTGGTATATCTTCCTCCTTAACCTTCAGTTGGTAGTACCCCGAACGCAAGTCAATCTTTGAAAACACTTTATTTCCTTGTAATTGGTCAAACAAGTCGTCAATTCGGGGCAAGTGGTACTTGTTCTTAATTGTCAACTTATTCAGTTCTTTGTAGTCAATGCACATCCTTAAGGAACCATCTTTCTTCTTAACAAATAGTACAGGTGCACCCCAGGGAGAACTACTAGAGCGTATAAATCCCTTGTCCACTAATTCTTGCAGTTGAACTTTTAATTCCTTCAGCTCAACAGGTGTGATACGGTAAGGATTCTTAGATACAGGTAATGCCTCGGGATAAATATCAATCACAAACTTTATTTCTCTATCAGGTGGTAATCCTGGCAAATCATCCAAGAATACTTCAGGGAACTCTTAGACTATAGAAATATCTTGTAATTCTATCTTATTCCTCACCCGAGTATCCATTATACTGGCTAAGTAACTTTCACAGCCACCTCTCAACATCCGTTGAGTCTCTAGTGAGGATATAATCGGTATCTTACTTATTTTTGGTATAGCTTGGAAGGTGTACTGATCTCCATTTGGGGGTCGAAACTCAACTAATCCTGACCTACAATTTATCGTGGCATAATGTCTGGATAACCAATCTATTCCCAATATAACTTCATATCCCTTCATGTCAATTACAATTAGTTCCATATATAACTTCTTATCTCCTAAGGATACAATATCACCTTTCATTATCTGCTCAGAATACAAGGACTTTCCTGATGGTAACATCACACTATATGGTCTATGAGCTGGTAAGTATTCTAGCTTATGCTTACGCGCAAATAAGGTTGCAATAAATGAGTGTGTGTCTCCCGTGTCTATAAGTGTATAAGCAGAAATACCACAGATCATAATTGTACCTATTATGACCGTATGCTGCATGGCATCTTCATCTTCCATCATAGCAAAGACTCGGGGCATTACTCTTGCTCGATTTGGATCAGGTGGCATGGGACAATCTCTGACTATATGTCCAACCTTGTCGCATCTGTAGCAACGGCCAGAGTGCAGCTTGCACTCGCCATGGTGGTTCTTCTGGCAGTTGGAGCATAGAGGGGCTAATGGTCATTTTCCTTTTCCCTGATCATCATTTGGATTGAAGGGTCTCTTTATACCTTGTTGTTGTTGTTGTGGTCCCCTTTTCTGTTGCGGTTGCCATCCTTTGTTCTGACGTGGTGGTGGCTGAGCCTCTTTAGTAAACTTCCTTGATGATTCGGGCTGCGCATATGTCGATATCTCAGCCTCTTCCAGTTCTAGAGCCTTAGCTGTCACTTCAGCATAAGGTACATTATGTATTCCAGCAGTCTTTACTCTCATATACAGACTTGGTTTCAGTCCTTGAACAAATTGGTGGATCTTATCCTCATCATGTTCTATCAGCCTGGGTGCAAACCGAGATAAAGCCTCAAACCTACATATGTAATCCGTCACAGAGCCAAGCTGACGTAAACTCATGAACTCCTTCTTCTTGTTGGCCCGAATAGTCCTATTGAAATACTTGTCGAAGAAAGCAGTCTTAAACATTTCCCAGGTCATAGCTCCTGCATTAACGGTGCTCTGGATTGAATCCCACCAATGTCTTGTGTAACACCCGAGTTTTTTGGGTTTCCGTTCCAAGGGTATTTTTGGCAAATAAGGAATATAGGCCCGTTTTGTGAGCGGGAGGTTTTATTAGAGCCGTAGAAATTTATTGGGATTTTTAGAGGAATAAGTAGAATTTTAGAAATCCAGATCGATAGAGTAACGGTAGAGTTTCCGTTTTTACCCCTATAGTGTTTTAATTCGTAAAAATAGTAAATTAGGTCTGATTTGCAAACGAAGAGTTTCGTTAGAACTCTATGAATAAGTTGGAATATTTGAGTAATAAGGGAGTTTCGGGGAAACCAAACCAAGAGACGAATTATGAACGAAGTAAGGGAATTGAACTAAGGTAAAATGGTAATTTAGGAAGTAAAAATCTATTTAAAACAAAAACACCCCCCCCCCCCCCCATTCAGCTCCTCCTCCAGACGCCATTCCCTCCCTCCCTTTGGCGATTTTCTTTTCTCCCCCATCGCCGGTTCTCAAACGCCGTCGACTCTTCCGATTTCCGGTGAGTTTCTCTTCGGTTTTCTTCAACAAATCAACCCTCTAAGTAAGTTCTATTCTTTGAGCAAGTGTGGTTTCGATTTTAGGGTGTTTTTTGATTTAGGGTTTTATGATAAATTTTTAGATTTGTGAGAAATCGATAGGATAGCGATTTTGTTGTGCTTTGATACTATTTTTGTTGTTATTTGAGTATATTGAATGGATTATTGGTGTTTGGGTGATTATTAGGCTAATTTTGGTTGTTGGAGTTTGTTGGAAAACCATTTTATGGAGGTAAGGTATTTGGTGAGCACCACGTGCTCGATGAAATGCCCGAATGGAGAAAATAGAAGTTTTAGGAGAAATTGTCTTAGCTAGGAACTTAGTTTAAGTTTGGGATTCGTTTATTTAGGATTGATTTTAATGCCTTTATTTATGAAATGTCTTAGGTGGAGACGGCCTTTGGACGGTGCTCGGCTTTCTAAGGATGCCAGGTAAGTGGTGTTAGGTTTCCGGCCCTTACGGCCCTACGTCATATCGATGTTAGGAATTTAATGTTTCGATGATGTTTTCATGATTTCGGGGTTCTGAAGAGTCGGGTAGATTAGGACGTTTCCTATGAGTGGTCGGTAAGGCTTGTTTATGTACGATATGATTTTTTAAAGAAATATCCTTGCATGCACGTTTTTTTTAGTAAACGAAGTAAAGTAAGTAATGTTAAGTAAAGTTGGAGGATGAGTAGGGCGCAGGGCACGTTAATGGCAACTCAGGGCAAGAAAATGTGTTAATGGCAACTCAGGGCAAGAAAATGTGTTAATGGCAACTCAGGGCAAGTGTTTGGTCTACAGGGTAGATGGGGTGGTGTCTGTGCCTACTCATGCCTGAAGATATATAAGTAAATGTTATGTAAAGTAAAGAAATGAAAAATGAACATGTTTTGAAAGACCATGCATTACGTATACTTATGTTTTAGTGCACCTCCTTACTAAGCATTAGGCTTAATGTGTTTATCGTATGATTTAAGTGACGAGCACAAAGGTGAGGAATCCCCTCCTGATGATTTGACATAGATGGTCGATGGTCGGAGCTCGTGGCGACGGACCGTGTCTTGGCTAGGCTAAAGAACCTATGGGTATGCTTCAAGTCATTTTGTGGTAATCGGATGTAAGTTGATGAACACTGGGTATTTGAAGGATCTTAGGATGTATGTAGAAGTTTAATGTGTTGGAAATGTCGTAATGAATGTTGGTTTGAAGTTGGGTGTTTTGGATTAGGTTGGAAAATGTATTTGTTTTGGTGATGTCTTAGGAAATTCTATGTTTAAGTTTAATATTTGAGTTGTGGAGCTGGATTGGTTATGATGATTTTTAGGTGTTTAAAACTTGGAAGGTTATGCTCGGTTTTTAGAACGATCCAAACGGTTTGTTTTATGAATTTTAAATAAGTGTTTGGGAACGTTTTTGGAAGTTTTGATGATTTTATGTTCGAAGAATTTGAGGAATGATTTGGAGGTATTAGTTTCGGGAAAATTAGGATGAAATATGGGGAAAAGTCAAAAAGGGTCAAAATGAGTGTTTTTAGGTGTTTTTGGGCGAGAAAGACCCGAGCTGGGCCGATCGATCGGGCCGGGGGCGCGATCGGTCGCGGCCAGGGTGTTTTTGGATGAAGAAAGCCCGAGCCGGCCCGATCGGTCGGGCCCGGGGCGCGATCGATCGCGGCCGGGCACATGGGGGCGCGCAGTGCGCGCGCGGGGGCGTGCAGCGTGCGCGCGCGGCTCCCAGCAAGCCCCACTTGTCCCCAAATCATTTTTTTTCAAAATTCAACTTTTCAAAACACGTTTTAACCCGACCTTTTCCGATACTTTTAAAACGTATTTTACGAGCGATCCCCATGTATTTTAAAGGATTTTAAGGGCGTAAAAAACCGAGTCGACATTTTTCCGAAAAAGGGTTTTTACCTCATTTCAATGATTTAAAAGTTAACGAATTTATGCCCGTCATGTTTTTAAGTTAACGTTAGGTTAATTAGGGTCGATTGAGGTTGGTTTTAGAGTGTTAAGTAAAAATGAAAAATTTGCACGTAAAAGTTCAAGGGTTTAAAGTCAAGATTACGTCATGGATAGTCCGTGGCGGCCCTAACCGGGTTGGGGTCGTCACATCTTGCATCCAACTCCAGGTGGAAAACGGCATATGTTACTCTGTCCCCTTCCTCAACCTTTGCATACTTGAACATGTCTTCTATCTTCCGGATCCATTCCTCAATATAAACAGGATCCGAAACTCGACCATTGAATGTTGGGGGTCGAAGTCGGTGAAAACGCTCACCACCATGATCATGAGTTGCATTAGTACTAGAATTCGCTTGTTCTTCTCTAGCAGCCATCAGTTGTTCGATCTGGCGAGATTGGCGCATAACCAACTCTGTCAACTGAGCAATGGCATTGCTATCCTCATTAGCCTCTCTTTGCTGACCTCTTACCATTTTGAGATTCCTAAACAAATATTCATAAATACATCTTAACATAATGACATTACCTAAAAACGTAAATACTTACAGTTGCTGGAGTGTACTCAGGTGGCAATCTGTGCTGGGAGGCAGTCTGCAGAATCGATTTTAGAACCCGATTTTGCTTTGATACCATAATTGTAACGATCCTAGTTGGAGTTGCCACGTAATTCATGACCTTCTTAATCAATTAATTCTTACTTTCTGCACCTCGTTCATTATTAGTATTATTTTTTTTTAATACTTAGAACTTAAAACTTGACTCGCAGACCACAGATCATCTGACAAAACTAAACCATCCAAAACTCCACTCTTTCACAAATCTAACAACTCATTAGTTCACAGAATCAAGCAACGATGCTCGGTTATCAGATCCATGACATAATCGAGCAGAGAAGAAATGTCCTCAGATCACTCGACGTGATTCTGTTCGGGCTGCATGGGTTTGCATGTAACGGCTGATAGGGTACACATCATCCGATCCGTGCACTTCGCGTGACTCATTAAACATCACACGACATTAGAAATACACTACATCGCCCGATCGCTAGACAACAAAATAACGTTTACATCAATCGGTGACTCAAATACGCTACATCTACCGGTCACTAGATGACAAAATAACGTTTACATCATCCGGTGACTCAAATACACTACATCTACTGGTCACTAGACGACAAAATAACATTTACATCATCCGGTGACTCAAATACACTACATCTACGGGTCACTAGACAAAAAAATAACGTTTACATCATCCGGTGACTCAAATACACTACATCCACAGGTCACTAGACGACAAAATAACGTTTACATCATCCGGTGAGTAAAATACTCGACATCATCCAGTGAGCAAAATACTCGACATCATCCGGTGAGTAAAATACTCGACATCATCCGGTGAGTAAAATACTCGACATCATCCGGTGAGTAAAATACTCGACATCATCCGGTGAGTAAAATACTCGACATCATCCGGTGAGTAAAATACTCGACATCATCCGGTGAGTAAAATACTCGACATCATCCGGTGAGTAAAATACTCGACATCATCCGGTGAGTAAAATACTCGACATCATCCGGTGAGTAAAATACTCGACATCATCCGGTGAGTAAAATACTCGACATCATCCGGTGAGTAAAATACTCGACATCATCCGGTGAGTAAAATACTCGACATCATCCGGTGAGTAAAATACTTGACATCATCCGGTGAGTAAAATACTCGACATCATCCGGTGAGTAAAATACTCGACATCATCCGGTGAGTAAAATACTCGACATCATCCGGTGAGTAAAATACTCGACATCATCCGGTGAGTAAAATACTCGACATCATCCGGTGAGTAAAATACTCGACATCATCCGGTGAGTAAAATACTCGACATCATCCGGTGAGTAAAATACTCGACATCATCCGGTGAGTAAAATACTCGACATCATCCGGTGAGTAAAATACTCGACATCATCCGGTGAGTAAAATACTCGACATCATCCGGTGAGTAAAATACTCGACATCATCCGGTGAGTAAAATACTCGACATCATCCGGTGAGTAAAATACTTGACATCATCCGGTGAGTAAAATACTCGACATCATCCGGTGAGTAAAATACTCGACATCATCCGGTGAGTAAAATACTCGACATCATCCGGTGAGTAAAATACTCGACATCATCCGGTGAGTAAAATACTCGACATCATCCGGTGAGTAAAATACTCGACATCATCCGGTGAGTAAAATACTCGACATCATCCGGTGAGTAAAATACTCGACATCATCCGGTGAGTAAAATACTCGACATCATCCGGTGAGTAAAATACTCGACATCATCCGGTGAGTAAAATACTCGACATCATCCGGTGAGTAAAATACTCGACATCATCCGGTGAGTAAAATACTCGACATCATCCGGTGAGTAAAATACTCGACATCATCCGGTGAGTAAAATACTTGACATCATCCGGTGAGTAAAATACTCGACATCATCCGGTGAGTAAAATACTCGACATCATCTGGTGAGTAAAATACTCGACATCATCCGGTGAGTAAAATACTCGACATCATCCGGTGAGTAAAATACTCGACATCATCTGGTGAGTAAAATACTCGACATCATCCGGTGAGTAAAATACTCGACATCATCCGGTGAGTAAAATACTTGACATCATCCGGTGAGTAAAATACTCGACATCATCCGGTGAGTAAAATACTCGACATCATCCGGTGAGTAAAATACTTGACATCATCCGGTGAGTAAAATACTCGACATCATCCGGTGAGTAAAATACTCGACATCATCCGGTGAGTAAAATACTCGACATCATCCGGTGAGTAAAAACGAATAAATGTCATAGACTTGTTCAGGATACGTAAGCGGAAGACTCATATAAAACAGAATATCCTAGGTTCTTACAATCATCCTCAAACTCAGAAGTTGAATCAGAAAATTTCAGGTCCAAATTAAGATATGATCCTGTCCTACTTAGGCATCGGTTTTCTCACAAGTCTTACTGACATAAAATGAACATATCCATGGTCATAATCGCCATCCAGCCAAAGGATTGCACCCTGAACTGTAACACCCGAGTTAACGGCCAGGTGATTTTCCTAACTGTATTAACAGTCATGAATATTTAATCTTTACAGTTTAGGACTTATACCAAGAATAATTAATTTCATGTGGAATTAAACTAGGTTGGGTGGCAAAGTTGTCATAATGGAGGGTGATGACCAATATATAAAGAAAAAGGAAATGTTTTAAACCTCACTTGAACCACTGTAGCCGACACCTTCCTTTTCGGCGATTTCTTTTCTCCCAAGCTCTTGCTCTCTGCTTTCGGCATACTCTCTTCGACGATCGGTTCTCTGACTACTCTGTGCCCGAGGTGTGCAATAGTCAATGTAGCTATCTGTTAGTTTGTTAGCCCTGTTTTCTACTCGGCATTGGAGTTTTGGATTTTCCAATGACCGACTAATAATAAGAACATTTGAAATCTGAGAGTGGGAATGCTTTTATCAAATCGATTCTGGAAATTTAGAACAACCACCCCTGAGTAATCGATAATCGAATCTGTCTGTTCTGGGATTTGGATTTCAAACTGCACAGGGTATTAGACTAAGGATTCGGGAATGACTTTAACTATTAAATCTTAGGATAACTTGAGATTAGAACTATTAGGATTTTGTTTTAACTACTACAATGTAAATGTTTTAGGTGAAGAAGTTTGAAGAGAAAGGAGCTCAAGTGCTAGGAAGACCAGGTAAGTGAATATATTAAGATTTCCAGCTAATAGAGCCCTACATCGTGGGAGTACTAGGTTGTTTAGATGTCTAATGTTTACCTTATGATAATGAGCTTGTCTGCACTTGAAGGATTTATGTATGTTGTGAGTTATACTATTTGATGACCTGCTAGTGAATGTGAAGTTGTCTGCTCTAGTATGATCCTTGTCATAGTCTGATGAGTTAAAAGTTCTCATGTTCATGTATCATGAATGTTTCTCAAGCATAAGAAAATGTTTTAATGCATGTTTTTCCATGAACAGAATATGTATGTATATATGTATATATATATATATATATATATATAAGATTTATGCAACGTGGACTAAGTGAGGGTTGGGGGCAGTTCGGCGTATGTCACAGTCCAAAGAGGGACATATGAATACGACCCGCAGTAGGGAACAAGATCAAACTCACTGTTGAACCCCCTTTACCGGCACAAATCCTCTCTTAATCCACACAACTTATATGAATGATGAATATGATCAATGACTATGAATGATGAATATGATCAATGATTATGAATGATGAATATGATCAATGACTATGAATGATGAATATGATCTATGACTATGAATGATGATTTCAAGCAAAGATATGAACAAGAAAAAGACTTATGAGCATGTGATTTTCCCAAACTATACATTCATGCATCCATGTTAGCGTTGCATTCCTTACTAAGCATTAGGCTTATAGTTTAAACCTTATGATGTAGGTGATGAGTTTTCAGGTGAGAAACTCAAGGTTAATGTGACAGTGTGATAGTGAAAGCTGGATAGGCGATTAAGCTCCCTGGTTATGCTCATAGTAAGTTAGAAAAGTTTACGATAAACAGATGACTAAATAGAACAGAATTTCTTATAACAATGAGATTTGGATTTGAAGAGCTTGTCTTTAGAGTCTGAATACAATTTTAAGGATTAATGAATGGTTTGTTTGTTTGAGTCTTCAGCTATGGTATTTTAGATGAGTTTATGCATTTTTATCTTTGAGGTTATGGTTACTAAGTTAGGAATCGGGTGAGTTGTGATATGTTCTATCGAATGAAGCTGTTTGATGATTATAGTATTTTACTGCTGTATGATAGAAGCTGATGAGGCACTCATCGGCTAACGTCATCGGCAGATGTAGTGTTTAAGCCATCGGATGATGACAAGTGCTATTTTGTCGTCTAGCGATCGGCAGATGTAGTGTTTAAGCCATTCGGATGATGAAAGTGCTATTTTGTCGTCTAGCGATCGGCAGATGTAGTGTTTAAGCCATCAGATGATGAAAGTGCTATTTGTCGTCTAGCGATCGAAAGATGTAGTGTTTAAGCCATCGGATGATGAAAGTGCTATTTTGTCGTCTAGCGTCGGCAGATGTAGTGTTAAGCCATCAGATGATGAAGTGCTATTTTGATGTAGTGTTTAAGCCATCGGATGATGAAAGTGCTATTTTGTCGTCTAGCGATCGGCAGATGTAGTGTTTAAGCCATCGGATGATGAAAGTGCTATTTTGTCGTCTAGCGATCGGCAGATGTAGTGTTTAAGCCATCGGATGATGAAAGTGCTATTTTGTCGTCTAGCGATCGGCAGATGTAGTGTTTAAGCCATCGGATGATGAAAGTGCTATTTTGTCGTCTAGCGATCGGCAGATGTAGTGTTTAAGCCATCGGATGATGAAAGTGCTATTTTGTCGTCTAGCGATCGGCAGATGTAGTGTTTAAGCCATCGGATGATGAAAGTGCTATTTTGTCGTCTAGCGATCGGCAGATGTAGTGTTTAAGCCATCGGATGATGAAAGTGCTATTTTGTCGTCTAGCGATCGGCAGATGTAGTGTTTAAGCCATCAGATGATGAAAGTGCTATTTTGTCGTCTAGTGATCGGCAGATGTAGTGTGATATCACCTGATATTTACCCTTATTCATTGGATGATGTAAAGAGTTTCTCCACCGGATGATAGAAACACGGTTTTGTCGTCTAGTGACCGGATGATGTGAGTATTTTCTTATTGTTTAAAGTCAGGAAATGTTTTAAATCGGTCACGTGAAGCACACATGTCCACCGGTCAATGTAGGGTAAATATGAACATCTAGTGGAGAATGTTCAGGACCGGGCGATGTCTTTAATTAGGCACGTGCAATGCCCGTGACCACCGGCGGATGTCTATTGCTGGTTGAGATCAGAGATGTCGCGTGGCGGACACGTGATCATCGGTCGATGTGAGTCTATAACTCTATCGGTGGATGCAGATCAAGAGATGTTTAAAAAAAAGAGAGAGAAAATAAAGAGGGAATAATATTAACAATAATAATGAATGAAGTGTATGGAAGCAAGAATCAAATGATTAAGAGATCAAGAAATGAATTTGTGTGGCGATTCCGTTGGGGTCGTTACAATTATGGTATCAGAGCAAAACTGGGTTCTAAAACTGATTCTGCAGACTGCCTTCCAGCACTGACTGTCACATGAGCACACTTCAGCAACTGTAAGTATTTATGATTTCAGTATATGTCATTAAGTTAAGATATATCTGTAATGATTTGTCTAGGAATCCCAAAATGGTTAGAGGTCAGCAGAGAGAGACCAATGAGGATAGCAATGCTATTGCTCAGTTGACAGAGTTGGTCATGTGCCAATCTCACCAGATCGAACGACTGATGACTGCTATAGAGGAACAAGGCAACTCCAGTGCTAATGCAACTCATGATCATGAGGGTGAGCGTTTCCACCAGCTTCGACCCCCGGTGTTTAATGGACATGTTTCAGATCCTATTTATGCTGAGGAGTGGGTTCGAAAGATAGAAGACATGTTTAAGTATGCAAAGGTTGATGAAGGAGATAAGGTCACCTATACTGTCTTTCATTTGGAGTTAAGTGCAAGGCATTGGTGGGACTCGATCCAAAACACTGCTAATGCCGAAGCTATGACCTGGGAGATGTTCAAGACTGCTTTCTTTGACAAGTACTTCAATAGGACTGTTCGGGCCAACAAGAAGAAGGAGTTCATGAATCTGCGACAAACTGGCTCTGTGACAGATTACATATGCAAATTTGATGCTTTATCGCGGTTTGCTCCCCGTATGATTGAGGATGACGAGGACAAGATTTACCAATTTGTTCAAGGACTGAAACCGAGTCTGTACATGAAAGTGAAAACTGCTGGGATACACAATGTACCTTATAGTGAAGTGACGGCTAAGGCCTTGGAGCTGGAAGAGGCAGAAATGACAGCATATGCACAGCGTGAGCAGCCAAGAAAACTCACGAAGGACACTCAGCCGCCGCCACGTCAGAACAAAGGTTGGCAGCCGCAACAGAACAGGGGACCACAGCAACAACAACAAGGTATAAAGAGACCCTTCAACCAGAATGATGACCAAGGAAAAGGGAAGAGGCCTGTGGCACCCTTATGCCCCACCTGTCAGAAGAACCACCCCGGCGAATGCAAGTTGCGTTCTGGCCGCTGTTTCAGATGTGACAAGGTTGGACATATAGTCAGAGACTGCCCCATGCTGCCAAATCCGAACCGTGCAAGGGTAGCACCTAGAGTCTATGCAATGATGGAGGATGAGGAAGCCGTGCAGCATACAGTCATAACAGGTACCACTATGATCTGTGGTTTTGCTGCTTACACACTTATAGATACGGGAGCCACGCACTCGTTTATATCAACTTTGTTTGTATGCCAACACAACTTAGAACTTTTACCAGCCGAAAGGCCATATGATATTATGTTACGATCAGGAAAGTCCCTACATTCTGAACAGATTGTTAAAGGTGATGTTGTGTCCTTAGGAAGTAAGAAACTATATGTAGAACTGATTGTAATTGACATGAAAAGGTATGAGGTGATATTAGGAATAGATTGGTTATTTATGCATTATGCCACAATAAGTTGTAGATCTGGGATGGTTGATTTTCGACCCCCAAATGGTGATCATTATTCCTTCCAAGCCATTCCTAAGATAAGCAAAATACCGATTATATCCTCACTAGAAATTTACCGGTTACTGAAAAATGGTTGTGAGAGTTACTTAGCTAGCATAATGGATGTTCGGGTGAAGAATAAGATAGAGTTACAAGATATCCCCATAGTCAGAGAGTTCCCTGAGGCGTTCTTAGATGATTTGCCAGGATTACCACCGGATAGAGAAATAGAGTTTGTAATAGATACGTACCTTGAGGCCTTACCCGTATCTAAGAATCCTTATCGGATGGCACCTGTTGAGTTAAAGGAGTTAAAAGTCCAGCTACAGAAATTAGTAGACAAAGGATTTATACGCCCTAGCAGTTCCCCTTGGGGTGTACCTGTCTTATTTGTCAAGAAGAAAAATGGTTCCCTTAGAATGTGCATAGACTATAGAGAGTTAAATAAGTTGACAATCAAGAATAAGTACCCCTTACCTTGGATTGATGATTTGTTTGACCAACTGCAAGGAGCAAAGGTATTTTCAAAAATAGATTTACGTTCGGGTTATTACCAACTGAAAGTTAAGGAATGAGATATACCAAAGACAGCCTTCAGAACCCGTTATGGACACTACGAATTCTTGGTCATGTCATTTGGACTGACCAATGCACCTGCAGCCTTTATGGACTTAATGAATTGAGTGTTTCGTGAGTATTTGGACAAATTTGTAATTGTGTTCATAGACGATATCCTGATATACTCACGGACAGAAGCTAACCATGCAGAGCATTTAAGAATAGTTTTGACAACATTGCAGGAGCACCAGCTTTATGCCAAATTGTCCAAGAGTGAATTTTGGTTGGACAAGGTTAATTTTCTTGGTCATGTAGTTTCTGCTAATCGCATATCAGTGGACCCGACCAAAATTCAGGCAGTAAAGGATTGGCATCAACCAAAGAACGCCAGTGAAGTCCGCAGTTTCCTTGGATTGGCAGGCTATTACAGAAAGTTCATCAAAGGATTTTCTATGATAGCTAAGCCCCTGACGAATTTGACAAAGAAGGACAATAAGTATTCTTGGACCGAAGCTTGTGAGGATAGCTTCCAGACATTGAAGGTGAAGTTAACAACAGCCCCAGTATTGACCCTTCCAACCGAAGAAGGAAAGTTTAGCGTATTTTGTGATGCATCAAAAGTTGGTTTGGGCTGTGTTTTGATGCAAGAAGGCAAAGTTGTAGCGTATGCCTCTAGGCAGTTAAAGAGTTATGAACAGAACTATCACACCCATGATTTAGAATTAGCCGCTGTTGTTTTTGCCTTGAAGATATGGAGACACTATTTATATGGACAGCAGTATGAGGTGTTTTCTGACCATAAGAGTCTGAAGTACCTCTTTACACAAAAGGAATTGAACATGAGACAGAGGCGTTGGTTGGAATTTGTTAAGGATTACGACTTTGAGATCAAGTATCACCCGGGTAAGGCTAACTCTGTAGCTGACGCATTGAGCAGGATGTCATCAACAATGCAACCCGTTGTATCAACTATGTCTATACCTTTGAGGACAGAAGTTCAGAGGTTTGAATTGGAAATAGTTCCAGAGTTGTCAGCTTTGCTTGCAAATTTGACCATTCAACCGACGGTTCTGAAAAAGATCAAAGAGGCACAACAGAAGGACTCAGAGGAGAATAACAGTATGATGAACAAGGTGAAGGACACCACCACCGAGTTTAGTCATTCCAAGGATGGGATTCTGAAGTTTAGAAATAGATGGTATGTCCCTAATGATGAAGGATTACGTAAGCTAATCTTGGCTGAGGTGCATTCGTCTCCCTTTTCTGTGCATCCTGGAAGCACCAAGATGTATCGAGACCTGAAGTTACTCTATTGGTGGCCAAACTTAAAGAGAGATGTTGCTAAGTATGTAGAGTCATGTTTGGTTTGCCAACAAGTTAAAGCTGAGCACCAACGTCCAGGAGGTACCCTTCAGCCTCTACCTATTCCCGAGTGGAAGTGGGAACACATAGCTATGGATTTCATCGTAGGATTGCCTAATACAACTAAGGGACATGATAGTATTTGGGTTGTGATTGATAGACTGACAAAATCAGCCCATTTCTTACAAGTAAGGACAACCTACTCGATGGACCAACTTGCTGATCTTTATGTCAAGAAGTTATTAGGTTGCATGGAATTCCTGCATCTATTGTCTCTGATCGTGACCCTAGGTTCTCCTCCCGATTTTGGAAAGGTCTACAAGGCACACTTGGCACGAGGTTATCCTTCAGCACTGCTTTTCACCCGCAGACAGATGGTCAATCGGAAAGGACTATTCATATACTTGAAGATATGCTGAGGGCATGCGTGCTAGATTTCCAGTCATCCTGGAGTCGATACTTACCTTTGGTTGAGTTCTCCTACAATAACAGTTATCAGTCCACCATTGGCATGACACCTTATGAAGCACTGTATGGCAGGAAATGTAGATCACCCTTGTATTGGGATGAGGTTGGTGATGCAAAACTTCTAGGACCCGAACTTCTGCAGCAGATGTCTGAAAAGATTTCTGTTATTAGGAAGAGGATGGTGACTGCTTAGAGTCGACAGAAGAGTTATGCAGAAAAAAAAAAAAAAAATAAGAACGCGTTTTTTTTAGGACTGCGACAATCCGGCTCAACATTCAAGTATAAAAGTGTTTGATGAATGACATTCCATAAATCTTGTTCTCTACGTGTAGTATACCCAAATTCATCCATCATCCCCAATCCATTAATCTTCACAAAGGGACAAGCAAGTAAAATAATAAGGAATATATTTGACTTTAGGCAAACAAGATAAATGGACAAAGGCAACTAGGTAAAAAGTCTATCTTTCGCAGTCCAAAAACGCATATTACAACTCCTAAATATGCATTAAATGGGTGAAATCAACTAAGAAAATATGAAAGGGAAATGCGACTATTGAACTGTTGTAATGTCGTTAAAGAGTGCATAAGAA
>CM039503.1:28245917-28409068 GCA_022432975.1 Begonia masoniana | reverse complement strand
CTTTATAATATTTCATTCATATTGTGAAAACATTTATACACAAAATTGAATGTCAATGAGGAAACTAATTACTAAAGAAACTAATTCCTAAAAAAATTAATTCTATAATTCAATACAAAATCAAATCTCCTTTAATTAGGGAAATATTAATATTTCCTAATGTTTATACCTTTTAACATGTACCAATTTGTTTCTCCATCCCACTATCTTCGTACATGTTTATGCTCTAGCCCTCCACACCTTTCACTTGGTTGTTTATTTGTCTCCAGCAAGTAAAAGGATGCTTTTAACTTTTTTTTTTATAAAAAACGAAATATATTGATAAATATAAAATACAAATAAGAAAAGAAAAAATCATTCTCACGAAACAAAAATCTCAATCTAAAGCAATTTTTCTCCAATTAGAGAGAACAATACTAAAATGATAAATCCTAAAAAACTTCAAACATAATCACTCAGCAATAGTGATTAATAATTTTGTAAAGATTTGTAATTGTTCTTTATCACGAGGATCGCAAGCCTTGGCGAGAAGCCAAAAAGCCCAAAAAAAAAGCCAACACTCATGTCTGATATTAATTTGATTCATTAATCTCTCATTCCTATTAAAGATGTTCAAGTAGGAATCGTTTGAATGTCCCGAGTGTACCTCTTAGTTTGATTGACAAGAAAGAAAATTGGTTTCTAACTGTCTCTAATAAGCTCAATTATAATCAAATGTATATTATTTCACACAAAAAGCTCGGGCATTACTCTTGCTCGATTTGGATCAGGTGGCATGGGACAATCTCTGACTATATGTCCAACCTTGTCGCATCTGTAGCAACGGCCAGAGTGCAGCTTGCACTCGCCATGGTGGTTCTTCTGGCAGTTGGAGCATAGAGGGGCTAATGGTCATTTTCCTTTTCCCTGATCATCATTTGGATTGAAGGGTCTCTTTATACCTTGTTGTTGTTGTTGTGGTCCCCTGTTCTGTTGCGGTTGCCATCCTTTGTTCTGACGTGGTGGTGGCTGAGCCTCTTTAGTAAACTTCCTTGATGATTCGGGCTGCGCATATGTCGATATCTCAGCCTCTTCCAGTTCTAGAGCCTTAGCTGTCACTTCAGCATAAGGTACATTATGTATTCCAGCAGTCTTTACTCTCATATACAGACTTGGTTTCAGTCCTTGAACAAATTGGTGGATCTTATCCTCATCATGTTCTATCAGCCTGGGTGCAAACCGAGATAAAGCCTCAAACCTACATATGTAATCCGTCACAGAGCCAAGCTGACGTAAACTCATGAACTCCTTCTTCTTGTTGGCCCGAATAGTCCTATTGAAATACTTGTCGAAGAAAGCAGTCTTAAACATTTCCCAGGTCATAGCTCCTGCATTAACGGTGCTCTGGATTGAATCCCACCAATGTCTTGTGTAACACCCGAGTTTTTTGGGTTTCCGTTCCAAGGGTATTTTTGGTAAATAAGGAATATAGGCCCGTTTTGTGAGCGGGAGGTTTTATTAGAGCCGTAGAAATTTATTGGGATTTTTAGAGGAATAAGTAGAATTTTAGAAATCCAGATCGATAGAGTAACGGTAGAGTTTCCGTTTTTACCCCTATAGTGTTTTAATTCGTAAAAATAGTAAATTAGGTCTGATTTGCAAACGAAGAGTTTCGTTAGAACTCTATGAATAAGTTGGAATATTTGAGTAATAAGGGAGTTTCGGGGAAACCAAACCAAGAGACGAATTATGAACGAAGTAAGGGAATTGAACTAAGGTAAAATGGTAATTTAGGAAGTAAAAATCTATTTAAAACAAAAACACCCCCCCCCCCCCCCCCCATTCAGCTCCTCCTCCAGACGCCATTCCCTCCCTCCCTTTGGCGATTTTCTTTTCTCCCCCATCGCCGGTTCTCAAACGCCGTCGACTCTTCCGATTTCCGGTGAGTTTCTCTTCGGTTTTCTTCAACAAATCAACCCTCTAAGTAAGTTCTATTCTTTGAGCAAGTGTGGTTTCGATTTTAGGGTGTTTTTTGATTTAGGGTTTTATGATAAATTTTTAGATTTGTGAGAAATCGATAGGATAGCGATTTTGTTGTGCTTTGATACTATTTTTGTTGTTATTTGAGTATATTGAATGGATTATTGGTGTTTGGGTGATTATTAGGCTAATTTTGGTTGTTGGAGTTTGTTGGAAAACCATTTTATGGAGGTAAGGTATTTGGTGAGCACCACGTGTAATACCCAGCATGTACGGATTTCGGATATATTATATTATAGTGTTATTTTATTATATAATGCCATTTTTGGTAAATATGTCAAATCATGTCCGTTTCACGAAAAGAAAGTGCCATTATGACCCTAGCGAATAATAAGAATTTTAAGGAATTTACGGGAATTTTCGGAGTAACAACGTTATATTCCGAGTAATTAAGTTTCTTGTAGTGTAAAAGACGTTCTCGTAAAATTAGTAAACGAGGTCCGAATTGCGAACGGTCAGTTTTATTAGATCCCAAGTACTAAGTTGGACTTATTGGTGAAATAAGGAAGTTTTGGGAACTCAAATCGTTGGACGATTAACGAACCGAAGAACAAAGTTAATATAAAAACTTAGAAAAGGGCAAAATCGTCTTTAGCATTCAATTATTTATTTCTTCATTTAAAATCGAATTTGTTTCAATCGCAGAACACTTCTGCGATTGAAATCCCTCATTTTCTTCCAGAGAAGAAAAAGCCCTCGTAGAACCTCCTCTGCCGACAGTGAAATCCAACCATTCCGACTCCAATTTTCCTTCCGTTCGTCTCGTTTTCTTCACGCGTTCTCCTCCAATCGACGTTCTCGGTAAGTCTCTATAGTTTTGGAACATTGAAATCCGAGTTTCGTAAAGTTTTAAACGTTTAGGTTCGTTTAGGTTTTTGATTAAAAACGAGATCTAGGGCTCGTAATCGATAGGTTGTCAATGATTAAGTAAATATTGAACGTGTTGGACGTATTTGGACGAATCTAATCGATTTAGGAAAAATGTTAGAATTTACGAAATTTCGAGATTTTTGAATAAACTCGTTTAACGTAAATCCTTGTAAATTGCTTAGGTAAACAGTGCTCGTGGACGGGTTTAAGCTGCTTTGGACGCGAGGTAAGTTCTCGTGAGTTTCTTTGGCCAAATCGGCCTACACCGTACATCGTGTCGTCTCGAGGCGTTTTGGAGATGCCTTTAGTTAGTTTTGCTCGGTTTGGGTAGCTAGGTCTTAGGAGTTTATAGTTTACGTTTTTTTTAAAGTCCCGATGGTCTATGTGTTGCTTGTTTATTGTATGATATTGAACTGTTCACGCATCACTTGGTTTAAAGAAAAGCATGAAAAAGAATTTCCGCACAGAGTTTTAAAGATAACGTAAAGCATAGCATCGGCCGAAAGGCTTACAGTGCACGGCCGAAAGGCTTACAGTACACCGGCCGAAAGGCTTACAGGCCGAAAGGCATACAGTTACAGGTCACGCGAGGTGGGGCTCAGGCACGGCTGTACGGATTGTAAGCGTGTACCCCCCTCCTCTAGCTGGAAAGAGTAGTCCGCCCGCTGGATGAGCTCTCTCTGGTTAGAGGGTATAGGATCTCAATGACACCTACAGAACATTGCATAGAAAGATAAAATAAAGCATGATTTATCGAACTCATAGCACAGCATGCATCGCATTTACTAGGGCTTACTGAGATTTATCTCATAGTGTGTTTATGTATGGTGTAGGTGACATAGACTACGAGATACCAGGTGAGGACGACGTTCCTCCACCTGAGGCATAGCTCAGTTGACGGATGATGGCTGCGGTGGTGTGCTGGCGCAGTCGAGGCTTACACGACCCGTGGGGACAGTATGTATAGATTTTGAGGGTTTTTGGGCTGTTTGACATGTATAGATGTATAGTATAGAAATTCTGGAACTGCTTGGTTTAAATTGTATTTAACGTTATATAGAAATATTTTGGGTTTAAACTGCGTTTAAATGTTACGAAAACGTCTTAAATGACTTTAGGATTTGTTACGGATAAGCTCGGTTTTTAGAGCTATCCATGCAGTTGGACTTCGCAAAGTCTGACGCAAATCGATTGAGCGTTGAGTACGTTTTAATTGATCGAGTATCAGTTGAGTTTAGGTCGTGTGATATGGTGAGTGTCTGTGTAAAAAGAAGAGTTTTGCTCTCTGGAAATTGGATTCCAGAGAGCAAATAGAGGAGTTCAATTCTGTGAAAGAATTGAAGGTAAGTATGCACTAGTTGCTCTCTGGAAATCCCAGAGAGCAAGTGTTCTGGTCACTGCTGTGCAGCGACTGGGCGCTGCAACATGCAGCGCCCGATCGCTGCACAAGTGCAGCGACTGGGCGCTGCGATGTGCAGCGCCCGATCGCTGCATTGTGCAGCGATCGAGCCGCAGCGATCGAGCCGCGGTGATTGGGCGCTGCAATTAGCAGCGACCAGTCGCTGCTCCTTTTGAGGGCAGAATTCCAATTCTGCCCTCCTAATGTTTTATTATGTTTTATTAGTTTTAATTGATTTAATTTAATTGTTTTAAAAGTTTTATTTAAATTGTTTTAAAGGTTAGTTTTCAATTCCGATTTCGATTCTGGTTTCGATTTCGGTTTAGCTTCCACTTAAAGTTTAATTAAATTTAATAGGATAAAAAAAATATATTCGGGGAAAACGGGTACAGTTTTAGGGGTGTTACACCACGTGCTCGATGAAATGCCCGAATGGAGAAAATAGAAGTTTTAGGAGAAATTGTCTTAGCTAGGAACTTAGTTTAAGTTTGGGATTCGTTTATTTAGGATTGATTTTAATGCCTTTATTTATGAAATGTCTTAGGTGGAGACGGCCTTTGGACGGTGCTCGGCTTTCTAAGGATGCCAGGTAAGTGGTGTTAGGTTTCCGGCCCTTACGGCCCTACGTCATATCGATGTTAGGAATTTAATGTTTCGATGATGTTTTCATGATTTCGGGGTTCTGAAGAGTCGGGTAGATTAGGACGTTTCCTATGAGTGGTCGGTAAGGCTTGTTTATGTACGATATGATTGTTTAAAGAAATATCCTTGCATGCACGTTTTTTTTAGTAAACGAAGTAAAGTAAGTAATGTTAAGTAAAGTTGGAGGATGAGTAGGGCGCAGGGCACGTTAATGGCAACTCAGGGCAAGAAAATGTGTTAATGGCAACTCAGGGCAAGTGTTTGGTCTACAGGGTAGATGGGGTGGTGCCTGTGCCTACTCAAGCCTGAAGATATATAAGTAAATGTTATGTAAAGTAAAGAAATGAAAAATGAACATGTTTTGAAAGACCATGCATTACGTATACTTATGTTTTAGTGCACCTCCTTACTAAGCATTAGGCTTAATGTGTTTATCGTATGATTTAAGTGACGAGCACAAAGGTGACGAATCCCCTCCTGATGATTTGACATAGATGGTCGATGGTCGGAGCTCGTGGCGACGGACCGTGTCTTGGCTAGGCTAAAGAACCTATGGGTATGCTTCAAGTCATTTTGTGGTAATCGGATGTAAGTTGATGAACACTGGGTATTTGAAGGATCTTAGGATGTATGTAGAAGTTTAATGTGTTGGAAATGTCGTAATGAATGTTGGTTTGAAGTTGGGTGTTTTGGATTAGGTTGGAAAATGTATTGGTTTTGGTGATGTCTTAGGAAATTCTATGTTTAAGTTTAATATTTGAGTTGTGGAGCTGGATTGGTTATGATGATTTTTAGGTGTTTAAAACTTGGAAGGTTATGCTCGGTTTTTAGAACGATCCAAACGGTTTGTTTTATGAATTTTAAATAAGTGTTTGGGAACGTTTTTGGAAGTTTTGATGATTTTATGTTCGAAGAATTTGGGGAATGATTTGGAGGTATTAGTTTCGGGAAAATTAGGATGAAATATGGGGAAAAGTCAAAAAGGGTCAAAATGAGTGTTTTTAGGTGTTTTTGGGCGAGAAAGACCCGAGCTGGGCCGATCGATCGGGCCGGGGGGCGCGATCGGTCGCGGCCAGGGTGTTTTTGGATGAAGAAAGCCCGAGCCGGCCCGATCGGTCGGGCCCGGGGCGCGATCGATCGCGGCCGGGCACATGGGGGCGCGCGGGCGCGCGCGGGGGCGTGCAGCGTGCGCGCGCGCGGCTCCCAGCGAGCCCCACTTGTCCCCAAATCATTTTTTTTCAAAATTCAACTTTTCAAAACACGTTTTAACCCGACCTTTTCCGATACTTTTAAAACGTATTTTACGAGCGATCCCCATGTATTTTAAAGGATTTTAAGGGCGTAAAAAACCGAGTCGACATTTTTCCGAAAAAGGGTTTTTACCTCATTTCAATGATTTAAAAGTTAACGAATTTATGCCCGTCATGTTTTTAAGTTAACGTTAGGTTAATTAGGGTCGATTGAGGTTGGTTTTAGAGTGTTAAGTAAAAATGAAAAATTTGCACGTGAAAGTTCGAGGGTTTAAAGTCAAGATTACGTCATGGATAGTCCGTGGCGGCCCTGACCGGGTTGGGGTCGTCACATCTTGCATCCAACTCCAGGTGGAAAACGGCATATGTTACTCTGTCCCCTTCCTCAACCTTTGCATACTTGAACATGTCTTCCATCTTCCGGATCCATTCCTCAATATAAACAGGATCCGAAACTCGACCATTGAATGTTGGGGGTCGAAGTCGGTGAAAACGCTCACCACCATGATCATGAGTTGCATTAGTACTAGAATTCGCTTGTTCTTCTCTAGCAGCCATCAGTTGTTCGATCTGGCGAGATTGGCGCATAACCAACTCTGTCAACTGAGCAATGGCATTGCTATCCTCATTAGCCTCTCTTTGCTGACCTCTTACCATTTTGAGATTCCTAAACAAATATTCATAAATACATCTTAACATAATGACATTACCTAAAAACGTAAATACTTACAGTTGCTGGAGTGTACTCAGGTGGCAATCTGTGCTGGGAGGCAGTCTGCAGAATCGATTTTAGAACCCGATTTTGCTTTGATACCATAATTGTAACGATCCTAGTTGGAGTTGCCACGTAATTCATGACCTTCTTAATCAATTAATTCTTACTTTCTGCACCTCGTTCATTATTAGTATTATTTTTTTTTAATACTTAGAACTTAAAACTTGACTCGCAGACCACAGATCATCTGACAAAACTAAACCATCCAAACTCCACTCTTTCACAAATCTAACAACTCATTAGTTCACAGAATCAAGCAACGATGCTCGGTTATCAGATCCATGACATAATCGAGCAGAGAAGAAATGTCCTCAGATCACTCGACGTGATTCTGTTCGGGCTGCATGGGTTTACATGTAACGGCTGATAGGGTACACATCATCCGATCCGTGCACTTCGCGTGACTCATTAAACATCACACGACATTAGAAATACACTACATCGCCCGATCGCTAGACAACAAAATAACGTTTGCATCAATCGGTGACTCAAATACACTACATCTACCGATCACTAGATGACAAAATAACGTTTACATCATCCGGTGACTCAAATACACTACATCTACTGGTCACTAGACGACAAAATAACATTTACATCATCCGGTGACTCAAATACACTACATCTACGGGTCACTAGACAAAAAAATAACGTTTACATCATCCGGTGACTCAAATACACTACATCCACAGGTCACTAGACGACAAAATAACGTTTACATCATCCGGTGAGTAAAATACTCGACATCATCCAGTGAGCAAAATACTCGACATCATCCGGTGAGTAAAATACTCGACATCATCTGGTGAGTAAAATACTTGACATCATCCGGTGACGTCAGCCGGATGATACACTCATCCAGCTCCTATCATTCAGCATTAAAACACAATAATCATCAAACAACTACAGCCAACAGGGGATGTCTCGACTCTCACAAATTTCAACTTGATAGACATAAACCTTAAACGAATAAATGTCATAGACTTGTTCAGGATACGTAAGCGGAAGACTCATATAAAACAGAATATCCTAGGTTCTTACAATCATCCTCAAACTCAGAAGTTGAATCAGAAAATTTCAGGTCCAAATTAAGATATGATCCTGTCCTACTTAGGCATCGGTTTTCTCATAAGTCTTACTGACATAAAATGAACATATCCATGGTCATAATCGCCATCCAGCCAAAGGATTGCACCCTGAACTGTAACACCCGAGTTAACGGCCAGGTGATTTTCCTAACTGTATTAACAGTCATGAATATTTAATCTTTACAGTTTAGGACTTATACCAAGAATAATTAATTTCATGTGGAATTAAACTAGGTTGGGTGGCAAAGTTGTCATAATGGAGGGTGATGACCAATATATAAAGAAAAAGGAAATGTTTTAAACCTCACTTGAACCACTGTAGCCGACACCTTCCTTTTCGGCGATTTCTTTTCTCCCAAGCTCTTGCTCTCTGCTTTCGGCATACTCTCTTCGACGATCGGTTCTCTGACTACTCTGTGCCCGAGGTGTGCAATAGTCAATGTAGCTATCTGTTAGTTTGTTAGCCCTGTTTTCTACTCGGCATTGGAGTTTTGGATTTTCCAATGGCTGACTAATAATAAGAACATTTGAAATCTGAGAGTGGGAATGCTTTTATCAAATCGATTCTGGAAATTTAGAACAACCACCCCTGAGTAATCGATAATCGAATCTGTCTGTTCTGGGATTTGGATTTCAAACTGCACAGGGTATTAGACTAAGGATTCGAGAATGACTTTAACTATTAAATCTTAGGATAACTTGAGATTAGAACTATTAGGATTTTGTTTTAACTACTGCAATGTAAATGTTTTAGGTGAAGAAGTTTGAAGAGAAAGGAGCTCAAGTGCTAGGAAGACCAGGTAAGTGAATGTATTAAGATTTCCAGCTAATAGAGCCCTACATCGTGGGAGTACTAGGTTGTTTAGATGCCTAATGTTTACCTTATGATAATGAGCTTGTCTGCACTTGAAGGATTTATGTATGTTGTGAGTTATACTATTTGATGACCTGCTAGTGAATGTGAAGTTGTCTGCTCTGGTATGATCCTTGTCATAGTCTGATGAGTTAAAAGTTCTCATGTTCATGCATCATGAATGTTTCTCAAGCATAAGAAAATGTTTTAATGCATGTTTTCCATGAACAGAATATGTATGTATATATGTATATATATATATATATATATAAGATTTATGCAACGTGGACTAAGTGAGGGTTGGGGGCGGTTCGGCGTATGTAACAGTCCAAAGAGGGACATATGAATACGACCCGCAGTAGGGAACAAGATCAAACTCACTGTTGAACCCCCTTTACCGGCACAAATCCTCTCTTAATCCACACAACTTATATGAATGATGAATATGATCAATGACTATGAATGATGAATATGATCAATGACTATGAATGATGAATATGATCAATGACTATGAATGATGAATATGATCTATGACTATGAATGATGATTTCAAGCAAAGATATGAACAAGAAAAAGACTTATGAGCATGTGATTTTCCCAAACTATACATTCATGCATCCATGTTAGCGTTGCATTCCTTACTAAGCATTAGGCTTATAGTTTAAACCTTATGATGTAGGTGATGAGTTTTCAGGTGAGAAACTCAAGGTTAATGTGACAGTGTGATAGTGAAAGCTGGATAGGCGATTAAGCTCCCTGGTTATGCTCATAGTAAGTTAGAAAAGTTTACGATGAACAGATGACTAAATAGAACAGAATTTCTTATAACAATGAGATTTGGATTTGAAGAGCTTGTCTTTAGAGTCTGAATACAATTTTAAGGATTAATGAATTGTTTGTTTTGTTTGAGTCTTCCGCTATGCGTATTTTAGATGAGTTTATGATTTTTACTCTTTGAGGTTTATGGTTACTAAGTTAGGAATCGGGTGAGTTGTGATATGTTCTATCGAATGAAGATGTTTGATGATTATAGTATTTTACTGCCGTATGATAGAAGCTGGATGAGGCAATCATCCGGCTAACGTCATCGGCAGATGTAGTGTTTAAGCCATCGGATGATGAAAGTGCTATTTTGTCGTCTAGCGATCGGCAGATGTAGTGTTTAAGCCATCGGATGATGAAAGTGCTATTTTGTCGTCTAGCGATCGTCTAGCGATCGAAAGATGTAGTGTTTAAGCCATCGGATGATGAAAGTGCTATTTTGTCGTCTAGCGATCGGCAGATGTAGTGTTTAAGCCATCAGATGATGAAAGTGCTATTTTGTCGTCTAGTGATCGGCAGATGTAGTGTGATAAGTCACCGGATGATGTACCCTTATTTCATTGGATGATGTAAAGAGTTTCTCCACCGGATGATAGAAACACGGTTTTGTCGTCTAGTGACCGGATGATGTGAGTATTTTCTTATTGTTTAAAGTCAGGAAATGTTTTAAATTGGTCACGTGAAGCACACATGTCCACCGGTCAATGTAGGGTAAATATGAACATCTAGTGGAGAATGTTCAGGACCGGGCGATGTCTTTAATTAGGCACGTGCAATGCCCGTGACCACCGGCGGATGTCTATTGCTGGTTGAGATCAGAGATGTCGCGTGGCGGACACGTGATCATCGGTCGATGTGAGTCTATAACTCTATCGGTGGATGCAGATCAAGAGATGTTTAAAAAAAAGAGAGAGAAAATAAAGAGGGAAAAATATTAACAATAATAATGAATGAAGTGTATGGAAGCAAGAATCAAATGATTAAGAGATCAAGAAATGAATTTGTGTGGCGATTCCGTTGGGGTCGTTACAATTATGGTATCAGAGCAAAACCGGGTTCTAAAACCTATTTTGCAGACTGCCTTCCAGCACTGACTGTCACATGAGCACACTTCAGCAACTGTAAGTATTTATGATTTCAGTATATGTCATTAAGTTAAGATATATCTGTAATGATTTGTCTAGGAATCCCAAAATGGTTAGAGGTCAGCAGAGAGAGACCAATGAGGATAGCAATGCTATTGCTCAGTTGACAGAGTTGGTCATGCGCCAATCTCACCAGATCGAACGACTGATGACTGCTATAGAGGAACAAGGCAACTCCAGTGCTAATGCAACTCATGATCATGAGGGTGAGCGTTTCCACCGGCTTCGACCCCCGGTGTTTAATGGACATGTTTCAGATCCTATTTATGCTGAGGAGTGGGTTCGAAAGATAGAAGACATGTTTAAGTATGCAAAGGTTGATGAAGGAGATAAGGTCACCTATGCTGTCTTTCATTTGGAGTTAAGTGCAAGGCATTGGTGGGACTCGATCCAGAACACTGCTAATGCCGAAGCTATGACCTGGGAGATGTTCAAGACTGCTTTCTTTGACAAGTACTTCAATAGGACTGTTCGGGCCAACAAGAAGAAGGAGTTCATGAATCTGCGACAAACTGGCTCTGTGACAGATTACATATGCAAATTTGATGCTTTATCGCGGTTTGCTCCCCGTATGATTGAGGATGACGAGGACAAGATTTACCAATTTGTTCAAGGACTGAAACCGAGTCTGTACATGAAAGTGAAAACTGCTGGGATACACAATGTACCTTATGGTGAAGTGACGGCTAAGGCCTTGGAGCTGGAAGAGGCAGAAATGACAGCATATGCACAGCGTGAGCAGCCAAGAAAAACTCACGAAGGACACTCAGCCGCCGCCACGTCAGAACAAAGGTTGGCAGCCGCAACAGAACAGGGGACCACAGCAACAACAACAAGGTATAAAGAGACCCTTCAACCAGAATGATGACCAAGGAAAAGGGAAGAGGCCTGTGGCACCCTTATGCCCCACCTGTCAGAAGAACCACCCCGGCGATGCAAGTTGCGTTCTGGCCGCTGTTTCAGATGTGACAAGGTTGGACATATAGTCAGAGACTGCCCCATGCTGCCAAATCCGAACCGTGCAAGGGTAGCACCTAGAGTCTATGCAATGATGGAGGATGAGGAAGCCGTGCAGCATACAGTCATAACAGGTACCACTATGATCTGTGGTTTTGCTGCTTACACACTTATAGATACGGGAGCCACGCACCTCGTTTATATCAACTTTGTTTGTATGCCAACACAACTTAGAACTTTACCAGCCGAAAGGCCATATGATATTATGTTACGATCAGGAAAGTCCCTACATTCTGAACAGATTGTTAAAGGTGATGTTGTGTCCTTAGGAAGTAAGAAACTATATGTAGAACTGATTGTAATTGACATGAAAGGGTATGAGGTGATATTAGGAATGGATTGGTTTATTTATGCATTATGCCACAATAAGTTGTAGAGTCTGGGATGGTTGATTTTCGACCCCCAAATGGTGATCATTATTCCTTCCAAGCCATTCCTAGATAAGCAAAATACCGATTATATCCTCACTAGAAATTTACCAGGTTACTGAAAAATGGTTGTGAGAGTTACTTAGCTAGCATAATGGATGTTCGGGTGAAGAATAAGATAGAGTTACAAGATATCCCCATAGTCAGAGAGTTCCCTGAGGCGTTCTTAGATGATTTGCCAGGATTACCACCGGATAGAGAAATAGAGTTTGTAATAGATACGTACCTTGAGGGCCTTACCCGTATCTAAGAATCCTTATCGGATGGCACCTGTTGAGTTTAAAGGAGTTAAAAGTCCAGCTACAGAAATTAGTAGACAAAGGATTATACGCCACTAAGCAGTTCCCCTTGGGGTGTACCTGTCTTATTTGTCAAGAAGAAAAATGGTTCCCTTAGAATGTGCATAGACTATAGAGAGTTAAATAAGTTGACAATCAAGAATAAGTACCCCTTACCTTGGATTGATGATTTGTTTGACCAACTGCAAGGAGCAAAGGGTATTTTCAAAAATAGATTTACGTTCGGGTTATTACCAACTGAAGTTAAGGAATGAGATATACCAAAGACAGCCTTCAAACCCGTTATGGACACTACGAATCTTGGTCATGTCATTTGGACTGACCAATGCACCTGCAGCCTTTATGGACTTAATGAATTGAGTGTTTCGTGAGTATTGGACAAATTTGTAATTGTGTTCATAGACGATATCCTGATATACTCACGGACAGAAGTTGACCATGCAGAGCATTTAAGAATAGTTTTGACAACATTGCAGGAGCACCAGCTTTATGCCAAATTGTCCAAGAGTGAATTTTGGTTGGACAAGGTTAATTTTCTTGGTCATGTAGTTTTCTGCTAATCGCATATCAGTGGACCCGACCAAAATTCAGGCAGTAAAGGATTGGGCATCAACCAAAGAACGCCAGTGAAGTCCGCAGTTTCCTTGGATTGGCAGGCTATTACAGAAAGTTCATCAAAGGATTTTCTATGATAGCTAAGCCCCTGACGAATTGACAAAGAAGGACAATAAGTATTCTTGGACCGAAGCTTGTGAAGATAGCTTCCAGACATTGAAGGTGAAGTTAACAACAGCCCCAGTATTGACCCTTCCAACCGAAGAAGGAAAGTTTAGCGTATTTGTGATGCATCAAAAGGTGGTTTGGCTGTGTTTTGATGCAAGAAGGCAAGTTGTAGCGTATGCCTCTAGGCAGTTAAAGAGTTATGAACAGAACTATCCCACCCATGATTAGAATTAGCCGCTGTTGTTTTTGCCTTGAAGATATGGAGAACACTATTTATATGGACGCAGTATGAGGTGTTTTCTGACCATAAGAGTCTGAAGTACCTCTTTACACAAAAGGAAATTGAACATGAGACAGAGGCGTTGGTTGGAATTTGTTAAGGATTACGACTTTGAGATCAGTATCACCCGGGTAAGGCTAACTCTGTAGCTGACGCATTGAGCAGGATGTCATCAACAATGCAACCCGTTGTATCAACTATGTCTATACCTTTGAGGACAGAAGTTCAGAGGTTTGAATTGAAATAGTTCCAGAGTTGTCAGCTTTGCTCGCAAATTTGACCATTCAACCGACGGTTTCTGGAAAAGATCAAAGAGGCACAACAGAAGGACTCAGAGGAGAAGAACAGTATGATGAACAGGTGAAGGACACCACCACCGAGTTTAGTCATTCCAAGGATGGGATTCTGAAGTTTAGAATAGATGGTATGTCCCTAATGATGAAGGATTACGTAAGCTAATCTTGGCTGAGGTGCATTCGTCTCCCTTTTCTGTGCATCCTGGAAGCACCAAGATGTATCGAGACCTGAAGTTACTCTATTGTTGGCCAAAACTTAAGAGAGATGTTGCTAAGTATGTAGAGTCATGTTTGGTTTGCCAACAAGTTAAAGCTGAGCACCAACGTCCAGGGGTACCCTTCAGCCTCTACCTATTCCCTAGTGGAAGTGGGAACACATAGCTATGGATTTCGTCGTAGGATTGCCTAATACAACTAAGGGACATGATAGTATTGGGTTGTGATTGATAGACTGACAAAATCAGCCCATTTCTTACAAGTAAGGACAACCTACTCGATGGACCAACTTGCTGATCTTTATGTCAAGAAGTTTTAGGTTGCATGGAATTCCTGCATCTATTGTCTCTGATCGTGACCCTAGGTTCTCCTCCCGGTTTTGAAAAGGTCTACAAGGCACACTTGGCACGAGTTATCCTTCAGCACTGCTTTTCACCCGCAGACAGATGGTCAATCGGAAAGGACTATTCATATACTTGAAGATAGGCTGAGGGCATGCGTGCTAGATTTCCAGTCATCCTGGAGTCGATACTTACCTTTGGTTGAGTTCTCCTACAATAACAGTTATCAGTCCACCATTGGCATGCACCCTTATGAAGCACTGTATGGCAGGAAATGTAGATCACCCTTGTATTGGGATGAGGTTGGTGATGCAAAACTTCTAGGACCCGAACTTCTGCAGCAGATGTCTGAAAAGATTTCTGTTATTAGGAAGAGGATGGTGACTGCTTAGAGTCGACAGAAGAGTTATGCAGACCAAGAAGAAGAGACCTTGAATTTGCTGTTGGTGATAGAAGTTTTCCTGAAGGTTTCACATTTAAAGGAGTACTAAGATTTGGCAGGAGAGGAAAGCTTAATCCACGATTTATTGGACTATTCCCTGTTTTGGCTAGAATCGTAGTACAGCTTACAGACTGCAGTTGCCTCCATCATTGGATGAGTTCATAATGTTTTCCATGTGTCAATGTTAAGAAAATGTATACGGGACCCTACACAAGTTGTTAAACCAGTGGATTTTGAGATTGAGCCGACATTAACATATGAAGAGAACCCAGTGCAGATATTGGAATCCGCAGTTAAGAATCTGAGGAACAAAGAGATTCCGTTGGTCAAAGTCTTATGGAAGAATCATGGCATTGAAGAAGCCACTTGGGAGCGACGACAAGACATGTTAGACAAGTATCCAGAAATTATTTGTTTGATCAATTTTCGGGGACGAAAATTTTGTTTAAGGAGGGGTGGATGTAACACCCGAGTTACGGCCAGGTGATTTTCCTAACGGTATTAACAGTCATGAATATTTGATCTTTACAGTTTAGGACTTATACCAAGAATAATTAATTTCATGTGGATATTAAACTAGGTTGGGTGGCAAAGTTGTAATAATGGAGGGTGATGACCATATCTAAAGAAAAAGGAAATGTTTTAAACCTCACTTGAACCACTGTAGCCGACACCTTCCTTTTCGACGATTTATTCTCTCCCAAGCTCTTGCTCTCTGCTTTCGGCATACTCTCTTCGACGATCGGTTCTCAGACTACTCTGTGCCCGAGGTATGCAATAGTAAATGTAGCTATCTATTAGAGTTGTTAGCCCTGTTTTCTACTCGGCATTGGAGTTTTGGATTTTCCAATGGCCGACTAATAATAAGAACATTTGAAATCTGAGAGTGGGAATGCTTTTATCAAATCGATTATGAACATTTAGAACAACCACCCCTGAGTAATCGATAATCGAATCTGTCTGTTCTGGGATTTGGATTTCAAACTGCACAGGGTATTAGACTAAGGATTCGGGAATGACTTTAACTATTAAATCTTAGGATAACTTGAGATTAGAACTATTAGGATTTTTTTTTAACTTTTGCAATGTAAATGTTTTAGGTGAAGAAGTTTGAAGAGAAAGGAGCTCAAGTGCTAGGAAGACCAGGTAAGTGAATATATTAAGATTTCCGGCTAATAGAGCCCGACATCGTGGGAGTACTAGGTTGTTTAGATGTCTAATGTTTACCTTATGATAATGAGCTGGTCTGCACTTGAAGGATTTATGTATGTTGTGAGTTATACTATTTGATGACCCGCTAGTGAATGTGAAGTTGTCTGCTCTGGTATGATCCTTGTCATAGTCTGATGAGTTAAAAGTTCTCATGTTCATGCATCATGAATGTTTCTCAAGCATAAGAAAATGTTTTAATGCATGTTTTTCCATGAACAGAATATGTATGTATATATGTATATATATAAGATTTATGCAACGTGGACTAAGTGAGGGTTGGGGGCGGTTCGGCGTATGTCACAGTCCAAAGAGGGACATATGAATACGACCTGCAGTAGGGAACAAGATCAAACTCACTGTCGAACCCCCTTTACCGGCACAAATCCTCTCTTAATCCACACAACTTATATGAATGATGAATATGATCAATGACTATGAAGATGAATATGATCAATGACTAGAATGATGAATATGATCAATGACTATGAATGATGATATGATCAATGATTATGAATGATGAAATATGATCTATGACTATGAATGATGATTTCAAGCAAAGATATGAACAAGAAAAGACTATGAGCATGTGATTTTCCCAAACTATACATTCATGCATCCATGTTAGCGTTGCATTCCTGACTAAGCATTAGGCTTATAGTTTAAACTTTATGATGTAGGTGACGAGTTTTCAGGTGAGAAACTCAAGGTTAATGAGGATGTCTAAGCTTGGTTGCTGGAGGATGCTCAGTGTGACAGTGAAGGCTGGATAGGCGATTAAGCTCCCTGGTTATGCTCATAGTAAGTTAGAAAAGTTTACGATGAACAGATGACTAAATAGGACAGAATTTCTTATAACAATGAGATTTGGATTTGAAGAGCTTGTCTTTAGAGTCTGAATACGATTTTAAGGATTAATGAATGGTTTGGTTTGTTTGAGTCTTCCAGCTATGCGTATTTTAGATGAGTTTATGATTTTTACTTTTGAGGTTTATGGTTACTAAGTTAGGAATCCGGTGAGTTGTGATATGTTCTATCGAATGAAGATGTTTGATGATTATAGTGTTTTACTGCCGTATGATAGAGCTGGATGAGGAAATCATCCGGCAGACGTCATCGCAAATGTAGTGTTTAGAGCCATCGGATGATGAAAGTGCTATTTTGGTCGTCTAGCGATCGGCAGATGTAGTGTTTTAACCAGCGATGATGAAAGTGCCTAGTTTGTCGCTCGCATCCGCAAGTGTAGTGTTTGTAAGAGCCAATCGATGATGAAGTGCTATTTTTGGTCGTCTACGATCGGCAGAATGTATGGTTACCATCGATGATGAAAGTGCTATTTAATTTTGGGTCCGTTCTAGTGATCGGCAGATTTATTGATAAGTCATCGGATGATGTAGACCCCTTAATTTCATCGATTATGTAAAGAGTTTCTTCTTCTCCACCGTGATGATAATAAAACCCCGGTTTTACTTTATATCGTCTAGTGACCGGATGATGTGAGTATTTTCCTTATTTGTTTAAAACTGTCAGAAATGTTTTAAACTCGGTCCACGTGAAGCAACATTTCCACCGTCAATGTATGGTACATCTTAACTTTCTAGTGAAGATGTTTCAGGACCCTGGCGATGTCCGTTAATTAAGTAGGCCGTGCAATATGCTCGTGACCAACAACACCCACCGGCGATGTCTATTCTGGGTTGATTAATCATAGAGGTCGCGTGGCGGAACAGCGTGGACATCGGTCGATGTGATCTATAACCTCTATCGGTGTATGCCAGATCAAAGAGATGTTTAAAAAAAAAAACACAAAGAGAGAAATAAGATGGAATAATATTACACATCATAAGAATGAAGTGTAAGGACTGAGAAATCAAATGATTAAGAATCACGAAATGAATTTGTGTGGCGATTTCGTGGTTTGGGTTCGTTACAGGAACACCTTTAAGAATAACCCCACCGACCTCGCCATCCTCATTAACTTTGATACCTCACCTATATCGTCGTCACCTCATCATAAGATTTACTACTATAAGTCTAATGCTTAGTAAGGAATGCAACTAACATTTACTCGTGAATGCACAGTAGAGACAACTCATATCATAGTTTCTTGTTCAATTTCGCTTTTTCTTGTTTGCCTTATTCGGATTCTTGTTCATACACTTTCATCATATGTATTAATAGAGTCTTTGTGGCCATGAAATTGTGGATGGACAGTGATTTGATCATATTCCTTTCCTGTGTTCCTTTTCATGTTCCCCGTCATTGGACGTGCGTTGCCGTCAATCCACCCCCAACCCTCACTTAATTCGTTTGCATCAGTTTCATTTTCATTCTCATCTCTGTGTTCATGGACATATAGGCTCATAAATCATTTTCATGTGCTTGAGAAGTAAATCATTGATGCATGACATGAATGTTCTTAAAATATCATCAACTAATGGAAATATCATGACTGGACAGTTGCCTTCATAGATCCTAATCAGAACATCACATAATATTAGTTAACTCAAACATCCGTAATATCATTCCAAGTCACAAACCATCTTACTAACTTAAAAACAACATCAAACACATAACTAATTTATACACCTGAAGATGTAAGGCCTAATGGCCAGGCAATTCTAATGCTTCCTTACTGGGCTCCGTTAGCAAATTCGTTCACTGTCACTCAAACCTCTTCACCACTGATATCATTTCACATCTCCGAGAGTCATATCGATGATCCTAATAAGTCTGAAATTCAAAGCTAGAACAGTCCAACTAAGGAGTTTCCTAGAATCTGTAGTTAAGTCATTCCCTAATCCTTAGTCTAGTTCTCTTGTTTGGCAGTCTGAAATCCTAAAAGCGAACAGCTAGTTCAACTAACGGTTAATCTGGAGTCGGTGTGAATAATGTCTAGATCGATTCGGAAACTGAAATTCTATCCGAAGATAAATGGTACTAATGTTACTTTGGACCATTGGAGAACCAACCCCAACACCAGCTGGAAACACAGACAACAAATACTGACAACTCCATTTTCTAACTCCTCCGCTTGAGCGTAGAGTAGCTGAGAAAAAGGGCAAGGAACCGGTCATCGGAGGAAGATACCTGGCGGCAAGAGTCGAGAGCTCGGGAGAAGAAAACGCTGAGGGAGAAGGTCGCTACAGTGAGGTTTTAAGAGTTTCCATTTCAAATTTATATCAACTACGTTCCTCGATTGAATTACCCCTTCCATCACACAAATAGAATCCAATAAGCTTGGCATTAAATTAACTACGCGATAAAGGTTCGCGTAAGAGGTGACCGTTGATTCCGTTTAGAGAAATCACCTGGCTGAAAATTTTTTGGTGTTACAATCTTATAATAAATCAGAAGATCATCGATGAAAACCACACGAACGTGTCTAGATATCCTTAACCGGCAGTTCATCAAATCCATAAACCTTGTAAGGGCATTAATAAGTCCAAAAGACCATACCAGAACTCCTAATGCCCGTAACCCTCGTTCGTAATGCCGTTTTCTGAATATCTTCCTTCCGGACCTTCAACTGATGCTAACCCAAAGCGTAGGTCGATCTTGGAAAACACCGAGCACCTTGCAGTTGATCAAACAATCATCTATCTGAGGGAGTGGATACTGAGTTCTTCACGGATCTTATGCATCTCCCTGAATAATCCACACTGGCATTCTAGGGTCCCGGGCTTTCTTCGTGAATAATGAACGGGCGCACCCCAGGGTGAAAGCTGGTCAATGAACCCTTATGTAGCACCCTCCTCAAGCTGAGTTTCAACTGTCTCGCAATTCAGCAGGTTTTTGTCAACACCACATTTTCATCTGTGAGTTTATTAACGAATTAACCTGTCCACCCTTAATTTTTGTACCTTGTGATTTAAATTTATACCCGAGTTGTTCCCAATTGTGTTAACTAGGTTGAGTGGCAAATTGCAAATTGGGTGGCTGTGATCGATATATAAAGGAATGGAACAAGTTTTTTAAATCTCCCACACATAACCACAACTGTAAACCGACCCTTTTCGTCCTTTCAACGATTTCCTATCCCGAGGCTCGTCGCTCCTCCTGCTGCCAGTATCCTTCTTTCGACGATCGTTGTCCCTGCCATTTCTCGATACTCTGAAAACGCTTGAGGTATTTAGACATGTAGTTTTCAGTTGTTTGTTAACTCTGTCCTTTTCGCTCTTGGTTGGGTTGGGGTTTCTCCAATGCCGAGGAGCAATAGCACCATTTAGAACCTGCTCGTGTAGTTGTAATGTCCGTTTTCCGAATCGATTCTGGACATGTTAATAGAACCAACCCTGATTAATCGTTAGTTTGACCTACTAGCTGTTTTGGTTTTGGGATTTCTGATTGCAACCAGAGACTAGACTAGGGATTCGGACTGACTTTAGTTATTAGATTTCTGTAGGATGTGACTTGTGATTGGTTTTAGGGTTTTGTTTTAACTACGTGATGGAAATGTTTTCGGTGAAAATAAGTTTGAAGAAAAGGAGTTCAAGTTGTTAAGGAAACCAGTAATTGAATGTGTAACGATTCCCGCCATTAGAAGGGACCTACATCACAAGGTCTAGGTAGAAACTGATACAAATGAGTAGATTTATTTAGCGTACTTACGTCTGTTCTTATGTAGATAATTTGACTTCATGGTATTGATTTCCATTTCCCCGTCGGATGAATGCACTATTTCTGTGGCTTGCTGATTTAAGTAGTTCTCCTGTTCATGCGATCAACGAAACGTTTTATGCATATGATAATGTTTTAAGAGCATGTTTTTCCTTATGAACAAGATAAATATAAAATTTATAATTTGCAACGTGGACATTAATCGCATGGTTGGGGTCTGGTTTTTGGCGTATTTCACTGTCCAAATTAATGACCATGATTACGCCCCGCAGGGCTACTAGACATCTCGTCACTTTCCACCCCCTTTAAACAACCCGGCATCAAATCCTCCATCGTAATTCCACACAGCGAACCTTAGCGATGAATATGATGATGAATATTCATGCTGAATATGAAATGATGAGCTGAATGAAATTCTGAACATGAATACGAACGATGAACAAGAACGAGACCTTGATATGAATTAATAAAGAAAAGATTCATGAGCATTTGTTTCTTAAACTAGCATTCATGCATACTTTTAGTTATTGCCTTCCTTACAAGCATTAGGCTTAATGTGTTTAGCGTATGATTAAGGACGAGCACAAGGTGACGAATCCCCTCCTGATGATTTGACATAGATGGTCGATGGTCGGAGCTCGTGGCGACGGCCGTGTCTTGGCTAGGCTAAAGAACCTATGGTTATCTTCAAGCATTTTGGGTATCGTGATTTAAGTTGATGAACACTGGGTATTTGAAGGATCTTAGGATGTATGTAGAAGTTTAATGTGTTGGAAATGTCGTAATGAATGTTGGTTGAAGTTGGGTGTTTGGATTAGGTTGGAAAATGTATTGGTTTTGGGTGATGTCTTAGGAAATTCTATGTTTAAGTTTAATATTTGAGTTGTGGAGCTGGATTGGTTATGATGATTTTTAGGTGTTTAAAACTTGAAGGTTATGCTCGTTTTTAGAACGATCCAAACGGTTTGTTTTATGAATTTTAAATAAGTGTTTGGGAACGTTTTTGGAAGTTTTGATGATTTATGTTCGAAGAATTTGGGGAATGATTTGGAGGTATTAGTTTCGGGAAAATTAGGATGAAATATGGGGAAAAGTCAAAAAGGGTCAAAATGATGTTTTTAGGTGGTTTTTGGGCGAGAAAGGACCCGAGCTGGGCCGATCGATCGGGCCGGGGGCGCGATCGGTCGCGGCCAGGGTGTTTTTGGATGAAGAAAGCCCGAGCCGGCCCGATCGGTCGGGCCCGGGGCGCGATCGATCGCGGCCGGGCACATGGGGGCGCGCGGGCGCGCGCGGGGGCGTGCAGCGTGCGCGCGCGCGGCTCCCAGCGAGCCCCACTTGTCCCCAAAATCATTTTTTTCAAAATTCAACTTTTCAAAACACGTTTTAACCCGACCTTTTCCGATACTTTTAAAACGTATTTTACGAGCGATCCCCATGTATTTTAAAGGATTTTAAGGGCGTAAAAAACCGAGTCGACATTTTTCCGAAAAAGGGTTTTTACCTCATTTCAATGAGTTAAAAGTTAACGAATTTATGCCCGTCATGTTTTAAGTTAACGTTAGGTTAATTAGGGTCGATTGAGGGTTGGTTTTAGAGTGTTAAGTAAAAATGAAAAATTTGCACGGAAAGTTCAGAGGGTTTAAAAGTCAAGATTACGTCATGGATAGTCCGTGGCGGCCCTGACCGGGTTGGGGTCGTCACATCTTGCATCCAACTCCAGGTGGAAAACGGCATAGGTTACTCTGTCCCCTTCCTCAACCTTTGCATACTTGAACATGTCTTCCATCTTCCGGATCCATTCCTCATATAAACAGGATCGAAACTCGACCATTGAATGTTGGGGGTCGAAGTCGGTGAAAACGCTCACCACCATGATCATGAGTTGCATTAGTACTAGAATTCGCTTGTTCTTCTCTAGCAGCCATCAGTTGTTCGATCTGGCGAGATTGGCGCATAACCAACTCTGTCAACTGAGCATGGCATTGCTATCCTCATTAGCCTCTCTTTGCTGACCTCTTACCATTTTGAGATTCCTAAACAAATATTCATAAATACATCTTAACATAATGACATTACCTAAAAACGTAAATACTTACAGTTGCTGGAGTGTACTCAGGTGCAATCTGTGCTGGGAGGCAGTCTGCAGAATCGATTTTAGAACCCGATTTTGCTTTGATACCATAATTGTAACGATCCTAGTTGGAGTTGCCACGTAATTCATGACCTTCTTAATCAATTAATTCTTACTTTCTGCACCTCGTTCATTATTAGTATTATTTTTTTTTAATACTTAGAACTTAAAACTTGACTCGCAGACCACAGATCATCTGACAAAACTAAACCATCCAAAACTCCACTCTTTCACAAATCTAACAACTCATTAGTTCACAGAATCAAGCAACGATGCTCGGTTATCAGATCCATGACATAATCGAGCAGAGAAGAAATGTCCTCAGATCACTCGACGTGATTCTGTTCGGGCTGCATGGGTTTACATGTAACGGCTGATAGGGTACACATCATCCGATCCGTGCACTTCGCGTGACTCATTAAACATCACACGACATTAGAAATACACTACATCGCCCGATCGCTAGACAACAAAATAACGTTTGCATCAATCGGTGACTCAAATACACTACATCTACCGATCACTAGATGACAAAATAACGTTTACATCATCCGGTGACTCAAATACACTACATCTACTGGTCACTAGACGACAAAATACATTTACATCATCCGGTGACTCAATACACTACATCTACGGGTCACTAGACAAAAAAATAACGTTTACATCATCCGGTGACTCAAATACACTACATCCACAGGTCACTAGACGACAAAATAACGTTTACATCATCCGGTGAGTAAAATACTCGACATCATCCGGTGAGCAAAATACTCGACATCATCCGGTGAGTAAAATACTCGACATCATCTGGTGAGTAAAATACTTGACATCATCCGGTGACGTCAGCCGGATGATACACTCATCCAGCTCATATCATTCAGCATTAAACACAATAATCATCAAACAACTACAACCAACAGGGGATGTCTCGACTCTCACAAATTTCAACTTGATAGACATAAACCTTAAACGAATAAATGTCATAGACTTGTTCAGGATACGTAAGCGGAAGACTCATATAAAACAGAATATCCTAGGTTCTTACAATCATCCTCAAACTCAGAAGTTGAATCAGAAAATTTCAGGTCCAAATTAAGATATGATCCTGTCCTACTTAGGCATCGGTTTTCTCATAAGTCTTACTGACATAAAATGAACATATCCATGGTCATAATCGCCATCCAGCCAAAGGATTGCACCCTGAACTGTAACACCCGAGTTAACGGCCAGGTGATTTTCCTAACTGTATTAACAGTCATGAATATTTAATCTTTACAGTTTAGGACTTATACCAAGAATAATTAATTTCATGTGGAATTAAACTAGGTTGGGTGGCAAAGTTGTCATAATGAGGGTGATGACCAATATATAAAGAAAAAGGAAATGTTTTAAACCTCACTTGAACCACTGTAGCCGACACCTTCCTTTTCGGCGATTTCTTTTCTCCCAAGCTCTTGCTCTCTGCTTTCGGCATACTCTCTTCGACGATCGGTTCTCTGACTACTCTGTGCCCGAGGTGTGCAATAGTCAATGTAGCTATCTGTTAGTTTGTTAGCCCTGTTTTCTACTCGGCATTGGAGTTTTGGATTTTCCAATGGCTGACTAATAATAAGAACATTTGAAATCTGAGAGTGGGAATGCTTTTATCAAATCGATTCTGGAAATTTAGAACAACCACCCCTGAGTAATCGATAATCGAATCTGTCTGTTCTGGATTTGGATTTCAAACTGCACAGGGTATTAGACTAAGGATTCGAGAATGACTTTAACTATTAAATCTAGGATAACTTGAGATTAGAACTATTAGGATTTTGTTTTAACTACTGCAATGTAAATGTTTTAGGTGAAGAAGTTTGAAGAGAAAGGAGCTCAAGTGCTAGGAAGACCAGGTAAGTGAATGTATTAAGATTTCCAGCTAATAGAGCCCTACATCGTGGGAGTACTAGGTTGTTTAGATGCCTAATGTTTACCTTATGATAATGAGCTTGTCTGCACTTGAAGGATTTATGTATGTTGTGAGTTATACTATTTGATGACCTGCTAGTGAATGTGAAGTTGTCTGCTCTGGTATGATCCTTGTCATAGTCTGATGAGTTAAAAGTTCTCATGTTCATGTATCATGAATGTTTCTCAAGCATAAGAAAATGTTTTAATGCATGTTTTTCCATGAACAGAATATGTATGTATATATGTATATATATATATATATATATAAGATTTATGCAACGTGGACTAAGTGAGGGTTGGGGGCAGTTCGGCGTATGTCACAGTCCAAAGAGGGACATATGAATACGACCCGCAGTAGGGAACAAGATCAAACTCACTGTTGAACCCCCTTTACCGGCACAAATCCTCTCTTAATCCACACAACTTATATGAATGATGAATATGATCAATGACTATGAATGATGAATATGATCAATGATTATGAATGATGAATATGATCAATGACTATGAATGATGAATATGATCTATGACTATGAATGATGATTTCAAGCAAAGATATGAACAAGAAAAAGACTTATGAGCATGTGATTTTCCCAAACTATACATTCATGCATCCATGTTAGCGTTGCATTCCTTACTAAGCATTAGGCTTATAGTTTAAACCTTATGATGTAGGTGATGAGTTTTCAGGTGAGAAACTCAAGGTTAATGTGACAGTGTGATAGTGAAGGCTGGATAGGCGATTAAGCTCCCTGGTTATGCTCATAGTAAGTTAGAAAAGTTTACGATGAACAGATGACTAAATAGAACAGAATTTCTTATAACAATGAGATTTGGATTTGAAGAGCTTGTCTTTAGAGTCTGAATACAATTTTAAGGATTAATGAATTGTTTGTTTTGTTTGAGTCTTCCGCTATGCGTATTTTAGATGAGTTTATGATTTTTACTCTTTGAGGTTTATGGTTACTAAGTTAGGAATCGGGTGAGTTGTGATATGTTCTATCGAATGAAGATGTTTGATGATTATAGTATTTTACTGCTGTATGATAGAAGCTGGATGAGGCAATCATCCGGCTAACGTCATCGGCAGATGTAGTGTTTAAGCCATCGGATGATGAAAGTGCTATTTTGTCGTCTAGCGATCGGCAGATGTAGTGTTTAAGCCATCGGATGATGAAAGTGCTATTTTGTCGTCTAGCGATCGGCAGATGTAGTGTTTAAGCCATCAGATGATGAAAGTGCTATTTTGTCGTCTAGCGATCGAAAGATGTAGTGTTTAAGCCATCGGATGATGAAAGTGCTATTTTGTCGTCTAGCGATCGGCAGATGTAGTGTTTAAGCCATCAGATGATGAAAGTGCTATTTTGTCGTCTAGTGATCGGCAGATGTAGTGTGATAAGTCACCGGATGATGTACCCTTATTTCATTGGATCGGTAAAGAGTTTCTCCACCGGATGATAGAAACACGGTTTTGTCGTCTAGTGACCGGATGATGTGAGTATTTTCTTATGTTTAAAGTCAGGAAATGTTTTAAATTGGTCACGTGAGCCACACATGTCCCCGGTCATGTAGGGTAAATATGAACATCTAGTGGAGAATGTTCAGGACCGGGCGATGTCTTTAATTAGGCACGTGCAATGCCCGTGACCACCGGCGGATGTCTATTGCTGGTTGAGATCAGAGATGTCGCGTGGCGGACACGTGGATCATCGGTCGATGTGAGTCTATAACTCTATCGGTGGATGCAGATCAAGAGATGTTTAAAAAAAAGAGAGAGAAAATAAGAGGGAATAATATTAACAATAATAATGAATGAAGTGTATGGAAGCAAGAATCAAATGATTAAGAGATCAAGAAATGAATTTGTGTGGCGATTCCGTTGGGGTCGTTACATTATGGTATCAGAGCAAAACCTGGGTTCTAAAACCTGATTCTGCAGACTGCCTTCCAGCACTGACTGTCACATGAGCACACTTCAGCAACTGTAAGTATTTATGATTTCAGTATATGTCATTAAGTTAAGATATATCTGTAATGATTTGTCTAGGAATCCCAAAATGGTTAGAGGTCAGCAGAGAGAGACCAATGAGGATAGCAATGCTATTGCTCAGTTGACAGAGTTGGTCATGCGCCAATCTCACCAGATCGAACGACTGATGACTGCTATAGAGGAACAAGGCAACTCCAGTGCTAATGCAACTCATGATCATGAGGGTGAGCGTTTCCACCGGCTTCGACCCCCGGTGTTTAATGGACATGTTTCAGATCCTATTTATGCTGAGGAGTGGGTTCGAAAGATAGAAGACATGTTTAAGTATGCAAAGGTTGATGAAGGAGATAAGGTCACCTATGCTGTCTTTCATTTGGAGTTAAGTGCAAGGCATTGGTGGGACTCGATCCAGAACACTGCTAATGCCGAAGCTATGACCTGGGAGATGTTCAAGACTGCTTTCTTTGACAAGTACTTCAATAGGACTGTTCGGGCCAACAAGAAGAAGGAGTTCATGAATCTGCGACAAACTGGCTCTGTGACAGATTACATATGCAAATTTGATGCTTTATCGCGGTTTGCTCCCCGTATGATTGAGGATGACGAGGACAAGATTTACCAATTTGTTCAAGGACTGAAACCGAGTCTGTACATGAAAGTGAAAACTGCTGGGATACACAATGTACCTTATAGGTGAAGTGACGGCTAAGGCCTTGGAGCTGGAAGAGGCAGAAATGACAGCATATGCACAGCGTGAGCAGCCAAGAAAACTCACGAAGGACACTCAGCCGCCGCCACGTCAGAACAAAGGTTGGCAGCCGCAACAGAACAGGGGACCACAGCAACAACAACAAGGTATAAAGAGACCCTTCAACCAGAATGATGACCAAGGAAAAGGGAAGAGGCCTGTGGCACCCTTATGCCCCACCTGTCAGAAGAACCACCCCGGCGAATGCAAGTTGCGTTCTGGCCGCTGTTTCAGATGTGACAAGGTTGGACATATAGTCAGAGACTGCCCCATGCTGCCAAATCCGAACCGTGCAAGGGTAGCACCTAGAGTCTATGCAATGATGGAGGATGAGGAAGCCGTGCAGCATACAGTCATAACAGGTACCACTATGATCTGTGGTTTTGCTGCTTACACACTTATAGATACGGGAGCCACGCACTCGTTTATATCAACTTTGTTTGTATGCCAACACAACTTAGAACTTTTACCAGCCGAAAGGCCATATGATATTATGTTACGATCAGGAAAGTCCCTACATTCTGAACAGATTGTTAAAGGTGATGTTGTGTCCTTAGGAAGTAAGAAACTATATGTAGAACTGATTGTAATTGACATGAAAGGGTATGAGGTGATATTAGGAATGGATTGGTTATTTATGCATTATGCCACAATAAGTTGTAGATCTGGGATGGTTGATTTTCGACCCCCAAATGGTGATCATTATTCCTTCCAAGCCATTCCTAAGATAAGCAAAATACCGATTATATCCTCACTAGAAATTTACCGGTTACTGAAAAATGGTTGTGAGAGTTACTTAGCTAGCATAATGGATGTTCGGGTGAAGAATAAGATAGAGTTACAAGATATCCCCATAGTCAGAGAGTTCCCTGAGGCGTTCTTAGATGATTTGCCAGGATTACCACCGGATAGAGAAATAGAGTTTGTAATAGATACGTACCTTGAGGCCTTACCCGTATCTAAGAATCCTTATCGGATGGCACCTGTTGAGTTAAAGGAGTTAAAAGTCCAGCTACAGAAATTAGTAGACAAAGGATTTATACGCCCTAGCAGTTCCCCTTGGGGTGTACCTGTCTTATTTGTCAAGAAGAAAAATGGTTCCCTTAGAATGTGCATAGACTATAGAGAGTTAAATAAGTTGACAATCAAGAATAAGTACCCCTTACCTTGGATTGATGATTTGTTTGACCAACTGCAAGGAGCAAAGGTATTTTCAAAAATAGATTTACGTTCGGGTTATTACCAACTGAAAGTTAAGGAATGAGATATACCAAAGACAGCCTTCAGAACCCGTTATGGACACTACGAATTCTTGGTCATGTCATTTGGACTGACCAATGCACCTGCAGCCTTTATGGACTTAATGAATTGAGTGTTTCGTGAGTATTTGGACAAATTTGTAATTGTGTTCATAGACGATATCCTGATATACTCACGGACAGAAGTTGACCATGCAGAGCATTTAAGAATAGTTTTGACAACATTGCAGGAGCACCAGCTTTATGCCAAATTGTCCAAGAGTGAATTTTGGTTGGACAAGGTTAATTTTCTTGGTCATGTAGTTTCTGCTAATCGCATATCAGTGGACCCGACCAAAATTCAGGCAGTAAAGGATTGGCATCAACCAAAGAACGCCAGTGAAGTCCGCAGTTTCCTTGGATTGGCAGGCTATTACAGAAAGTTCATCAAAGGATTTTCTATGATAGCTAAGCCCCTGACGAATTTGACAAAGAAGGACAATAAGTATTCTTGGACCGAAGCTTGTGAAGATAGCTTCCAGACATTGAAGGTGAAGTTAACAACAGCCCCAGTATTGACCCTTCCAACCGAAGAAGGAAAGTTTAGCGTATTTTGTGATGCATCAAAAGTTGGTTTGGGCTGTGTTTTGATGCAAGAAGGCAAAGTTGTAGCGTATGCCTCTAGGCAGTTAAAGAGTTATGAACAGAACTATCCCACCCATGATTTAGAATTAGCCGCTGTTGTTTTTGCCTTGAAGATATGGAGACACTATTTATATGGACAGCAGTATGAGGTGTTTTCTGACCATAAGAGTCTGAAGTACCTCTTTACACAAAAGGAATTGAACATGAGACAGAGGCGTTGGTTGGAATTTGTTAAGGATTACGACTTTGAGATCAAGTATCACCCGGGTAAGGCTAACTCTGTAGCTGACGCATTGAGCAGGATGTCATCAACAATGCAACCCGTTGTATCAACTATGTCTATACCTTTGAGGACAGAAGTTCAGAGGTTTGAATTGGAAATAGTTCCAGAGTTGTCAGCTTTGCTCGCAAATTTGACCATTCAACCGACGGTTCTGGAAAAGATCAAAGAGGCACAACAGAAGGACTCAGAGGAGAATAACAGTATGATGAACAAGGTGAAGGACACCACCACCGAGTTTAGTCATTCCAAGGATGGGATTCTGAAGTTTAGAAATAGATGGTATGTCCCTAATGATGAAGGATTACGTAAGCTAATCTTGGCTGAGGTGCATTCGTCTCCCTTTTCTGTGCATCCTGGAAGCACCAAGATGTATCGAGACCTGAAGTTACTCTATTGGTGGCCAAACTTAAAGAGAGATGTTGCTAAGTATGTAGAGTCATGTTTGGTTTGCCAACAAGTTAAAGCTGAGCACCAACGTCCAGGAGGTACCCTTCAGCCTCTACCTATTCCCTAGTGGAAGTGGGAACACATAGCTATGGATTTCGTCGTAGGATTGCCTAATACAACTAAGGGACATGATAGTATTTGGGTTGTGATTGATAGACTGACAAAATCAGCCCATTTCTTACAAGTAAGGACAACCTACTCGATGGACCAACTTGCTGATCTTTATGTCAAGAAGTTATTAGGTTGCATGGAATTCCTGCATCTATTGTCTCTGATCGTGACCCTAGGTTCTCCTCCCGGTTTTGAAAAGGTCTACAAGGCACACTTGGCACGAGGTTATCCTTCAGCACTGCTTTTCACCCGCAGACAGATGGTCAATCGGAAAGGACTATTCATATACTTGAAGATATGCTGAGGGCATGCGTGCTAGATTTCCAGTCATCCTGGAGTCGATACTTACCTTTGGTTGAGTTCTCCTACAATAACAGTTATCAGTCCACCATTGGCATGACACCTTATGAAGCACTGTATGGCAGGAAATGTAGATCACCCTTGTATTGGGATGAGGTTGGTGATGCAAAACTTCTAGGACCCGAACTTCTGCAGCAGATGTCTGAAAAGATTTCTGTTATTAGGAAGAGGATGGTGACTGCTTAGAGTCGACAGAAGAGTTATGCAGACCAAAGAAGAAGAGACCTTGAATTTGCTGTTGGTGATGAAGTTTTCCTGAAGGTTTCACCATTTAAAGGAGTACTAAGATTTGGCAGGAGAGGAAAGCTTAATCCACGATTTATTGGACTATTCCCTGTTTTGGCTAGAATCGGTAGTACAGCTTACAGACTGCAGTTGCCTCCATCATTGGATGAAGTTCATAATGTTTTCCATGTGTCAATAGTTAAGAAAATGTATACGGGACCCTACACAAGTTGTTAAACCAGTGGATTTTGAGATTGAGCCGACATTAACATATGAAGAGAACCAGTGCAGATATTGGAATCCGCAGTTAAGAATCTGAGGAACAAAGAGATTCCGTTGGTCAAAGTCTTATGGAAGAATCATGGCATTGAAGAAGCCACTTGGGAGCGACGACAAGACATGTTAGACAAGTATCCAGAATTATTTGTTTGATCAATTTTCGGGGACGAAAATTTTGTTTAAGGAGGGGTGGATGTAACACCCGAGTTAACGGCCAGGTGATTTTCCTAACTGTATTAACAGTCATGAATATTTGATCTTTACAGTTTAGGACTTATACCAAGAATAATTAATTTCATGTGGATTTAAACTAGGTTGGGTGGCAAAGTTGTAATAATGGAGGGTGATGACCAATATCTAAAGAAAAAGGAAATGTTTTAAACCTCACTTGAACCACTGTAGCCGACACCTTCCTTTTCGACGATTTATTCTCTCCCAAGCTCTTGCTCTCTGCTTTCGGCATACTCTCTTCGACGATCGGTTCTCAGACTACTCTATGCCCGAGGTATGCAATAGTAAATGTAGCTATCTATTAGTTTGTTAGCCCTGTTTTCTACTCGGCATTGGAGTTTTGGATTTTCCAATGGCCGACTAATAATAAGAACATTTGAAATCTGAGAGTGGGAATGCTTTTATCAAATCGATTATGAACATTTAGAACAACCACCCCTGAGTAATCGATAATCGAATCTGTCTGTTCTGGGATTTGGATTTCAAACTGCACAGGGTATTAGACTAAGGATTCGGGAATGACTTTAACTATTAAATCTTAGGATAACTTGAGATTAGAACTATTAGGATTTTTTTTTAACTTTTGCAATGTAAATGTTTTAGGTGAAGAAGTTTGAAGAGAAAAGAGCTCAAGTGCTAGGAAGACCAGGTAAGTGAATGTATTAAGATTTCCGGCTAATAGAGCCCGACATCGTGGGAGTACTAGGTTGTTTAGATGTCTAATGTTTACCTTATGATAATGAGCTGGTCTGCACTTGAAGGATTTATGTATGTTGTGAGTTATACTATTTGATGACCCGCTAGTGAATGTGAAGTTGTCTGCTCTGGTATGATCCTTGTCATAGTCTGATGAGTTAAAAGTTCTCATGTTCATGCATCATGAATGTTTCTCAAGCATAAGAAAATGTTTTAATCAAATGTTTAAGGCATGTTTTCCATGAAACAGAATATGTATGTATATATGTATATATATATATATAAGATTTATGCAACGTGGACTAAGTGAGGGTTGGGGGCGGTTCGGCGTATGTCACAGTCCAAAGAGGGACATATGAATACGACCCGCAGTAGGGAAACAAGATCAAACTCACTGTCGAACCCCCTTTACCGGCACAAATCCTCTCTTAATCCACACAACTTATATGAATGATGAATATGATCAATGACTATGAATGATGAATATGATCAATGACTATGAATGATGAATATGATCAATGACTATGAATGATGAATATGATCAATGATTATGAATGATGAATATGATCTATTACTATGAATGATGAATTTCAAGCAAAGATATGAACAAGAAAAAGACTTATTGAGCATGTGATTTTCCCAAACTATACCATTCAGCGTTGCATTCCTGACTAAGGCATTAGGCTTATAGTTTAAACTTATGATGGTAGGTGACGAGTTTTCAGGTGAGAAACTCAAGGTTAATGAGGATGTCTAAGCTTGGTTGCTGGAGGATGCTCAGTGTGACAGTGAAGGCTGGATAGGCGATTAAGCTCCCTGGTTATGCTCATAGTAAGTTAGAAAAGTTTACGATGAACAGATGACTAAATAGGAACAGAATTTCTTATAACAATGAGATTGGATTTGAAGAGCTTGTCTTTAGAGGCTGAATACGATTTTAAGGATTAATGAATGGTTTGTTTGTTTGAGTCTTCCGCTATGCGTATTTTAGATGAGTTATGATTTTTACTTTTTGAGGTTTATGGTTACTAAGTTAGGAATCCGGGTGAGTTGTGATATGTTCTATCGAATGCAGATGTAGTGTTTAAGCCATCGGATGATGAAAGTGCTATTTTGTCGTCTAGCGATCGGCAGATGTAGTGTTTAAGCCATCGGATGATGAAGTGCTATTTTGTCGTCTAGCGATCGGCAGATGTAGTGTTTAAGCCATCGGATGATGAAAGTGCTATTTTGTCGTCTAGCGATCGGCAGATGTAGTGTTTAAGCCATCGGATGATGAAAGTGCTATTTTGTCGTCTAGCGATCGGCAGATGTAGTGTTTAAGCCATCGGATGATGAAAGTGCTATTTTGTCGTCTAGCGATCGGCAGATGTAGTGTTTAAGCCATCGGATGATGAAGTGCTATTTTGTCGTCTAGCGATCGGCAGATGTAGTGTTTAAGCCATCGGATGATGAAAGTGCTATTTTGTCGTCTAGCGATCGGCAGATGTAGTGTTTAAGCCATCGGATGATGAAAGTGCTATTTTGTCGTCTAGCGATCGGCAGATGTAGTGTTTAAGCCATCGGATGATGAAAGTGCTATTTTGTCGTCTAGCGATCGGCAGATGTAGTGTTTAAGCCATCGGATGATGAAAGTGCTATTTTGTCGTCTAGCGATCGGCAGATGTAGTGTTAAGCCATCGGATGATGAAAGTGCTATTTTGTCGTCTAGTGATCGGCAGATGTAGTGTGATAAGTCATCGGATGATGTACCCTTATTTCATCGGATGATGTAAAGAGTTTCTCCACCGGATAATATAAACACGGTTTTATCGTCTAGTGACCGGATGATGTGAGTATTTTCTTATTGTTTAAAGTCAGGAAATGTTTTAAATCGGTCACGTGAAGCAAACATGTCCACCGATCAATGTAGGGTAAATATGAACATCTAGTGGAGAATGTTCAGGACCGGGCGATGTCTTTAATTAGGCACGTGCAATGCTCGTGACCACCGGGCGGATGTCTATTGCTGGTTGAGATCAGAGATGTCGCGTGGCGGACACGTGATCATCGGTCGATGTGAGTCTATAACTCTATCGGTGGATGCAGATCAAGAGATGTTTAAAAAAAACAAAGAGAGAAAATAAAGATGGAATAATATTAACAATAATAATGAATGAAGTGTATGGAAGCAAGAATCAAATGATTAAGAGATCAAGAAATGAATTTGTGTGGCGATTCCGTTGGGTGTCGTTACATGAACACCTTTAAGTAACCAAACTCGACATCCTCATTAACTTTGGAATCCTCACCTGATATCTCGTCACCTACATCATAAGATTTAAACTATAAGTCTAATGCTTAGTAAGGAATGCAACTAACATGTACTCGTGAATGCACAGTAGAGAGAAAATCATAATCATGTTCTTTTCATGCTCTTTTCTTGTTCCTTATTCGTATTCTTGTTCATCACTTTCATCATATGGATTAATAGAGGATTTGTGCCATGAAATGGGGATTGACAGTGATTTTGATCATATTCCCTTTCGGGTCCTTTTCATGGTCCCTCTTTGGACTGTGGCTTGCGTCAATCCACCCCCAACCCTCACTTAATCCGGTTGCATAAGTTTCATTTTCATTCTCATATCTTGTTCATGGAAAATATATGCTCATAAATCATTTTCATGTGCTTGAGAAGTAAATCATGATGCATGACATGAATGTTCTTAAATCATCAGACTATGGAAATATCATACTGGACAGTTGACTTCATAGACTCTATCAGAACATCACATAATATGGTTCTCAAACATCCGTAAATCATCCAAGTACAAACCATCTTACTAACTTAAAACAAACATCAAACACATAACTAATTTAGTACCCTTAAGATGTAAGGCCCTAATGGCCAGGAATCTTAATGCATTCACTTACTTGGCTTCCTTAGCAAAGTCGTGCACTACACTTCAAACCTCTTCACCTGATATCATTTCACATCTCAGAGTCAATATAGATCCTAAATATTCTGAAATCAAAGCTAGAACAGTCCTAACTAAATGTTATCCTAGAATCTGTAGTTAAAGTCATTCCCGAATCCCTTAGTCTAGTTCTCTGTGTGCAGTCTGAAATCCTAAAATCGAAACAGCTAGGTTCAACTAACGATTAATCTGAGTCGGTGTGATAAATGTCTAGAATCGATTCGGAATGACATTGCTAAATCCAGAATATAAATGGTACTAATGTTACTTGGCCATTGGAGAACCAAACCCCAACACCAAGCTGGAAACAGAGCCTAACAAATAACTGACAACTACATTGTCTAACTCATACCTTGAGCGTAGAGTAGCTGAGAAAAGGCAAAGGAACCGGTCATCGGAGGACGGATGACTGGCAGGCAGAGAGCGAGAGCTCGGGAGAGAAAATCGCTGAAGGGAGAATGTCGGCTACAGTGAGGTTTAAGGTTTCCATTTCAAATTTATATCAACTAAGTTCCTCATTAATTACCACACTTCCATCACACAAATAGAATCCAATAAGCTTTGGCATTAAAATTAACTAAATAAAAGGTCGAGTAAAGAGGTGACCGTTGATTCCGTTAAGAAAATCACCTGGCTGAAAATTTTGGGTGTTACAATCTTAGAATAAATCAGAAAATCATCGATGAAAACCACAACGAACTTGTCTAGATAATCCTTGAAGACGCAGTTCATCAAATCCATAAACGCTGTAAGGGCATTAATAAGTCCAAAAGACATAACAAGGAACTCATAATGCCCGTACCTCGTTCGTAATGCCGTTTTCTGAATATCTTCCTTCCGGACCTTCAACTGATAGTAACCCAAGCGTAGGTCGATCTTGGAAAACACTCGAGCACCTTGCAGTTGATCAAACAAATCATCTATCTGAGGTAGTGGATACTGATTCTTCACTGTAAGCTTATTCAGCTCCCTGTAATCCACACACATTCTGAGGGTCCCGTCTTTCTTCTTGACAAATAGAACGGGCGCACCCCAGGGTGAAAAGCTGGGTCAGATGAAACCCTTATGTAGCAACTCCTCAAGCTGAGTTTTCAACTCTCTCAATTCAGCAGGTGTTGTAACACCCGACATTTTCAGTCAGGTGATTTTATTAACGGAATTAACTGTCACCCTTATTTTTGGACCTTTTGATTTAAATTTAATACCAAGATTTGTTCCAAATTGTGTGAACTAGGTTGAGTGGCAAAATTGAAATTAGGGTGGGCTGTGATCGATATATAAAGGAGATGGAAAGTTTTTAAATCTCACCAATACCACTGTAGCCGACACTTTCTCCTTTCAGCGATTTCCTCTCCCGAGCTCTCGCTCTCTGCCTGCCAGTAATCCTTCTTTCGACGATCGGTTCCCTTGCCATTTCTCGGATACTCTACGCTTGAGGTATGGATTAGACAATGTAGTTGTCAGTTAGTTGTTAAACTCTGTCTTTCAGCTTGGTGTTGGAGTTTGGTTTCTCCAATGGCCGAGGAGCAATAGCACCATTTATAACCTGGATTTTGCAATGTCATTTTCGAATCGATTCTGGACATTTAATATAACCAACCCTGATTAATCGTTAGTTGGACCTAGCTGTTTTGGTTTTGGATTTCTGATTGCACACAGAGAACTAGACTAGGGGATTCGGGAATGACTTTAGTTATTAGATTCTAGGATGACTTGTGATTGGGACTTTTAGGGTTTTGTTTTAACTACTGTGATGTGAAATGTTTTAGGTGAAGAAGTTTGAAGAAAAGGAGTTCAAGTTGTTAAGGAAACCAGGTAAGTGAATGTGTAAGATTCCCGGCCATTAGGGCCCTACATCACAAGGATGCTAGGTAGAAACTGATACAATGATTAGAATTTATTTAAGCTACTGTCTGTTACTTATGTAGATATTTGACTTAATGGTATGATTTCCCGTCGGATGAATGCACTATTCTGTGACTTGATGAGTTAGGAGTTCTCATGTTCATGCATCACGAACGTTTTATGCATATGATAATGTTTTAAGAGCATGTTTTCCTTATGAACAAGATAAGAATATAAAATTTATGCAACGTGAATTAAGCGAGGGTTGGGGGTGGTTTGGCGTATGTCACTGTCCAAAAGGAAGGACCATGATTACGACCCGCAAGGGACTATGTACACTCTCACTGTCAACCCCCTTTACCGGCACAAATCCTCTCTTAATTCACACAACCTGAACGATGAATATGAATGATGAATATGAATGATGAATATGAATGATGAGCATGAATGATAATTATGAACGATGAATACGAACGATGAACAAGAACGAAGACCTTGAGTATGAATATGAATAAGAAAAGATTCATGAGCATTTGTTTCTTAAAATGAGCATTCATGCATACTTGTTAGTATTGCATTCCTTACTAAGCATTAGGCTTATAGTTTAAACCTTATGATGTAGGTGACGAGTTTTCAGGTGAGGATCTCAAAGTTAATAAAGATGTCTAAGTTTGGTTGCTGGAAGGTGTTCAGGGAGCAATTATGTGGCTGGATGGCGAACAAGACCCCCTGGTTAATGCTCTAATGATTTTAGTGATGAATATGAATATGGAAGTATAAGTAGGATGAGATTATATCTTAACATTGAGCTTCAAAATTGTCTGATTTAACTACTGAGTCTGGGGATGATTTTAAAGATATGGAAAGAGTTACTTTAACTAAGTCTTCCGTTATAAGAATTTTTGGATGAGTCTCTGATTTTCATACATATGAGTGTTGAGTTAATGTGGTTTGAAGCCTGTTAAGAGTTTGCATCCACCGATAGATGTTCCCTATCGGAAGATGTTAAGAGTTTGCATCTACCGACGGATGATTTCTATCGGAAGATGTATTAAATGAACACGTGAATTGCACATGTCTATCGGTAGGTGTAAGGTATTTCAAATACCGGATGATATAAGAGCTATTTTGTAGTCTAGCGATCGGTAGATGTAAGGTATTTTAAATACCGGATGATATAAGTGATGTTTTGTCGTCTAGCGATCGGTAGATGTAATGTGATTCAATACCGGATGATGTAGATTTTCACTACCGGCAGAAGCAAACTCTGTGCTTGTCGTTTAGCGATCGGCAGGAGTAAGTGAATGAGTATTGAGTCCTATCGTTTTATGATCGGTAGTTGTGAGTTATTTCTCTGTCGGTAGATGCAGTTTAAGTGTTGAAACTCCTGCTCATCGGCTGATGCTTTTTGCACTGCTCGCCGGCAGATGTGTAATAGATTTCATTGCTGAGTGATGTCTTGAGCCGAGTTATATTTGTTTTAAAAAATATATATAATAAAAATACAATGGAGTATAGTTTAAATAAAATTAGTAAGGATATATGGATAAGTCTAAAAGAGTCACGGTTTATTCTCGGCCCTTACTGGGGTCGTTATAGGTGTGATGACCCGAATATGCACGTATGGGTACGATGGCTGCACGAACCAGAACCCGGATGGCGGTACGTCCGCGTGGGCGAACCGGAAGGTGACAGGTCGTAAAAAGGGGGTCGTCACAATCCCGCATCGCTTGGGGAAGTATGTGGAAATGAAACATAGGTAAAGAGACCCTCCCAAGATAGCAAGACGCGTTTTGGAGCACAATTGGCAACGGATCCCGTAAGAACTCTGAAGTTAAAAGTGCTTCGGCGAGAGCAATTCCAGGTTGAGTGACCGACTGGGAAGTTCTCGCCAAACAAAGCCGTGAGGGGAGGATATTGGGGTACGACCCAATCCCCAGAGCGGACAATATCTTGCTGGGAAAAGGGGTCGTTACAGCAAGCGCCAATCTATATGGATTCTTAGACACTGGCGCGGAGCTCGGATATACATCAATGATAAATTCGATCTCCCTGTCCAGCGGTAATCCAGGAAGATCATCAAGGAATATCTCAAAGAATTCTCTGACTATAGGAATGTCACTCGGCTTTACTCCACTGAGCAACTGAGTATCAACTATTGTGGCCAAATAAATACAGCACTCACTTTTAAGCTGCTCGTTGACCTTATGGAGTAGGAAATAGGCGATCCACTCAATTTGTTCATCGCCTGATAAGAAAACTCGGCTTTACCTGGGGTTTGAAAGGTCACAATCCCGGATCGACAATCGATGGTGGTGAAATGCTGTGAAAGCCAGTCCATCCCTAAGATAAGATCGTAGATCTCTATGCCCATAACAATCAGGCGAGCATAGATGGTACTATTCCCAACCGAGACAATATTGCCCTGGACAACATGACCTGACTGCATACGTTCTCCTGAAGGTAGCATCACACTATATTTGCATTCTGCTAACTCAAGCACCAGCTTCAGTCTAGACACACAAGCAGTGGAAACAAAGGAGTGCGTAGCCCCCGTGTCTATCAAGGAAAATACAGCCACACCCATAATCAATACAGTACCTGCTATCATGGAAGCCTGAGCCTCGTCGTCAATATCACCAGGCTCGATAAAGACAAAGATCCTAGGTACGACTCTCCTCTGATCTCCTCCCAACTGATCTCGGCTCGGCTTTGGGCAATCTCTGACAAAATGACCGACTTCACCACATCTATAACATTTGTTAGCGCCCACCCGGCACTCTCCACTGTGTTCCCTCTGACATTTAGGGCACCATGGTATCTAGGAAGCCCCCTCTACTTGCTTGCCTTTTCCCCGATCATTGCCTCCCTCTAAAGGCCTCTCCACGCCTCTCTGTTGCGGCTGGGGTTGTTGTACTTTTGGTTGCCAACCTCGGTTCTGTGTCTGATGACGGATCTCACGAAAGAATCCCCTAGCTGGCTCCCTCGGCTTAACACAAGTCGCCCTGGCAGCCTCGAAGTCCAGAGCTCTAGCTGCGATGTCTGAATAGGGCACATCTATGATTCCCGATACAACCATGTTTATCCGGATCTCAGGGTTCAGCCCCTCCATAAACTGGTGCACCTTGTCTTCGTTATCACTTACTAGGTGCGGTGCAAATCTCAATAGGGCTTCAAACTTCCTTATATAATCCGCAACCAAACCTACATTTTTCAGCTGCATAAACTCATTCCTCTTCGCCACTCTCACAGTGCGGCTGAAATACTTGTCGAAGAATACGGTCTTGATCAGCTCTCAAGTCATAACTGATACATCTGTTGTTAATTTGATCGAATCCCACCAAAAACAAGCGTCCAACGCCAAATGAAAGGCGACATAGGCCACCTTACTCCCGTTCTCTACCTTCGCATACCCAAGCATGTCTCCATCGTTCGGATCCACTCCTCGGCTAAAGTGGGGTTCGATGATTGTCCGTTCAATATCGGAGGTTGTAGCTTCTGGAATCTCTCCATACCCCGATGGTTCGGAACGACTACCTCTCGGGCTTGACGATCCTCTCGATTTACCAAACGCTCGATTTGTTGTGTCTGCCTGTCCATATGCTGGGGCTGACGGTCCAACAAGTCCGTAAGTCAGTCGAGAGCCTCGTCTCTAGGATCTTTTCCTCGAACCATCTTATATATATCCTATAAAAGTTAAAACAAGTAATACTAAGAAACCGAAATCAAATAAAGCTCTTAAACATACTTACAGTTGAAGAAGGACGTCCGTGTAGTGGCATGCGTAGTCGAGCAGTCTACAGAACCGATTTTAAAACTCGTGGGCTCTGACACCATAAATTGTAGCGACCCTAACACTGTACCCTTATTTTCCCATAATATTTTGTTTTATCCTTAAATACTAAATAAATTTAATTACGTTTAAACGAAATTTAAATCATTGGAGATCGTTTGAAATCTAAATTTAAAATCGTTAAAAAAACCATTAAAATACAAGTTAAAACAATTATAAAAACAAATTAAAACAATAAAAACCATCGACCAATGCACAGAGGGGCAGAAGGGACATTTGTCCCAAAATCAATAGGGGCGATCGATCGCCCAAAACAGACGATCGATCACCAATGAAGAAAAACTGAGAGGCGATCGATCGCCCCTGCGATCAATCGCCAGGCGATCGATCGCCCCCCCTTGGGCGATCGATCGCCATGCTCCCTGGATTTTTCCAGGGACTGGCGATCCATTATGGCGATCGATCTCCAAGTTCTCTGGAAATCTAATTTCCAGAGAACTTGCATCGCTCCCTTTCCTTCCCTTTCATCTTCATCAATTCTCTCAAACACATTTCATCATAACATACACTCTTACCACATAAACACACTAAAACTTCAATATAAACCACTCCACAAACATGTAACATACAATCGCTCAAACCTCACCCCAAAGTAAACAACTCAAAACATATTTAAAACATAAACCGATTTCATAAAAACGAACCGCGTGGATCCGTTTAAAACTTAACATTTCCTCCTGTTCAAAATCACCAAGCGGTTTATAAAATAGTTTCAAAAACGTTTCAAAACATCAAAACATAAACCTGTCAACTATCTAGAACCAAACATCCTAAAATGTTTCTAACTATACAATAATCCACCATCAACCCATTACGCCCAAAACCCTCAAAATACCTAACTGTTACCCCCACGGGTCAAAATACGCGTCAACTGCCCATGCCCACACCCGTAGCCGTTCTTCTTCAACCATCCTGTACATCGGGTGAAGGAACGTCGTCCTCACCTGTTTCAAAATCACCTACACCATACAAACAACTATGAGCTAAAGGCTAAGTAAGTTTCGTAAATGCAAATGCATGCTGTGCAAATGAAGTTCAAAATCATGCAACGTTTTCTTATAATTTCATCGCAAGCAGAATATCACCGAGGTCTCAGCCTATTAGATGGAGAGGACACGTCCCGCAATTGGACAACCCTCTCCACCTAACCGGGGGGGTACACGCTTACATCCGTATACAGCCGTGCTTGAGCCACACCTCGCTGACCAGATAACAGATTACGTAGATTCATTTCGTTCGTTCATTTCATTTTTTTAAACACTTGCAGAAATCCGTTTTCATGCTATTTTAAAAGACGTTATGCATGAACAATTAAATGCATAAAGTAAACAGACATCGAGACAATAAAACATAACCTATAAAATAACTAATCCTAACTATCCAACCAAAACATTTAAGCACACAAAACTCCAATGATCCTCGATGCGACCTCGACGTACGGTGTAGGCCAATCGGCCATAGTAAGTCACGAGAACTTACCTCGTGCGCGTTGAACTTCAAGCTCCGTCCACGAGCGTTGTTCACCTAGGCAAATTCACAATATTATCATTAAAACGCGTTTAAACCTTAAACGTCCAAATTAACGAAATCCTTAACTAAGGAAATTTCTAAAATTCTAACTTAACTAATCGAGCCATTTTATCAACAATTAACGCTCAATACCTCGAAACAACCATTAACGAGTTTTTTTTTCAAAACCCCTAAAAATCTCAAACTTTAACATTTCTCACAAATAGACTTAACTTCGTCCAATAACGTTCAATACGTCCCTTATATTTACAACTACGGTAAACCTATCAATTTCAAACCCCAAATCACGTTTTTAATAAAACCCTAAACGAAAACCCTAACATTAAACGACACAAAATCTACGAATAAACTTTCCAAAACCATAGAACCTTACCTAGAGCGTCGATTGGAGGGGAAAACGCGAAGAAAACAAGTCGATCGGAGAGGAGATCGATCGCCGGCGTGAGGAATCGCCGTGGAAGAAAATGTCGTCGTGAAGAGAGGAGAGAAAATAAGAAAGAAATCGTGAAGTGTTGCTGGAGAAGAAGAAGACTTTGTTTTTTAATTAAAACTTGACTTGACAAATTACTTTTTTGCCCTTCTTGTTTGTTTCGTCCTTCGTTTCGTTAATTAGCTAACGATTCGATTTCTCCTAATTCTATTATTTTACCAATAAATCCAACTCATTGTTAGAGTCCTTTTAAAACTGTCTGTTCGCAATTCGGATCTCGTTCACTATTTTTACCAAAGTATCATTTATATTACGATAAACGTAATTCCCGTAAAATTAGCGTTACAACTCCTAAAATTCCTGAAATTTTCATAAAATTCATATTAATTATTAGGATCATAATAACGCTTTCTTTTCAAGAAACCGACTTAATTTAATATAATTACAAAAATACCATTATTCACATATATTATAAAAATCCCGTAAATCCTGGTGTTACAGATGGCCATCGGGAATTTGTCCTTAATGGTAAGAGCATTGAGCTGCCTGTAGTCCACGCAGAAACGCCACTGCCCGTCTTTCTTCTTGACCAGCAAGACCGGCGAAGCAAACAAACTATTTTTGGGGACAATTATGCCGTCTCGGAGCATTTCCTGGACAAGTGTTTCTATCTCTGTCTTCTGCGAGAATGGGCATCTATAAGGTGCAATTCGGAAAGGTCGGGCGTCGGGGTGGAGCGGAATTCAATGGTCGTGACTTCTTCTGGTGGCAAACCTGACAGTTGGGCGAAGACGTCGGCAAATTCGTGGACGACTGCTTGCACACTTTCCGGCGCTGGTAAGGTGGGTTCAGGTTCCATAAGTCGAAGTTGGGCGATAAAACCATTTGGTTGTTTCTTCCACAGCGAGCTCAGCGCGTTCGGGTTGGACTCCGGCCTTGAATCAGCGAGGTCAGCATAAGGTATACGAAGAGGATTCCCCTCGTACTAGATCAATATTTACCGACGAGGCGGGTCAAAAGTTACTGGGCTGTGGGCTGCGATCCAGTCGATGCCCAATATTAAATTACTGCCCCCGAAGGTCAGTGTTCGCAGAGGGTAAGTAAATGGAAGTCCCAACATCTTCCACGTCACGGGTTCGGATAACGCCTTACTTCGCAGCTTATCGCCGTTGGCCACCACCACGTCGGCTGTCAATCCCGGTTCCGTCGAAAGCAGAAATGAGCTGCCAGCCTTTCGTCAATAAAGCTGTTGGTACTGCAACTGTCGATGAGAATAGAAATATTTTGGTGACCGAGCTGCCCGGAGATGCGTACGGTGGAGTTCGTCGTGTGGCCAATGAGAGCGTGAAGAGAGACTTCTAAGGGAACGGGATCTGGAATGCCATCTGGGTTGTCTTCTGCCGAGGATGGTTCCTCTTCAGCCTCCTCAGCATCGACTGGGTCGATGACGAGTAAGTTCAATGCCCGATTCTTGCAAATATGTCCGGCAAAATACTTTTCGTCACATTTAAAACATAGGCCCAATTTCCATTTAAGTTGGAGGTCCGATTGCGGTACTCTCTACAGCCTGACTGGTCTTGTATTCTCAGCATCGCCAGGAACGTAGTTAGGTGGGGAAACTCTAGGGCTGTCGGTCCACTTCGGATATAGAGGTTGACGTATTTGTCTCCACCCTTTGTGTAATACCCCTAGTACAGTTTCCTGAAGGCTGGCCACCTCAATTGATTGTTCCAGGGTCGAGGATCGGGTGATTTTCACCATCGCTCGGATTTCCTCCTTCAGCCCACTGGCGAAACCTGCAATCCAGAAAGTCTCTGGCATTTCTGGTAGGTAAGGCTATGCTTGGGCTTTCAAGTCCTCAAACTTCTCTAAGTAATCCGAAACCGTCCCCGTCTGAGTGAGTTTACTGAGCGATTCCAGTATGTCTTCTCCCGGTTTAGCAGAAAAACGCTTACAGAGCGCTGATGTAAACTGTCTCTAGGTAACATTGGTTCTAGTAACTATCCACCCTTGGAACCATACGTCTGCTTTCTCTCGCAAGTAAAATTCTGCTAGTTCCAATTTCTGGTGCTCAGCTGTGCGGTGTAAGTCAAAGAAACGATCTGCCTTGCGTACCCATTCCCGAGGATTATCACCAGTGAAATAAGGAAGTTCAAGTTTCGGTAGTCTCACTATCTGCTGGTCCTGACGCGGGAATTCAACAGGAGATGGCGGATAGAATGGTAATCGGGTAGGAGGATTATGCCATGGATTCCATGGGTGTGGCAACTGATTTGGGGGTACGGAAATGTTTTGGCAGGGACTATTTGGAACTGGGGTGCTAGAGGAGGGTAATGAAGACTCACCCTTCTTCAGCGGATGTTGCCATTGTAACGACCCTAACACTGTACCCTTATTTACCCTTAATTAACGTACAAATTTTTCATTTTTTCCTTTATTCTTAGCGTTTATGCGAAAACGATTTGAAAACAATTTAAAATCAATTTACTAAACATTTAAACAAATAAAAAATTAATTAAACCTTTCGGCACAGTTATATCAATACGCCTTTCGGCACAGTTATATCAATACGCCTTTCGGCACAGTTATATCAATACGCCTTTCGGCACAGTTATATCAATACGCCTTTCGGCACAGTTATATCAATACGCCTTTCGGCCAATACAATACGCCTTTCGGCACAGTTATATCAATACGCCTTTCGGCACAGTTATATCAATACGCCTTTCGGCACAGTTATATCAATACGCCTTTCGGCACAGTTATATCAATACGCCTTTCGGCACAGTTATATCAATACGCCTTTCGGCACAGTTATATCAATACGCCTTTCGGCACAGTTATATCAATACGCCTTTCGGCACAGTTATATCAATACGCCTTTCGGCACAGTTATATCAATACGCCTTTCGGCACAGTTATATCAATACGCCTTTCGGCACAGTTATATCAATACGCCTTTCGGCACAGTTATATCAATACGCCTTTCGGCACAGTTATATCAATACGCCTTTCGGCACAGTTATATCAATACGCCTTTCGGCACAGTTATATCAATACGCCTTTCGGCACAGTTATATCAATACGCCTTTCGGCACAGTTATATCAATACGCCTTTCGGCACAGTTATATCAATACGCCTTTCGGCCAATACAATACGCCTTTCGGCACAGTTATATCAATACGCCTTTCGGCACAGTTATATCAATACGCCTTTCGGCACAGTTATATCAATACGCCTTTCGGCACAGTTATATCAATACGCCTTTCGGCACAGTTATATCAATACGCCTTTCGGCCAATACAATACGCCTTTCGGCACAGTTATATCAATACGCCTTTCGGCACAGTTATATCAATACGCCTTTCGGCACAGTTATATCAATACGCCTTTCGGCACAGTTATATCAATACGCCTTTCGGCACAGTTATATCAATACGCCTTTCGGCACAGTTATATCAATACGCCTTTCGGCACAGTTATATCAATACGCCTTTCGGCACAGTTATATCAATACGCCTTTCGGCACAGTTATATCAATACGCCTTTCGGCACAGTTATATCAATACGCCTTTCGGCACAGTTATATCAATACGCCTTTCGGCACAGTTATATCAATACGCCTTTCGGCCAATACAATACGCCTTTCGGCACAGTTATATCAATACGCCTTTCGGCACAGTTATATCAATACGCCTTTCGGCACAGTTATATCAATACGCCTTTCGGCACAGTTATATCAATACGCCTTTCGGCACAGTTATATCAATACGCCTTTCGGCACAGTTATATCAATACGCCTTTCGGCACAGTTATATCAATACGCCTTTCGGCACAGTTATATCAATACGCCTTTCGGCCAATACAATACGCCTTTCGGCACAGTTATATCAATACGCCTTTCGGCACAGTTATATCAATACGCCTTTCGGCACAGTTATATCAATACGCCTTTCGGCACAGTTATATCAATACGCCTTTCGGCACAGTTATATCAATACGCCTTTCGGCACAGTTATATCAATACGCCTTTCGGCACAGTTATATCAATACGCCTTTCGGCACAGTTATATCAATACGCCTTTCGGCACAGTTATATCAATACGCCTTTCGGCCAATACAATACGCCTTTCGGCCAATACAATACGCCTTTCGGCACAGTTATATCAATACGCCTTTCGGCCAATACAATACGCCTTTCGGCACAGTTATATCAATACGCCTTTCGGCACAGTTATATCAATACGCCTTTCGGCCAATACAATACGCCTTTCGGCACAGTTATATCAATACGCCTTTCGGCACAGTTATATCAATACGCCTTTCGGCACAGTTATATCAATACGCCTTTCGGCACAGTTATATCAATACGCCTTTCGGCACAGTTATATCAATACGCCTTTCGGCACAGTTATATCAATACGCCTTTCGGCACAGTTATATCAATACGCCTTTCGGCACAGTTATATCAATACGCCTTTCGGCACAGTTATATCAATACGCCTTTCGGCACAGTTATATCAATACGCCTTTCGGCACAGTTATATCAATACGCCTTTCGGCACAGTTATATCAATACGCCTTTCGGCACAGTTATATCAATACGCCTTTCGGCACAGTTATATCAATACGCCTTTCGGCACAGTTATATCAATACGCCTTTCGGCACAGTTATATCAATACGCCTTTCGGCACAGTTATATCAATACGCCTTTCGGCACAGTTATATCAATACGCCTTTCGGCACAGTTATATCAATACGCCTTTCGGCACAGTTATATCAATACGCCTTTCGGCACAGTTATATCAATACGCCTTTCGGCACAGTTATATCAATACGCCTTTCGGCACAGTTATATCAATACGCCTTTCGGCACAGTTATATCAATACGCCTTTCGGCACAGTTATATCAATACGCCTTTCGGCACAGTTATATCAATACGCCTTTCGGCACAGTTATATCAATACGCCTTTCGGCACAGTTATATCAATACGCCTTTCGGCACAGTTATATCAATACTATCAATACGCCTTTCGGCACAGTTATATCAATACGCCTTTCGGCACAGTTATATCAATATGCCTTTCGGCCAATACTATGCTCAATACGCCTTTCGGCCAATACAATACGCCTTTCGGCCAATACAATACGCCTTTCGGCCAATACACAATAAGCCTTACGGCCAATGATCAATAAGCCTTACGGCCGATGCAATGCTTTAACGTTATCTTTAAAAACTCTGTGCGAAGTTCTTTTTCATGTTTTTCTTTAAAACGAGGTGATGCGTGAACAGTTCAATATCTTACAATAAACAAGCAATAACATATACCATCAGGACTGTAAAGCATAACCTATAAACCTCTAGACCTAGCTACCCAACCGTAACAATTAAACATAAAGCATCTCCAAAATTCCTCGAGACGATTTGACGTACGGTGTAGGCCTATCGGCCAAATAAAATCACGAGAAGTTACCTCGTGTGCGCTGAAACTCTAGCTCCGTCCACGAGCGCTGTTTGTCTGTAGCAAAATACGATAATCGTAATTAAAACGAATTCGAACTAATAACGTCCAAATTTAACAAAAACCTTAACTAAGAAATTTTCCTAAAATCTTAACCTAACCAATCGAAGTATTTAAACAACGATTAACGCTCGATAATTTAAAATCATAATTAACGAGTTTTTCTAAAAACCCGAAAATTCCCAAATTTTAACATTTCTCTCAATTCACTCTAACTCCGTCCAATAACGTTCAATACGTCCTTTATATCGTCAATTACTATAAACCTATTAATTTTGGACCCTAATTTGGGTTCGGTAAAAACCGACCCGAAACTTCGAACGCGCATAACTTTCGCGTCGGTTATCGGAATCGAACGATTCCAGCGGCCACGCGCTCCTCTAATAACCTATTTTAACCTGTCAAAAGTAATTTTAAAACAAACGACCGTAGATAGGTCAAATGTCCAAAAACCCGAAACTGCCCTTAATCGAAAATTTCTCCCTTTCCAATTTTTCATCAAATTCAATCAATTTCCTCACCAATCAATCCCAATTAGCCTTAATTAGCCTAAATTAATCAAAAATACCGAATTACAATCAAAAACCCGAAGTGCCCTAAATCGGGAAAATTTCCCTTTTCGATTTTTTTATCGATTCACCTCCGATTCAACACCAATCAACTATCCTAACATCCAATTAGTATAATCCAAAGAGAATTTAAGGTTTTAAACCGGAAAACCCGAAATCCCCAATTCGGGATTCACTGAAATTCGCTCAAATTGAGCTCCTCACTGCCAATCAACCATAGCCGACGTTAAGCTCGGCCATTTGACGCTAAAAACGGCCAAAAGTGGCCGGAAATCAGAGCTCAATCGAGCTCGTCGTTCACGGCCCTAAATCGAACCGAAAACAGGGCAAGAAAATCGCCTTACCTGTCGATTCGTGCGCGGAGAAAGGCCGGACTATGCTCGCCGCCGTCGTCTGGCCTGAAAACGACGAGAAATCGCCGGCGTTGGCTGTCGGAAGGGGCGTCGCTCGTCTCTCGGTCGTCGGCTGTCGTCGGCTGTCGTCGGGTCGCGGTGAAGAACAGAATGGCTCGAAGCCATTCTGTTTTATTTTAACTAAAATTAAGATTTTAATTTTAATTTTTATTTTATTTCATTATTTATTTTAATTAGTTTATTTATTTATTGAACGTCACTACCTCTCGTGTTTTCAACCGTTTCGAATTTCTTATTTCGCCAATAAATCCAACTTATTATCTGGGTTCTATTAAAACTGTCTGTTCACAAATCGGACTTCGTTTACTATTTTTACTAAAACGTCCTTTATATTACGAAAAGCGTATTTACTCGGAATATATCGATATTATTCCGAAAATTCCCTAAATTTCTTAAAAATTCCTATTAATTGTTAGAATCGTCATGACGCTTTCTTTTTGTAAAACGGACCTGATTTGACATATTTACAAAAATGTCATCCAATAATATAATAATAATATTCTTAAAAATCCGTACGAGCCGGATATTACAGCCATGGTTCGGTTCCCATCGGTTGTTTTTGCCTCAGGTCAGGTTGGTTTTGAGAAATTTTGGTTAGTAAGGATAGTAGGGCCTCGTGTTTGACAGTTGAGTCTTGCCTAAAGGTGTTGAAGGAGTGATCGGAACGCTCCTGTTTAGTTTGCAATTCTTGGAAGGAACGCTCCTGTCGAACTTGCAGCTCCTGAAAATTGTGGTCCGACGAAGCTAACTGAGCAGCAATCTCTGAGAGGGCCTTTGTAGCTCCTGGTATCCCCCGGTAAGTTTCTTTAGCGTATCTTCATTCGATTTTGTTCGAGTCTCGGCCATTGCCGATCTTATGTCTCTGATACCACTGTTGTGGAATCCAGGGATTTCACAATGAAAATGGAAAAATTCTCTATATTACCAGTAAATGTCTACAACGAAAGGAAGAAAATGAAAGGAAAACAATAATAATGAAAACAGACAATTCTCTTCACACATTCTTCTCCAACCTTTCTTCTATTTATAATGCTATTCTCTCTAACAATATGGACACGTCGATATCCAGCTGTGTGCTACAGCTGCTAAGTGAGGTGGGCTTGGGCCCTCATTGGCTTAACGCGTCTGCTTCTCTTCTTCTTGGCAGCCCAACTGTGCAACTCATGGCCTAATCCATGACATCAAACTTCGTATCTTATTGATAATTTCATCCACTCTTTATTTGTATGTTTGAATACTTTCATTATCTTTCATGGTAAGATTATCAAAATCTCGCCAAAAATATTGAAGTTTGATAGGTTTTTTGATGAATCTTGAAATTTATTTTATAAAATCCCCCAGTAGCTTTAGATCTTCTAGAATTCATCACTCAAGAAAAGATCGTTTTACTTACCCCTTGTGAAATGAAAAATAGTGTTTTTTCATCTTTCTTCCCAAGCTCCTTGAATTTCTTTTGCTTTGCTCGCGTCCATGCGTTTCATCTTCTGGTGTTTCTGGCTCAATGAAACCATCATCTACTTGATCCAAAGATCTTGACTAATAAATAAAGTTCCCATTTGGATACTCTTAAAATTGTAATTTTCTCCCTCAAATATTGGTACGGAGTTTTGGGTGTAGTTGAAAATGTGGAGAAAAATGATGTTGACGCCATGGACTATGATTATGATAAAATAATTTTGAATAGAAAATTTAATTTGAATGGATTTGGCTCTGATGCGAAAAATGTTGGAAATTTAGACAGCTTGATTAATATTAATTATGAAATATTTTAGGAAAACTAATTTTTCTAAAATGATAGATCTTGGATATTTGAAAGAGATGCTTGGATTTTGTTTTCTCTCTTGAAGTTCAATTGAGTTGGTTCACAAAATGATTCAAAGGGAGTTATATATGCAAAACTTTTAGGTGCAATAACATGCGAAATGTTGAAACATAGTTTCAACATGTGTTTTTGACTAGGAACTAATTGAAAGAATTTTGAATTTCAACTCATTCAACTCACCTAATTTTTATTATGTGACAAAATAATTTGCCACTCATTCACATTATTTTTCTACCAATATTTTCCATTTCCAAATTATAATGAGATGAATAACTCATTTAAACAAGATCTTTGTACCTCAACACAACCTCAAACGTAGAATTTTACTCTAGAAGTCAATCTTATGATCAAGAAAGGCTCAAGGCAACAATAAAAACTGTACATCCACAGAGCAAAAGAGACGATGCCTTTTGTTTTTGTACTATACAAGATTTCTTTGTCAGAATAGGAATCTGTCTAAAACTAACACTTGTACAAATTGGTGAACTATCGGTCATTTTCTCTGTAGATTCAGGTTATCGAAGAAAGAAAGTAGATCTGCAGAAAAATGGAAAAGTTAAGGTAGTCTTGTTCGAGAATCGAACAAAAGGGTGTGGAGCTAACCGGTTCTTTCGTCTAGTCCGAGAAAAACTCCACTTCTTGCTTCGATCTGAGTCAACTCTGTTTTTATGGAAACTGTTTCCACTTTCCTTCTATTCCTTGCCGAACCCGTCATTCTCAGCAAACTGCTCGTCTCTGTCGGCATTATAATCTTCTCCTTCTTGATGAATTTTATTGCTCTTATCGAAAGAAAATGGAGTTTCTTCAGTGCCCTCAGAGAGTTTGCATATGCAGGAAGATGGGTTTTCATAAAACTCTCCATTTCCTTCACTGGGCTCGCCCATAAATCCAGTCTGCTTCGTTCGAACGCTAGAAGCGAAGCTTTCCCACGTCATGTTATTTCTTTCCTCGAATAATCTGTACAGTTTCTTACCATTTGGAAGTATTGTTGGTTTATGCCCAAAGTATCTCCTGCAACATGGAATTTTGGCCATTTGCAAAATTCTTAGTTAAAACTAAAACCAGAATGTTAAGTTTGTGAGCTGTTTGATGTTATCAAAACATGGTATTCTCATAGACTGAGCTACGAAATTCAAGAATTTACACACGTTTAAAAAGTCATGGCTTTACCGATTGAGAATAATGATAAATAATTCAACTTAAAAGTTTAAGGCTGTGGGATGAGCAGTGATTTAACACCGAAGTGCATAATTGTGCCATACCTTCTTCCTGCAAGCATTTTGGCCATGTTGCCATTGTTGTTCGTGGCAAAGACGTCGCTTTGGTCACAAACGACAAAGTCAAGTGCCGCCATGCGAGAAGAAAATGAGGAAAATTGAGCCAGCTCTTCTGGGCTAGATAGGCTCTCTTTTGAATGAATGTTGGGAAACAATGCTTTGAGAGGCTTCAACGTTTCTTCACCTCCATATATTTCGCCTGAAGCCACATAAATGTGAGTAGCACTACTAAAACCCAAAGCTCTTAGCATAACACCAACTTCCTCTGGAGTGAGTGGACATCTTCCATGTCTCCTTGCTTTTTCTGGATTGGTCGCCTGTATGTTTATGATGATGAAAATGAGTATGACGAAATTTACTTCTAGTTTCAGCAGAAACTAAGTTTAAACAATCAATCAACTTTAAAACAGTGAAAAATGCATGAAGCAGGAGACAGAGTAGGAGATTATTACGCGTAAACTCTTCCATCTTCTACGAATTTCTCCAAGTTCTGATCTCTCCTTTTCTCCTCCGCCATAATAGCACCCAGAGAAGGCCAGCATGTCAGGCTCAAATCTAGGCATACAAACAAACAATAAGCCTTCTTCAAACACATTAAATTATGACAAAATATCAAAGATTTTACCTCAAATGTAAGGCAATGAAATGCTTGCTTCTCACCCTCATCCTTTCTATCAATTTATTTCCAAATTCATTGATGGGATTTGTAAATCTTAAAGCATGGTAGTTGACTCTGCATCTCAGCTTCTGCAAATCGGTATCCAACCGATTGGAAAGCCTATAATCAAACTTTCCAAGCTGAACGACCTGAACGATACAAAGTACAAACGCAAGAACTTTCTCTTAAAATTTGGTGGTACCCGAATTTTAATTAGGCTAGGTTAGACTTACGTTGAAAATCTAATTAGATTTTTTTTTTTTTTTTTTTTTTATAAATTCATGTAAGTTAGAGTCACACTACTCGTTGTTGTATTTTCGATATTCATAGTAGATTTGTTTCTTTGCTGTTGCGTTTTTCTCGAAAGATTTTTTCATGTAAATCTGGTATCTCACGTCGTATTTTCTTTTTTGATTTCTCGTTCGATTTTTCAACAATTGGTATCAAAGGGAGGTTGAAGATTTTTTGAAAATCAAGTTTTGATTTATCGAAGGTATCGAACGATTTTACAAGTTTGTAATTTCGGTGCGTGAAATTTGTAATTTTTAGGAGAGAAAGAAATAATAATTAAAAAAAAAAATTGTTGTTGTTCTTGCTACAAATAAGAGCGAAGGAAGAAAAAAGATGAGCCCGAGAGTGAGGGCTCGACAGCGCAGGAAAGAGAAGAAGTTCCTCGCACGCTGCCGCTGATCAGTGAAGAAGCCTCTGTTGCTGCCACCGTCCGAGAGAGAGAGAGAGAGAAGACACGTCCGCCGTGCACCGTCTACCGTTGCCTGAGAGAGGAGTGCGTTGAGAGGAAACTCGCCGCAACCATCAAATCTGTTGTCGTCGACAAGCGCTCGTCTACACAAAGAGACGAGTTGCCGAATGCTGTTGTCGTGCGCACCAGAATCGTTCGACCACCGACGAACACGCAGTGAAGCCAACGGCAGCACTCCGACCAGTCACCAGAGCTTCGATCTGAAGCAGAGATTTGTGAACCGCATTCAGCTACTGCCCAAAAGGCTCTGTTTTGAACAACTGGTCAATTTCTTCTATCCATATCAATCAGAGAACCGGTTGCAGTTCAAAATAGATTGAAAGTTTCTGAATTGGTGTTCAGTTTTTGAACAATTTTTTTACAATTTGTGGCAGAAAATTTGATTTCTATGGAAGAGTACACTTGGGTTGATTTATGGATTTATTCTTATTTTTTGGGAGCTAATTTTGGTTGAGATATCATTTTTTTTTTCTACAAATATTTTGAATTGAATATTCGGTTGAAATCAGTTTTTGAGCGATGAGTTCGTTCAAGTTTGATATATTGTTATTGGATCGGAGCACCGAAGATTTCTTTATTGTGTACAATGAAGACGTCGTAAATCTCGCTTGTCAAAATACGAGTTAGGTGATCGAAGAAGAGAAAGGGGAAGAAGTCGCCTCGCCACATTCTGATCGAACAAAGCTCGCCGCCGAGCATTTAGAGAAAATAGAGAGTTTTCTTCAACAAAGAAAAACATGTCACTGCCTTTTCCATCTGCGAAGAAGAAGTAGAGAGAAGAAAACTCTAACGTGAAAGGGTTAGCCACTGTCGTCATTGTCGAGCAGCGAAGAGAGGAGAACTGCCGTGCGATTGAAAAAAAGGTTTACCGTCAGTGAAGAACAGTGAAGGTTCAAAGTAGGAACCCTAGTGTCAGCCCACATCTGCGAAGACACCGTCTACAGCCGTGACAAGAGAAGCGTACCCTGGAAGCCACTGAGAAAGTTTGTTGAAGAAGCCTGAGTAGTGGGCTGCTGAGCACTCTGTGAACTGAAGGTGTTCACTGTGTTACTGTGAACAGAGGCAGAGATGAGTCCAACAGCTGCAAGCCGAGAAGAGACTTTGGACGACCATCGAAGAGCTGAGTCAGAGAGGTGCGCTGTCGCCGTCCGATAAAAGAGGAGAACACCGAGGATACTCCGATCATGGAATTTCTTTGAAGATTTGGATGACAGCTTTGTGAGAAAATGTTTTTAAACCTGATCAGTATTAGTTGCTAAGATGGCATATCAGGGACATGTGTGGAAGAGGAAGATTTGAAAATTTGTTTCTTGCCCCAGAAATTCTTTGAAGATAGAGATTGTCAGAGTTCAGTGTTCTGGATTCATTTTGAGTTGGGCTGAGTAGCTCATTGGATCTCTAATGTGGAATTCGTATCAAGGTGGAAACTGTTAGAATTTGGTGTGACCTGAATTCTAATTGGATTAGGCTCATGTTGGGAATCTCATGAGGGTTTTGTTTTCTCTATAAACTCATGTAAGCTAGAATCACAAAACTCGCAGTTATATTTTCGATCTTCATAGTAGATTTATTTCTCTGCCCATGGTTTTTTCTCGAAAGGGTTTTTCAACATAAATCTGGTATCCCACATCGCATTTTCTTTTTCGATTTGTGGTTCGGTTTTTCAACAATATGCAACAGTCCCCTTAAATGTGATAGAAATCGGTATAAACTTACATGTTTTTTAATGAGAACAGGAAGAACATGGGTTATGTAGCGTTCTGGAGAACACTTTCTTGGTACACGCATGTGATGAGGACTCAAAGCTTTCCCTCCCTTCATCGGAAGTTCTTTGATTATTTTAACATCTTTTGATAGAAAAGACATAAACCAGTCCACATCAAATATTTCTTCGAACTTGCTGCATCTCAAAGCATGGTTCGTTATATAACTCGTAGATTTTATTGTTTTCACCGTCGAATGATTAAACTGACCTATTATCTTCCCAAAATGAATTTTGATCAAGCTTTGGAACAACGAGGGTGGCGTTCAGTATGTAAGCTGCAACAACACCATCCGTTATCTGCAGCCAAAAATCAGGAGAAAATCTCTGAGAAAAGCAATTTCAATATCAAAACTAAGCTAGATTAATCTGAAAACGGCTTGGCTTTTACCCCTGTTCTTTGTTGATTTAGACCTCCGCTTGTAGCAATCAGCAAGTATCGGTTGGGATGTGTTCTTGTGTCAGCAACTACATACATAAAACATAGCTTCCATTTAATCAATATTCCAAACGAAGTTGAGCAAAGAAGAGCATTGATAGTGGAAGAGCAATGAGAATTGACTATGGAGGTTGTGATTATACTAACAGGAAAACTTGTTGCTCCCATTACTGCACCCATAAAACATTGTCGATTGGTTAGTCCTCCACAGCTCGCCTTCTAATCTCCCTCCAGTTTGCTAAAGAATTCAAAGTCCACTATCTTGATTACAATTTAAAAATGTAAACCAGAAGAAAAAAAGAGTTCGAGTAAATCAATGAGAATTCAAAATCCGAAAATCAGCTGCCATGAAATTTCGTACAGGAATGTCAAGTGCTGACACAGAATATGAGTTGCGCTGCATGTCAACGCTTCGATTGTTCTGCACAGAAAATAAAGAAAAATAAAACACAAGAAAACGTATAATCTAGAAAGATAAAGGTACGGTGGGAGCGTGAAGTTACAGAACGTCGGAGTGCGAAGTGGAGGTGGCGAGGATGGTTGATGGGAGAGGAATCCAGAAGAGAGGCGGCGGCAAAGCAGAGCAACACGCAACCACATAAAGCTGAAAGAAGAGGAAAGAAGTGATAGTAGAATCTCCGGCGACCAACAAGAAGAGCGAAGAGAAGCTGAAGGCCAGCGACTGTAGCACCAACCTTTCTCTGCTTCTTCTTCATGGCAGCAGCTGGAAGTTTAACAACTTCAGGCGACCAAAACCAGAGGTTTGAGTCGCATTGCAGCGACAACTACAAGAAGCTCACATACGACGACCATTTCTATTTGAACTTGCTTTTAATATTTGTATACGTGAATATTTAATCAACGCGCTCGCGTATAGGAAGAAAGAAAAGAAGTTTGCTTTAGTTGTTCCCGAACCAATCGCTTCCTAAGAATTGGTCCACCACGCTCCTAAAATGTGAAAGACATGAAAATTACTCGACGACTGGAGCGCGTGCGACGTGATACACAAGGTGGCGAGTGGGACGAGAATGGTGATGAGCTAAAAGTGCTGTCGTTTCGGACATCATAAACGAGAATTACGATGCTGTTTTTTTGCGTTTCTTAATGTTTCAACTCGACGTTCCTCGTGATTTCGCTTGTATGACGTGGAATTCGTAAAATATTAAATAAAATTTGAAGTCAACGTGCCTCGTCTATCTTTCAAAAGACGTTGGTGACATTGTAGCTGCAATTCTCATGTAGTGAGGAGGATGTTAGGATAATTAATTAATTAAAATTATTGTATCTGATGGAATTTTAAAGTGTAGAAATTTGAAAAGCTTCACGATCTGTTTGTTTTATTAATAATTCCACTTGCGCATATATTTTATTAAGATATGGTTTGAGTTTGTGTTTAGAATAATATAATAAAGGGAAATTATCAATTTGAACCCTGTACTATACACTGTTTTTCAATTCACCCCCTGTACTAAAAAAAACTAGCAAACCGAACCCTGTACTTTGATTTTGTTATCAGTTTTGACCTTCTATCAACAATTTTATTAAATCTTCATTTAAAAAACTACCAAACAATCTTGGATTCATTTGAAATTTTTAACACATGTTCACTACTTAATGAGAAGATAATATGGAAATTATAGTGATTTTATAACATATGTACGATTTATTATAATTTTATTTTAGTATTTGATAAAAATATTATAATAAATCATACAAATTTTAGAAAATCACGCAAATATTTATATTAACTACCCATGATAGGTTGAACATGTGAAAAATGTTTCAAATAAATCAAATATTGTTTGGTATTTTTTTTAAAATTAATTTATAAAATAAAGAAGAAACTGATATTAATTTAAAATAAATATCAAAAGATATTAGATTTATTTGAAACTTTTTCCACGTGTTTACCACATTATGGGTAGATAATAGAAAAAATTTCGTAATTTTTTAAAACTTGTATGATTTATTATAATATTTTTATCAAATACTAAAATAAAATTACAATAAATTGTATATATGTTAAAAAATTACAAAAATTTTCAGATTATCTTCTCATTAAGTAGCAAACATGTGGTAAAAATTTTAATTGAATCCAAGATCGTTTGGTAGTTTTTTAAATGAGAGTTTAATGAAATTGTTGATAGAAGGTCTAAACTGATAACATAATCAAAGTACAGGGTTCAGTTTGACGCTACAGGGGGTGAATTGAAAAACAGTGTATAGTACAGGGTTCAAATCGATAATTATCCTATAATAAATTATCTAGGATCAAATTAGCACGTCTCCCACTGTACCTGTTGTGCCTGCATTTGCCTATTTCTTTCTTCAATTCTCAAATACCAAAATCTTAATATGTTCTCTCTGTTTTACCCAAAGTATTATAGTGTTGCTATAGCAATATGTAATTACAAATTTAGAAACATGTTTTAGTGAATAGTTGGATAAATCTGTTTAGTTGAATGTTATTTCACGAAGATGCTTGAATATTTTGAAAACTTAAAAGAGTTTGAAAATCGTTCATATAAACGACCATGACTCTCCATCTGTAAAAGCCATGCTGATCTTTGATGAGCATACTTCTCTTTCAAGTAGTTTAGTTTTAAGTTTTCTTTAAATTTTAATTTGGTCTAACAAAGAGAAGACACGAACAAGATGACGAGTAAGACTCGTCTGATCACTCTCGAGTACCATTAATTTCGTTATTTTTTTCTTAGTTCTATTCTAGTTTATTTAATATTATTTTTAATTTTTGTTCAGAATAATGTTACGGAAATTGATGTGCCCATAGGACCTATAATTAGGTTCAGGTAGAGATGTTAAACTTGCCAAGACTCACAGAGTCTGTCGAGCTTAACGAGCCGAGCCTAACGAGCCTGTCGAGCCGAGTCTAACGAGCTGAACCTAAAAAATTTTCAACTCGAACCGGCTCGCAAGTCACAAACCGAGCCGAGCCGAGTCAAGTCGGCTTGGCCTAACGAGCCGAGATTACATAAATAAAATTATTTATATAAATATTATATATTTCATTAAACTTTTATTTATTAAAACTACAATAAATATTTATTATAGTAATAATAAAATATGATAGATACTTAGTCGTGTAAATAATAGAAATCTTTAATTAATACAAAAATGATATTTAATTATAAAAAAACAGAAGAAAACAAATATATAAAAAATATTGTGTGAGATATACAATGCATGTGATAAATTTAATAGTTTTTTTAAAATGACAAAGATAATTATGTTAACAACTTTAAGCATAGAGACTAATTGCTCAAAAAATAGTTTTGAGTCTTTGATTGTCCTTGACTATTAAATATAGAGGTTAACCTTTTAAGTTTTATAGATAAGAAAGAAAGATCGATTGTATTCTTTAATTTTATAAATTGACTGTTCTAGTTTTACTTTGAATAATTATAGTATATTTTAAAAATTAAAATAATATATCATATATCATTAATTAGAATATTAAAGAATTATTATTTATTTTATTACCATATAAACATATTTAGAAAGAATGCTCGACGAAAGTAAACATTTGGGAGTGAAGTTTCAAAGCTCAAAAACCTAAAGCTTCAATATTTAGAAGTCTGAGATTGGAGCTCCTAATTTTCTGTCATATTTGAAATCTCCAATTGCAGATTTTCATTGTTTTTATTGATTCTTATTCTTGTTGAAGTGGAAGGAAATCGCCAAATCGATTCCTCTGGCGTCCTTCCGTCGCAATTTCAGCCTTATCTCGATAGTTATTGTAGCGACCCTAATACTGTACCCAATTTTCTGTACATATTTTTTTTCCTTATACTCTAAATAAACTCTAGGCGGAATTTAAATTGAAATCGAAATTAAAATCTAAGTTCGTTTAAAACATATCTCAAATCAATTTATTAAAATTTAAAACAATTAAGAAAACAATTAAAATACAACTGAAACAAGTGGGAGGGCAAAACAGTCCATTCGTGACAGAAGATGAGGGGCGATCGATCTCCAACTTCAGGAGATCGATCGCTGATGCACCAAACAGCAGGGGCGATCAGTCGCCCCTCTATGCCAGCGATCGGTCGTGGCATCAAAACAAGGAGGGGCGACCTCGCCCCTCACTCCCGCACCCCGTCGCCTTTCCTTCTTCTTCTTTCTTCTCTTCACTTTTTAACAAATACTCCCTGGAATCCGTCATTCCAGAGAGCAAAACACTCTATAAAAAAAAAAAATGCTCTCTGGAATCGAAATTCCAGAGAGCAAAACACCAACATACTTTCCATCCAATTTCTCATGCCTGCACATCACACTTCTATACATTCTCATTTCCTCAACATTAAAGCACTGAAACATACATTTCACTCCGCCTATCACCAAAACCGACTCAAAATACTTGTAACGCATAACTAAATTTCATAAAACAAACTGCGTGGATATGTTTAAAACTATACTTTTCAAGCAGCTTATAAAAACAGTTATAACAGATTTCAAAACGTTTAAAACATCAAAACATAAATCTATTAACTATCAGATCCAAACATCCTAAAATGTTCTAACTTTATACATAACCCAATACTCCTCAAAACACCATACATACGTCCCCACGGGTCAAAATGCGCCTCGACTGCGCCAACACACTCCCGCGACCTATCCTCTGTCAACTACATCACTCCTCAGGTGGAGGGATCTCATCCTCACCTATGTCGAAGTCACCTACACCATACAGACACCTATGAGATAAAAATCTCAGCAAGCTCTCGTAAATGTAAATGCATGCTATGCATATGAGTTCAGAAATCATGCAGCATTTTCTTTATCTTTACTCTGTGGGTGTCACCGAGATCTTAACCCCCTAACCGGAGAGAGCACATCCAGCGGTCAGACTACTCTTTCCAGCTAGAGGAGGGGGTACAAGCTTACAACACGTACAGCCGTGCTTGAGCCCCATCTCGCATGACCTATAACTGTATAACTGTATGAGTATGTGTTAGATATGGTATTGTGACAAACCCGTAGTCGATCTTCACAATAGGTCAAGCCCCTCTCCAAGCCACATCGCCATTTTCTTTAAAACATCGTGTGGAAATTGATTTTCATGCTCTTTTAAAACACGTGATGCGTGAACAGTTCAATATGACAGAAAGTAAACATACATGATTCGTACCATCGAGACAATAAAGCATTTAAAAACATAACCTATACAGAACTAATCCTAACTACCTGACCAAAACAATTTAAACATCCACGTCACCAAAACTCCTCGAGACGACTTCGACGTATGGTGTAGGCCAATCGGCCAGAGAAAATCACGAGAACTTACCTCGTGTGCGCTGCAGCTCAAGCTCCGTCCACGAGCGTTGTTTGTATGAGGCAAAACACAATATTCGCCGTCAAAACTAATTTCAGCTACTAAACGTCCAAATTAACAAAACCTTAACCAAAGAAATTTCTTATAGCTTTAATCAAATTCATTGAGCTATTTCATAGAGCAATTACACACTCAGCACCTCAAATCCCTAACTACGAGCTTTTCCTAAATCTCAAATTTTCACAAAATTTAACATTCGTCCTAAATCAATTAAGTTCATCCAATAGCGTTCAATACGTTCGCTATATCCTTAATTACGGCAAACCTATCGATTTCGAACCCTAAATCTCGATATTTACGATAACCCTAAACGAAAACCTAACTGTATAACTTTCTAAAAATCGAAAACTAACGCTTTAAAACTATAGATTCATACCTAGAGCGTCGATTGGAGGAGAAAACGTGAAGAAGTGGAAGACGAATGGAGGAAAAATGGAGGTCGGAAGTTAAGGGAATCGTCGCGGGCAGAGAGGAGGCCGAGAGAAAGAAAGTGTTCTGGCGTGAAAATGGTGAAGGAAGAAGGAGTTTGAGGTTTTTAATAAAATTTGGTTTGCAAATGTAACACCCGACAACTTCAACCAGGTGACCTCCTAAACTGTATTAACGGTCACGAATATTCAATCTTCACGGTTTAGGGTTTTATGCCAAGCTTAATTAATTACATGTGGATCTAAACTAGGTTGAGTGGTAAAGTTGTAATAATGGAGGATTGAGGCCAGTATTTAAAGAAAAAGGAAAGGATTCAAACCTCATTTAAACCACTGTAGCCGACATCCCCAACTCCCGGTGATTTCTTCTCTCCCAAGCTCTCGCTCTCTGTCAGCTGGAAATCCCTCCTTTGACGATCGGTTTCCTTGCTGCTTCTCGGCTACTTTGTGCTCGAGGTACGAGTTTGACAATGTAGCTATCTTTCAGTCGTTAAGCTCTGTTTCAGCTATGTGTTGAGGTTCTGGATTCTTCAATGGCCGAGTATTAGTAAGGATATTTAAAATCTGAATGTAGTAATGTCATTCCGAATCGATTTTGGACATTAAACAAACAACCCTGAGATATCGCTTATCGAATCTGTCTGTTCTGGGTTTTGGATTTCAAACTGCACAGAGAACTATACTAAGGATTCGGGAGTGACTATAGCTATTAGATCCTAGGATGACTTGTGATTAGAACTAATAGGATTTTATTTTAACTACTGCAATGTAAATGTTTTAGGTGAGGAAGTTGGAAGAGAAAAGAGCTCAAATTGCTAAGGAGACCAGGTAAGTGAATGAATAAGTTTCTCGGTCATTAGGACCCTACATCAAAGGATGCTAGGTAGAAACTCATATGATGAATAGAAGTTTCCCTTATGTTACTGTCTATTGTATATGCTGATGATTAGCTCAGTGGTAAAGTTTCATGTCGAATGGTACTCAGTTATGTAGCTTGATGATTTAAGAATTTTCATGTCCATGCATCATGAATGTTTTATGTATATGAAAATGTTTTAAGAGCATGTCTTCGCATGAACAAGATAAGAATATAAAACTTATGCAACGTGAATTAAGAGAGGGTTGGGGGCGGTTTGCCGTATGTCACTGTCCAAAAGAAGAACCATGATACGACCCGCAAGGGAACTATGTGCACTCTCACTGTCAAACCCCCTTTACCGGCACAAATCCCCTCTTAATCCACACAACTTAAATGAAGAATATGATCAATGACTACGAATGATGAATATGATCAATGACTATGAATGATGAATATGATCCATGACTATGATTGATGAATATGATCCATGACTATGAATGATGATTACGAGCAAAGATATGAACAAGAAAAGACTTATGAGCATGTGATTTTCCGAATTATACATTCATGCATCCATGTTAGTGTTGCATTCCTTACTAAGCATTAGGCTTATAGTTAAACCTTATGATGTAGGTGAAGAGTTAGCAGGTGAGGATTTCCAGTCTAGAGATGATGTTTAAAGCTGGTTGTCGGAGCATGCTCAGTATGACAGTGCAAGGCTGGATAGGCGATTAAGTCCCCTGGTTATGCTCATAGTAAGTCAGAGAAGTTTATGATAAACAGATAACTAAGTAGAACAGAATTTCTTATAACAATGAGATTCGGATTTGAATGATTTGACTTCAAAGTCTGATAACGATTTTAAGGATTATTGAATGGGTTGTTTTGCTTAAGTCTTCCGCTATGCGTATTTTGGATGAGTTTATGATTCTTACTCCTTGAGGTTTGTAGCTACTAAGATAAGATTTGGGTGAGTTGTGGTATTTTCTATTGGATGAAGTTGTTAGATGATTATAGTGTTTTTCTGCCGTGTGACAAAAGCTGGATAAAGCAATCATCCGGCTGACGTCATCGGCAGATGTAGAGTGATTAAGCCATCGGATGATGAAAGTGCTATTTTGTCGTCTAGCGATCGGTAGATGTAGAGTGTTTAAGCCATCAGATGATGAAAGTGCTATTTTGTCGTCTAGCGATCGGCAGATGTAGAGTGTTTAAGCCATCGGATGATGAAAGTGCTATTATCGGCAGATGTAGGAGTGTTTAAGCCATCGGATGATGAAAGTGCTATTTCCTCCGCCTAGCGATCGGCAGATGTAGAGTGATTAAGCCATCGGATGATGAAAGTGCTATTTCGTCGTCTAGCGATCGGCAGATGTAGAGTGTTTAAGCCATCGGATGATGAAAGTGCTATTTTGTCGTCTAGCGATCGGCAGATGTAGAGTGTTTAAGCTATCGGATGATGAGAGTGTTATTTTGTCATCTAGTTATCGGCAGATGTAGTGTAATATAGTCACCGGATGATGAGGATGTTATTTTTTCGTTTAGTGACCGGATCATGTTTTAATTATCCACGTGAGAAGCACATGTTCACCGGATGATGTCCCCTTATTTCATCGGATGATGTAAGAAGTCTCTTTACTGGGTGATATAAACATGGTTTTGTCGTCTAGTGACCGGTAGATGTGGTTTTATTCCTCAATCAGCAGGTGCAGTATAAAGGTTTAAGTTTTCTTTCACCAGTCGATACACATTGCACTGCCCGCCGGCAGATGTGTAGAGTATTCCCTCGCCGAATGATGCCTAGTGAATTACGTATGACATTTTGAGTTAAGTTATGTTTCAAAAAAAAAATATATTACTAAAAATGAGTAGAGTGTGAGTAATAAGAATTAAATGATTAAGAAAGATATGGATTATGTGACGATCCCTCTGGGGCGTTACAGCAAAATTACTATTTTGCCCTTAGTACATATTTTATATTTGTTTCGTCTTTCTTTTTGTTAATTGGCTAGCGATTCGATTTCTCCAAATTTTTTTATTTCACCAATAACTCCAACTTATTATTTGGGTTCTATTAAAACTGTCCGTTTGCAAATCGGACCTCATTTACTATTTTTACTAAAACGTCTTTTATATTACGAAAAACGTAATTACTCGAAATATAGCATTACTACTCCGAAAAATCCCATAAATTCCTTAAAATTCCTATTAATCGTTAGGATCCCATTAACGTTTTCTTTTCGTAAAATGAGCTTGATTTGACATATTTATAAAAATGCCATCAAATATTATAATATAAAAATCCCGTAAAGCCAGGTATTACATTCCATCCACCTTATTTAGAATTTGTCCACAAAATTAAATCATACAAATAACTCAGGATACTTAGTCATCATATCATGCTGTCGTTCCCACGTAGCTTCTTCCATCTCGTGGTTCCGCCACAAAACTTTGACCAGCGAAATCTCCTTGTTGCGCAATACCTTGATGGAAGACTCCAAAATGCGTACGGGCCACTCCTCGTAAGTCAAGGTAGGCTGTACCTCGATCTCTCTAGCCTCGACGATATGCGATGGATTGCGCAAACACTTCGAAGCATAGATACATTGAATACATCGTGAATACCCTCCATAGAAGCCGGAAGCTCTAATCTGTACGCCATCTTCCCGATCCTCTTCAGAATAGGAAAGGGCCCCACATAACGAGAGTTTAACTTGCCCCTCCTTCCAAATCTCATAACGCCTTTGAACGGAGAAACCTTAAGGTAAACCTCGTCGCCTTCTTCGAACTCTGGCTCTCTCCGTCTCATGTCTGCATAGCTCTTCGGCCTGCTCTGAGCTACCTCAATACGCTGTCGGATAATGGCAATCTTCTCTGCCGTTTGCTGTAGAATCTCTGGACCAACGATGCTGGCCTCGCCAACCTCGTCCCAATATAACGGAGACCTACACTTCCGACCATACAAAGCCTCGTACGGTGCCATGCCAATGGTAGCCTGGAAGCTGTTGTTGTACGAAAACTCAATCAGAGGCAAATATCGGCTCCACGAGCCCTGAAACTCCAGCACACAAGCTCTGAGCATATCCTCCAAAATCTGATTCGTCCTCTCCGTCTGACCATCAGTTTGAGGATGAAACGCCATGCTAAAATTAAGCTTAGTCCCCATAGATTTGTGCAAACTCTTCCAGAACTTCGAAGTAAATCTCGGATCACGATCTGAGACTATCGAAACTGGCACTCCATGAAGTTTGACAATCTCCTGCACATAGAGCTCGGCGAGCTGATCCATAGAAGACGCCATCTTCACAGATAAGAAGTGGGCCGACTTTGTCAATCGGTCCACTACAACCCATATTGTAACACCCGACAACTTTAACCAAGTGACTTCCTAACTGAATTAACGGCCATGATTATTCAATCTTCACGGTTTAGAATTTTATGCCAAGCTTAATTAATTACATGTGGATTTAAACTAGGTTGAGTGGAAAAGTTGTAATAATGGAGGATTGAGACCAGTATTTAAAGAAAAAGGAAATGATTCAAACCTCATTTAAACCACTGTAGCCGTCATCTCTTACTCTCGGCGATTTCCCCTCCCGAGCTCTCACTCACTGTCAGCTGGGAATCCCTCTTGCGACGATCGGTTTCCTTGCTGCTTCTCGGCTACTTTGTGCTCGAGGTACGAGTTTGGCAATGTAGCTATCTTTTAGTCGTTAAGCTCTGTTTTTAGCTATATGTTGAAGTTCTGGATTCTTCAATGGCCGAGTATTAGTGAGGGTATTTTAAAATCTGAAAGTGGTAATGTCATTCCGAATCAATTTTGGATATTAAACAACCAACCCTGAGTTATCGCTAATCGAATCTGTCTGTTGTGGGTTTTGGATTTCAAACTGCACAGAGAACTATACTAAGGATTCAGGAGTGACTATAGCTATTAGATCCTAGGATGACTTGTGATTAGAACTAATAGGATTTTGTTTTAACTACTGCAATGTAAATGTTTTAGGTGAAGAAGTTTGAAGAGAAAGGAGCTCAAATTGCTAAGGAGACCAGGTAAGTGAATGTGTAGGTTTCTCGGTCATTAGGACCCTACATCAAAGGATGCTAGGTAGAAACTCATACGATGATTAAAAGTTTCCCTTATGTTACTGTCTAAAGTTTATGCTGATGATTAGCTCAATGGTAAGGTTTCATGTCTAATGGTACTCTGTTCTGTAGCTTGATGATTTAAGAATTTTCATGTTCATGCATCATGAATGTTTTATGCATATGAAAATGTTTTAAGAGCATGTCTTCGCATGAACAAGATAAGAATATAAAGCTTATGCAACGTGAATTAAGTGAGGGTTGGGGGCGGTTTGGCGTATGTCACTGTCCAAAAGAAGGACCATGATACGACCCGCAAGGGAACTATGTGCACTCTCACTGTCAAACCCCCTTTACCGGCACAAATCCTCCCTTAATCCACACAACGTGAACGAAGAATATGAACGATGAACATGAATGATGTATATGAATGATGATTATGAACAATGAATATGAACGAATAATAGGAATGATGTATATGAATGATGATTATGAACAATGAATATGAATGATGAACCAGGATGAAGACTTGAGTATGAATATGAATAAGAAAAGATTCATGAGCATTTATTTTCTGAAAATGAGCATTCATGCATACTTATTAGTACTGCATTCCTTACTAAGCATTATGCTTATAGTTTAAACCTTATGATGTTGGTGACGAGTTTACAGGTGAGGATCTCAAAGTTAATGAGGATGTCTAAACTCGGTTGCTGGAAGGTGTTCAGGGAGCAAATCTGTGACTGGATGGCAAATGAGACCCCTGGTTAATGTTTTTATGATTTTAGTTATGATAACGAATATGATAGTTTAAGTAGGATGAGTCTATTTCATAACATTGAGTCTTCTTTTAAAGATGTCTGTTGACCATTGAATCTGGAAATAATTTTAAGGAGTATTGGTTGGTCTGTTTGCTTAAGTCTTCCGCTATATGAATTCTGGGTGAGTTACTGATTTTCATTAATATGAATGTTATGCCATTGAAGTTTGAAGTCAGTGAAGGTTAAGCTATCGGATGATGAGAGTGTTATTTTGTCATCTAGTGACCGGTAGATGTAGTGCGTTTAAGCTATCGGTTGATGAGAGTGTTATTTTTTCATCTAGTGATCGGTAGATGTAGTGCGTTTAAGCTATCGGATGATGAGAGTGTTATTTTGTCGTCTAGTGATCGGTAGATGTAGGGCGTTTAAGCTATCGGATGATGAGAGTGTTATTTTGTCGTCTAGTGATCGGTAGATGTAGTGCGCCTAAGCTATCGGATGATGGGAGTGTTATTTTGTCATCTATTGACCGGTAGATGTAGTGTATTAGAGTCACCGGATGATGAAGATGTTATTTTGTCGTCTAGTGACCGGCATGTGTAGTGTATTGCTGATGCTGAATGAGGTTAAACGAACCACGAGTGATGCACGTGCCCATCGGATGATATCTCCTACCAAGTGAAATTTTAAAGGGTCACGTGTTAAGCTCGTGCTCACCGGACGATGTCCTCTATTAGGCGGTGATAAGTGAGTCACGCGAGTTTCACGTGACGAATCGGATGATGAAATCTTTCTCTACCGGAAGATGTGAACTCCATGCTTGTCGTTTAGCGACCGGCAGGAGTAAGTAATTAAGTATAGAAATCTGTTGGGGTATGATCGGCAGATGCAAGTTTATTTCTCAATCGGTAGGTGCAGCTTAAGAGCTTAAGTCTTTTATCGGATGGAGCATTTTACCCTGCCCGTCGGCAGATGTATAATGTACTCCTCTGCCGAGCTATGCTGTAATACCCAGTTATACGGACTCATATATTATATTATTATTATATTATTGGATGACATTTTTATATTTATGTCGAATCAGGTCCTGTTTCACGAAAAGAAAGCGTCATTACGATCCTATCGATTAATAGGAATTTTAAGAAAATTATGGAAATTTTCGGAGATTAAACGCTATATTCCGAGTAATTACATTTCTCGTAACATAAAGAATGTTTTAATAAAAATAGTAAACGAGGTCCGAATTGCGAACGGATAGTTTTAATAAATCCCAAATAATGAATAGGAGTTATTGGCGAAATATGGAAAGTTGGAAAAGTCGAGTCGTTGGCCGATTAACGAAACGAAGGACGAAATATATATATATAACTAAGGAAGGGGCATTTTAGTAATTTGTCAAACCAAAATTATAAAATCAACACAAATCTCTCTCTCCCTCATTTTCTTCTTCTTCCCTGTTTTCACAAAACGCCAAAGGCGATTTTGTTCCTTCTCCCTCACGGCCGCTTCATTTCCGAACTCCGATTTGAGCTCCGATCGTTTCGTTTTCTTCGTGATTTCTCCTCCAATCGACGTTCTAGGTATGAACCTACAATCTTAGAGCTTTTATTTTGAGTTTTTCGGAGTTTAATCAATTAGGGTTTCGTTTAGGGTTTCGATAAAAATGTCGATTTAGGGTCCGAAATTAATAGTTTGATTATGATTAACGATATAAATGACGTATTGAACGTTATAGGACGAAGTTGGAACTATTTGTAAAAAAATGTTAGAAATCGTAAAATTCAGGATTTGAAAGGCTTACAGTTCACCGGCCGCAAGGCTTACAGTTCACCGGCCGCAAGGCTTACAGTTCACCGGCCGCAAGGCTTACAGTTCACCGGCCGCAAGGCTTACAGTTCACCGGCCGCAAGGCTTACAGTTCACCGGCCGCAAGGCTTACAGTTCACCGGCCGCAAGGCTTACAGTTCACCGGCCGCAAGGCTTACAGTTCACCGGCCGCAAGGCTTACAGTTCACCGGCCGCAAGGCTTACAGTTCACCGGCCGCAAGGCTTACAGTTCACCGGCCGCAAGGCTTACAGTTCACCGGCCGCAAGGCTTACAGTTCACCGGCCGCAAGGCTTACAGTTCACCGGCCGCAAGGCTTACAGTTCACCGGCCGCAAGGCTTACAGTTCACCGGCCGCAAGGCTTACAGTTCACCGGCCGCAAGGCTTACAGTTCACCGGCCGCAAGGCTTACAGTTCACCGGCCGCAAGGCTTACAGTTCACCGGCCGCAAGGCTTACAGTTCACCGGCCGCAAGGCTTACAGTTCACCGGCCGCAAGGCTTACAGTTCACCGGCCGCAAGGCTTACAGTTCACCGGCCGCAAGGCTTACAGTTCACCGGCCGCAAGGCTTACAGTTCACCGGCCGCAAGGCTTACAGTTCACCGGCCGCAAGGCTTACAGTTCACCGGCCGCAAGGCTTACAGTTCACCGGCCGCAAGGCTTACAGTTCACCGGCCGCAAGGCTTACAGTTCACCGGCCGCAAGGCTTACAGTTCACCGGCCGCAAGGCTTACAGTTCACCGGCCGCAAGGCTTACAGTTCACCGGCCGCAAGGCTTACAGTTCACCGGCCGCAAGGCTTACAGTTCACCGGCCGCAAGGCTTACAGTTCACCGGCCGCAAGGCTTACAGTTCACCGGCCGCAAGGCTTACAGTTCACCGGCCGCAAGGCTTACAGTTCACCGGCCGCAAGGCTTACAGTTCACCGGCCGCAAGGCTTACAGTTCACCGGCCGCAAGGCTTACAGTTCACCGGCCGCAAGGCTTACAGTTCACCGGCCGCAAGGCTTACAGTTCACCGGCCGCAAGGCTTACAGTTCACCGGCCGCAAGGCTTACAGTTCACCGGCCGCAAGGCTTACAGTTCACCGGCCGCAAGGCTTACAGTTCACCGGCCGCAAGGCTTACAGTTCACCGGCCGCAAGGCTTACAGTTCACCGGCCGCAAGGCTTACAGTTCACCGGCCGCAAGGCTTACAGTTCACCGGCCGCAAGGCTTACAGTTCACCGGCCGCAAGGCTTACAGTTCACCGGCCGCAAGGCTTACAGTTCACCGGCCGCAAGGCTTACAGTTCACCGGCCGCAAGGCTTACAGTTCACCGGCCGCAAGGCTTACAGTTCACCGGCCGCAAGGCTTACAGTTCACCGGCCGCAAGGCTTACAGTTCACCGGCCGCAAGGCTTACAGTTCACCGGCCGCAAGGCTTACAGTTCACCGGCCGCAAGGCTTACAGTTCACCGGCCGCAAGGCTTACAGTTCACCGGCCGCAAGGCTTACAGTTCACCGGCCGCAAGGCTTACAGTTCACCGGCCGCAAGGCTTACAGTTCACCGGCCGCAAGGCTTACAGTTCACCGGCCGCAAGGCTTACAGTTCACCGGCCGCAAGGCTTACAGTTCACCGGCCGCAAGGCTTACAGTTCACCGGCCGCAAGGCTTACAGTTCACCGGCCGCAAGGCTTACAGTTCACCGGCCGCAAGGCTTACAGTTCACCGGCCGCAAGGCTTACAGTTCACCGGCCGCAAGGCTTACAGTTCACCGGCCGCAAGGCTTACAGTTCACCGGCCGCAAGGCTTACAGTTCACCGGCCGCAAGGCTTACAGTTCACCGGCCGCAAGGCTTACAGTTCACCGGCCGCAAGGCTTACAGTTCACCGGCCGCAAGGCTTACAGTTCACCGGCCGCAAGGCTTACAGTTCACCGGCCGCAAGGCTTACAGTTCACCGGCCGCAAGGCTTACAGTTCACCGGCCGCAAGGCTTACAGTTCACCGGCCGCAAGGCTTACAGTTCACCGGCCGCAAGGCTTACAGTTCACCGGCCGCAAGGCTTACAGTTCACCGGCCGCAAGGCTTACAGTTCACCGGCCGCAAGGCTTACAGTTCACCGGCCGCAAGGCTTACAGTTCACCGGCCGCAAGGCTTACAGTTCACCGGCCGCAAGGCTTACAGTTCACCGGCCGCAAGGCTTACAGTTCACCGGCCGCAAGGCTTACAGTTCACCGGCCGCAAGGCTTACAGTTCACCGGCCGCAAGGCTTACAGTTCACCGGCCGCAAGGCTTACAGTTCACCGGCCGCAAGGCTTACAGTTCACCGGCCGCAAGGCTTACAGTTCACCGGCCGCAAGCCTTACAGTTCACCGGCCGCAAGGCTTACAGTTCACCGGCCGCAAGGCTTACAGTTCACCGGCCGCAAGGCTTACAGTTCACCGACCGCAAGGCTTACAGTTCACCGGCCGAAAGGCTTACAGGCCGAAAGGCATACAATTATAGGTCACGCGAGGTGGGGCTCAGGCACGGCTTTACGTGTTGTAAGCCTGTACCCCCCTCCTCTAACTGGAAAGAGTAGTCCGCCCGCTGGATGAGCTCTCTCTGGTTAGGGGGATAGGATCTCGGTGACACCTACAGAGCATAGCATGGCATAGCACAGCATAGCATGGCATAACACAGCATAGCATAACATGGCATAGTATTTGCATTTACGAGTCTTACTGAGATTTTATCTCATAGTGTATATTGTATGGTGTAGGTGACATAGACTTCAAGGTACCAGGTGAGGACGATGTCCCTCCACCTGAGGCATGATTCAGTTGACAGAGGATGGCTGCGGTGGTGTGCTGGCGCAGTCGAGGTTTAACCGACCCCTGGGAAGTATGTACAGAGTTTTGAGGGTTTTTGGGACATTTTGGGCTGTTGGTTGTATAGATATATTATGATGCTTGGTTCTGGTAGTTGATAGGTTTACTTTTGAAGTTTTAAACGTATTGGAAAAGCCTGTTTTGTAAACTGTTTTGTAAAATCTTATTGGAATTGCTTGGGATTATCGATTTTTAAACATATCCATGCCGTTTGTTTTTGCGAAAGATTGACGTGTATTAGATCATATAATTTGGGTGGTTTTACAAGTAAAGATGCACGTGCGTTTAGAGTTAAATGTGGGAGAAATTGGGAATCTGTTAGAATTGATATGTGCATGGGGGATCGATGTTTGGATGAAGTTGCTCTCTGGAAATTCTGATTTCCAGAGAGCGTATAGGAAATAATTGTAAGGCAAAGAGCAAGGAAGAGATCGCTGCCTCCTGGGTTGGAGCCAGCGATCGCTGGCAGCGATCACTGCCAGCGATCAGTCGCTGGGCAGTGGCTGCCAGCGATCAGCATAGGCGATCGATCAAGAGATCGATCGCCCATCTGGGTTGTAGCCAGCGATCGCTGGCAGCGATCACTACCAGCGATCAGTCGCTGGGCAGTGGCTGCCAGCGATCAGCATAGGTGATCAATCTCTGGATCGATCGCCCCTCCTTCAATTCGTCGGATTGACGAATTTGCCCTCCCCCTTTCTATTTTTAAATTTTAATTTATTTACTGAATTGTTTTCTTTTAATAAGTGTTTTAGGTTTGCTTTTAAATAGTTTTGAAACTTCGATTCCGATTTAAATTCTATTTTTGACTTCGTTTTAATTTCCGCATAAGTTTTATTTAAAGATAAGAAGAAAATGAAAAATTTGTATGGGAAATTTGGGTACAGTTTTAGGGTCGTTACAATTTATGGTATCAGAGCTCCCGGGTTTTAAAATCGGTTCTGTAGACTGCTCGACTGCACAGCCACTACGCGAACATTCTTCATCAACTGTAAGTATGTTTATAGTTTTATTTGATTTCTATTTTCTTAGAATATTTGTTTTAACTTTTATATAGGAGTTTTATAATTATGGTGCGTCCACGGAACGACCGAGATGACAGAAACGATACGATTGACACGCTCAAGGATTTTATTGCCCAGCAGTCTCAGCATATGGAGAGACAGGCTCAGCAGATGGAGAGACAGTCTCAACAGCTGGGTACCTTGATAGACCGAGAGGGCGTTAGAGCTCGAGAGACGGCTGTTTCGGGTAACCGGGGGATGGAGAGGTTTCAGAAGCTTCAGCCCCTATATTCAGTGGACAGTCTACGGATCCCTCTTCAGCCGAGGAGTGGGTTCGCACTATGGAGGACATGCTGGCGTATGCTAGCATAGAGGATGGAGAGAAGGTTGCACTGGTGACCTACCATTTGGCGTTGGACGCCCGATTTTGGTGGGATTCCATCAAGACGACCACGGACGTTACGATTATGGGATGGGAGAGATTCCGAGAGTTGTTCTACGATAAATATTTCAGCCATACCGTTCGCGAGGCGAAGATGGTCGAGTTTATGCAGTTGCGGCAGACTGCTTCTATTGCCGAGTACGTTAGAAGATTTGAGGCACTTTCTCGATTTGCGCCACGCCAGGTCAGCATTAACGAGGATAAGGTACGCCGATTCCTACAGGGCCTTAGCCAGGAATTCCGGATGCGTCTCACTATATCTGGGGTACGGAATGTATCCTACGACGAGATAGTGGCCAGGGCGCTCGATATTGAAGCAGTTGATCAGAGTTCTACCAAACTGAGGGAGCCATCTGAAGGCTTCTTCCGAGAGATTCACCCTCAGATCAGGGATAAGGGTTGGCAGCCTAGAGCACAGCCCCAGCAGCAACAGAAAGGTGTTAAAAGACTTCTTGAGGGAGGTAGTGATCGAGGCAAAGGGAAGCAGGTACAAGGGGATCCTCAGATACCTATTTGCCCTAAATATCAGAGAGGACACGGTGGACCGTGCAGATTAGGCATGAACGTGTGCTATTGGTGTGGAGAACAAGGTCATTTTATTAAAGACTGCCCGAAGCAGGGTCGAGGTCAGTCTGGCGGTGATCAGTGGAGAGTCATGCCCAGGATTTTCACATTTATTGAGCCTGGTGACGTCGACAACGGGACACCGCCACCTCTTATTACAGGTACTGTCCTAATTGCCTGTATGACAATATATTTATGTTAAATAGATAACAATGATAATGATGATAATGATAGGCTTGAAGATAGAAAAGTAAGAAACTAGAAGGTGGGTAAGAGGGATTAGTAGGTGAACCTCAGAGAGAAATCAGTAGACTACATATAGGACAATAAAGACCAAATAGAAATAGAATTATACATTAGTAAGATTTCTTTGATTTAATCAATGGAATTTCCGCACTTAAGGTTTAGAAAGAATTAGAGGAATACGCCCTATAAAAAAATAAAATAAAAATAAAAATAAATAATATGGTTTTTAAGTAGGTAGGGATTCTGTCTAATTGACAACCCCCATGGAAGTATAAAAATACGACTAATCAAGAAAGATGAAGGTTAGATATAAATCTATTAAGGGATACCCTAGATTGTTGTAATATCTGGAGTGTGATTAAATAGATCAAGTACCTTAGAAAGAATTCAAGAGTTAAACTTAGAATGATTGTCGAGTAGAGTAGTTGGAACTTGACTAAAAGGAGCGAGCAAAAATAGACTAGTCGGCAAACTCGAAGTAGCCTTGAGGAATTTAAGAATTTAGTGAAAGGTGAAGTAGATCGTTGGAATAAATGAGAGGTTAGGTTAGAAGCGTAGATTGACGTTTAAAGGCCTGCAAATTAAGAAATTTGCGATTTATAGAATAAAGAGAGTGAGAATTATCACCGAAACTATCTAAGTAAGCTTAGAAGTAAGGTTAAGTTAGCAAATTTCTAGAGATCGACTCGTGTTTGGCAAGTCAAGGCAAAGTAATGCATAAATGGTTTAAGTTAGAATGACTAGTTTAGAGCGCATCAATGAGGAGATTTTGAGACTTGATGATGCTCGGAGTTGATGGAGACTTAAGTTAAGACAAAGGACTATAGTAGAAGTAGTATGAGTAGATTAGTAAAGGCGTAACAACAGAGTTCACTGAGGTAGTCTAGGACATATAATGTTTACAATATCTTAGTTACAAGGAGACCTGAATCGATCCTAAGCAGGTAGTAACTTTAGCCCAGGATTAACTCGTCGAGACCTCGGAATGATATCAACGAGATAGTTTGTGAGAGTTAGAGATTTGAGTTCTAGTGAAGAATGTTATCAGGACTAGGTGCTCGAGGATGTGTACATTTTATAGTAAACCCAAATGACGTCGACATTTTAGGAGAGACCAATTGATAAAGTAGTGAGTTTAACGCTTTGGTGACTAAATTTAGACCAACGCGTGCTCAGGTCGTCAAGTGACGGGTACATAGTTAGGGATCTTATAATTGAAAGTTTAGAGATTTGGTAAGATTTGTTGCGTAAACTGAAAAATGAAGACTATGATTTGAAAGTTAATGTAGAAACTCGGTTGGTGTGTATTCCGATCGTGGGTAGGATCGAGGGAATTGCGTAGAGGTATGAGTTACAGCCCAGAAATTGGATGAAATAGTAGGCATTCAATTGGACTGGCGTTAGAAAGCTTATGTATAGTTCTGACCTAAAGGGACAGCGGAGGAAAGACGATGATGAAAGAGAACTTTGAAGCTAGTATTAATAAGAAGTTTAGTAAGTGAGTTATTAATTGAAGGTTGAAAGTTGAAGCGTGCACAAATATTAAGGTAGCAGATAGGACGCAAGGTTGATTGATTTGAGATTTACAGATTTAATTGTGCTCAACACTTTAGAAAGAAAGTATATGATCGAGTCGAAAGTAGTGAATATAAATTAAGGCTGATGTTGGAGAGTATAGTGGAGGGTTTTGGTTTAGAATCACGAGATATGACCGCAAGTATAAATGATAAATCGAAGTATAAGGCTGCATGACATGGGACGTTAATGTCAAGGACTATAAGCCAGAGCAAATTTTGAGGACAAAATTCTGAATAAGGAGGGTGGAATGTAATACCCAGTTATACGGACTCATATATTATATTATTGGATGACATTTTTATATTTATGTCGAATCAGGTCCGTTTCACGAAAAGAAAGCGTCATTACGATCCTATCAATTAATAGGAATTTTAAGAAAATTATGGGAATTTTCGGAGATTAAACGCTATATTCCGAGTAATTACATTTCTCGTAACATAAAGAATGTTTTAATAAAAATAGTAAACGAGGTCCGAATTGCGAACGGACAGTTTCAATAAATCCCAAATAATGAATAGGAGTTATTGGCGAAATATGGAAAGTTGGAAAAGTCGAGTCGTTGGCCGATTAACGAAACGAAGGACGAAATATATATATATAGCTAAGGAAGGGGCATTTTAGTAATTTTTCAAACCAAAATTATAAAATCAACACAAATCTCTCTCTCCCTCATTTTCTTCTTCTTCCCTGTTTTCACAAAACGCCAGAGGCGATTTTGTTCCTTCTCCCTCACGGCCGCTTCATTTCCGAACTCCGATTTGAGCTCCGATCGTTTCGTTTTCTTCGTGATTTCTCCTCCAATCGACGTTCTAGGTATGAACCTACAATCTTAGAGCTTTTATTTTGAGTTTTCGGAGTTTAATCAATTAGGGTTTCGTTTAGGGTTTCGATAAAAATGTCGATTTAGGGATCCGAAATTATAGTTTGATTATGAGTTACCGATAAAAATGACGTATTGAACGTTATAGGACGAAGTTGGAAACGATTCGTAGAAACATGTTAGAATCGTAAATGCAGGGATTTTTGGATAAACCGTAAATGTTGGATTTTCGTGCAATCGTATATTGATCAGTAAAATAATGCAACGGATCGAATTATCGCTTTTAGGAAAATTCTTTCGTAAGGGTTTTGGTGATTTGACGGTTAGAAAGTTTTAAACTCGGTTTAACTATAAAAACGTGTATTCTTAGTTACAAACGTGCTCGTGGACGGAGCTTGAGCCTCTTTGGACAAGAGTAGTTCTCGTTATTTTTCCCTCTGGCCGATTGGTCTACCACCGTACTTCGAATGGTCTATCCGAGGAGTTTGGAAGTATGCTTATATTATTACCGGCCGTAAGGCTTACAGTTCACCGGCCGTAAGGCTTACAGTTCACCGGCCGTAAGGCTTACAGTTCACCGGCCGTAAGGCTTACAGTTCACCGGCCGTAAGGCTTACAGTTCACCGGCCGCAAGGCTTACAGTTCACCGGCCGTAAGGCTTACAGTTCACCGGCCGCAAGGCTTACAGTTCACCGGCCGTAAGGCTTACAGTTCACCGGCCGCAAGACTTACAGTTCACCGGCCGTAAGGCTTACAGTTCACCGGCCGTAAGGCTTACAGTTCACCGGCCGTAAGGCTTACAGTTCACCGGCCGCAAGGCTTACAGTTCACCGGCCGTAAGGCTTACAGTTCACCGGCCGCAAGACTTACAGTTCACCGGCCGCAAGGCTTACAGTTCACCGGCCGCAAGGCTTACAGTTCACCGGCCGTAAGGCTTACAGTTCACCGGCCGCAAGGCTTACAGTTCACCGGCCGTAAGGCTTACAGTTCACCGGCCGTAAGGCTTACAGTTCACCGGCCGCAAGGCTTACAGTTCACCGGCCGTAAGGCTTACAGTTCACCGGCCGCAAGACTTACAGTTCACCGGCCGCAAGGCTTACAGTTCACCGGCCGCAAGGCTTACAGTTCACCGGCCGTAAGGCTTACAGTTCACCGGCCGTAAGGCTTACAGTTCACCGGCCGCAAGGCTTACAGTTCACCGGCCGTAAGGCTTACAGTTCACCGGCCGCAAGGCTTACAGTTCACCGGCCGTAAGGCTTACAGTTCACCGGCCGCAAGGCTTACAGTTCACCGGCCGTAAGGCTTACAGTTCACCGGCCGCAAGACTTACAGTTCACCGGCCGTAAGGCTTACAGTTCACCGGCCGTAAGGCTTACAGTTCACCGGCCGTAAGGCTTACAGTTCACCGGCCGTAAGGCTTACAGTTCACCGGCCGCAAGGCTTACAGTTCACCGGCCGCAAGGCTTACAGTTCACCGGCCGTAAGGCTTACAGTTCACCGGCCGTAAGGCTTACAGTTCACCGGCCGTAAGGCTTACAGTTCACCGGCCGTAAGGCTTACAGTTCACCGGCCGTAAGGCTTACAGTTCACCGGCCGTAAGGCTTACAGTTCACCGGCCGTAAGGCTTACAGTTCACCGGCCGTAAGGCTTACAGTTCACCGGCCGTAAGGCTTACAGTTCACCGGCCGTAAGGCTTACAGTTCACCGGCCGCAAGACTTACAGTTCACCGGCCGTAAGGCTTACAGTTCACCGGCCGTAAGGCTTACAGTTCACCGGCCGTAAGGCTTACAGTTCACCGGCCGTAAGGCTTACAGTTCACCGGCCGTAAGGCTTACAGTTCACCGGCCGTAAGGCTTACAGTTCACCGGCCGTAAGGCTTACAGTTCACCGGCCGCAAGGCTTACAGTTCACCGGCCGCAAGGCTTACAGTTCACCGGCCGTAAGGCTTACAGTTCACCGGCCGTAAGGCTTACAGTTCACCGGCCGTAAGGCTTACAGTTCACCGGCCGTAAGGCTTACAGTTCACCGGCCGTAAGGCTTACAGTTCACCGGCCGTAAGGCTTACAGTTCACCGGCCGTAAGGCTTACAGTTCACCGGCCGCAAGGCTTACAGTTCACCGGCCGTAAGGCTTACAGTTCACCGGCCGTAAGGCTTACAGTTCACCGGCCGCAAGGCTTACAGTTCACCGGCCGTAAGGCTTACAGTTCACCGGCCGTAAGGCTTACAGTTCACCGGCCGTAAGGCTTACAGTTCACCGGCCGTAAGGCTTACAGTTCACCGGCCGTAAGGCTTACAGTTCACCGGCCGCAAGGCTTACAGTTCACCGGCCGTAAGGCTTACAGTTCACCGGCCGTAAGGCTTACAGTTCACCGGCCGCAAGACTTACAGTTCACCGGCCGTAAGGCTTTCAGTTCACCGGCCACAAGGCTTACAGTTCACCGGCCGCAAGGCTTACAGTTCACCGGCCGTAAGGCTTACAGTTCACCGGCCGCAAGGCTTACAGTTCACCGGCCGTAAGGCTTACAGTTCACCGGCCGAAAGGCTTACAGGCCGAACGGCAACAGTTTATAGGTCACGCGAGGTGGGGCTTAGGCACGGCTGTACGTGTTGTAAGCGTGTACCCCCCTCCTCTAACTGGAAAGAGTAGTCCGCCCGCTGGATGAGCTCTCTCCGGTTAGGGGGATAGGATCTCGGTGACACCTACAGAGCATAGCATGGCATAGCACAGCATAGCATGGCATAGCACAGCATAGCATAACATGCATAGTATTTGCATTTACGAGTCTTACTGAGATTTTATCTCATAGTGTATATTGTATGGTGTAGGTGACATAGACTTCGAGGTACCAGGTGAGGGCGATGTCCCTCCACCTGAGGCATGATTCAGTTGACAGAGGATGGCTGCGGTGGTGTGCTGGCGCAGTCGAAGCTTAACCGACCCGTGGGAAGTATGTACAGAGTTTTGAGGGTTTTTGGGACATTTTGGGCTGTTGGTTGTATAGATATAGTATGATGCTTGGTTCTGGTAGTTGATAGGTTACTTTTGAAGTTTTAACGTATTGGAAAAACCTGGTTTTGTAAACTGGTTTTGTAAAATTCTATTGGAACTGCTTGGGATTTTCGATTTTTAAACATATCCATGCCGTTTGTTTTTGCGAAAGATTGACGTGTATTAGATCAGATAATTTGGGTGGTTTTACAAGTAAAGAGTACGTGCGTTTAGAGTTAAATGTGGGAGAAATTGGGAATCTTCTTAGAATTGATATGTGCATGGGGATCGATGTTTGGATGAAGTTGCTCTCTGGAAATTCTGATTTCCAGAGAGCGTATAGGAAATAATTGTAAGGCAAAGAGCAAGGAAGAGATCGCTGCCTCCTGGGTTGGAGCCAGCGATCGCTGGCAGCGATCACTGCCAGCGATCAGTCGCTGGGCAGTGGCTGCCAGCGATCAGCATAGGCGATCGATCAAGAGATCGATCGCCCATCTGGGTTATAGCCAGCGATCGCTGGCAGCGATCAGTCGCTGGGCAGTGGCTGCCAGCGATCAGCATAGGTGATCGATCTCTGGATCGATCGCCCCTCCTTCAATTCGTCGGATTGACGAATTTGCCCTCCCCCTTTCTATTTTTAAATTTTAATTTATTTACTGAATTGTTTTCTTTTAATAAATGTTTTAGGTTGCTTTTAAATAGTTTTGAAAACTTCGATTCCGATTAAATTCTATTTTTGACTTCGTTTTAATTTCCGCATAAGTTTTATTTAAAGATAAGAAGAAAATGAAAAATTTGTATGGGAAATTTGGGTACAGTTTTAGGGTCGTTACATATGCCTATTGAATCGTGCATGACATCTTGAGCTAAGTTATGTTTAAAAAAATATATATATTACCAAAAATGAGTAGAGTGTGAGTAATAAGAATTAAATGATTAAGAAAGATACGGATTATGTGACGATTCCTCTGGGGTCGTTACACATATGCCGTCATGGCCCTTCGTCGTCCTCGGGAGCCCCACAATAAAATCCATGGAGATCTGCTCCCACTTCCACTCCGGAATCGGCAGTGGCAATAATGTTCTGGCCGGTCTCTGGTGCTTTGCCTTTACCTGTTGACACACTAAACAGGTCTCAACGTACTTGGCAACCTCCCTCTTCATGTTCGGCCACCAGAAATGTTGCTTTAAATCTTGGTACATCTTAGTACTTCCTGTAGGAACGATATTGTCTAAGAGGGGGGTGAATTAGACCTTTTTAATTTTAATCTCAAGTCTACCAAATTTCTCTCTTAAATAAAATACTTATGAATTAATAGCACACAAACAAATAAAGTAAAGAGAGAGAGAGAGAAATTCAACACCACAGTTTTTAACGTGGTTCGGCCTAACTACCTACGTCCACGCTCCAAGGCTCCCCCTTGAAGATTCCTTACTTCTCCTCAATGAGAAATGCTGATCGAACTTTACGGGCTTCGATCCACAGCCTTACACAATCCTGGATTGAACTTTACGGGCGTCAATCCACTGCCTTACAAGATTTTCAGATTTGAATGACAGATTATGATAATCTACAAACTCTCAAAACAGAATCTCAAGTTTTGGAATAGAGAGTTGTAGATAGAGAATACAGAGTATGCTTAACAAGTTAGAGTTCAGGAAATCAAATTCGCAAAAGTTGGGTCTTCGCGCTCTAAACTCGGCTTAAATACTCTGTCTGCAAATCGGCTTGACTTCAATGCTCCTTGTCCAATACTGACAACTTTGTGAGCGGTGGAGTTCTTCTACGAAGTCATCCGCCTTGTCGTTTAGCGAGCGGTGGAGTTCTTCTACGAAGTCATCCGCCTTGTCGTTTAGCGAGCGGTGGAGTTCTTCTACGAAGTCATCCGCCTTGTCGTTTAGCGAGCGGTGGAGTTCTTCTACGAAGTCATCCGCCTTGTCGTTTAGCGAGCGGTGGAGTTCTTCTACGAAGTCATCCGCCTTGTCGTTTAGCGAGCGGTGGAGTTCTTCTACGAAGTCATCCGCCTTGTCGTTTAGCGAGCGGTGGAGTTCTTCTACGAAGTCATCCGCCTTGTCGTTTAGCGAGCGGTGGAGTTCTTCTACGAAGTCATCCGCCTTGTCGTTTAGCGAGCGGTGGAGTTCTTCTACGAAGTCATCCGCCTTGTCGTTTAGCGAGCGGTGGAGTTCTTCTACGAAGTCATCCGCCTTGTCGTTTAGCGAGCGGTGGAGTTCTTCTACGAAGTCATCCGCCTTGTCGTTTAGCGAGCGGTGGAGTTCTTCTACGAAGTCATCCGCCTTGTCGTTTAGCGAGCGGTGGAGTTCTTCTACGAAGTCATCCGCCTTGTCGTTTAGCGAGCGGTGGAGTTCTTCTACGAAGTCATCCGCCTTGTCGTTTAGCGAGCGGTGGAGTTCTTCTACGAAGTCATCCGCCTTGTCGTTTAGCGAGCGGTGGAGTTCTTCTACGAAGTCATCCGCCTTGTCGTTTAGCGAGCGGTGGAGTTCTTCTACGAAGTCATCCGCCTTGTCGTTTAGCGAGCGGTGGAGTTCTTCTACGAAGTCATCCGCCTTGTCGTTTAGCGAGCGGTGGAGTTCTTCTACGAAGTCATCCGCCTTGTCGTTTAGCGAGCGGTGGAGTTCTTCTACGAAGTCATCCGCCTTGTCGTTTAGCGAGCGGTGGAGTTCTTCTACGAAGTCATCCGCCTTGTCGTTTAGCGAGCGGTGGAGTTCTTCTACGAAGTCATCCGCCTTGTCGTTTAGCGAGCGGTGGAGTTCTTCTACGAAGTCATCCGCCTTGTCGTTTAGCGAGCGGTGGAGTTCTTCTACGAAGTCATCCGCCTTGTCGTTTAGCGAGCGGTGGAGTTCTTCTACGAAGTCATCCGCCTTGTCGTTTAGCGAGCGGTGGAGTTCTTCTACGAAGTCATCCGCCTTGTCGTTTAGCGAGCGGTGGAGTTCTTCTACGAAGTCATCCGCCTTGTCGTTTAGCGAGCGGTGGAGTTCTTCTACGAAGTCATCCGCCTTGTCGTTTAGCGAGCGGTGGAGTTCTTCTACGAAGTCATCCGCCTTGTCGTTTAGCGAGCGGTGGAGTTCTTCTACGAAGTCATCCGCCTTGTCGTTTAGCGAGCGGTGGAGTTCTTCTACGAAGTCATCCGCCTTGTCGTTTAGCGAGCGGTGGAGTTCTTCTACGAAGTCATCCGCCTTGTCGTTTAGCGAGCGGTGGAGTTCTTCTACGAAGTCATCCGCCTTGTCGTTTAGCGAGCGGTGGAGTTCTTCTACGAAGTCATCCGCCTTGTCGTTTAGCGAGCGGTGGAGTTCTTCTACGAAGTCATCCGCCTTGTCGTTTAGCGAGCGGTGGAGTTCTTCTACGAAGTCATCCGCCTTGTCGTTTAGCGAGCGGTGGAGTTCTTCTACGAAGTCATCCGCCTTGTCGTTTAGCGAGCGGTGGAGTTCTTCTACGAAGTCATCCGCCTTGTCGTTTAGCGAGCGGTGGAGTTCTTCTACGAAGTCATCCGCCTTGTCGTTTAGCGAGCGGTGGAGTTCTTCTACGAAGTCATCCGCCTTGTCGTTTACGAGCGTTGGAGTTAAGTCATCCTTTAGCGAGCGGTGGAGTTCTTCTACAAAGTCATCTGGCCTTATCGTTTAGTTGACCAGTGGACTTAGGTATTGTACTCATCCGCCTTGTCGTTTAGTGACCGTGACGTAGGCATTGTAACTCATCCGCCTTTGTCGTTTAGTGACCGGTGGATAACGTCTTTGAAAGTCATCGGTGGACATCTTCTTTTAAAGTGATCAGTGGACTTCTTCATTGTAATGTCAGCGCTTTTATCGTTTACCAATCGGTGGACTTCTTCACAAATTGACTTTGCTTTTGTCGTTTTGTGACCGGTTGATGTAAGCATTGAAGAGCTCTGATTTTGAACTTCAAACGGTGTACATAAATTCATTTATTAAAAATTTCAGCCCTGTACACTTAATCACAATTGTTAGGAAAACTAAAATACCCTTTCCAAGGGCATTTTCAACAGATTAATGTCTTATGCATAATTTCATATTATCATTCAATAAACATAATCAAATTACAACATTAACCATACAAATACATCATCAAAAACAATTTAGACTTAAACCCCATTTAAGTCAACAATCTCCCCCTTTTTGATGATGACAAACTATAAAGTTAAATTTTATGAAACATGATTAAATATGTCTCTCCCCCATAGTTCTAGCTCCCCCACAGCATATGCACACTTTAAAACTATCATATTCAGATTTCACAGATTAATCTCATACATGCTATCAGCATATCAAACAATTATCAGAGTGTATCAATCATCTGTGTTCTCCCCCATTGTCATTATCAAAAACAGATAAACACAGAAGAATACAAAAAGGTGAAACATCAAAGGAGAAGAAAATAATTGTTCAATTAGTCATAAAAAGACTAACATCCATATTAGGCTAGATTCCTAATATGCTTCTCCACTTCTTGGAGAAAATAAGAAAGCACTTCTAAGTCTAGAGAAGGTTGAGCAGCAGGAGGAGCAGGAGCAGGAAGAGCAGGTAGAGGGATAAACGGCTGAAAAAATGCTCGAAGCTATGTAAGAAGTGCTGCCAGATCTATGCATGGAGGAGATACGAAGGACGAATCATTCTGAGGAGTACCTTGAAAGACCACCATGTCCATACATGGTGAAGACTGGGAGGAGGACTCCGGGGCAGGAGAAGCAACTGGATTCTGGAAGTGCAGTTCTGCTTCATGAATATCCAAAGACATGAAACGAGTATCTTCAGCTACCTCAGGTCTAAAAACGGGAGGGAGAAAGTCTGCAACACACGGCTCTGAGGAATACTGAGGTTGTGGTGACCGTGCAGGTTGAAGAGCTTCAACTCGAGTCTTGAGCTCCCGAAGTTCCCGAGAGAAAAACTTATGATTACGATCCAGTTTTTGATCCATTTGACCCTTAGCCACAACAACATCTTTTTGCAGATCCTCTTTGAGCTGATTGATCAAACCATTCATATCAGAGCTCAATTCCACTTTGTTCTGTGCCAGTTTTGTCTCAAGCAGACTTTGAAAAGAGCTGAAAGCTTTCGCAAGATTATCAAAACTGGTCTTCAACTCATTGTATTGCACCTCACTCATGGAAGATCTCCTTTGATATGTTAAAGGAGTGGCAGGGGTACTCTGCAAAATTTCTTCAGGGAGAAGTACTGCAGGAGAAATTGGGACTATTGGAGCAGTTTGGATTTGAGGAGCAGAAAGTGGAGGAGGAGGAGGTGTAGAAGGAGGAGTAGGGATGACTAGAGATATAGAAGCTGGTGGAGGCAGAGTTGGTAATGTGGATGGAACTGGAGGACCATGTTTGATTATCGAAGAAATTGCTCGAAGTACCGGAGAGATGGGTGGAAGAGCAGGCTGAGAAGGCAGTAGGAGAGAAGGTGGAGGTGAAGTAGGAGGAGGAAGACTAGGTGCAGGAGCAGAAATAGCTTCAAAGGGATGAGCTAAAGCAAATGAAGCAGGGGGTCTTGGCGTTGGTGGAGGAAGGTGGGAGCGTGAGACCAGAGAATGAGGAGGGGAAATATCAAAGGCAGGAATCTCTGAGTCACCACCTCCTTCTGGCATTGAGGACTCCTCTTCATCCAAAGGCAATTTCTTTTTGCCTTTTCTGACAGCTGCTACCTTAGCATCCCTAGCTTTGGATGGATCCATGACAAACTCCCCTTTTCGATTTCTCTTAATTCTCATTCTGTTCAGTGTAGCCTTGGAATAATAATTAGAAGGTTTAAGACAGGAAGGTTCATCATGCTCAGGAAATTCAACTTCAAATTTCTGAAAGATCTTCATGAAGAGGAGGTTGTAGGGAAGGGATTGAGACTTGGTAGTAACACTTAGAATCATTCGTCTAAGAATAACATATCCTATATCAAGAGGGGTCTTAAAGTAGATTGAAAAAAGAACAGCCAATTCCATGTTACTAACTTCATCATAATGACCACCTTTAGGAATAATATTATAACTGATCATTTGATGAAAAAGTCTAGCTCTAATGGTTAAGTGTTTGCTTTTTAAGGAGTTGGGAGTATTGTTCGGGTCAAGGGCAATTTCTTTCAAAAACTGTTGACCATCAGGAGTTCCAAGAAATGGAGGCTCTTACCCTGACAAGTAGAATTGGGGATGTTTATCTAGATAAGGATACCCCAGAAGTTCATTTAAGAAAGAGAAGGTTAAAACTATGCGTTTTCCATACACATAGCTCGACACAGTAGATTGGTCAGAAGAATAGCCAAGATTGGCATAAAACAGTTTAACAGCCGTGGGGTAAAAGAAGGATTCAACTTTGAATAACCAAATTAATCCAATATCTGTCAAAGGTTCTACTAAATTAAAACCAACCAACTCATCAGGAGAAATACCCCTACTAGGAATAAGAGTTTTGAACTTGAAATCATCGTGATACCTCGTTTCTGCAAACTGAGTGAGGAAAAAGTGAGTTGGCCAATTTGTAGCCCGAGGCAGTTCTCGAGGTTGTCTAGCAGAGAGCTTGGCCTTTTTAGAGGCCGGTGCTTTGCCAGCTCTAGAGGATGATTCCATTGGAATGATTGAATAAATTCTATAGAGCGAAGAAAGAGTATCTGGGAAGGGTTTCGACAGACCAGAAGCAAGTGAAAGAGCGCGAAAGATGAAGCGTCTTTGTAAAGAGAGGAATTTAAATAAGTTAGGGCAACGCCCGATTAGAAAAATACAAACGTGGAAGTCGGATAGAATCCGATAGAGCACACGTGTCACCAGATTAAAAAAAAAATCATCCGGTGGACAATACCTATTGGACGATGTTAAAAACAAAGGCAGAGAAATAAAAAAAAAACTTTATCTTTTCTCATACTTAATAAGGCCTAATCTTATCCTTATACCACAGAAGGTTTTCTCATCCAAAGGCTTAGTAAAGATGTCTGCCAATTGATCTACAGAATTAACAAACTCTAAAGAAATATCACCTCTTTGAATATGATCTCGGATGAAGTGATATCTAACATCTATGTGCTTGGTTCTAGAATGCTGAATAGGATTTTTAGAAATGTTAATGGCACTGGTGTTATCACACCGAATAGGAATTCTATCATAAAATAGATTGAAATCTTCCAAAGTCTGTTTCATCCATAACATTTGTGCACAGCAACTGCCAGCAGCAATATATTCACTTTCAGCAGTTGATAATGCAACAGAATTCTGTTTCTTAGAATACCAAGACACTAGAGGTTCTCCTAAGAATTGACAAGTGCCACTGGTGCTCTTCCTATCAATTGGACTACCAGCATAGTCAGAATCAGAATATCCTACTAGATCAAAGGAGGTACCCTTCGGATACCATAGACCTAAATCAAGAGTCCCACTTAAGTATTTGAAAATTCTTTTGACAGCAGATAAGTGAGATTCCTTAGGGGCAGCCTGGAATCTAGCACATAAACAAACACTAAAGAGTATATCTGGCCTACTTGCAGTCAGATACAACAGAGAGCCAATCATACCACGATACTTCTTGATATCTACATTTATTCCTTTTTCATCTTTATCTAATTTAGTAGTGGTACTCATGGGAGTTTTAGACGATTTGACAGTTTCTAAACCAAATTTCTTAAGAAGTTCTTTAATGTACTTTTCTTGACAGAAGAAAATTCCATCAGAAGATTGACTAATCTGGAATCCTAAGAAAAATTTTAACTCCCCCATCATACTCATTTCAAATTCACTTTGCATGAGGGAGGAAAATTCATTACACAAGTTGACATTAGTTGATCCAAAAATAATGTCATCAACATAAATTTGAACTAACAGAATGTCATTATCCTTTTGCTTGGTAAATAGAGTTGAATCTGTATTTCCCTTTTTGAAATTTCTTTCCCCAAGGAAGTTCTTCAATCTATCATACCAAGCTCTAGGAGCCTGCTTAAGTCCATAAAGAGCCTTCTTAAGTCTATAAATATGATCAGGTTTCGCATAGTCTTCAACACCTAGAGGCTGCTCTACATAAACTTCTTCCATGATATATCCATTTAAAAAAGCACTCTTTACATCCATTTGAAAGAGTGTGAAGTTTTTGTAGCAGGCAAAGGCTAAGAGCATTCTAATGGATTCTAGTCTAGCAACAGGTGCAAAGGTTTCCTCAAAATCTATTCCTTCTTCTTGATTGTAACCTTTAGCAACCAGTCTAGCCTTATTTCTAACCACAATCCCATTTTCATCTAATTTGTTCTTGTAAACCCATTTAGTTCCAATAATGGGATGATTCTTAGGCCGTGGAACAAGTTCCCATACCTTGCTCCTTTCAAATTGATTTAACTCTTTTTGCATGGCTAAAATCCAATTTTCATCACCCTCGGCTTCTTCAAATTTCTTAGGCTCTACTTGTGAAATGAATGCCACATTGGCACTGAGATTCCTAAGAGAAGCTCTAGTCTTAACTCCTAAACAAGGATCACCTAAAACTTCATCTATTGGATGATTTTTGACAAATTTCCAATCTTTAGGAAGAGCAGGATTTTCATCCTTGACAGGAACAACATCTAGAGATGTAGAAGAAGGTTCTATTGATTTTTCTACTCGAGGAGAATCACTTGGCTTTTCTAAGGAAAGAGAATCCAATTGTTTATCCAAAATATCATCCTCATCCACATTGATTGTGGGTTGAGGAGACTCATCGAAGTTAACATGAACTGACTCCTCTACAACTAGAGTTCTCCTATTGAATACTCTATAAGCTTTGCTGGAAAGGGAATAACCCAGAAAAATTCCAAGATCAGATTTGGAATCAATTTTTCCTAAGTTATCCTTAGTGTTAAGAATGAAGCATTTGCTACCAAAGGCTCTAAAGTATTTAACAGAGGGAGTTTTTCCACTCCAGAGCTCATATGGAGTTTTCTCAGAATAGGTCTTATGGAGACCCGATTAAGCACATAACATGCTATTGACACAGCTTCTGCCCAGAAATATTTTGGAAGGGAATTCTCATTAAGTATAGTCCGAGCTAGCTCTTGGAGAGACCTATTTTTCCTCTCAACAACACCATTTTGCTGAGGGGTCCTAGGAGAAGAGAAATTGTGCTCAATTCCATACTTGAGACATAAGAGTTCAAATTTCTCATTTTTAAACTCTCTACCATGATCACTACGAATAGCAACTATGGTGAGCTCCTTTTCATTTTGAACTCTTTTCCTAAAACTAGAAAAGGTGTCAAAAGTCTCATCCTTAGACTTCAGAAAGTGAACCCAGGTGAATCTAGAGAAGTCATCTACAATAACAAAGGCATACAATTTGCCACCTAGGTTGGCTATATTGGAAGGACCGAAGAGGTCCATATGAAGGAGTTGGAGAGGCTTAGAAGTTGAAATTGCATTCTTCGATGCAAAAGAAGTTTTGATCTGCTTACCCATTTGGCAAGCTTCACAGACCTTATCCTTCTGAAAGGATATCTTAGGGATTCCTCTAACTAAATTCTCCTTAGTAATCTTAGCTAAAGTATCCATCCCTACATGTCCTAATCTCCTATGCCAAATCCAAGAATCATGGGAAGAATTAACAGCAAAACATTTCTCATCAACATGCTCAAAGTCATTCAGATCAACAGTATAGACATTTTCTTTTATAAATCCTTTAAACAAAACATTGTTAGTTGAAATGTCTTTGATCACACAAGCATTTGATTTGAATGTTACTTTATAGCCCTTGTTACACAACTGACTTATGCTTAGCAGATTATGCTTTAATCCTTCTACTAATAATACATTTTCAATGATTGGTTTAGAAGGATTACCTATATTGCCGATGCCAACAATCCTGCCCTTTTGGTTTCCACCAAAAGTGACACTGCCCTTTTTCTTGTTGACAACAACAAACTTGGTTGAGTCTCCTGTCATATGCCTTGAACAACCACTGTCAAGGTACCACTGATTCTTCCCGGGAGAGCTGTCAGCCTGCAAAACAGTGATCAAGTAGTCTTCTTAGGTACCCAAATCTTTTGGGTCCTAGTGTTAGTCTTGGTTCCTTTAGGAACCCACTGTAATTTGCTCCCTAGTTTCATACTGTTTGTTTTTAAAGGTCATACAAAAGACTTATGTCCTACTTCATTACACATATGGCAAACAGTAGATTTAACAAAGTAATTCTTATAAGATTTCTTTTTGCTCAACCTGTCATACCCTAAACCAGCTTTATCTAATTGCATTCTCTGGTCACTTAACAACATGCTCAGTTGATTACTACTATAAGTGTATTTCTGAACAAAACTATTTAAGGTCTCATTTTTCTTTTTCAGTTCAGAAACTTCTTTTTCATGCTGATTCTTTTCATTTTCATGCTTCTCAATTAAGCTTGCATTTTCCTTTTTCAGCAAATTATATTTGACCTTTAGCATGCTAAATTGTTTTACCAAATCATTAAATGCATCAATTATATCACCATCTTCATCAGATTCACTATCATTTAAGGAAATGCTAACCTCATTCTCGTGTGCCATAAAGCAGAGGTTGGCTACTTCCTCATCTTCTGAAAAAGAGGTGTCACCTTCACTTTCATCCTAAGTAGCCTTTATGGCCTTCTTCTTAAACTTCTTGGGATACTTCTTTGCTTGTGGACAGTCTGCCTTCATATGACCAGGCTTTCCACACCCAAAGCATGTGATCTCCTTGTCTTTTTGCGACTTCTCACCCTTTGGAAATCTTTTTCCCTGCATCCTCTTTCGTTGTAGGAATTTACTGAATCTCCTTGTGATGAGAGCTATATCCTCATCATCTTCCTCTTCTTCATCCTCAGATACTTCATTTTTGCTAGAGGAGGCTTTCAGGGCAATGTCCTTTCTCTTTGTGACCTCCTTTTCTTTGAGGTCCTCCTTTTCATTTGCCCTCATTGTGATCTCATGTGTCATGAGGGATCCAATGAGTTCCTCAAGTTTCAGAGCCTTGAGATCTTTGCTTCCTGTATGGCAGTCACCTTTGGCTGCCAGCTTCTTGGAAGACATCTGAGGATCTTCCTGACCTGTTCTTCACTAGAATAAGATTTACCAAGAGCTTTCAAACCATTAGTAATGTTAGTAAATTTTGTAAACATGGAAGAAACAGACTCATCCTTAAGCATAGAGAATAGTTCATACTCGTGTATGAGCATATTTAATTTACTCTCTTTCACTTGATTGGTGCCCTCGTGTGTGACCTCTAATAAGTGCCAAATTTCTTGAGCACTCTCACACCCTTGTACTCTATTAAATTCGTCTCGATTTAGAGCACAGTACAAGGTGTTTACTGCCTTGGCATTAAGGCTCAGATTTCTCTTATCGGACTCAGTCAATTCAGAAGAGTCCTTAGGGATACTTTTCCCATCTACAGTTTTCATGGCCTTAAAAGGACCATTCTCTATAATACACCAAGTCTCATAGTCTATGGCTTGAATGAATATTTTCATTCTAGCCTTCCAATAGACATAATCACTACCATCAAAGAATGGAGGTCTATTTGTTGCTTGACCTTCTATTTGTGTGGTGTTAATGTTGAATGCCATTGTGAACAAATATAACACAGAGTGTTTAAACGAAGCTTAGACAATGATAAACCTCGCTCTGATACCAATTGTAGGAACGATATTGTCTAAGAGGGGGGTGAATTAGACCTTTTTAATTTTAATCTCAAGTCTAACCAAATTTCTCTCTTGAATAAAATACTTATGCATTAATAGCACACAAACAAATAAAGTAAAGAGAGAGAGAGAGAAATTCAACACCACAGTTTTTAACGTGGTTCGGCCTAACTGCCTACGTCCACGCTCCAAGGCTCCCCCTTGAAGATTCCTTACTTCTCCTCAACGAGAAATGCTGATCGAACTTTACGGGCTTCGATCCACAGCCTTACACAATCCTGGATTGAACTTTACGGGCGTCAATCCACTGCCTTACAAGATTTTCAGATTTGAATGACAGATTATGATGATCTACAAACTCTCAAAACAGAATCTCAAGTTTTGGAATAGAAAGTTGTAGATAGAGAATACAGAGTATGCTTTACAAGTTAGAGTTCAGGAAATCAAATTCACAAAAGTTGGATCTTCGCGCTCTAACCTCGGCTTAAATACTCTGTCTGCAAATCGGCTTGACTTCAATGCTCCTTGTCCAATAATGGAAACTTTGTTACCGTTGGAGCAGCTTTCGTACAAAAGCAGGTAGCCGTTGCTTTCTGAAAGCGCAAGTCGCCCGATGCCATTAATTCCCTGGACTTTAAGCTTCTGGGTGAGGTACACTGTAGCTTTTGCGGTATATTTTAAAAACTGGCGAAAGACGTTGCTTTACAATGCTTGAACCGGCTTCGTTAGATGTAATGATGTGAGACTTGAGCCGAAACGGTGGATGATGCTTTAGAAGTTGAACCGCTGTTGGAAGATGTAGCATAAAAAATGTTGAACCGGTATCGATGGATACAGAGGATTTAAACGTCTTCCGGCTTTGTCGTTTAGTGAGCGGTGGAGTTCTTCTACGAAGTCATCCGCCTTGTCGTTTAGCGAGCGGTGGAGTTCTTCTACGAAGTCATCCGCCTTGTCGTTTAGCAAGCGGTGGAGTTCTTCTACGAAGTCATCTGCCTTGTCGTTTAGTGACCGGTGGACTTAGGCATTTTACTCATCTGCCTTTGTCGTTTAGTGACCGGTGGACTTAGGCATTTTACTCATCCGCCTTTGTCGTTTAGTGACCGGTGGACTTAGGCATTTTACTCATCCGCCTTTGTCGTTTAGTGACCGGTGGATAACGTCTTTGAAAGTCATCGGTGGACATCTTCTTTTAAAGTTATCGGTGGACTTCTTCATTGTAATGTCAGCGATTTTGTCGTTTACCAATCGGTGGACTTCTTCACAAATTGACATTGCTTTTGTCGTTTTGTGACCGGTTGATGTAAGCGTTGTAGAGCTCGGATTTTGAACTTCAAACGGTGTACATAAATTCATTTATTAAAAATTTCAGCCCTGTACACTTAATCACAATTGTTAGAAAAACTAAAATACCCTTTCCAAGGGCATTTTCAACAGATTAATGTCTTATGCATAATTTCATATTCTCATTCAATAAACATAATCAAATTACAACATTAACCATACAAATACATCATCAAAAACAATTTAGACTTAAACCCCATTTAAGTCAACACTTCCTGGGTGCACAGAGTATGCCGAAGAATGTGCCTCAGCCAATATCTCCTTCTTCAGATCCTTGTCGTTAGGCACGTACCACCTATGCCTGAACTTCAGAATACCATCATTTGATAAGTGGAAATCCGACGAGTCACCCAACGTCATACTCGATCGAAGCTCCTCACACTCCGTATCATTCTACTGAGCTTCGCGTATCCTATCCAGAATAGTCGGCCTGAGAGAAATGTTGGTGAGCATACTGGACAACTCTGCCACTATCTCCACATCGAACCTCTCGATCTCAGACCGCAGCGTAACTGACATTGCTGCTAGTAAAGGCTGACTCGTAGAAGGCACTCTACTCAAAGCATCAGCAACCTTGTTCGCCTTTCCTGGATGACACTTGATATCAAAATCATAATCTTTGACGAACTCAAGCCACCTTCTCTGTCGCATATTCACCTCCTTTTGCGTAAATAAATACTTCAGGCTCTTGTGGTCGGAAAATATCTCGCACTGCTGCCCATATAAATAATGTCTCCATATTTTCAGTGCGAAAACCACAGCTGCTAACTCAAGGTCGTGCGTAGGATAATTGTGCTCGTACGGCTTCAGCTGCCAAGAAGCATAAGCAATAACTCTCCCCTCCTGCATCAATACACAACCGAGTCCAACTCCAGACGCATCACAATAAATACTATACTTGTCACTTTCAACAGGTAGCGCCAATACTAGAGCGGTGGTCAATCTCTGCTTTAACTCCATAAAACTGTCGTCACAAGCAGCCGACCATATAAATCTCTCGTTCCTCCGAGTCAATCGTGAAAGAGGAACTGCGATCTTCGAAAATCCCTCTATGAACTTCCGATAATAACCAGCTAATCCGAGAAATCCACGCACCTCACGTACGTTCTTCGGCTGTGGCCAATCTCTGACCACCTGAATTTTGCTCGGATCCATAGAAACTCCATCCTGCGAGATAATATGGCCAAGGAAGCTCACTCTGTCTAGCCAAAACTCGCACTTCAAAAACTTTGGATACAACTGGCGTTGACTCAGAATCTGTAAAACAATCCTCAGATGGTCCTCATGTTCTTCTCTCGTCTTAGAGTATATCAGGATATCGTCGATGAAAACCACAACGAACTTGTCCAAATACTCCTTGAAGACACGGTTCATCAAATCCATAAATGCTGTAGGGGCATTAGTAAGTCCAAAAGACATGACAAGGAACTCATAATGCCCATACCTCGTTCAGAAAGCCGTTTTCTGTATATCTTCCTTCCGGACCTTCAATTGATAGTAACCCGAGCGTAGGTCAATCCTGGAAAATACTCGGGCACCCTGTAGCTGATCAAATAGGTCATTAATCCGGGGCAACGGATATTTATTCTTCACCGTCAATTTGTTTAACTCTCTGTAATCGACGCACATTCTGAGGGTCCCGTCTTTCTTCTTGACAAACAGAACGGGCGCACCCTAGGGTGAAACGCTGGGTCGAATAAAACCCTTCTCTAACAACTCGTCAAGCTGAGTCTTCAGCTCTTTCAACTAGGCTGGTGCCAATCGATATGGGTTCTTAAATCTTGGCGCGGCATTTGGATAAACATCAATAGTAAACTCAATCTCCCGGTCGGGCGGTAACCCGGGAAGATCATCAAGGAATATCTCAGAGAACTCTCTAACTATAGGAATGTCACTCGGCTTTACTCCACTGAGTAACTGCACATCAAATACTAAGGCCAAATAAATAGAGCACGCACCTTTAAACTGCTTGTTGACCTTCATGGAATAAGAAATAGGCAATCCACTCAATCGGTTCATTGCCTGATAAGAAAACTTGGCTTTACCCTGGGGTCGAAAGGTCACAATCCCGGATCGACAGTCGATGGTGGCAAAGTGCTGTGCAAGCCAGTCCATCCCTAAGATAAAATCATACCGCTCTATGCTCATAACTATCAAACGAGCATAAAGGGTAATAACCCCCACTGAGATGACGTTGCCCTGGAGAATATGTTCTGACTGCATAAGCTCTCCTGAAGGCAGCATCACTCTATACTCGACCCCAGCTAACTCAGACTCTAATCCCAATCTAGTCATGCATGCAGTCGATATGAAGGAGTGCGTAGCTCCCGTATCCATCAAAGTAAAAACAGCGGTGCCCATAATCAGAATAGTACCTGCTATCACAGAAGGATGAGCCTCGTCGTCGACATCACCAGGCTCTATAAATGCGAAGATCCTCGGCATAATCCTCCTCTGATCACTGTCTGACTGATCTTGACCCTGCTTCGGGCAGTCTCTAACAAAATGGCCCGCGTCTCCACACCGATAGCACACACTCGTGCCCAATCTGCACTGACAAGTGTGTTCCCTCTGGCATTTAGGGCAAAGAGGTATCTGAGAAGTCCCCTGTATCTGTTTCCCCATACCCGGATCATTACCTCCCTCAAGGGGTCTTTTAACACCCCTCTGTTGCTGTTGGGGCTGTGCTCTAGGTTGCCAACCTCGGTTCAGTGACTGAGGACGGATCTCTCGGAAGAAGCCCTTAGATGGCTCCCTCGGTTTGATAGAATCTCTATCAACTGCCTCAATATCAAGTGCCTTGGCCACAATCTCGTCGTATGATACATTCCGTACTCCAGATATAGTAAGACGCATCCGGAATTCCTGACCAAGTCCTTGTAAAAATCAGTGCACCTTGTCCTCGTTAACGCTGACCTGACGTGGCGCGAATCGAGAAAGGACTTCAAACTTCCTCACATACTCGGCAATAGAACTAACCTGCCGCAACTGCATAAATTCAACCATCTTCGCCTCCCGTACTGTATGGCTAAAATACTTATCATAGAACAACTCCTTGAATCTCTCCCATCCCATAATCGTCACATCGGTGGTCGTCTTGATGGAATCCCACCAAAACCGAGCATCTAACGCTAGGTGGTAAGTCACCAACGCCACCTTCTCTCCGTCCTCAATGCTCGCATAGGCCAGCATGTCCTCCATGGTGTGAATCCACTCCTCAGCTGAAGAGGGATCCGTAGACTGTCCATTAAATATAGGGGGCTGGAGCTTCTGAAATCTCTTCATCCCACGGTTACCCGAAATAGCTGTCTCCCGAGCTCTAACGCCCTCTCGGTCAATAAGGGTGCCCAACTGTTGAGACTGTCTCTCCATCTGTTGAGCCTGTCGCTCATTATGCTGAGAATGCTGGGCAAGGAAGTCCTTAAGGGTATCTATTGTATCGTCTCGGTCATCTTGATCGTTTCCTCGACGCACCATAGTTCTATAAGTCCTATATAGGTTAAAACACACAACTCTAAGAAAATAGAAATCAAATAAAGCTATAAACATACTTACAGTTGATGAAGAATGTCCGAGTAGTGGCTGTGCAGTCGAGCAGTCTACAGAACCGATTTTAAAACCCGGGGGCTCTAATACCATAAATTGTAGCGACCCTAATACTGCACTCAATTTCCCGTATATATTTTTTTTTCCTTATACTTTAAATAAACTCTAGGCGGAATTTAAAATGAAATTGAAATTGAAATCTAAGTTCGTTTAAAACATATCTCAAATCAATTTATTAAAATTTAAAACAAATAACAAAACAATTAAAATACAACTGAAACAAGTGGGAGGGCAAAACAGTCCATTCGTGACAGAAGAGGAGGGGCAATCAATCTCCAACTTCAGGAGATCGATCGCTGATGCATCAAACAGCAGGGGCGATCAGTCGCCCCTCTGTGCCAGCGATCGGTCGCGGCATCAAAACAAGGAGGGGCGACCTCACTCCCGCGCCCTGTCGCCTTTCCCTTCTTCTTCTTTCTTCTCTTCACTTTTTAATAAATACTCTCTGGAATCCGTCAATCCAGAGAGCAAAACACTCTATAAAAAAAATGCTCTTTGGAATCGAAATTCCAGAGAGCAAAACACCAACATACTTTCCATCCAATTCCTCATCCCTGCACATCACACTTCTATACATTCTCATTTCCTCAACATTAAAGCACTGAAACATACATTTCACTCCGCCTATCACCAAAACTGACTCAAAATACTTGTAACGCATAACCAAATTTCATAAAACAAACTGCGTGGATATGTTTAAAACTATACTTTCCAAGCAGCTTATAAAAACAGTTATAACAGATTTCAAAACGTTTAAAATATCAAAACATAAATCTATCAACTATCAGATCCAAACATCCTAAAATGTTCTAACTTTATACATAACCCAATACCCTCAAAACACCATACATACGTCCCCACGGGTCAAAATGCGCCTCGACTGTGCCAACACACTCCCGCGACCATCCTCCGTCAACTGCATCACTCGTCAGGTGGAGGGATCTCATCCTCACTTATGTCGAAGTCACCTACACCATACAGACACCTATGAGATAAAAATCTCAACAAGCTCTCGTAAATGTAAATGCATGCTATGCATATGAGTTCAGAAATTGTGTAGAATTTTCTTTATCTTTACTCTGTGGGTGTCACCGAGATCTTAACCCCCTAACCGGAGAGAGCACATCCAGCGGTTGGACTACTCTTTCCAGCTAGAGGAGGGGGGTACACGCTTACAACACGTACAACCGTGCCTGAGCCCCATCTCGCATGACCTATAACTGTATAACTGTATGAGTATGTGTTAGATGTGGTATTGTGACAAACCCGTAGTCGATCTTCACAATAGGTCAAGCCCCTCTCCAGGCCACATCGCCATTTTCTTTAAAACATCGGGCGGAAATTCATTTTCATGCTCTTTTAAAACACGTGATGCGTGAACAGTTCAATATGACAGAAAGTAAACATACATGATTCGTACCATCGAGACAATAAAGCATTTAAAAGCATAACCTATACAGAACTAATCCTAACTACTCGACTAAAACAATTTAAACATTCGTGTCACCAAAACTCCTCGAAACGAATTCGACGTACAGTGTAGGCCAATCGGCCAGAGAAAATCACGAGAACTTACCTTTTGTGCGCTGCAGCTCAAGCTCCGTCCACGAGCATTGTTTGTCTGAGGCAAAACACAATATTCACCGTTAAAACTAATTTCAGCTACTAAACGTCTAAATTAACAAAACCTTAACCAAAGAAATTTCCTATAGCTTTAATCAAATTCTTTGAGCTATTTCATAGAGCAATTACACGCTCGGCACCTCAAATCCCTAATTACCAGCTTTTCCTAAATCTCGAATTTTAACAAAATTTAATATTCGTCCTAAATCAATTAAGTTCGTCCAATAATGTTCAATAAGTTCACTATATCCTTAATTACGGCAAACCCATCGATTTCGAACCATAAATCTCGATATTTACGATAACCCTAAATGAAAACCTAACTGTATAACTTTCTAAAAATCGAAAACTAATGCTCTAAAACTATAGATTCATACTTAGAGCGTCGATTGGAGGAGAAAACGTGAAGAACAGAAGACGAACGGAGGAAAAAAGGAGGTAAGAAGTTGAGGGAATCGTCGCGGGCAGAGAGGAGGTCGAGAGAAAGAAAGTGTTCTGGCGTGAAAATGGTGAAGGAAGAAGGAGTTTGAGGTTTTTAATAAAATTTGGTTTGCAAAATTACTATTTTGCCCTTAGTACATATTTTATATTTGTTTCGTCCTTCTTTTTGTTAATTGGCTAGCGATTCGATTTCTCCAAATTTTCTTATTTCACCAATAACTCCAACTTATTATTTGGGTTCTATTAAAACTGTCCGTTCGCAAATCGGACCTCATTTACTATTTTTACTAAAACGTCTTTTATATTACGAGAAACATAATTACTCGAAATATAGCATTACTACTCCGAAAAATCCCGTAAATTCCTATTAATCGTTAGGATCCCATTAACATTTTCTTTTCGTAAAACGAGCTTGATTTGACATATTTACAAAAATGCCATCAAATATTATAATATAAAAATCCCGTAAAGCCGGGTATTACAGTTATAGAGCCTACGTCGTGAGGAGAGAGAGAGCCTACGTGTAACGACCCTGATTTCCCCTGACACCATTCCTAAAAGTGACATAAAATTTAAACTTTTATTTTATTCTTTTCATCTTACTCATTTAAAGACAGTTAAATTCGTTAAGCAGAAGTCAATAATTCCTCTAGGATTTCCTCAAATGAACAGTAAAGTTGACTCTTCCTATCGGGTTTCATTGAAGGAGTAGTATTTTTCCTCTCAGGTTTCTTCAATTTAAACAGTAGAGGTAGCTGATTCTCTATATCGGGTTTGGACGAATGGTACAGTGAGGGTCGACGTTATAACAAACAGGAATGGATAACAGAAACAGAAGACAGCGTGGACGACGGAGGCAAAAGAAAGTGTGGACGATGGAGACAGAAGACAATGTGGACATTCGAAATAATAGACAGCGTGGACGACAGAACTAAAAGATAGAATGGACAACAGAAATAAAAGACAGTGTGGACGACGAAGACAGAACACAGTGTGGACGACAGAGACAGAAGACAGTGTGGATAATGGAGACAGAAGACAGTGTGGACGATGGAGACAGAAGACAAGACAGTGTGGACGTTCGAAATAATAGACAGCGTGGACGACAGAATTAAAAGACAAAATAGACAACAGAAATAAAAGACAGTGTGGACGTTTGAAATAATAGACAACGTGGACGACAGAATTAAAAGACAATGGACAACATGACAACTTTGGATGATGACCTTCTCTGCCAGAATACTTAACAGAACTTTATCGTCCATAGACTGTAACGACCCTAATTCTTTACCCTTAATTTCCTGTATAAATTTTTCTTTTTAAACCTCTAATTCAAATTAAAATGTCCTTAAAACCATTTAAAGAAAATACCTTAAAATAAGTGTTGAAATTTCTTTGAAAAATTAATTAAAAAGTTAAAGAAACATATTAAAACATCGGCCAAAGGAATCGGGGGGTAAAAAGGGCATTCTGCCAGTAAAAGCATGGCCGATCGATCGGCCAATTCAGCCGATCGATCGGCCAATTCAGCCGATCGATCGGCTATGTTAAAATCATGGGGGGCGATCGATCGCCCCACATATCGGTGATCGATTGCCCTTTGGCGACCAAACACCCAACCGATCGATCGTTCCCCCTTGGGAGATCGATCGGCACACGCTCTGGAATTTCTTCCAGAGCGTGACCAAAGAGGGCCGATCGATCGCCCTCCTTGGCGATCGATCGGCAACCTCTCTGGAATTTGTTCCAGAGAGTTGCCTCTTTTCTTTTCTCTTCTTCTTCTTTCTTCTCCCTGCATACACGCTTAAACACTTCACCATTTTTCTCTCATCAAATCACCTTTAAACTTTTCATAAAAACGAACCGCGTGGTTCCGTTTAAAATTTTAATATTTTTTCCTGTTTGAAAATATCAAAAACACTACCAAATACTATCAATCTTCCAAAACACTATACAATATCTATCCAGATCCAAGCATCCTAAAATGATTTAACTATACAGTTTTCCTATCTTTCTATCTATCAATTTTCCCAAACACATACTTACGTCCCCACGGGTCAAAATAAGCACCGACTGCACTAGCACACTCCCGTGAGCATTCTTCTTCAACCTGCTTAAACTTCGGGTGGAGGAACGTCGTCCTCACCTATATCAAAGTCACCTACACCATAGAAACAAAATGTGAGCTAGAGGCTCAGTAAGTCTACGTGAATGTGCGTGAATGCTATGCATGTACAGTTTATAAATCATGCATCATACCTTTTCGCTATTCATTTCATTTATGTCACCAGAGCTTCACTCTCGCTAGATAGGAGCGGCAAATCCGACGATTGGATAGCCCCTCGTATCTAACCGGGGGGAAAACATGCTTCATCCGACAGCCATGTCTGAACCACCGCCACCGACGTGACCATCATTACATTCATTTATCTTTTTGCTGTCCTTTTTTCGTTTTGTAAAACATGCATGGAAATTTCTTTTTCGTGCTTTTTCGTAAAACCATGATGCGTGCTCGTGTACAATAACATAATGAAAAACAGAGCGCAATAAACAAGAAACTTACACATTCAAAGGCACAACTAACTAACAGAATAAAGTAAAGAAAATGCTGCATGATTTCTGAACTCACACGCATAGCATATAGTTGCATTTATGAGGGCTTGCTGAGATTTTTATCTCATAGTGTATTGTATGGTGTAGGTGATTACGAGGATACAGGTGAGGATGAGATTCCTCCTCCTGAGGCATGAGTCCAGTTGACATGGGATGGCTGCAGTGGTGTGCTGATGCAGTCGAGGCTTACCGACCCGTGGGGACAGTATGTATAGATTTTGAGGGTTTGGGACATTTTGGGCTGATGTTTGTATAGAAATTATAGGATGCTTGGTTCTGTATAGTTGTTAGGTTATGTTTTGATATTTTGAAATGTTTTGGAAACGGATTTTATAACTGTTTGTATAATTTCAAAACAGGAGGATTTGATTAGATTTTAAACATATCCACGCAATTTGTTTTTATGGAATTAGATTATGTTTTAAATGTGTTCTGAGTTGGTTTTGAGAGAAGTTATGAGCGACGTATGGGTGAGTTAATGTTGAAAAAGTATGGTTGAGAGTGATATAGAATTTGTGTTGTTGAATCGTGATATTGGGTGTTAAGAGTAATGTGAGTACAGGGACTGGAGGAAAAGAAAGAAGAAGGAAAAGAAAGGGGAGGCAGAGGGGCTGCCGAACGATCGCCAGGGAGGGGCGATCGTTCGCCCCTATTGGTTGCGCTCTGGAAGAAATTCCAGAGCGCATGCAGAGCGATCGCCAGGCAGTGGCGATCGCTGGGCAGTGGATCGCCCAAGGGCGATCAACCTGGCGAGCGATCGCCAGGGTGTGATCGCCATGGGGCGATCGATCGCCCCTTTTTGGGCGATCGATCTCCCCTTCATTTTTTGGGGACTTTCCGTTTCTGCCCCTGTTTTCGTCTGTTCTGCTGGCCGATAGTTTTAATTAGTTTTAATGTTTTAATAAAATGTTTTAAGTTTTATTTGATTGTTTTAAAGCTTTGTTAAATGGTTTTAAAACATAGATTTAGCGATTTCAACATCGATTACGATTTTGGTTAGAAAGAGTTTAGATTCTGCCTAGAATTTAGTTAAAGTTTTAAAAAAAAAAAATATGTACGGGAAAATGGGTACAGTTTTAGGGTCGTTACATTTATGGTATCAGAGCCCCAAGGTTTTAAAATCGGTTCTGTAGACTGCTCGACTGCACAGCCACTACGCGGACATTCTTCATCAACTGTAAGTACGTTTATAGCTTTGTTTGGTTTTTAGTTTCTTAGAATATTTGTTTTAACTTTGGTATAGGAATTTTCTAAATATGGTGCGTCCACGAAACGACCGAGACGACCAAGATGACACAATTGACACTCTCAAGGATTTTATCGCCCAGCAGTCTCAGCATATGGAGAGACAGGCTCAGCAGATGGAGAGACAGTCTCAACAGCTGGGTACCATGATAGACCGAGAGGGCATTAGAGCTCGAGAGACAGCTGCTTCTGGTAACCGTGGGATGGAGAGATTTCAGAAGCTCCAGCCCCTATCTTTAACGGACAGTCTACGGATCCCTCTTCAGCCGAGGAGTGGGTTCGCACTATGGAGGACATGCTGGCGTATGCTAGCATAGATGATGGAGAGAAGGTTGCACTAGTGACCTATCATTTGGCACTTGACGCCCGATTTTGGTGGGATTCCATCAAGACGACCACCGATGTGACGGTTATGGGATGAGAGCAATTCAGAGAGTTGTTTTACGACAAGTACTTCAGCCATACCGTACGAGAGACAAAAATGGTTGAGTTTATGCAGTTACGGCAGGTCAGTTCTATTGCTGAGTATGTGAGGAAGTTCGAAGCCCTTTCTCGATTCGCGCCACGATAGGTCAGCGTAAACGAGGACAAGGTACGCCGGTTCTTACAGGGACTTAGCCAGCAGTTTCGGATGCGTCTTACCATATCAGGGGTACGAAATGTATCCTATGATGAGATAGTGGCTAGAGCTCTTGATATTGAGGCCATTGATCAGAGTTCTGTCAAGCCGAGGGAGCCAGCTAAAGGCTTCTTTCGGGAGATTCACCCTCAGATCAGGGGCAAGGGCTGGCAACCTAGGGCACAGCCTCAGCAACAACAACAGAGGGGAGTTAAAAGGCCTCTTGAGGGAGGCAACGACCGAGGGAAAGGGAAGCAAGTACAAGGGGCATCTCAGATACCTATTTGCCCTAAGTGTCTGAAGGAGCACAGCGGCCAGTGCAGAGTGGGCACAAATGTGTGTTATCGTTGTGGAGATGCGGGCCATTTCGTCAGAGATTGTCTTAAGCCGGGCCGAGATCAGTCAGGTAGTGATCAGAGGAGGATTATGTCGAGGATCTTTGCATTTATCGAACCTGGTGATGTTGATAACGAGGATCAGCCTGCCGTGATAGCAGGTACTATATTGGTTTCTGGTGTTCCTGTATTTTCTTTATTAGACACGGGGGCTACGCATTCCTTTGTTTCCACCGCGTGTGTGTCTAGATTGAGACTTGCGCCGGAGTTAGCAAAGTGCGAATACAGTGTGATGCTACCTGAGGGTGAGCGTATGCAGTCAGGTCGTGTTGTCTAGGGCAATATTATCTCGATTAGGGATCGTACCCTCTATGCTCGCCTCATTGTTATGGGCATAGAACACTATGATCTGATCTTAGGGATGGACTGGCTGTCACAGCACTTCGCCACCATCGATTGTCAATCTGGGATTGTCACCTTTTGACCCCTGGGTAAAACCGAGTTTTCTTATCAGGCGATGAGCAGATTGAGTAGCTCGCCTATTTCTTATTCCATGAAGGTCAACGAGCAGTTTAAAGGTGCGCGCTCTATTTATTTGGCCTCTGTATTTGATTGTCAGTTGCTCAGCGGAGAAAAGCCGAGCGACATTCCTATTGTCAGAGAGTTCTCTGGGATCTTTCTTGATGATCTTCCCGGGTTACCACCAGACCGGGAGATAGAATTCACTATTGATGTCTATCCAAACTCCGCGCCAAGGTTTAAAAACCCGTATCGGTTGGCACCAGCTGAGTTGAGAGAGTTGAGGACTCAGCTTGACGAGTTATTGGAGAAAGGGTTTATCCGACCCAGTGTTTCGCCTTGGGGTGCGCCCGTTCTGTTTGTCAAGAAGAAAGACGGGACCCTCAGGATGTGCATCGATTACAGAGAATTGAACAAATTGACGGTGAAGAATAAATATCCTTTGCCTCGGATCGATGATTTATTTGATCAGCTGCAAGGTGCCCGAGTATTTTCGAGGATTGATCTACGCTCGGGTTACAATCAGCTGAAGGTCCAGAAGGATGATATACCAAAGACGGCATTCCGAACGAGGTATGGGCATTATGAGTTCCTTGTCATGTCTTTTGGACTTACTAATGCCCCTGCAGCGTTTATGGATTTGATGAACCGTGTCTTTAAGGAGTATTTGGACAAGTTCGTGGTGGTTTGCATCGACGACATTCTGATCTACTCTAAGACGAAGGAAGAACACGAGGAGCACTTGAGAATAGTCTTGAGGACTTTATGCCAGCACCAGTTGTATCCAAAGTTCTCTAAGTGCGAGTTCTGGCTGGATCGAGTCAGTTTTCTTGGCCACATTATATCAGAAGAAGGGGTTTCTGTTGATCTGAGCAAAATTCAAGCGGTCAGAGATTGGCCACAGCCGAAGAACGTACAAGAAGTACGTGGATTTATCGGATTAGCTGGCTATTATCGGAAATTCATAGAGGGATTTTCAAAGATCGCACTTCCTCTTTCACGATTGACACGGAAGAACGAGAGATTTATATGGTCGCCTGCTTGTGATGATAGTTTTATGGAGTTAAAGCAGAGATTGACCACCGCTCCAGTATTGGCGTTACCTGTTGAAGGTGACAAGTTCAGTATATATTGTGACGCGTCTGGAGTGGGACTCGGTTGTGTATTGATGCAGGAGGGAAGAGTTATTGCATATGCTTCTCGGCAGTTGAAGCCGTACGAGCAGAATTACCCTACGCACGACCTCGAGTTGGCAGCTGTGGTCTTCGCACTGAAGATATGGAGACATTATTTATATGGGCAGCAGTGCGAGATATTTTCTGACCACAAGAGTTTGAAGTATTTATTTACGCAGAAGGAGCTGAATATGCGTCAGAGAAATTGGCTTGAGTTCGTCAAAGACTACGATTTTGATATCAAGTACCATCCAGGAAACGCGAACAAGGTTGCTGATGCCTTGAGTAGAGTGCCTTCTGCGAGTCAGCCTTCATTAGCAGCGATGTCAGTTACGCTGCGGTCTGAGATTGAGAGGTTCGACGTTGAGATAGTGGCAGAGTTGTCCAGTATGCTCACCAACATTTCTCTCAGGCCAACTATTCTAGATCGTATACGTGAGGCTCAGCACAATGATACGGAGTGTGAGGAGCTTCGATCGAGCATGACATTGGGAGACTCGTCAGATTTCCATTTATTAGAGGATGGTATTCTGAATTTCAGGCATAGGTGGTACGTGCCTAACGACGAGGATCTGAAGAAAGAGATATTGGCCGAGGCACATTCTTCGGCATATTCAGTGCACCCGGGGAGTACCAAGATGTACCGGGATTTGAAACAACACTTCTGGTGGCCGAACATGAAAAGAGAGGTTGCCAAGTACGTTGAGACCTGTTTAGTGTGTCAACAGGTGAAGGCAGAGCACCAGAGACCGGCCGGAACGTTATTGCCACTGCCGATTCTGGAGTGGAAGTGGGAGCAGATCTCCATGGATTTCATTGTGGGGCTCCCGAGGACGACGAAGGGCCATGACGGCATATGGGTTATTGTGGACCGATTGACAAAGTCGGCCCACTTCTTATCTGTGAGAATGGCATCTTCTATGGATCAGCTCGCAGAGCTCTATGTACAGGAGATTGTGAGATTGCACGGAGTGCCGGTTTCTATTGTCTCGGATCGAGATCCGAGGTTCACGTCGAAGTTCTGGAAGAGTCTGCACAAAGCTATGGGGACTCAGCTTAATTTCAGCACAGCATTTCATCCTTAGACTGATGGTCAGACAGAGAGGACGAATCAGATTTTAGAGGATATGCTTAGAGCATGTGTGCTGGAGTTTCAGGGATCGTGGAGCAGGTACTTGCCACTGATCGAGTTCTCCTATAACAACAGCTTCCAGGCTACCATTGGCATGGCTCCGTATGAAGCCTTATATGGTTGAAAGTGTAGATCTCCACTATATTGGGACGAGGTTGGTGAGGCCAGCATCACTGGTCCTGAGATTCTACAGCAGACGGCAGAGAAGATTGCCATTATTCGACAGCGTATCGAGGCAGCTCAGAGCAGACAGAAGAGCTACGCTGACACGAGACAGAGAGAGCTAGAGTTCGAGGAAGGTGACGAAGTTTATCTTAAAGTTTCTCCGTTCAAAGGTGTTGCGAGATTTGGAAGGAGGGGTAAGCTAAACCCTCGTTATGTGGGGCCCTTTCCTATTCTGAAGAGGATCGGGAAGTTGGCGTATAGACTACAGCTTCCGGCTTCTATGGAGGGTATCCACGACGTATTCCACGTGTCCATGCTTCAGAAGTGTTTGCGTGATCCATCCCATGCCGTGGAAGCGACAGACATCGAGGTACAGCCTACCTTGACCTATGAGGAGAGGCCGGTACGTATTTTGGAGACTTCCATCAAGGTTTTGCGCAACAAAGAAATTCCGCTAGTTAAAGTCCTATGGCGGAATCATGAGGTGGAAGAAGCGACTTGGGAGCGACAGCAGGATATGATGACTAGATATCCCGAGTTGTTTGTGTGATTTAATTTTGTGGACAAAATTCTAAATAAGGTGGGTGGAATGTAATATCCGGCCTGTACGGAATTTCATGTTTTATTATATATGGGGCATTTTAGGTAAATATGTCATATCAAGCTCGTTTTACGAAAAGGAAGTTTCATTAGAACCCTAACGAATAATAGGAATTTTAAGGAATTTACGGCAATTTTCGGAGTAATAACGCTATATTTCGAGTAATTAAGCTTCTCGTAATATAAAAAACGTTTTAGTAAAAAATAGTAAACGGGGTCCGTTGTGCGAACAGACAGTTTTAATAAATCCCAAATAATAAGTTGGACTTGTTGGTGAAATAAGGAGATTTGGTGAACCCGAATAGTTGGACGATTAACGAACCGAAGGACGAAACAAAATGGAAATGAGTGTTAAGGGCATTTTAGTAATTTTCAAACCAAATTATATAAAATAAACAAATTTCTTTTCTCTCCCTCACTTTCTCTCTTCTTCCCCGGCGTTCACGAACCAGAGGCGATATTTCCTCTTTGGCCGTCAACAGCGATTCCATTTACGGCGACGATTCGACCTCCGATCGTTCCGTTTTCTTCGTGCTTTCTCCTCCAATCGACGTTCTAGGTATGAACCTACGATCTTAGAGCTTTTATTTCAATGTTTACGGAGTTTGAACAATTAGGGTTTCGTTAGGTTTCATTTAAAAGTCGAGATTTAGGGCTTGAAGTTGATAGATTGTTATAGTTTACGAACGTATTGCACGTCTTAAGCGTTATTGGAAGAAGTTAGGACGATTTAGGAGAAATGTTAAATTTGTAAATTTCGGGTTTTCGGAAAACTCGTAAATTGGATTTCAGGGTATCAAGCGTAGATTAATGGATTTAATGCCTCGATAAGTTAAGTTGGAACGTTAGGAAATTCCTTAGTTAAGGTTTTGTAAATTTGGACGATCGATAGCTTAAATTAGTTTTAACGTTGATATTGTGTTTTGCTTCAGACAAACAACGCTCGTGGACGGAGCTTGAGCTGCTTTGGACACGAGGTAAGTTCTCGTGATTCTTTTCTGGCCGATTGGCCTACACCGTACATCGAAGTCGTTTCGAGGAGTTTGGTGACGCACTAGTTTATATTGCTTTGGTTGGGTAGTTAGGTTTAATTGTTTTGTAGTTTATGTTTTACCGTCTTGATGGTATGTATGCTGAGTGTTTTAATTCTGTTATAAACTGTTCATGCATCACGTGTTTTAAAGAAAGAGCATGAAAATGAATTTCTACACGATGTTTTTAAGAAAATGGTAATGCGGCTTGGAGAGGGGCTATTGATCTATTGTGTAGGCACGAAGGGGTCTGTCACAATACCGCATTTAACACATACTCATACAGTGTATGGTCATGCGATATGGGGCTCAGGCACGGCTGTACGTGTTGTAAGCGTGTACCCCCCTCTTCTAGCTGGAAAGAGTAGTCTGCCTGCTGGATGTGCTCTCTCCGGTTAGGATGCTGAGATCTCGGTGACACCCACAGAATAAAGTAAAGAAAATGCTGCATGATTTCTGAACTCACACGCATAGCATATAGTTGCATTTATGAGGGCTTGCTGAGATTTTTATCTCATAGTGTATTGTATGGTGTAGGTGATTACGAGGATACAGGTGAGGATGAGATTCCTCCTCCTGAGGCATGAGTCCAGTTGACGAGGGATGGCTGTGGTGGTATGCTGACGCAGTCGAGGCTTACCGACCCGTGGGGACAGTATGTATAGATTTTGAGGGTTTGGGACATTTTGGGCTGATGTTTGTATAGGAATTATAGGATGCTTGGTTCTGTATAGTTTTTAGGTTATGTTTTGATATTTTGAAATGTTTTGGAAACGGATTTTATAACTGTTTGTATAATTTCAAAACAGGAGGATTTGACTAGATTTTAAACATATCAACGCAATTTGTTTTTATGGAATTAGATTATGTTTTAAATGTGTTCTGAGTTGGTTTTGAGAGAAGTTATGAGCGACGTATGGGTGAGTTAATGTTGAAAAAGTATGGTTGAGAGTGATATAGAATTTGTGTTGTTGAATCGTGATATTGGGTGTTAAGAGTAATGTGAGTACAGGGACGTGAGAAAAAGAAAGAAGAAGGAAAAGAAAGGGGAGGCAGAGGGGCTGCCGAACGATCGCCAGGGAGGGGCGATCGTTCGCCCCTATTGGTTGCGCTCTGGAAGAAATTCCAGAGCGCATGCCGAGCGATCGCTAGGCAGTGGCGATCGCTAGGCAGTGGATCACCCAAGGGCGATCAACCTGGCGAGCGATCGCCAGGGTGTGATCGCCATGGGGCGATCGATCGCCCCTTCATTTTTTGGGGACTTTCCGTTTCTGCCCTTGTTTTCGTCTGTTCTGCTGGCCGATAGTTTTAATTAGTTTTAATGTTTTAATAAAATGTTTTAAGTTTTATTTGATTGTTTTAAAGCTTTGTTAAATGGTTTTAAAACATAGATTTAACGATTTCAACCTCGATTACGATTTTGGTTAGAAAGAGTTTAGATTCCGCCTAGAATTTAGTTAAAGTTAAAAAAAAAAAAAAAATATGTACGGGAAAATGGATACAGTTTTAGGGTCGTTACATTCACCTATGACAATACATAACATTTGTCATTTAAAATAGAGTCTAAACCCTTAAATCTCGAAAACTACAAAGTCCTAGCTAAAGAAAATTTCATAAAACTCTATTCTAGTTCATTGAGAAATTTTATCGAGCAACTCACGCTCAAGAACATCAAAACCCCCCATTAATAGAGTTTTTCCAAAACTCAAAACCTTCAAAATCCTAACGTTGTCAAATACATTGGCTAACTACGTCAAATAGCCCTCAATACGTCAATTAGAGACATAACTAACCTAAACCTATCAATTTCGAACATCAATCCACGTTTTCAACGAAAACCATAACGAACCCTAAAATTTCGTTTTCTTCAAAATTTCATATTTCTCACAAAATTCCAATTTATTGTTAGGGCTCCATTAAAACTTTTCGTTCAAAAAACGGACTTAATTTGACATATTTACAAAAATGCAATTTTATATTGGAAGTACAAAATCCCGTAAAACCGGGCGTTACACAAACTTTGGACGATGACTTTCTGACAGAAATACTTAACTGAAACTTAAAGAATCCCGACTCTAAACCATGCATTACTTGATCGATCGCCCCTTCCTGGCGATCGATCGGCTAGCTCTCTGGATTTTTATCCAGAGAGCTGCCTTCATATTCTTTCCCCTGCACCTACACACCATTCACCTAGAACTTCCAGTGTAGCGACCCTAACACTGTTCCTAATTTTACCGTACAAATTTTTCATTTTATACTTAAAACTTTAAACCTAGCATTTTAGCAGAAATAATACTTTAAAAATCGAAATCATTTGTTTATGCTTTTAAACCATTTAACAAACTAAAAATAATTTAAATAAAACTTAAAACAATATATTAAAACATTTAAAAACTGAATCACAATCGGCGGAGGGAAAAATGAGACGTCTGTCCCTAAAAATGAGGGGCGATCGATCGCCCATTTCGGACGATCGATCGCCAGCTATAACATGGAGGGGCGGTCACGATCGCCCCTCGCTGTGGTGAACGATCGATAGGCGATCGTTCACCAGGCGATCGATCGCCACACGCTCTGGAAATTTTCCAGAGCGCGGCGATTGTTTTGGCGACAGATCGCCACTCATGGCGATTGGTCGCCATCTTCACTGCCTCCCCTCCATTTTTCTTCTTCTTCTTTCATTCATTTCCTTCTACTTCCTTCCTTCCTTCCATTCTTCTTCTCATTCATACACATTAATCAACACAACAACATAATACTATACACTCACTCATATCCTCATCCTTTTCGCACTTCACCCAAATCACCCTAAATTACAACTCAGAACGTAATTTAAAACGAAGTACATTTTCACAAAAACGAACTGCGTGGATCCGTTTGAAAACCAAACATTTCCCCCTGCTAAAATCACCAAGCAGTTCATAAAAATCTCGACAGAAATCTTAACAAAACGTTTTAAAATTTCAATGTACCAAAACGTTTAAAAACCTCAAAACACAAACCTATCCACTATCCAGAACCAAACATCCTAAAATGTTTATACTGTACAACTATTCATTTAAGTCTATCATCTGCCTAAAACATCCCAATACCCTCAAAATGCATACGTATATCCTCACGAGTCAGGTTTAAGCATCGACTGCGCCAGCACACCCCGCGAGCCATCCTCCGCCAACTGCATCACTCCTGGGGTGGAGGGATCTCAGCCTCACCTAAGTCAAGATCACCTACACCATACAGACAATCTATGAGATACAAATCTCAGCAAGTTTCGTAAATAAAAATGCATGCTGTGCATATGAAATCGTAAATCATGCAACATTTTCTTATCTTTACATAGGTTGTCATCGAGATCTCAACCCCCTAAATAGAGAGGGCACATCCTGCGGTTGGACTACCCTTTCCACCTAGAGGGGGTACACGCTTGCAACACGCACAGTCGTGCCTGAGCCCCACCTCGCATGACCATAAACATACATCGATCCATATTAGATGTGGTAATGTGACAGACCCGTAATCAATCCACACAATAGATCAATAGCCCCTTTTCAGGCAACATCGCAATTTTCTTTAAAACATAGTGCGAAAATTTATTTTCATGTTCTTTTAAAATACGTGATGCGTGAACAATTTATAACATAATTTAAACATGCATCATACGTACCATCAAGACAATAAAAGAAATTAAAGGCACAACCTATAAAACAACAAAACTTAACTATCCAACCAAAGCAATTTAAACAAACGTGTCATCAAAACTCATCGAGACGACTTTGACGTACGGTGTAGGCCTATCGGCCAGAGTAAGTCATGAGAACTTACCGCGTGTCCGTTGCAATCCAAGCTCCATCCACGAGCGTTGTTCACCTAAGGCAAATTTCACAATATTGTCGCTAAAAAGAGTTTAAATTATTAAACGCCCAAATTTAACAAAACCTTAACTAAGGAAATTTCCTAAAATTCTAACTTAGCTCAACGAGGCATTTTTATCCAACATTTACGCTCGATACTTCGAAATCACCATTAACGAGTTTTTCTGAAAACCCCTAAATTCTCGAACTTTAACATTTCTCATAAATCGACCTAACTCCGTCCAATAATGTTCAATACGTCCATTATATTCACCACTAAGGTAGACCTGTCGATTTCTAGCCCTAGACCACGTTTTTACGAAACCCTAAACGAACCCTAATCGTTTAAGCTCCGTAAAAATCGAAAAAAACTTTGCTAAAATCTTAGAATCGTACCTAGGGTCGAGTTTGGAGAAGAAACTTTGCTCTAATGCCTTAGCCGTCACTTCTCCATAAGGTACATTGTGTATCCCAGCAGTCTTTACTTTCACGTACAAACTCGGCTTTAGTCCTTGAACAAATTGGTAAATCTTGTCCTCATCATCCTCAATCATTCGAGGGGCAAATCGTGACAAGGCATCAAACCTGCATATGTAGTCCGTCACAGAGCCAGTTTGTCGTAGATTCATGAACTCCTTCTTCTTGTTGGCCCGAACAGTCCTATTAAAGTACTTGTCAAAGAAAGCAGCCTTGAACATTTCCCAGGTCATAGCTCCGGCATTAGCGGTGTTCTGGATCGAATCCCACCAATGTCTTGCACCCAATTCCAAATGAAAGACAGCGTATGTAACCTTATCTCCTTCGTCAACCTTTGCATACTTGAACATATCTTCTATCTTTCGGATCCATTCCTCAGCATAAATGGGATCTGGAACATGTCCATTAAATACCGGGGGTCGAAGATGGTGAAAACGCTCACCCCCATGATCATGAGTTGCATTATTACTGGAGTTGCCTTGCTCCTCCTTAGCAGTCATCAAATGTTCAATCTGGTGAGATTGGCGCATGACCAACTCTGTCAACTGAGCAATGGTATTGCTATCATCATTGGTTTCTCTCTGCTGACCTCTAACCATATTGGGGTTCCTAAACACATAATTATAGATACATCTTAACTTAGTGACATTTACTGAAATCATAAATACTTACAGTTGCTGGAGAGTACTCAAGTGACAATCTGTGCTGGGAGGCAGTCTACAGAATCGGTTTTAGAACCTGGTTTAGCTCTGATACCATAATTGTAACGACCCGGGAAGGATCGCCACGTAATTCATGACTTTACTCACTCCTTTCACTCTTTTATATATTCTTTTTTTTTTTACTAAGCAGCGGAAATACTAATTCTGTAGTCACGCGTAGGACATGGACAATGAAATAAGACATTTGGCTGGGGGATTTAAAAAAAAAACATCTGCCGAACTCAACGACAAAACTTCACTCTCATCTGCCGATCACTAAACGACAAGGCAGAAGAGGGCTCACATCTACCGATAAACCCAAGCTACATCTTCCGATTATCCCGTGCATTTCACGTGATTCATTAATCACCCATCGGTAGATGTAAGTTCTCACATCAACCGACAGTCACGTGTATCCCGCACAATTCATTAAACGTTCGTCGGCAGATATACAACTGCATCTGCCGATGACGTCAGCCGGCAGATAATCAAACCGCGTCTGCCGATGTCGTCTGCAGGAAGGTATATAAACTACATTTGCCGATGACGTCAGCAGGAAGATAAACAAACTGTATCTGCCGATGACGTCAGCAGGAAAATATACAAACTACATCTACTGATGACTAGGCGACAGGGAAAAAGACTCCTACGTCACCCGATATAAACACACTGTATCTACCGACAGAAATCTCACTACTTCTACCGATAGCAAAAGAAATCCTGCGTCTACCGATAGAAAACACACCACTCCTACCGGTAGGACTAAACAACATCTCCCAATAGACATGATCATAAGCAAGTCTCAAACTTTCCAGACTTAACAATTTCTATAAACAGAAATCAATGATTCCCTCAGAGTACCTATAGCGGAAGTCTTAAACAAAAGATATTCAATAAATTGTACCATCCTCAATTCAGTAACCAACCAGACAATTTCTAATTCCAGTACCATAACACAACTTCATTCCATTTATACTTCTATATTAAAAATCATTACTAACGTTCATAGAGTATAAACCAGAGTTTCCATCACCATCCAGCCACAGACTTGCACCTTGAACACCATCCAGCATCCAATCCTAAACATCCTCAATGATTTTGAAATCCTCACCTGAATGTTCTTCACCTACATCATAAGGTGTAACTGTAAGCCTAAGGCTTAGTAAGGAATGCAATACTATCACGAGTGCATGAATGCATAATTCAGAGAAAACATGCTCATAAATCATTTCTGGTTCATGTTCTTGTTCGTATTCATCATTCATAATCATAGATCGTATTCATCTTTCATATCATTGTTCATATCGCTAAACAACATTCATCATTCGTATCATAGTTCATATCGCTGAACCATCTTCATCATTCATATCATTGTTCATGTTGTGTGGGATGAGGGAGGATTTGTGCCGGTAAAGGGGGTTCGACAGTGAGTTTGATCATGGTCCCTACTGCGGGTCGTATTCATATGTCCTACTGCGGACTGTGAAATACGCCGAACCGCCCCCAACCCTCACTCATCCACGTTGTAGGGATTTTATCATCTTATCTTGTTCATGAGAAAACATGCTTTTAAAACATTTTCATGTGCATAAAACATTGATAATGCATGAGCATGGGATTCTTTAACTCATCCTAGCTATAGGACAGAACAATCATCCAGTGTGAAAACTTACCATCGAACTACTCATCAACATAATTGCTAGACAGTAACATGAAAGAACTACTGATCATCGTATGAGTTTCTACCTAGCATCCTTTGATGTAGGGTCCTATTGACCGGGAAACCTATACATTCACTTACCTGGTCTCCTTAGCACTTTGAGCTCTTTCTCTTCAAACTTCTTCACCTAAGACATTCACATTGCAGTAGTTAAAACAAAGTCCTATAAGTTCTAACCTCAAGTCATCCTAGGGTCTAATAGACAAAGCCATCCTGAATCCTTAGTCTAACGCTCTGTGCAAAATCTGAAATCCAAGAACTGAAATAGACAGATTCGACTATCGGTTACTCAGGGTTGATTGTTTTTAAATGTCCAAAACTGATTCGGAATGACATTACCACTCTCAGATTAACAATGAACTATATTATTACCCTGTTGTTTAAGGATTTGAGTTACGGGTTCAAGCTGAAAGCAGAGCTAAACGATTAACTGATAACTACATTGTCTAACTCATACCTCGAGCGTAAGGTAACCGAGAAATAGCAAGGGAACTGGTCGTCGAAGGAAGGATTACAGGCAGGCAGATGGCGAGAGCTTGCGAGAGAAGGAATCGCCGAGAATGGAGGATGTCGGCTACAGTGAGTTAATGAGGTTTAAATCATTTCCACTTCCTTTAAATATCGGTCTAAGCCCTCTATTATTACAACTTTGTCACTTGACCTAGTTTAAACCCACATGTAATTAATTACACTTGTCTTAAAATTCTAAACTGCGAAGATTAAATGACCGTTAATGCAGTTAGGAAAATTACCTAGTCGTAACTCGGGTGTTACATCCACCCCTCCTTAAACAAAATTTTCGTCCTCGAAAATTGCTTAAGCAAATAACTCCGGATAATTGTCCAACTTGTCCTGTCGCCGCTCCCAAGTGGCTTCTTCAATGCCGTGGTTTGTCCACAAAACTTTCACCAATGGGATTTCCTTGTTCCTTAGAGTTTTCACTGCAGAATCCAAAATTTGTACCGGTTTCTCCTCATACTCCAAAGTCGGTTCAATTTCGATTTCTGATGGCACCACAACATGCGTTGGATCACGTATGCATTTCCTTAGCATTGACACATGAAAAACATTATGAACTTTCTCCAATGACGGAGGTAATTGTAATCTGTAAGTTGTGTTTCCAACCTTTGCCAAAACAAGGAATGGTCCAATGAACCGTGGGTTAAGCTTCCCTTTCTTGCCAAATCTTATCACTCCTTTAAGTGGTGAAATCTTCAGGAGGACTTCGTCACCAACAGCAAACTCGAGGTCTCTCCTCCTTTGGTCTGCATAACTCTTCTGTCGACTTTGTGCAGTCATCATCCTGTTTCTAATAATGGCGATCTTATCTGACATTTGCTGCAAGATCTCAGGGCCCAAGAGTTTTGCTTCGCCAACCTCATCCTAATACAAGGGTGACCTGCGCCTCCTGCCATAAAGCGCTTCATAAGGTGCCATACCAATGGTGGACTGATAACTGTTGTTGTAAGAAAATTCAACTAACGGTAGATGTCTGTTCCAAGTTGTCTGAAAGTCCAACACACATGCTCTCAACATATACTCAAGTATCTGAATGGTCCTCTCTGATTGGCCATCTGTCTGTGGATGAAATGCAGTACTGAAGGTTAACTTTGTTCCTAACGTGCCTTGCAAACTTTTCCAAAATCGTGAGGTGAACCTAGGGTCACGATCAGAGACAATGGATACCGGTGTTCCATGTAACCTTAGAATTTCTTGAACATATAAGTTCGCCAGTTGGTCCATTGTGTAGGTCATCTTTACAGGTAAGAAGTGAGCTGACTTGGTCATTCTGTCAATCACGACCCAAATACTATCATGTCCTTTAGTTGTCTTTGGCAAACCTACAACAAAATCCATGGCAATGTTTTCCCACTTCCATTCAGGGATAGGTAGAGGCTGAAGGGTACCTCCAGGGCGTTGATGTTCTGCTTTAACTTGTTGGCATACCAAACATGACTCTACAAACTTAACCACATCCCTCTTCATGTTTGGCCACCAATAATATAACCTTAAATCCCGATACATCTTGGTGTTACCAGGGTGCACAGAGAAGGAAGATGAATGGGCTTCGGCCAGAATTAACTTACGTAACCCTTCATCACTAGGGACATACCATCTATCTCTAAACTTCAGGATCCCATCCTTGGAGAGACTAAACTCGGAGGTGGCATCCTTCATCTTGATCAATATTCTGTTATTCTCCTCTAAGTTCTTCTGTTGTGCTTCTTTGATCTTTTCCAAAATGGTTGGTTGGATAGTTAGAGTAGCAAGTAGACTCGACAGTTCAGGAACTAACTCCAATTCCAATTTCTGAATCTCTGTCCTCAAAGGTATAGACACAGCTGATATCGCGGGTTGCATTGTTGCTGACATTCTGCTCAAGGCATCAGCTACAGCATTAGCCTTGCCTGGATGATACTTAATTTCGAAGTCATAGTCTTTAACAAATTCTAACCAACGTCTCTGTCTCATGTTTAATTCTTTTTGAGTGAAGAGATATTTCAAGCTCTTATGGTCAGAAAATACTTCGCACTGTCGTCCATACAAATAGTGTCTCCAAATCTTTAGCGCAAATACAACTGCGGCTAATTCCAAATCGTGAGTGGGGTAGTTCTGCTCGTAACTTTTTAGCTTCCTAGAGGCATACGCTATAACTTTGCCTTCTTGCATCAAAACACACCCTAGTCCGACTTTGGACGCATCACAATAAACACTAAACTTCCCTTCTTCGGTTGGGAGGGTCAATAGTGGAGCTGTCATTAACTTTAGTTTAAGTGTCAGGAAGCCATCTTCACAAGCTTTGGTCCAAGAGTATTTGGTGTCCTTCTTTGTCAAATTAGATAAAGGCTTAGCTATCATAGAAAATCCTTTAATAAACTTCCTATAATAACCTGCCAAGCCAAGAAAACTACGGACTTCACCGACATTCCTTGGCAGTGGCCAGTCCTTAACAGCCTGAATCTTGGTTGGGTCTACTGATATACCTTCAGCAGAAATGACATGGCCTAAAAAGTTGACCTTACTCAACCAGAATTCACATTTAGATAACTTGGCATACAGTTGATGCTGTTTCAGGGTTGTCAAAACTATTCTTAAGTGTTCTGCATGGTCAGCTTCTGTCTGCGAGTATATAAGAATATCATCTATAAACACAATTACAAATTTGTCCAAATACTCCCGAAACACACGGTTCATTAAGTCCATAAAGGCTGCAGGTGCATTGGTCAATCCAAATGACATGACCAGGAATTCATAATGTCCATAACGGGTCCTAAAAGCTGTCTTTGGTGTATCGCTTTCCTTAACCTTCAGTTGATAATACCCCGAACGTAAATCTACTTTTGAAAACACTTTTGCTCCTTGCAGTTGGTCAAACAAATCATCAATCCGGGGCAAGGGGTACTTGTTCTTAATCGTCAGTTTGTTCAATTCTCTGTAATCTATGCACATCCTCAAAGAACCATCCTTCTTCTTGACAAATAAGACAGGCGCACCCCAGGGAGAGCTACTAGAGCGTATGAATCCCTTGTCTACTAACTCCTGTAATTGGACTTTTAATTCTTTTAATTCGACAGGTGCCATACGGTAAGGATTCTTAGACACAGGTAATGCCTCGGGATATGTATCAATTACAAACTCTATTTCCCTATCAGGTGGTAATCTTGGCAAATCGTCCAAGAATGCTTCAGGGAACTCTCGGACTATAGAAATATCTTGTAGCTCTATCTTATTCTTCGCTCGGGTATCCATTACACTAGCTAGATAACAATCACAACCATCTTTCAATATCCGTTGAGCCTCTAGTGAAGTTATAATTGGCATCTTACTTATTTTTGGGATAGCTTGGAAGGTATAACGATCTCCATTTGGGGGTCGGAACTCTACTAATCCAGACCTACAACTTATCGTGGCATAATGCCTGGATAACCAATCCATCCCTAATATCACCTCATACCCTTTCATGTCAATTACAACCAGTTCTACATATAGTTTCTTACTTCCTAAGGTCACAACATCACCTTTAACAATCTGTTCAGAATGTAGGGACTTCCCCGATGATAACATAACATCATATGACCTTTCGGCTGGTAAAAGTTCTAAGTTGTGTCGGCATACAAACAGAGTTGATATAAACGAGTGTGTGGCTCCCGTATCAATAAGTGTGTAAGTAGAAATACCACAGATCATTATTGTACCTGTTATGACCGTATGCTGCATGGTTTCTTCATCTTCCATCATTGCATAGACTCTAGGTGCTACCCTTACACGGTTCGGGTCTGGCGGCATGGGGCAGTCTCTGGCTATATGTCCAACTTTGTCACACCTGAAGCATCGGCCGGAATGCAGCTTGCACTCACCATGGTGGTTCTTCTGGCAGTTGGGGCATAGAGGGGCCAATGGTCGTTTTCCCTTCCCTTGGTCATCATTTGGATTGAAGGGTCTCTTTATACCTTGCTGTTGTTGCTGTGACCCTCTGTTCTGTTGCGGCTGCCATCCTTTGTTCTGACGGGGTGGCGGCTGAGTTTCCTTCGTGAACTTCCTTGGTTGCTCACGCTGTGCATATGCTGTCATCTCAGCCTCTTCCAGCTCTAATGCCTTAGCCGTCACTTCTCCATAAGGTACATTGTGTATCCCAGCAGTCTTTACTTTCACGTACAAACTCGGCTTTAGTCCTTGAACAAATTGGTAAATCTTGTCCTCATCATCCTCAATCATTCGAGGGGCAAATCGTGACAAGGCATCAAACCTGCATATGTAGTCCGTCACAGAGCCAGTTTGTCGTAGATTCATGAACTCCTTCTTCTTGTTGGCCCGAACAGTCCTATTAAAGTACTTGTCAAAGAAAGCAGCCTTGAACATTTCCCAGGTCATAGCTCCGGCATTAGCGGTGTTCTGGATCGAATCCCACCAATGTCTTGCACCCAATTCCAAATGAAAGACAGCGTATGTAACCTTATCTCCTTCGTCAACCTTTGCATAATTGAACATATCTTCTATCTTTTGGATCCATTCCTCAGCATAAATGGGATCTGGAACATGTCCATTAAATACCGGGGGTCGAAGATGGTGAAAACGCTCACCCCCATGATCATGAGTTGCATTATTACTGGAGTTGCCTTGCTCCTCCTTAGCAGTCATCAATGTTCAATCTGGTGAGATTGGCGCATGACCAACTCTGTCAACTGAGCAATGGTATTGCTATCATCATTGGTTTCTCTCTGCTGACCTCTAACCATATTGGGGTTCCTAAACACATAATTATAGATACATCTTAACTTAGTGACATTTACTGAAATCATAAATACTTACAGTTGCTGGAGAGTACTCAAGTGACAATCTGTGCTGGGAGGCAGTCTACAGAATCGGTTTTAGAACCTGGTTTAGCTCTGATACCATAATTGTAACGACCCGGGAAGGATCGCCACGTAATTCATGACTTTACTCACTCCTTTCACTCTTTTATATATTCTTTTTTTTTTTACTAAGCAGCGGAAATACTAATTCTGTAGTCACGCGTAGGACATGGACAATGAAATAAGACATTTGGCTGGGGGATTTAAAAAAAAAACATCTGCCGAACTCAACGACAAAACTTCACTCTCATCTGCCGATCACTAAACGACAAGGCAGAAGAGGGCTCACATCTACCGATAAACCCAAGCTACATCTTCCGATTATCCCGTGCATTTCACGTGATTCATTAATCACCCATCGGTAGATGTAAGTTCTCACATCAACCGACAGTCACGTGTATCCCGCACAATTCATTAAACGTTCGTCGGCAGATATACAACTGCATCTGCCGATGACGTCAGCCGGCAGATAATCAAACCGCGTCTGCCGATGTCGTCTGCAGGAAGGTATATAAACTACATTTGCCGATGACGTCAGCAGGAAGATAAACAAACTGTATCTGCCGATGACGTCAGCAGGAAAATATACAAACTACATCTACTGATGACTAGGCGACAGGGAAAAAGACTCCTACGTCACCCGATATAAACACACTGTATCTACCGACAGAAATCTCACTACTTCTACCGATAGCAAAAGAAATCCTGCGTCTACCGATAGAAAACACACCACTCCTACCGGTAGGACTAAACAACATCTCCCAATAGACATGATCATAAGCAAGTCTCAAACTTTCTAGACTTAACAATTTCTATAAACAGAAATCAATGATTCCCTCAGAGTACCTATAGCGGAAGTCTTAAACAAAAGATATTCAATAAATTGTACCATCCTCAATTCAGTAACCAACCAGACAATTTCGAATTCCAGTACCATAACACAACTTCATTCCATTTATACTTCTATATTAAAAATCATTACTAACGTTCATAGAGCATAAACCAGAGTTTCCATCACCATCCAGCCACAGACTTGCACCTTGAACACCATCCAGCAGCCAATCCTAAACATCCTCAATGATTTTGAAATGCTCACCTGAATGTTCTTCACCTACATCATAAGGTGTAACTGTAAGCCTAAGGCTTAGTAAGGAATGCAATACTATCACGAGTGCATGAATGCATAATTCAGAGAAAACATGCTCATAAATCATTTCTGGTTCATGTTCTTGTTCGTATTCATCATTCATAATCATAGATCGTATTCATCTTTCATATCATTGTTCATATCGCTGAACAACATTCATCATTCGTATCATAGTTCATATCGCTGAACCATCTTCATCATTCATATCATTGTTCATGTTGTGTGGGATGAGGGAGGATTTGTGCCGGTAAAGGGGGTTCGACAGTGAGTTTGATCATGGTCCCTACTGCGGGTCGTATTCATATGTCCTACTACGGACTGTGACATACGCCGAACCGCCCCCAACCCTCACTCATCCACGTTGTAGGGATTTTATCATCTTATCTTGTTCATGAGAAAACATGCTTTTAAAACATTTTCGTGTGCATAAAACATTGATAATGCATGAGCATGGGATTCTTTAACTCATCCTAGCTATAGGACAGAACAATCATCCAGTGTGAAAACTTACCATCGAACTACTCATCAACATAATTGCTAGACAGTAACATGAAAGAACTACTGATCATCGTATGAGTTTCTACCTAGCATCCTTTGATGTAGGGTCCTATTGACCGGGAAACCTATACATTCACTTACCTAGTCTCCTTAGCACTTTGAGCTCTTTCTCTTCAAACTTCTTCACCTAAGACATTCACATTGCAGTAGTTAAAACAAAGTCCTATAAGTTCTAACCTCAAGTCATCCTAGGGTCTAATAGACAAAGCCATCCTGAATCCTTAGTCTAACGCTCTGTGCAAAATCTGAAATCCAAGAACTGAAATAGACAGATTCGACTATCGGTTACTCAGGGTTGATTAATTTAAATGTCCAAAACTGATTCGGAATGACATTACCACTCTCAGATTAACAATGAACTATATTATTACCCTGTTGTTTAAGGATTTGAGTTACGGGTTCAAGCTGAAAACAGAGCTAAACGATTAACTGATAACTACATTGTCTAACTCATACCTCGAGCGTAAGGTAACCGAGAAATAGCAAGGGAACTGGTCGTGGAAGGAAGGATTACAGGCACGCAGAGGGCGAGAGCTTGCGAGAGAAGGAATCGCCGAGAATGGAGGATGTCGGCTACAGTGAGTTAATGAGGTTTAAATCATTTCCACTTCCTTTAAATATCGGTCTAAGCCCTCTATTATTACAACTTTGCCACTTGACCTAGTTTAAACCCACATGTAATTAATTACACTTGTCTTAAAATTCTAAACCGCGAAGATTAAATGACCGATAATGCAGTTAGGAAAATTACCTAGTCGTAACTCGGGTGTTACAATAATTGTACCTGTTATGACTGTATGCTGCACAGCATCTTCGTCCTCCATCATAGCAAAGACTCTGGGTGCTATTCTTGCTTGATTGAGGTCTGGTGGCAAAGGGCAGTCTCTGACTACATGTCCGACCTTGTCACATCTGTAGCAACGGCCAGAATGTAGCTTGCACTCGCCATGGTGGTTCTTCTGGTAGTTGGAGCATAGAGGGGCTAATGGTCGTTTTCTTTTTCCTTGATCATCATTTGGATTGAAGGGTCTCTTTATACCTTGCTGATGTTGCTGTGGTCCTCTGTTCTGTTGCAGTTGCCATCCTTTGTTCTGACGTGGTGGCGGCTGAGTCTCCTTAATGAACTTTCTTGGCTGTTCTCGCTATGCATATGTTGTTATCTCGGCTTCTTCTAGTTCCAAGGCCTTAGCCGTCACTTCACCATATGGTATATCATGTATCCCAGCAGTCTTTACTCTCATATACAAACTCGGCTTCAATCCTTGAACGAACCGATGGAACTTGTCCTCATCATCCTCAACCAAATGGGGAGTAAACCGTGATAAGGCCTCAAACCTACATATGTAATCCGCCACAGAGCCAGTTTGACGCAAATTCATAAATTCCTCCTTCTTGCTGGCCCGAACGGTCCTATTGAAATACTTATCAAAGAAGGCAGCCTTAAACATTTCCCAAGTCATAGCTCCTGCATTAATGGTGCTCTGGATTGAGTCCCACCAATGCCTTGCACTCAGTTCCTAATGAAAAACAGCATAAGTGACCCTATCTCCTTCATCAACCTTGGCGTACTTGAACATATCTTCCATTTTATGAATCTACTTTTCAGCATAAACAGGATCCGATACTTGGCCATTAAATGTTGGGGGTCTAAGTCTATGGAAGCGTTCGCCACCATGATCATGGTTTGCATTAGAGCTAGAGTTCCCATGCTCTTCCCTGGTGGTCATAAGCTGCTCGATTTGGCGTGATTGGCGTATAACCAACTCCGTTAGCTGAGCAATAGTGGTACTATCCATATTGTCTTCTCTCTGTTGTCCCCTCACCATTTTGGAATTCTTAAGAAAATAGTCATAACATATCTTAACTTAATGACATTACTAAAATTATAAACACTTACAGTTGTTGGAGTGTACTTTGGTCGCAATCTGTGCTAGGAGGCAATCTGCAAATTCGATTTTAGAACCCGATTTTTACTCTGATACCATAATTGTACCGACCCCAGTAGGGCCGAGACATAATTCATGACTCTTTTAGTACTGACTATATATCCTTACATTCCTCTGTTCTCTTTTTTTTTTTTTAATATTTTTCTTTTAAATCATAACTTAGTTCAAGACATCACACGTGATTCATTAGGCATCGACCGGTCACTAACGACAAAACATTACTCATATCATCCGGTGAAGAGAATACCTACATCGCCTGGTCACTAAACGACAAAACATTGCTTATATCATCCGGTGAAGAGAATACCTACATCGCCGGTCACTAAACGACAAAACATTACTTATATCATCCGGTGAAGAGAATACCAACATCACCCGGTCACTAAACGACAAAACATTACTTATATCATCCGGTGAAGAGAATACCTACATCACCCGGTGATCAACAATCAATCACCATCCACCGATGATGTCAGCCGGATGATGTCTTCATCCATCAAAGGCATCATCCGGTGGACATGTGCAATGCACGTTGTAACGACCCAGACAGGGAGTCGTCACTTAGTCATAATCTTTCATTAATCATTGACTCAACTTCTACCTTTTCTTCTTCATTTCCAATCTAATATTTACATACATTTTTTTTTAACTCACTCTTAGACTGATAACAGAGGCGTTATAACATCAAGGGAATCTCGCCCTCTCAAACTCGATTTTTCCTAAAATCCCGTCGGCTAAATCTTACACAGAGTCGAGCGGCTAAAATTGGTCATTTGATCAGTGACTTAATAGGGCAGGGAAGAAATGCCCCAGACTACTCGACGTTATTCAGTTGGGGTTTGCATGGGTTTGCATGCATCGGGTGGCGAAGTAATATCGCCTGATTTGTCACGTGCACCCTACGTGACTCAGTTATAGACGCCCAGTAGAGAACATCTACCAGTGGTCACGAGCATTGCACGTGTCTAATTAAAGACATCGCCCGGTCTCGAACATTCTCCACTAGATGTTCATATTTACACTACATCGACCGGTGGTCATGTGTGCCTCGCGTGACTAATTAAAACATTTCTCGGGCACTAGACGACAAGTAATTTCTCACATCATCCGGTGATTGAAATACCCTAAATCACCCGGTGGCTAGACGACAAAGCTACACCTACATCATCCGGTGTTTGAAATACTCTACATCTACCGGTCACTAAACGACAAAATGACATTTACATCATCCGGTAACCTAAATACACTTGATCTGCCGGTCACTAGATGACAAAACCACATTTTCATCATCTGGTGACTAAACGACAACTACAATCCCATCATCCGGTGACTAAACATACTACATCATCCGGTGAGGTAACATACTACATCATCCGGTGAGGAAACATACTAATTGTTCAACTCCTGTCATTTGACATCCGCCGATGACGTCAGCCGGATGATTGCCTCATCCAGCTTCTACCGTACAGCAGTGAAACACTATAATCATCAAAAAACTTCATTCAACAGGAAAGTACCACAACTCACTCAAATCTTAACTTAGTAGCTATAAACCTCAAAGAGTGAGAATCATAGACTCTTCCAGAATACACATAGCAGAAGACTTAAGCAAAACAGACCATTCGATAATCTTTAAAATCATTATCAGACTCTGAAGTCTATCAATCAAATACGAATTTCATTGTTATAAGAAATTCTATTCTACTTAGGCATCTGTTTATCATAAACTTTACTGACATACTATGAGCATAACCAGGGGACTTAATTCGCCTGTCCAGCCTTGAACTGTCATACTGAGCATCCTCCAGCAACCAGCTTTAAACATCATCTCTGGATTGGAAATCCTCACCTGTTAGCTCTTCACCTACATCATAAGGTTTAACTATAAGCCTAATGCTTAGTAAGGAATGCAACTCTAACACGGATGCATGAATGGATAATTCAGAAAACACATGTTCATGAGTCTTTTGTTGTTCATATCTTTGCTCGTAATCATCATTCATAGTCATGGATCTTATTCATCATTCATAATCATTGATCATATTCTTCATTTAAGTTGTGTGGAATAAGAGAGGATTTGTGCCGGTAAAGGGGGTTCGACAGTGAGTTCGATCTTGGTCCCTACTGCGAGTCGTATTCATATGTCCCTCTTTTGGATTGTGACATACGCCGAACCGTCGCCCCCAACCCTCACTTAGTCCACGTTGCATAAGTTTTATCTTCTTACTTTGTTCATGAGAAAACCATGCTCTTAAAACATTTTCATATGCATAAAATAGTCATGATGAAAGTACATGGAAATTCTTAAATCATCAAGCTACAGAATATAGCACTATCCAACATGAGACCTTACCATTGAGCTAAACATCAACATAATGTTAGACAGTAACATAAGGGAACTACAAATCATCGTATGAGTTTCTACCTAGCATCCTTTGATGTATGGTCCTAACGACCGAGAAACCTGTACATTCACTTACAGGTTTTCCTTAGCAACTTGAGATCCTTTTCTTCAGACTTTTTCACCTAAATTATTCACATTGCAGTAGTTAAAACAAAATCCTAGTAGTTCTAAATCTCAAGTCAACCTAAGATTTAATAGCTAAAGTCATTCCCGAATCTTAGTCTAATACTCTGTGCAGTCTGAATCAAAAAACCGAAATAGACAGACCCGACTATCGATTACTCAGGGTTGGTTATTTTAAATGTCTAGAATCGATTCGGAATGACATTACCACTCTCAGATTCTAAAATATCCTTATTATTATTCGACCATTAAAGAATCCGAAACTCCAATACTGGGCTGAAAACAGAGCTTAACAACTAACAGATAACTACCTTGCCTATTTCATACCTTGGGCGTGGATTCGTAGGGAATGCAGGCCTGAAGCCGGTCGTCGACGAGAAGGATCACTGGAAACAGGGAGCGAGAGCTCGGGAGAGAAGAAATTGCCGAGAGTAGAAGATGTCGGCTACAGTGGTTTAAATGAAGTTTGAACCCTTTCCATTTTCTTTAAATACCGGTTTCAAACCTCCATTATTACAACTTTGCCACCCAACCTAGTTTAAATCCACATGTAATTAATTAAGCTCGGCATAATATTCTAAACCGGGAAAAATTAACTAAACAAGACTGTTAAAACGGTTAAGGAAATCACCTGGTCGTTATTTCGGGTGTTACATCCACCCCTCCTTAAACAAAATTTTCGTCCTTGAAAATTGATCAAACAAATATCTCTGGATATTTGTTTAACATGTTCTATCGTCGCTCCCAAGTGGCTTCTTTGATGCCATGATTCTTCCATAAAACTTTGACTAATGGAATCTCTTTATTCCTCAGAGTCTTAATTGCAGATTCCAATATCTGCACCGACTTTTCTTCATACACCAGTGTCGGCTCTAACTCAATATCTGTTGGCTGAATAACTTGCGTCGGATCTCGTATGCATTTCCTTAACATTGACACATGAAAGACATTGTGAACCTTATCCAATGATGGAGGCAAATGCAGTCTGTAGGCTGTACTACCAATTCTAGCCAAGACAGGGAAGGGCCTAACAAACCGTGGAGTAAGTTTCCCCTTTTTGCCAAATCTTAAGACTCCCTTGAATGGTGAAACCTTCAGGAATACATCATCTCCGACCGTAAATTCAAGATTCCTCCTCCTATGGTCTGCATAATTCTTCTGTCGGCTCTGAGTAGTCATCATCCTCTTGCTAATAATAGAAATCTTTTCAGACATCTGCTGCAAAAGTTCGGGTCTTAGAAGTTTTGCTTCACCAACCTCATCCCAATATAGAGGTGATCTACATTTCCTGCCATATAGTGCTTCATAAGGTGCCATACCAATGGTGGATTGGTAGCTGTTGTTGTAGGAGAACTCAACCAGAGGTAAGTATCGGCTCCAGGATGACTGGAAATCTAGTACACACGCCCTCGACATGTCTTCAAGTATCTGAATAGTCCTCTCAGATTGACCATCTGTCTGCGGGTGAAAGGCAGTGCTGAAGGATAACCTTGTGCCTAGTGTGCCTTGTAGACCTTTGCAAAATCGAGAGGTAAACCTGGGATCATGATCAGAGACAATAGATACGGGAATTCCATGCAGTCTAATAATTTCTTGTACATAAAGGTCACCAAGCTGGTCCATCGAGTAGGTTGTTCTTACAGGCAAGAAATGGGCTGATTTCGTCAGTCTGTCAATCACAACCCAAATACTATCATGTCCTTTAGTTGTCTTAGGCAATCCTACTACGAAATCCATAGCTATGTGTTCCCACTTCCATTCAGGAATAGGTAAAGGCTGAAGGGTACCTCCTGGACGCTGGTGCTCAGCTTTGACTTGTTGGCATACCAAGCATGACTCTACATACTTAGCAACATCCCTTTTTAAGGTTGGCCACAAGTAGAGTAACTTCAGGTCTCGATACATCTTGGTGCTGCCAGGATGTACAAAAAAGGGAGACAAATGTGCCTCGGCCAAGATTAACTTACGTAATCCCTCATCATTAGGGACATACCATCGATTCCTAAACCTCAGAATCCCATCTTTGGAAAAACTAAACTCGGAGGTGGGGTCCTTCAACTTGTTCACCATGCTGATATTCTCCTCTGAATTCCTCTGTTGTGCCTCTTTGATCTTTTCCAAAACCGTTGGTTGAATGGTCAAATCGGCAAGTAAGGTTGATAACTTTGGAACTATACCCAATTCAAATCTCTGAACTTCTGTCCTCAAAGGTATGGACATAACTGACACTACGGGTTGCATTGTTGTTGATATCCTGCTTAATGCATCAGCTACAGAGTTAGCCTTACCCGGGTGGTACTTGATCTCAAAGTCATAATCCTTAACAAATTCCAACCAACGTCTCTGTCTCATGTTCAATTCCTTTTGTGTAAAGAGGTACTTCAGACTTTTATGGTCAGAAAACACCTCACACTGTTGTCCATATAAATAGTGTCTCCACATCTTCAAGGCAAAAACAAACAGCGGCTAATTCTAAATCATGGGTGAGATAGTTCTGTTCATAACTCTTTAGCTGCCTAGAGGCATACGCTACAACTTTACCCTCTTGCATCAAAACACAGCCCAAACCAACTTTAGATTCATCACAGTATACGCTAAACTTTTCTTCTTCGGTTGGAAGAGTCAATACAGGGGCTGTTGTTAACTTCAATTTCAATATTTGGAAGCTATTCTCACAAGCTTCGGTCCAAGAATACTTATTGTCCTTCTTTGTCAGATTTGTCAAAGGCTTAGCTATCATGGAGAATCCTTTAATAAACTTCCTGTAATACCCTGCCAAACCAAGAAAACTACGGACTTCACTGGCATTCCTTGGCTGTGGCCAATCCTTAACAGCATGAATTTTAGTTGGATCTACTGATATGCCATCGGCAGAAACAACATGACCTAAGAAGTTGACTTTATCTAGCCAGAATTCACACTTTGACAGCTTTGCATAGAGTTGTTGTTGTTTCAGGGTTGTCAAAACTATCCTTAAATGTTCCTCGTGGTCAGCTTTAGTCCGTGAATAAATTAAGATATCATCTATGAACACAATTACAAACTTGTCCAAGTAATCACGAAACACTCGATTCATCAGGTCCATAAAGGCTGCTGGTGCATTAGTCAGTCCAAATGACATTACAAGGAATTCATAATGTCCATAACGGGTCCTGAAGGCAGTCTTAGGTATATCACTCTCCTTAACCTTCAGTTGGTAATACCCTGAACGCAAGTCAATCTTTGAAAACACTTTAGCTCCTTGTAATTGGTCAAACAAGTCATCAATTCGGGGCAATTGGTACTTATTCTTAATTTTCAACTTGTTCAATTCCCTGTAATCTATACACATTCTAAGGGAACCATCTTTCTTTTTAACGAACAAGACAGGTGCACCCCAAGGAGAACTGCTAGGGCGTATAAATCCCTTGTCTACTAATTCCTACAGTTGGACTTTTAATTCCTTCAACTCAACAGGTGCCATGCGGTATGGATTCTTAGACACCGGTAGTGCCTCGGGGTACGTATCTATTACAAACTCTATTTTCCTATCAGGTGGCAAACCAGGCAAATCATCCAAAAATGCCTCAGGGAACTCTCGGACTATGGGAATATCCTGTAATTCTACTATATCCTTCATCCGAACATCCATTACACTAGTCAGGTAACTCTCACATCCATTTTTCAATAATCGATGAATCTCTAAGGAGGATATAATCAGCATTTTACTTATCTTAGGGATAGCTTGGAGGGAATAATGATCACCATTGGGGGTCGAAAATCAACCATCCCAGATCTACAACTTATTGTGGCATAATGCCTGAATAACCAATCCATTCCTAATATCACCTCATACCCTTTCATGTCAATTACAATCAGTTCTACATATAGTTTCTTACCTCCTAAGGACACAACATCACCTTTAACAATCTGTTCAGAACGTAGGGACTTCCTTGACGGTAACATAACATTATATGACCTTTCGGCTGGTGAAAGTTCTAAGTTGTGATTGCACACAAATAAGGTTGATATAAACGAGTGTGTGGCTCCTGTATCTATAAGTGTGTAAGCAGCAAAACTACAGATCATAATGGTACATGTTATGACTGTATGCTGCTCGGCTTCCTCATCTTCTATCATAGCATAAACTCTAGGTGCTACCCTTGTACGGTTCTGATCTGGCGGCATTGGGTAGTCTCTGACTATATGCCCAACCTTATCACATCTGAAATAGCGGCCAGAACGCAACTTGCATTCTCCAGGGTGGTTCTTCTGACAGGTGGGGCATAAGGGTGCCAGAGGCCTCTTTCCTTTTCCTTGGTCATCATTCTGGTTATAAGGCCTCTTCACACCTTTCTGCTGCTGTGGTCCCCTGTTCTGCTGTGGCTGCCAGCCCTTGTTCTGTCGTGGTGGCTGTTGAACATCCTTAGTAGTCTTCTTTGACTGATCACGCTGCTCATACACTGTTATTTCAGCCTCCTCCATTTCCAAGGCCTTAGCTGTGACTTCGGTATACGACACATTGTAGATACCAGCAGTTTTCACTTTCACATACAAGCTTGGCTTCAGTCCTTGAACAAACTGATAGATCTTATGCTCCTCATCCTCTACCAGACGGGATGCAAACCAAGACAAGGTCTCAAATCTGCATATGTAATCCGTTACTGAACCAGTCTGTCGTAGATTCATAAACTCCTTTTTCTTACTGGCCCGAACAGTTCGATTAAAATACTTGTCAAAGAAGGCAGTCCTGAACCTTCCCCAGGTCATAGCTCCTGCGTCAGTCGTGCCCTGGATCGAGTCCCACCAATCGCTCGCATCAAGTTCCAAATGATAGACGGCATATGTGACCTTATCTCCCTCGTCCACCTTTGCATACTTGAACATGTCCTCCATCTTTCTAATCCATTCTTCAGCAAAAACAGGCTCTGAAACTTGACCATTGAAAGTCGGGGGTCGAAGCCGGTGAAAACGCTCATCCCCATGTTCTCGGGCAATATTCGTACTCGAATTCCCTTGTTCTTCCCTGGCGGTCATGAGCTGCTCAACTTGGCGGGATTGGCGAATTACTAACTCAGTTAGTTGAGCAATAGTGTGACTATCAACGTTATCATCTCTCTGTTGACCTCTCACCATCTTGGGATTCCTAAACAATTAGTCATAAACACATCATAACTTAACGACATTGCAAGAATCATAAACACTTACAGTTGCTGAAGTGTGCTCATGTGACAGTCAGTGCTGGAAGGCAGTCTGCAGAATCGGTTTTAGAACCCGGTTTTGCTTGGATACAATAATTGTAACGACCCAGACAGGGAGTCGTCACTTAGTCATAATCTTTCATTAATCATTGACTCAAGTTCTACCTGTTCTTCTTCATTTCCAATCTAATATTTACATACATTTTTTTTAACTCACTCTTAGACTGATAACAGAGGCGTTATAACATCAAGGGAATCTCACCCTCTCAAACTCGATTTTTCCTTAAATTCCGTTGGCTAAATCTTACACAGAGTCGAGTGGCTAAAATTGGTCATTTGATCAGTGACTTAATCGGGCAGGGAAGAAATGCCCCAGACTACTCGACGTTATTCAGTTAGGGTTTGCATGGGTTTGTATGCATCGGGTGACGAAGTAATATCATCCGATTTGTCACGTGCACCCTACGTGACTCAGTTATAGACGCCCGGTAGAGAACATCTACCGGTGGTCACGAGCATTGCACGTGTCTAATTAAAGACATCGCCCGGTCTCGAACATTCTCCACTAGATGTTCATATTTACACTACATCGACCGGTGGTCATGTGTGCCTCGCGTGACTAATTAAAACATTTCTGGGGCACTAGACGACAAGTAATTTCTCACATCATCCGGTGATTGAAATACCCTAAATCACCCGGTGGCTAGACGACAAAGCTACACCTACATCATTCGGTGTTTGAAATACTCTACATCTACCGGTCACTAAACGACAAAATGACATTTACATCATCCGGTAACCTAAATACACTTGATCTGCCGGTCACTAGACGACAAAACCACATTTTCATCATCCGGTGACTAAACGACAACTACATTCCCATCATCTGGTGACTAAACATACTACATCATCTGGTGAGGTAACATACTACATCATCCGGTGAGGAAACATACTAATTGTTCAACTCCTATCATTTGACATCCGCCGATGACGTCAGCCGGATGATTGCCTCATCCAGCTTCTATCGTACAGCAGTGAAACACTATAATCATCAAACAACTTCATTCAACATGAAAGTACCACAACTCACTCAAATCTTAACTTAGTAGCTATAAACCTCAAAGAGTGTGAATCATAGACTCTTCCAGAATACACATAGCGGAAGACTTAAGCAAAACAGACCATTCGATAATCTTTAAAATCATTATCAGACTCTGAAGTCTATCAATCAAATATGAATTTCATTGTTATAAGAAATTCTATTCGACTTAGGCATCTGTTTATCATAAACTTTACTGACATACTATGAGCATAACCAGGGGACTTAATCGCCTGTCCAGCCTTGCACTGTCATACTGAGCATCCTCCAACAACAAGCTTTAAATATCATCTCTGGATTGGAAATCCTCACCTGTTAGCTCTTCACCTACATCATAAAGTTTAACTATAAGCCTAATGCTTAGTAAGGAATGCAACACTAACACGGATGCATGAATGCATAATTCGGAAAACACATGTTCATGAGTCTTTTGTTGTTCATATCTTTGCTCGTAATCATCATTCATAGTCATGGATCTTATTCATCATTCATAATCATTGATCATATTCTTCATTTAAGTTGTGTGGAATAAGAGAGGATTTGTGCCGGTAAAGGGGGTTCGACAGTGAGTTTGATCTTGGTCCCTACTGCGGGTCGTATTCATATGTCCCTCTTTTGGACTGTGACATACGCCGAACCGCCCCCAACCCTCACTTAGTCCACGTTGCATAAGTTTTATCTTCTTACTTTGTTCATGAGAAAACCATGCTCTTAAAACATTTTCATATGCATAAAATAGTCATGATGCAAGTACATGGAAATTCTTAAATCATTAAGCTACAGAATAGAGCACTATCCAACATGAGACCTTACCATTGAGCTAATCATCAACATAATGTTAGACAGTAACATAAGGGAACTACAAATCATCGTATGAGTTTCTACCTAGCATCCTTTGATGTAGGGTCCTAATGACCGAGAAACCTGTACATTCACTTACCTGTTTTCCTTAGCAACTTGAGCTCCTTTTCTTCAGACTTTTTGACCTAAAACATTCACATTGCAGTAGTTAAAACAAAATCCTAGTAGTTCTAAATCTCAATTCAACCTAAGATTTAATAGCTAAAGTCATTCCCTGAATCCATAGTCTAATACTCTGTGTAGTCTGAATCCAAAAATCGAAATAGACAGACCCGACTATCGATTACTCAGGGTTGGTTATTTTAAATGTCCAGAATCGATTCGGAATGACATTACCACTCTCAGATTCTAAAATATCCTTATTATTATTCGGCCATTAAAGAATCCTGAAACTCCAATACTGGGGTGAAAACAGAGCTTAACAACTAACAGATAACTACCTTGCCTATTTCATACCTTGGGCGTGGATTCGTAGGGAATGCAGGCCTGAAGCCGGTCGTCGACGAGAAGGATCACTGGAAACAGAGAGCGAGAGCTCGGGATAGAAGAAATCGCCGAGAGTAGAAGATGTCGGCTATAGTGGTTTAAATGAAGTTTGAACCCTTTCCATTTTCTTTAAATACCGGTCTCAAACCTCCATTATTACAACTTTGCCACCCAACCTAGTTTAAATCCACATATAATTAATTAAGCTCGGCATAATATTCTAAACAGGGAAAAATTAACTAAACAGGACCGTTAAAACGGTTAAGGAAATCACCTGGTAGTTATTTCGGGTGTTACACACGTGACTCACTTACCACATCCAACAGGATGACATCATCCGGTGAACGAACGACTAAATACTTTACTTACATCATCCGGTGAGTAAGCACTCGACATCATCCGATGACGTCAGCCGGAAGACTCAATCGATCAACTTCTCTCATTCGACATCCGCTGATGACGTCAGCCGGATGATACACTCATCCGTCTCCAATCACTCAGCAGTAAAACATGATAATCATCTAGCAACTTCAACCAACAGAAAAATACCCCGTCTCTCATAGATTTCAACTTGATAGGCATAAACCTTAAATGAATAATAATCATAGACTCATTCAGCATACGTGAAGCAGAAGACTTAATAAGCAAATCATTCTATAAACTTAAATCATCCCTCAAACTCAGAGGTCAAATAGACAAATCCCAACAACCTGTAATATCCGGCTGTACGGAAGTTTATATTATAATATATATTGGCATTTTTGTAAATATATCAAATCAAACCCGTTTTACAAAAAGAAAGCGTCATTTCGATCCTAACGATTAATAGGAATTTTAGGAAATTTACGGGATTTTTCGGAGTAAGAACGCTATATTCCGAGTAATTAAGTTTCTCGTAATATAAAAGACATTTAAGTAAAAATAGTAAACGAGATCCAAATTGCGAACGGACGGTTTTAATAAATCCTAAATAATAAGTTGGACCTATTGGTGAAATAAGGAGATTTGGTAAAATCAAATTGTCGAACAATTAACGAAACAAAGGACGAAACAAATAGAATTAAGTGCTAAGGGCAAAAATCGTAATTTGCAAAGTCAATTTTATATTAAAAACATTGGTTTTTCTTCTTCTCCACGACACTTCTTCTTCCTGCGACTCCTCTTCCCTCTCCTTTGGCGTTCAACGGCGATTTCTCCTTCCGGCGTTGGTACTCTGCTCCGGCGACTTCCGTTCTTCACGTTTCCTTTCCAAAACCTGATTCCTAGTAAGTCTCTAACATTTCCTAGCTTTAGTTCTTAGTTTTACGGAGTTTAAAGATTAGGGTTTTGTTTAGGTTTTCGCTAAAAACGTGATTTAAGGTTAGTGATTGATAGGTTTGCCTTAGTTTTGATTATAATGAACGTATTGAACGTTATTGGATCAAGTTAATCGACTTAGGACGAATGTAGAGTTAACAATTTCTGAGTTTTTGGGGGGAAAAACTCTTTAATTGTTGTTTCGAGGTATCAATTGTAAATTTGTTTGTCGATATGCCTCGATTACTTAATTAAAGCTTTAGGAAGTTTCCTTATTTAAGGTTTGTGTTTGAATTCGGACGATTAGAAGTTTAAACCGTGGTTTTGATAATCGTTTTGTTTTGCCTAGACAAACAACGCTCGTGGACGAGCTTGAGCTGCTTTGAACACGAGGTAAGTTCTCGTGATCTTCTCTGGCCGATTGGCCTACACCGTACGCGTGGTTGTCTCGAGGAGTTTTGGAGACGGGTTTTGTTTATTTGTTTTGGGTTGGGTAGTTAGGATACAGTTTACAGGCCGCAAGGCATACAGTTTACAGGCCGCAAGGCATACAGTTTACAGGCCGCAAGGCATACAGTTTACAGGCCGCAAGGCATACAGTTTACAGGCCGCAAGGCATACAGTTTACAGGCCGCAAGGCATACAGTTTACAGGCCGCAAGGCATACAGTTTACAGGCCGCAAGGCATACAGTTTACAGGCCGCAAGGCATACAGTTTACAGGCCGCAAGGCATACAGTTTACAGGCCGCAAGGCATACAGTTTACAGGCCGCAAGGCATACAGTTTACAGGCCGCAAGGCATACAGTTTACAGGCCGCAAGGCATACAGTTTACAGGCCGCAAGGCATACAGTTTACAGGCCGCAAGGCATACAGTTTACAGGCCGCAAGGCATACAGTTTACAGGCCGCAAGGCATACAGTTTACAGGCCGCAAGGCATACAGTTTACAGGCCGCAAGGCATACAGTTTACAGGCCGCAAGGCATACAGTTTACAGGCCGCTTTATATTAAAAACATTGGGTTTTTTCTCTTCTCCACGACACTTCTTCTTCCTGCGACCTCCTCTTCCCTCTCCTTTGGCGTTCAACGGCGATTTCTCCTTCCGGCGGCGTTGGTACTCTGCTCCGGCGACTTCCGTTCTTCACGTTTTCACTTTCCAAAACCTGATTCCTGTAAGTCTCTAACGTTTTCCTAGCTTTAGTTCTTAGTTTTATGGAGTTTAAAGATTAGGTTTTGTTTAGGTTTTCGCCTAAAACGTGATTTAAGGTTAGTGATGATAGGTTTGCTTATGTTTTGATTATAATGAACGTATTGACCGTTATTGGATCAAGTTAATCGACTTAGGACGAATGTTAGAGATTTAACAATTTCTGAGTTTTGGGGGAAAACTCTTTAATTGTTGTTTCGAGGTATCCAATTGTAAATTGTTTGTTCGATATGCCTCGATTACTTAAATTAAGCTTTAGGAAAGTTTCCTTAGTTAAGGTTTTGTTGAATGCATACAGTTTACAGGCCGCAAGGCATACAGTTTATAGGGCCGCAGGCATACATTTACGGTCACGCGAGGTGGGTGGGGCTCAGGCACGGCTGTACGGGTTGTAAGCGTGCACCCCCTCCTCTAGCTAGAAAGAGTAGTCCGCCCGCTGGATGAGCTCTCTCTGGTTAGGGGGATAGGATCTCGGTGACACCTACAATGCATAGCATAGCATTGCATAGTATAGCATTTGCATTTACGAGCCTTGCTGAGATTTTTATCTCATAGTGTGTTGTATGGTGTAGGTGATTACGAGGAAACAGGTGAGGATGAGATCCCTCCACCTGATGAGTGACGCAGTTGACGGAGGATGGTTACGTTGGTGTGCTGGCGCAGTCGACGCTTACCTGACCCGTGGGGGACGTATGTATAGATTTTGGGGTTTTTAGCATGTTTTGGATTGATAATTGTATAGACATTTTAGGATGTTTGAGAACTGGTAGTTGATAGGTTTATATATATCGATGTTTGAAATGTATTGGAAATTGATTTTATAATCTTTTGTTTATTTCAAAACAGGAGGATTCGTTTGGGTTTTAAACATATCCATGCGGTTTATTTTCATGAAAATGTACTTAGTTTAAATGTATTTCGAGTCGTTTATTGGGTGAACGGTGAAGTGTAATGGGTATGAGTGAGTTTTTATTTGATATTATTGTGTTGGTTAGGGTGTGCGTGAGTTGCATTTATGTAATTTGCGCAGGAGAAAAAGAGAGAAAGAAAAGGGAAGGAGGAAGAGAATGGGAGAAGGAAAACAGAGCGCTTGGCGAATAGTCGCCAAGCGCAGTGATCGAATCGCCTCCCTCTGGAGAAATCCAGAGGGATCAGTCGCCCCATTTATGGGTGACTGATCGCCCCTGCATAAAAGGGGCGATTGCCCCTTTTGCCCCCTTTGGCGGATTATGTTTATTTTTAATTTAATGTTTTAAGTATTATCTTGTTGATTTGAAGGTTTTTTTCAAACAATTTTTCTAAACGGACTTCGATTCTAATTTCGATTTAATTTTCGCTTAAAGTTAGAAATAAAGTTTAAAGTATATAGGGATAAAAAAAAATATGTACGGGAAATTGGGTACAGTATTAGGGTCGTGACAAATTTATGGTATCAGAGCCCCCAGGTTTTAAAATCGGTTCTGTAGACTGCTCGACATGCACAGCCACTACGCGGACATTCTTCATCAACTGTAAGTACGTTTATAGCTTTATTTGATTTTTAGTTGCTTAGAGTATTGTGTTTTAACTTTTGTATAGGAATTTTATAAATATGGTGCGTCCACGAAATGACCGAGATGACCGTGACGATACGATAGACACACTTAAGGATTTCATCGCTCAGCAGTCCCATCACATGGAGCGACAGGCTCAGCAGATGGAGAGGTAGTCCCAACAGCTTGGTACGCTGATAGACCGAGAGGGCACTAGAGCTCGGGAGGCAGCCATTCCGGGTAACCGAGGGATGGAGAGGTTCCAGAAGCTCCAACCCCCTATATTTAACGGACAGTCTACGGATCCCTCTTCAGCCGAGGAGTGGATTCGCACCATGGAGGACATGCTGGCATATGCTAGCATAGAGGACGGAGAGAAGGTTGCATTGGTGACCTATCACTTGGCACTGGACGCTCGGTTTTGGTGGGATTCCATCAAGACGACCACTGATGTGACGATTATGGGTTGGGAGCGATTCAGAGATTTATTTTACGACAAATATTTCAGCCATACCGTACGAGAGGCGAAGATGGTTGAGTTTATGCAGTTACGGCAGGTCAGTTCTATTGCCGAATATGTGAAGAAGTTCGAAGCCCTTTCTAGATTTGCGCCACGTCAGGTCAGCATTAACGAAGACAAGATACGGCAATTCTTACAGGGACTTAGCCAGGAGTTCGGATGCGCCTTACTATATCTGGGGTACGGAATGTATCCTATGACGAGATTGTGGCCAGGGCGCTTGACATAGAGGCAGTTGACAGAGATTCGATTAAACCGAGGAAGCCAGCTAAGGGCTTCTTCCGAGAGATTCGCCCTCAGTTGCGAGGTTGGCAACCGAGAGCACAGCCTCAGCAGCAGGAGAGGGGTGTTAAAAGGCCTCTAGAGGGAGGCGTTGATCGAGGGAAAGGCAAACAGGTACAAGGGGCTCCTCAGATACCTTTTTGCCCTAAATGTCAAAAGGAGCACCGTGGCCAGTGCAGAGTGGGCACGGATGTGTGCTATTGGTGTGGAGAACAAGGCCATTTTGTTAAAGATTGCCCGAATAAGGTCCGAGATCAGTCAGGCAGTGATCAGAGGAGGATTATGCCGAGGATCTTCGCATTTATTGAGCCTGGCGATGTTGATAACGAGGATCAGCCTGCCGTGATAGCAGGTACTATATTGGTTACTGGTGTTCTTGTATTTTCTTTATTAGACACGGGGGCTACGCATTCTTTTGTTTCCACTGCTTGTGTGTCTAGATTGAGGCTTGCGCCGGAGTTAGCAGAATGCGAGTATAGTGTGATGCTACCTTTAGGAGAGCGTATGTAGTCAGGTCGTGTAGTCCAGGGCAATATTATCTCGATTGGGGACAAAACCCTCTATGCTCGCCTTATTGTTATGGGCATAGAGTATTATGACCTTATTTTGGGGATGGACTGGCTGTCACAGCACTTCGCCACCATCGATTGTCGATCTGGGATTGTCACCTTCCGACCCCCGGGTAAAGCTGAGTTTTCTTATCAGGCGATGAGCAGATTGAGTAGCTCGCCTATTTCTTATTCTATGAAGGTCAACGGGCAGTTTAAAGGTGCGTGCTCTATTTATTTGGCCTCAGTATTTGATATTCAGTTGCTCAGCGAAGTAAAGCTGAGCGACATTCCTGTAGTCAGAGAGTTCTCTGGTATATTCCTCGATGATCTTCCCGGCCTACCGCCAGACCGGGAGATTGAGTTTACTATTGATGTCTATCCAAACTCCGCACCGAGGTTTAAAAACCCGTATCGATTGGCACCAGCTGAGTTGAGAGAGCTGAGGACTCAGCTTGATGAGTTGTTAGAGAAGGGTTTTATTCGACCCAGTGTTTCATCCTGCGGTGCGCCTGTTCTATTTGTCAAGAAGAAAGACGGGACCCTCAGGATGTGCATTGACTACAGAGAGTTGAACAAATTGACGGTGAAAAATAAGTATCCATTGCCTCGGATCGATGACTTGTTTGATCAGCTACAGGGTGCCCGAGTGTTTTCCAGGATTGACCTACGCTCGAGTTATTATCAGCTGAAGGTCCGGAAGGATGATATTCAGAAAACGGCTTTCCGAACAAGGTACGGGCATTATGAGTTCCTTGTCATGTCTTTTGGACTTACTAATGCCCCTGCAGCGTTTATGGACCTGATGAACCGAGTCTTCAAAGAGTACTTGGATCAGTTTATTGTTGTTTTCATCGACGACATACTGATATATTCAAAGACGAAGGGAGAACACGAGGAGCACTTGAGAATAGTTCTGAGGATCTTATGCCAGCACCAGTTGTATCCAAAGTTCTCTAAGTGCGAGTTTTGGCTAGACAGAGTGAGCTTCCTTGGCCATATTATATCGCAGGACGGAGTTTCAGTAGATCCGACCAAAGTTCAGGTGGTCAGGGATTGGCCACAGCCGAAGAACGTACGTGAGGTGCGTGGATTTCTCGGACTAGCTGGCTATTATCGGAAGTTTATTGAGGGATTCTCGAAGATCGCACTTCCTCTTTCTAGATTGACTCGAAAGAACGAGAGATTTGTATGGTCAGCTGCTTGTGACAGTAGTTTTACGAAGTTAAAGCAGAGATTGACCACCGCCCCAGTATTGGCGCTACCTGTTGAAGGTGATAAGTATAGTATTTATTGTGATGCGTCTGGAGTGGGACTCGGTTGTGTATTGATGCAGGAGGGGAGAGTTATTGCTTATGCTTCTCGGCAGCTGAAGCCGTACGAGCTGAACTACCCTACGCACGACCTTGAGTTAGCAGCTGTGGTCTTTGCACTGAAGATATGGAGACATTATTTATATGGGCAGCAGTGCGAGATATTTTCTGACCACAAGAGCTTGAAGTATCTATTTACGCAGAAGGAGCTGAATATGCGACAGAGACGATGGCTTGAGTTCGTCAAAGATTACGATTTTGATATCAAGTACCATCCAGGAAAGGCGAACAAGGTTGCTGATTCTTTGAGTTGAGTGCCTTTTACGAGTCAGCCTTCACTAGCAGCGATGTCAGTCACGCTGCGGTCTGAGATTGAGAGGTTCGACGTGGAGATAGTGGCAGAGTTGTCTAGTATGCTCACCAACATTTCTCTCAGGCCGACTATTCTGGATCGGATACGTGAGGCTCAGCAGAATGATACGGAGTGTAAGGAGCTTCGATCCAGCATGACATTAGGAGACTCGTCGGATTTCCATTTATCATAGGATGGTATTCTGAAGTTCAGACATAGGTGGTACGTGCCTAACGACGAGGATCTGAAGAAGGATATATTGGCCGAGGCACATTCTTCGGCATATTCTGTACACCCGGGAAGTACTAAGATGTACCGGGATTTAAAGCAACACTTCTGGTGACCGAATATGAAGAGAGAGGTCGCCAAGTATGTCGAGACCTGTCTAGTCTGTCAACAGGTAAAGGTAGAACACCAGAGGCCGGCCGGAACATTACAGCCACTATGATGTAGTTCATATCACACTGCCTGTTCCGGAGTGGAAATGGGAGCAGATCTCTATGGATTTTATTGGGGGGCTCCCGAGGACGACGAAGGGCCATGATGGTGTTTGGGTGATTGTGGACCGATTGACAAAGTCGGCTCACTTCTTGCCTGTGAAGATGACTTCTTCGATGGATCAGCTCGCTGAGCTTTATGTGCAGGAGGTTGTCAGACTTCATGGAGTGCCAGTTTCGATAGTCTCAGATCGTGATCCAAGATTTGCTTCAAAGTTCTGAAAGAGTCTTCACAAAGCTATGGGGACTCAGCTTAATTTCAGCACGGCATTTCATCCTCAGACTGATGGTCAAACAGAGAGGACGAATCAGATTCTTGAGGATATGCTCAGAGCTTGTGTGCTGGAGTTTCAGGGCTCGTGCAGCCGATATTTGCCTCTGATTGAGTTCTCCTATAACAACAGCTTCCAGATTACGATAGGCATGGCTCTGTACAAGGCGCTGTATGGACGGAAGTGTAGATCTCTGTTATGTTGGGACGAGGTTGGCGAGGCCAGCGTCGTTGGTCCTGAGATTCTACAGCAAACTGGCAGAGAAGATTGCCGTTATCCGACAGCGTATTGAGATAGCTCAGAGCCGGCAAAAGAGCTATGCTGACACTAGACGGAGAGAGTTAGAGTTTGAAGAAGGTGACGAGGTCTATCTTAAATTTTCTCCGTTCAAAGGTGTTGCGAGATTTGGAAGGAGGGGTAAGTTAAACCCTCAGTTATGTGGGGCCCTTTCCTATTCTGAAGAGGATCGGGAAGTTGGCGTATGGACTGCAACTTCTGGATTCTATGGAGGGCATCCACGACGTATTTCATGTATTTATGCTTCGGAAGTGCTTGCGCGATCCGTCGCATATTGTGGAGGCTAGAGAGATCGAGGTACAGCCTACCTTGACTTATGAGGAGAGGCCGGTGCGTATTTTGGAGACTTCCATCAAAGTTTTGCGCAACAAAGAGATCCCGCTGGTCAAGGTTTTGTGGCGGAACATGGAGGTGGAAGAAGCTACGTGGGAGCGACAACAGGATATGATGACTAAGTATCTTGAATTGTTTGTATGATTTAATTTTGTGGATAAAATTCTAAATAAGGTGGGTGGAATGTAATATCCGGCTGTACGGAAGTTTATATTATAATATATATTGGCATTTTTGTAAATATGTCAAATCAAACCCGTTTTACGAAAAAAAAAGCGTCATTTCGATCCTAACGATTAATAGGAATTTTAAGAAATTTACGGGATTTTTCGGAGTAAGAACGCTATATTCCGAGTAATTAAGTTTCTCGTAATATAAAAGACGTTTAAGTAAAAATAGTAAACGAGGTCCAAATTGCGAACGGACGGTTTTAATAAATCCTAAATAATAAGTTGGACCTATTGGTGAAATAAGGAGATTTGGTGAAACCGAATTGTCGAACAATTAACGAAACTAAAGGACTAAACAAATAGAATTAAGTTTTAAGGGCAAAAATCGTAATTTGCAAAGTAAATTGTATATTAAAAACATTGGTTTTTCTTCTTCTCCACGACACTTCTTCTTCCTGCGACTCCTCGTCCTTCTCCTTTGGCGTTCAACGGTGATTTCTCCTTCCGGCGTTGGTACTCCGCTCCGGCGACTTCCGTTCTTCACGTTTCCTTTCCCAAACCCGATTCCTAGTAAGTCTTTAACGTTTCCTAGCTTTAGTTCTTAGTTTTACGGAGTTTAAACAATTAGGGTTTCGTTTAGGTTTTCGCTAAAAACGCGATTTAGGGTTCGTGATTGATAGGTTCGTCGTAGTTTTGATTATAATGAACGTATTGAACGTTATTGGATCAAGTTAATCGATTTAAGACGAATGTTAGAGATTTAACAATTTCTGAGTTTTGGGGGAAAACTCTTTAATTGTTGTTTCAAGGTATCAATCGTAAATTTGTTTGTCGATATGCCTCGATTACTTAAATTATTGCTTTAGGAAGTTTCCTTAGTTAAGGTTTTGTTGAATTCGGACGATTAGAAGTTTAAACGCGTGGTTTTGATAATCGTTGTGTTTTGCCTCAGACAAACAACGCTCTTGGACGGAGCTTGAGCTGCTTTGAACACGAGGTAAGTTCTCGTGATCTTCTCTGGCCGATTGGCCTACACCGTACGTCGTGGTTGTCTCGAGGAGTTTTGGAGACGTGTTTTGTTTAATTTGTTTTGGTTTGGGTAGTTAGGATTAGTTGTTTCGTATGTTGTTTATTTATCGTCTTGATGGTACATATGTGGTTGTTTACTTTAAGATATAAACTGTTCACGCATCGCATGTTTTAAAGATAATGCATAGAAAAACAGCCGTAAGGCATACAGTTTACAGGCCGCAAGGCATACAGTTTACAGGCCGCAAGGCATACAATTTACTGGCCGCAAGACATACAGTTTACAGGCCACAAGGCATACAGTTTACAGGTCACGCGAGGTGGGGCTCAGACACGGCTGTACGGGTTGTAAGCGTGCACCCCCTCCTCTAGCTAGAAAGAGTAGTCTGCCCGTTGGATGAGCTCTCTCTGGTTAGGGGGATAGGATCTCGGTGACACCTACAGTGCATAGCATAGCATTGCATAGCATAGCATTTGCATTTACGAGCCTTGCTAAGATTTTTATCTCATAGTGTGTTGTATGGTGTAGGTGATTACGAGGAAACAGGTGAGAATGAGATCCCTCCACCTGAGGAGTGACGCAGTTGACGGAGGATGGTTGCGTTGGTGTTCTGGCGCAGTCGACGCTTACCTGACCCGTGGGGGACGTATGTATAGATTTTGGGGTTTTTAGGAATGTTTTGGATTGATAATTGTATAGACATTTTAGGATGTTTGAGAACTGGTAGTTGATAGGTTTATATATATCGATGTTTGAAATGTATTGGAAATGGATTTTATAATCTTTTGTTTATTTCAAAACAGGAGGATTCGTTTGGATTTTAAACATATCCATGCGGTTTATTTTCATGAAAATGTACTTAGTTTAAATGTATTTCGAGTCGTTTATTGGGTGAACGGTGAAGTGTAAAAAGAATGTGGGTATGAGTGAGTTTTTATTTGATATTATTGTGTTGGTTAGGGTGTGCGTGAGTTGCATTTGTGTAATTTGCGCAGGAGAAAAAGAGAGAAAGAAAAGGGAAGGAGGAAGAGAATGAGAGAAGGAAAACAGAGCGCTTGGCGAATAGTCGCCAAGCGCGGCGATCGAATCGCCTCCCTCTGGAGAAATCCAGAGGGTGTGGCGATTGATCGCCACAAACTGTGGCGATCAATCGCCACAAACTGTGGCGATCAATCGCCACAAACTGTGGCGATCAATCGCCACAAACTGTGGCGATCAATCGCCACAAACTGTGGCGATCAATCGCCACAAACTGTGGCGATCAATCGCCACAAACTGTGGCGATCAATCGCCACAAACTGTGGCGATCAATCGCCACAAACTGTGGCGATCAATCGCCACAAACTGTGGCGATCAATCGCCACAAACTGTGGCGATCAATCGCCACAAACTGTGGCGATCAATCGCCACAAACTGTGGCGATCAATCGCCACAAACTGTGGCGATCAATCGCCACAAACTGTGGCGATCAATCGCCACAAACTGTGGCGATCAATCGCCACAAACTGTGGCGATCAATCGCCACAAACTGTGGCGATCAATCGCCACAAACTGTGGCGATCAATCGCCACAAACTGTGGCGATCAATCGCCACAAACTGTGGCGATCAATCGCCACAAACTGTGGCGATCAATCGCCACAGGCGTTTCGCAACAGACGAACATTCGTCTGTTGCGAATCGCCGATGGCGATCAGTCGCCCCATTTATGGGCGACTGATCGCCCCTGCATAAATGGGGCGGTTGCCCCTTTTGCCCCCTTTGGCCGATTATGTTTATTTTTAATTTAATGTTTTAAGTATTATCTAGTTGATTTGAAGGTTTGTTTCAAACAATTTTTCTAAACGGACTTCGTTTCTAATTTCGATTTAATTTTCGCTTAAAGATAGAAATAAAGTTTAAAGTATATAGGGATAAAAAAAAATATGTACGGGAAATTGGGTACAGTATTAGGGTCGTGACACATCCCAATGTTATAAAAAGAAATCTCAACCTACACGGACTTCAGTCTTTCGTAAAACCTTACTTGACTTAATATGAGCATAACCGCGGGTCAATATCGCCTGCCAGCCACAGATCTCCACGCTGACTACCTTCCAGCAACCGAGCTTAAACATCCTCATTAGTCTTGAGATCCTCACCTGAAAACTCGTCACCTACATCATAAGGTTAAACTATAAGCCTAATGCTTAGTAAGGAATGCAAACTAACATGTATTCATGAATGTGCAGTTTAGAGAAAACATGTTCATGATCATTCATCATTCTTGTTTTCGTTCGTCGTTTTCATCATATGGATTAAGGGAGGATTTGTGCCGTCAAAGGGGATTTGACAGTGATTTTGATCATATTCCCTTTCAGGTCGTTTTCATGGTCCCTCTTTGGACTGTGGCATGCGTCAACCCGCCCCAAACCCTCACTTAATCATGTTGTTTGCATCGTTTTCATATTCATTCTCATATCTTGTTCATGGGAAAACATGCTCATAAATCATTTTCATATGCTTGAGAAGTAAATCATGATGCATGACATGAATGCTCTTAAATCATCAGACTATGGAAATTATCATACTAGACAGTTAACTTCATAGACTTTAACAGAATATCACATAACCTATTTCTCAAACATCCGTAAATCATCCAAATACAAACCATCTTTCTAACTTAAAACAAACACCATCGTAAGTAACAGACAATAGCTTAAATAACTTCTAACCATCGTATCAGTTTCTACCTAGCATCCTTTTGATGTAGGGCCCTAATGGCCGGGAATCCTACACATTCACTTACCTGGTTTCCTTAGCAACTTGAACTCCTTTTCTTCAGGCTTCTTCACCTAAAACATTTACATTGCGGTAGTTAAAATGAAATCCTAATAGTCCTAATCACAAGTCATCCTAGAATCTAATAGCTAAAGTCATTCCCGAATCCCTTAGTTTAGTTTTTCTGTGAGCAGTCTGAAATCCCAAAACCAAAACAGCTAGGTTCGACTAACGTTTAATCAGGGTCGGTCATATTAAATGTCCAAAATCGATTCGAAAATGACATTACTAAATCCAGATTATAAATGTTACTAACATTACTCGGCCATTAGAGAAACCAAACTCCAACACCAAGCTGAAAAACAGATCTTATCGACTAACCGACAACTACATTGTCTATCCCATACCTCGAGCGTAGAGTATCCGAGAAATAGCAAGGGAGCCGGTCGTCGAAGGGAGGGTTACTTGCAGGCAGAGAGCAAGAGCTCGAGAGAGAAAATCGCTGAAAGGAGGAAGTGTCAGGCTATAGTGGCGTTGGTGAGGTTTAAAAATTTTCCATTTCCTTTATATATCGGCCACAACCCACCCTTATTACAATTTTTCCACTCAACCTAATTTGACACCACACGAAATTAAATAAGCTTTGGCATAAAATTCCGTACCGAAAATATCAAATAAACATGACCGTTAAAATGGTTAAGAAAGTCACCTGGTCAAACTCGTCGGGTGTTACACGGGTTTTTGGAGAAAACCCAATCTCTAAACCTCAACAAAACTCTAGTTTCTCACTCATAAACACTAAAACTAACTAATATTAAACCAAAAATCCAACTTACCTTCAATCTTCAACAAGGGAGGGAGCTTGGCGTGGAATCGTCAGCTGGAAAGGGAGGAGTTGTAGAAGAGAAATCGTGGAATGCATAAGGAGGATGGGGGGTTTTGTTTTTAATATAAATTTAACTTACTAATTTACTAATTTGCCCTTTATACTTAACCTTTGCTTATTTCATTATTTAATTATCGATTTGGTTTTCTCCAAATTTTCTTATTTCACCAACCATTCCGATTTATTCCTAGGATTCTAATAAAATCTTCCGTTCGTCAAACAGATTTAATTTACTATTTTTTTACGAATTAAACCACTATAGGGTTAAAAACGGAAACTTGACCGTATACCTTTGATTTGGATGTCTAAAATTTCCATACTTCTCCTAAAATTCATATTAGTCATAAGGGTTCTATTAAAACTTTCTGTTCATAAAACGGGCTTAGTTTGCTATATTTACTGAAATACCCCTATATTACGAGAAATACCAAAATCTCATAAAATTGGCGTTACATCTTCAAAAATTTCCTCATTTCTCCAGATACTCCAATTTATTTATAGGGTTCCAATAAAACTTCCCATTTACAAAACGGGCTGCGTTTGGTATATTTACAAAAATGCCATTCATATGCAGAAAATCTATAACCCGAAAAAGAACCGGGCATTACAGATAGAAAGTGGGCTGGCTTAGTCAAACGGTCCACAATAACACATATGCCATCATGTCCTTTCGTTGTCCTCAGGAGTCCCACTATGAAATCCATGGATATCTGTTCCCATTTCCACTCCGGAATCGGCAGTGGTTGCAATGTTCCGGCCGGCCTTTGGTGTTCTGCCTTAACCTGTTGGCAAACCAAACAGGTTTCCACATACTTGGTGACCTCTCTCTTTATGTTCAGCCACCAGAAGTGTTGTTTCAAATCTCTATACATTTTTGTGCTTCCTGGATGTACAAAGTATGCAGAAGAATGCGCCTCAGTCAAAATTTCCTTCCTTAACCCCTCGTCGTTAGGCACGTACCTCCTGTGCCTGAATTTTAAAATACCATCCTCCGACAAGTTGAAATCAGATGAGTCCTCAGATGTCGCAATCAATTGATACTTCTCACATTCTGAGTCTTTTTGTTGAGCTCCTCAAATTTTGTCTAAAATCGTCGGCCTTAGCGAAATATTTGCAAGTATGGTGGACAACTTCGAGACAATCTCCACATTATGCTTCACAATCTCGGACCTCAACATCACTGACATTGTTGCAAGCAAATGCTGACTCGCAATGGGCATCCTACTCAAGGCATCTGTGACTTTATTTGCTTTTCCCCGGTGGTACTTGATTTCGAAATCATAATCTTTAACAAATTCCAGCCACCTTCGTTGTCACATATTAAGCTCTTTCTGTGTAAAAAAATAACTCAGCCTCTTGTGGTCCAAAAATATCTCGCACTACTGCCAATATAAATAATGTCTCCATATCTTTAGTGCGAAGACAACTGAAACCCTTCCTTCCTGCATAAGTACGCATCCGAGTCCAACATCAGACGCATCGCAATATATGCTGAACTTGTCACCTTCAACAGGCAGTACCAATACTGGAGCTGTAGTCAATTTCTGCTTTAACTCCATAAAACTCTTATCGCATGCAGTCGACCACATAAATTTCTCATTCTTCCGTGTCAAGCGTGAGAGAGGAACAACAATCTTCGAAAACCCCTCAATGAACTTCCGATAATATCCAGCCAACCCAAGAAATTTACGTACCTCTCGCGCGTTCTTAGGCTGCGGCCATTATTTAACAACTTGTATCTTGCTCGGATCCACAGAAACTCCTTCATGCGATATAATATAGCCAAGAAAACTGACCTTGTCCAGCCAAAACTCACACTTGGAAAATTTTGGATAAAGCTTGTAACACCCGACATTTTCAGCCAGGTGATTTTCTTAACGGAATTAACTATCACCTTTATTGTTGATCTTTAATTTAAATTTTAATGTCTAAGCTTATTTGGTTTCTATTTGTGTGGTGGCAGAACAGTAATTAAGAGGGATTTTATTTAGTATAAAAAGAAAATGGAAACCTTAAACCTCGCTTAAACCCCACTGTAGCCGACATTCTCTCTCGGCGATTCCCGTTCTCCCAGAGCTCTTTCTCTGCCGGTGACTCCCTCTTTGGCGATCGATTCCTCCAGCCTCCACTCCGATAACCTACATTCGAGGTAAGATTTAGACAATGTAGTTGCCGAGTAATTATTTGGAACTCTGTTTTCAGCTAGAACCCAATGTTTCAAGATTCTTCAATGGCCGAATAATAGGAACATTTATAATCGGTGTTTGGTAATAGCATTCCTGATTCGAATCTGGACTTTAAGATAACCGACTGGAACTAGTGGTTAATTTGAATTAGGCTATTTTATACTTTGGAAACTTAGTCCACACACAAGGTGCTCGGCTGAAAGGACTCAGGAATATAAATTCTAGGATGACATTTAGTTAGGACTTTTCTAGCTTTGATTTCAGAATATTTAGGATCTATTTTAACTCTGAAACGTGAAATGATATCAGGTAAAGAAGTTTGAAGTGTAGTGCATGAATTTGCTAAGGAAGCCAGGTAAGTGAATGTATTAAGATTTCCGGCCATTAGGGCTCTACATCTTAAGGGTACTAAATTAGTTATGTGTTTGATGTTTGTTTTAAGTTAGTAAGATTGTTTGTACTTGGATGATTTACGGATGTTTGAGAACTATGTTATGTGATGTTCTGACAGAGTCTATAAGTCAATTGTCTAGTATGATATTTTCCATAGTCTGATGATTTAAGAACATTCATGTCATGCATCATGATTTACTTCTCAAGCATATGAAAATGATTTATGAGCATGTTTTCCCCCATGAACAAGATATGAGAATGAATATGAAACTTATGCAACCGGATTAAGTGAGGGTTGGGGGTGGTTTGGCGTATGTCACTGTCCAAAGAGAAGGACCATGAATACGGCCCGAAAGGGACTATGTACACTTGCACTGTCATCCCCCCTTTACGGCACAAATCCTCCCTTAATCCATATGATGAAAGTGATGAACAAGAACACGAATAAGAACAAGAAAAGATCATGAAACGAACATGATCATGATTTTCTTGCAACTATGCATTCACGTATACATGTTAGTATTGCATTCCTTACTAAGCATTAGGCTTATAGTTTAAACCTTATGATGTAGGTGACGAAATATCAGGTGAGGATTCCAAAGTTAATGAAGATGTCTTAAGTTTGGTTGCTGGAAGGTGTTTCAAATACCGGATGATGTAAGTGTTGTTTTGTCGTCTAGTGATCGGTAGATGTTGTGTATTTCAAATACCGGATGATGTAAGTGTTGTTTTGTCGTCTAGTGATCGGTAGATGTTGTGTATTTCAAATACCGGATGATGTAAGTGTTGTTTTGTCGTCTAGTGATCGGTAGATGTTGTGTATTTCAAATACCGGATGATGTAAGTGTTGTTTTGTCGTCTAGTGATCGGTAGATGTTGTGTATTTCAAATACCGGATGATGTAAGTGTTGTTTTGTCGTCTAGTGATCGGTAGATGTTGTGTATTTCAAATACCGGATGATGTAAGTGTTGTTTTGTCGTCTAGTGATCGGTAGATGTTGTGTATTTCAAATACCGGATGATGTAAGTGTTGTTTTGTCGTCTAGTGATCGGTAGATGTTGTGTATTTCAAATACCGGATGATGTAAGTGTTGTTTTGTCGTCTAGTGATCGGTAGATGTTGTGTATTTCAAATACCGGATGATGTAAGTGTTGTTTTGTCGTCTAGTGATCGGTAGATGTTGTGTATTTCAAATACCGGATGATGTAAGTGTTGTTTTGTCGTCTAGTGATCGGTAGATGTTGTGTATTTCAAATACCGGATGATGTAAGTGTTGTTTTGTCGTCTAGTGATCGGTAGATGTTGTGTATTTCAAATACCGGATGATGTAAGTGTTGTTTTGTCGTCTAGTGATCGGTAGATGTTGTGTATTTCAAATACCGGATGATGTAAGTGTTGTTTTGTCGTCTAGTGATCGGTAGATGTTGTGTATTTCAAATACCGGATGATGTAAGTGTTGTTTTGTCGTCTAGTGATCGGTAGATGTTGTGTATTTCAAATACCGGATGATGTAAGTGTTGTTTTGTCGTCTAGTGATCGGTAGATGTTGTGTATTTCAAATACCGGATGATGTAAGTGTTGTTTTGTCGTCTAGTGATCGGTAGATGTTGTGTATTTCAAATACCGGATGATGTAAGTGTTGTTTTGTCGTCTAGTGATCGGTAGATGTTGTGTATTTCAAATACCGGATGATGTAAGTGTTGTTTTGTCGTCTAGTGATCGGTAGATGTTGTGTATTTCAAATACCGGATGATGTAAGTGTTGTTTTGTCGTCTAGTGATCGGTAGATGTTGTGTATTTCAAATACCGGATGATGTAAGTGTTGTTTTGTCGTCTAGTGATCGGTAGATGTTGTGTATTTCAAATACCGGATGATGTAAGTGTTGTTTTGTCGTCTAGTGATCGGTAGATGTTGTGTATTTCAAATACCGGATGATGTAAGTGTTGTTTTGTCGTCTAGTGATCGGTAGATGTTGTGTATTTCAAATACCGGATGATGTAAGTGTTGTTTTGTCGTCTAGTGATCGGTAGATGTTGTGTATTTCAAATACCGGATGATGTAAGTGTTGTTTTGTCGTCTAGTGATCGGTAGATGTTGTGTATTTCAAATACCGGATGATGTAAGTGTTGTTTTGTCGTCTAGTGATCGGTAGATGTTGTGTATTTCAAATACCGGATGATGTAAGTGTTGTTTTGTCGTCTAGTGATCGGTAGATGTTGTGTATTTCAAATACCGGATGATGTAAGTGTTGTTTTGTCGTCTAGTGATCGGTAGATGTTGTGTATTTCAAATACCGGATGATGTAAGTGTTGTTTTGTCGTCTAGTGATCGGTAGATGTTGTGTATTTCAAATACCGGATGATGTAAGTGTTGTTTTGTCGTCTAGTGATCGGTAGATGTTGTGTATTTCAAATACCGGATGATGTAAGTGTTGTTTTGTCGTCTAGTGATCGGTAGATGTTGTGTATTTCAAATACCGGATGATGTAAGTGTTGTTTTGTCGTCTAGTGATCGGTAGATGTTGTGTATTTCAAATACCGGATGATGTAAGTGTTGTTTTGTCGTCTAGTGATCGGTAGATGTTGTGTATTTCAAATACCGGATGATGTAAGTGTTGTTTTGTCGTCTAGTGATCGGTAGATGTTGTGTATTTCAAATACCGGATGATGTAAGTGTTGTTTTGTCGTCTAGTGATCGGTAGATGTTGTGTATTTCAAATACCGGATGATGTAAGTGTTGTTTTGTCGTCTAGTGATCGGTAGATGTTGTGTATTTCAAATACCGGATGATGTAAGTGTTGTTTTGTCGTCTAGTGATCGGTAGATGTTGTGTATTTCAAATACCGGATGATGTAAGTGTTGTTTTGTCGTCTAGTGATCGGTAGATGTTGTGTATTTCAAATACCGGATGATGTAAGTGTTGTTTTGTCGTCTAGTGATCGGTAGATGTTGTGTATTTCAAATACCGGATGATGTAAGTGTTGTTTTGTCGTCTAGTGATCGGTAGATGTTGTGTATTTCAAATACCGGATGATGTAAGTGTTGTTTTGTCGTCTAGTGATCGGTAGATGTTGTGTATTTCAAATACCGGATGATGTAAGTGTTGTTTTGTCGTCTAGTGATCGGTAGATGTTGTGTATTTCGGGGCGATGTAGTGTATTTCTAATGTCGGGCGATGTACGAATCGTTTTGTCGTCTAGTGATCGGTAGATGTTGTGTATTTTCAAATACGATGATTGTAATGTTGTTTTGTCGTCTAGTGATCGGGCGATGTAGTGTATTTCTAATGTTGGGAGATGTACGAATCGTTTTGTCGTCTAGTGATCGGTAGATGTAGTGTATTTGAATTACCGGATGACGTAGATGTTGTTGTCGTTTAGTGTCCGAGTGATGTTTAATGGGTCACGAGAGATGCACGTGCCCACCGGAAGATGTCTTCTATTGGGCAATGATAATTGAGTCATGCAGAGTACACGTGACAAATCAGAAGAGGTACACTCTGTTAGCCGATGCATGCAAACCCATGCAAACCCGAGCAGAATAATGTCGAATAATCTGGGGGCATTTCTTTCCTGCCCAAATTCGTTATAGAACTGATGTCTGCGTATGGTCGCTCGACTCTGTGAACGAATATGTTGTTAGTTTTAAGAGGAAGTCAAGTTCGATGAATCTAGTTTCTATCTGTTATATTAAAGTCCTTAAGTTCTGTTGAGGAAAGGTAAAAAAAAAAAAATACAAAGGGGACCTTAGTGTAAAGTGGTCGAAGGGCGAAAGATCTAAAGAGATCAGGGTAAATATGAATTTAAAAGGTTAAGTTATGAATTACGTGGCGACTCCAACTGGGGTCGTTACAAAGCTAGTGTTGACTCAGAATTCTCAAGACAATTCGTAATTGCTCTTCATCCTATTCTTTTGTCTTCGAATAGACCAAGATGTCGTCAATGAATACAACAACAAACTTGTCTAAATACTCCTTGAAGACGCGATTCATCATATCCATAAACGCTGTAGGGGCATTTGTAAGTCCAAAGGACATTACCAAAAATTCATAATGCCCATACCTCGTTCGAAACGCCGTCTTTTCAATATCTTCTTTTCGGATATTCAATTGGTAATAACCCGAGCGTAGGTCAATCCTTGAAAACACCCGGGCACCTTGCAGTTGGTCAAATAAATCATCTATTTGAGGTAGTGGATATTTATTCTTCACTGTTAACTTATTTAACTCTCGAAAATCAACGCACATTCTCAGAGTTTCGTCCTTCTTCTTAACAAACAATACTGGTGCACCCCAAAGAGAAAAGCTGGGTCGGACGAACCCCTTATCCAACAACTCCTCAAGTTGAGTCTTCAACTCTTTTAGTTTAGCAGGTGACAGTCTGTACGGATTCTTAGACACAGGCATAGAGCTTGGATAAACATCAATTGTAAACTCAATATCCCTGTCTGGTGGTAATCCGGGAAGATCGTCGAGGAAGATCTGAGGGAATTCTCTAACTACCGGAAGGTCTTCTGGCTTTACCCCATTAAGCAATTGAGTATCGACCACCATGGAAAGATAAACTAAGCATTCACCTCTAAACTGCTCTTGGACCTTCATAGAATAGGAAGTAGGCGACCCACTCAACCTATTCATTGTCTGATAAGAAAACTCTTCTTTATCCGAGGGCCGAAAAGTCACCAACCTAGATCGGCAGTCGATGAAGGCGAAGTGGCGAGATAGCCAGTCCATCCCAAAAATAAGATCATACACCTCTATTTCCATAACTATCAGATGGGCATAAAGGGTATTATTTCCCACTGAGACAACATTGCCCTGGAAAACATGATCAAACTGCATATGCGCTCCCAAAGGCAGCATTACTCTATACTCATATTCTGCTAACACAGACACTAACCCCAACCTAGTCATGCATGCAGTTGAAATGAAGGAGTGCGTAGCTTCCTGTGTCTATAAAAAAAAATACGGCTACGCCCATAACTAAAATGGTACCTGCGATAACCGAAGGCTGAGCTTCATTGTTGACATCACCAGGCTGGATAAAGGCAAAGATCCTTGGCATGACCCTCATCTGATCTTTGCCTAGTTGATCTCGGCCCGGCTTTGGGCAATCCTTGACGTAATGGCCAACTTCTCCGCACCGATAGCACTTATTAGTGCCCACTCGGCATTCGCCACTATGCTCTTTCTGACACTTAGAGCACCAAGGCATCTGAGGAGCCACTTGTACTTGCTTCCCTTTTCTCCGGTCATTACCTCATTCGAATGGTCTCTTTAATCCCCTTTGTTGTTGTACTGGTGACTGTCCCTTTTGTTGCCAACCCCTATCCCATGGTTGAGGATGAATTTCGTGAAAGAAGCCCCTAGTAGGCTCCTTTGGTTTGACATAAGTTGGTTCAGCGGCCTCAATCTCTAGCGCTCTCGCTACAATCTCTGCATAGGGCACATTCCGCACCCCTGATATGATGATACTTTTTCTGATCTCCTGACCTAGCCCTTGCGTAAACCGACGCACCTTGTCCTCATTAATATTGACCTGGCGTGGTGCGAACCGTGATAGGGCCTCAAATCTTCTAACCAGTACTCGGCAACTGGACCAACCTGTCGCAATTGCATGAACTCCATCATTTTAGCCTCCCGTACCGTATGACGGAGACAGAAGATAGTGTGGACGACAGAGACAGAAGATAGTGTGGACGACAGAGACAGAAGATAGTGTGGACGACAGAGACAGAAGATAGTGTGGACGACAGAGACAGAAGATAGTGTGGACGACAGAGACAGAAGATAGTGTGGACGACAGAGACAGAAGATAGTGTGGACGACAGAGACAGAAGATAGTGTGGACGACAGAGACAGAAGATAGTGTGGACGACAGAGACAGAAGATAGTGTGGACGACAGAGACAGAAGATAGTGTGGACGACAGAGACAGAAGATAGTGTGGACGACAGAGACAGAAGATAGTGTGGACGACAGAGACAGAAGATAGTGTGGACGACAGAGACAGAAGATAGTGTGGACGACAGAGACAGAAGATAGTGTGGACGACAGAGACAGAAGATAGTGTGGACGACAGAGACAGAAGATAGTGTGGACGACAGAGACAGAAGATAGTGTGGACGACAGAGACAGAAGATAGTGTGGACGACAGAGACAGAAGATAGTGTGGACGACAGAGACAGAAGATAGTGTGGACGACAGAGACAGAAGATAGTGTGGACGACAGAGACAGAAGATAGTGTGGACGACAGAGACAGAAGATAGTGTGGACGACAGAGACAGAAGATAGTGTGGACGACAGAGACAGAAGATAGTGTGGACGACAGAGACAGAAGATAGTGTGGACGACAGAGACAGAAGATAGTGTGGACGACAGAGACAGAAGATAGTGTGGACGACAGAGACAGAAGATAGTGTGGACGACAGAGACAGAAGATAGTGTGGACGACAGAGACAGAAGATAGTGTGGACGACAGAGACAGAAGATAGTGTGGACGACAGAGACAGAAGATAGTGTGGACGACAGAGACAGAAGATAGTGTGGACGACAGAGACAGAAGATAGTGTGGACGACAGAGACAGAAGATAGTGTGGACGACAGAGACAGAAGATAGTGTGGACGACAGAGACAGAAGATAGTGTGGACGACAGAGACAGAAGATAGTGTGGACGACAGAGACAGAAGATAGTGTGGACGACAGAGACAGAAGATAGTGTGGACGACAGAGACAGAAGATAGTGTGGACGACAGAGACAGAAGATAGTGTGGACGACAGAGACAGAAGATAGTGTGGACGACAGAGACAGAAGATAGTGTGGACGACAGAGACAGAAGATAGTGTGGACGACAGAGACAGAAGATAGTGTGGACGACAGAGACAGAAGATAGTGTGGACGACAGAATTAAAAGACAGAATGGACAACAGAAATAAAAGACAGTGTGGACGATGGAGACAAAAGACAGTGTGGACGATGGAGACAAAAGACAGTGTGGACGATGGAGACAAAAGACAGTGTGGACGATGGAGACAAAAGACAGTGTGGACGATGGAGACAAAAGACAGTGTGGACGATGGAGACAAAAGACAGTGTGGACGATGGAGACAAAAGACAGTGTGGACGATGGAGACAAAAGACAGTGTGGACGATGGAGACAAAAGACAGTGTGGACGATGGAGACAAAAGACAGTGTGGACGATGGAGACAAAAGACAGTGTGGACGATGGAGACAAAAGACAGTGTGGACGATGGAGACAAAAGACAGTGTGGACGATGGAGACAAAAGACAGTGTGGACGATGGAGACAAAAGACAGTGTGGACGATGGAGACAAAAGACAGTGTGGACGATGGAGACAAAAGACAGTGTGGACGATGGAGACAAAAGACAGTGTGGACGATGGAGACAAAAGACAGTGTGGACGATGGAGACAAAAGACAGTGTGGACGATGGAGACAAAAGACAGTGTGGACGATGGAGACAAAAGACAGTGTGGACGATGGAGACAAAAGACAGTGTGGACGATGGAGACAAAAGACAGTGTGGACGTTCGAAATAATAGACAGCGTGGACGACAGAGACAGAAGATAGTGTGGACGACAGAGACAGAAGATAGTGTGGACGACAGAGACAGAAGATAGTGTGGACGACAGAGACAGAAGATAGTGTGGACAACAGAAATAAAAGACAGTGTGGACGATGGAGACAAAAGACAGTGTGGACGATGGAGACAAAAGACAGTGTGGACGATGGAGACAAAAGACAGTGTGGACGATGGAGACAAAAGACAGTGTGGACGATGGAGACAAAAGACAGTGTGGACGATGGAGACAAAAGACAGTGTGGACGTTCGAAATAATAGACAACGTGGACGACAGAGACAGAAGATAGTGTGGACGACAGAATTAAAAGACAGAATGGACAACAGAAATAAAAGACAGTGTGGACGTTCGAAATAATAGACAACGTGGACGACAGAGACAGAAGATAGTGTGGACGACAGAGACAGAAGATAGTGTGGACGACAGAATTAAAAGACAGAATGGACAACAGAAATAAAAGACAGTGTGGACGATGGAGACAAAAGACAGTGTGGACGATGGAGACAAAAGACAGTGTGGACGATGGAGACAAAAGACAGTGTGGACGATGGAGACAAAAGACAGTGTGGACGATGGAGACAAAAGACAGTGTGGACGATGGAGACAAAAGACAGTGTGGACGATGGAGACAAAAGACAGTGTGGACGATGGAGACAAAAGACAGTGTGGACGATGGAGACAAAAGACAGTGTGGACGATGGAGACAAAAGACAGTGTGGACGATGGAGACAAAAGACAGTGTGGACGATGGAGACAAAAGACAGTGTGGACGTTCGAAATAATAGACAGCGTGGACGACAGAATTAAAAGACAGAATGGACAACAGAAATAAAAGACAGTGTGGACGTTCGAAATAATAGACAGCGTGGACGACAGAATTAAAAGACAGAATGGACAACAGAAATAAAAGACAGTGTGGACGATGGAGACAAAAGACAGTGTGGACGATGGAGACAAAAGACAGTGTGGACGTTCGAAATAATAGACAGCGTGGACGACAGAGACAGAAGATAGTGTGGACAACAGAAATAAAAGACAGTGTGGACGATGGAGACAAAAGACAGTGTGGACGATGGAGACAGAAGATAGTGTGGACGACAGAGACAGAAGATAGTGTGGACGTTGGAGACAGAAGACAGTGTGGACGATGGAGACAAAAGACAGTGTGGATGTTCGAAATAATAGACAACGTGGACGATAGAATTACAAGACAGAATGGACAACAGAAATAAAAGACAGTGTGAATGTTTGAAATAATAGACAACGTGGACGACAGAATTAAAAGACAGAATGGACAACATGACAACTTTGGACAATGACCTTCTTTGCCAGAATACTTAACAGAACTTTATCGTCCATAGACTTTGGACGATGATTTTCTTACATAAACACTTAACTGAAACTTAAAGAATCCCGACTCTAAACCATGCATTACCCGATCGATCTCCCCTTCCTGGCGATCGATCGGCTAGCTCTCTGGATTTTTATCCAGAGAGCTGCCTTCATATTCTTTCCCCTGCACCTACACAACATTCACCCAGAACTTCCAGAAACATTAAAACATCAAAATCCATTATCATTTCATCAACATCAGTGTTTACACTATCCAGACATCCAACACCCTAAAATGAGTTTCTATACAATTCATATACTTCCACCCTTCAGCTCGACATAAACCCAAAATCTCCAAAATACTTAACTATAACTCCCACAGGTAAATTTAGCTCTGACTGCACAGCACACTCCCACAGGCCATCCTCCATCAACCAGCTCATACTTCGGGTGGAGGAATGTCATCCTCACCTGTTTCAAATTTGCCTACACCATAGAGACAACTATGAGCTAAAGGCTCAGTAAGCTTCATAAATGCAAATGTATGCTGTGCATATGCAGTTTATAAATCTTGTAGACATTTTCATTGTTTCTTTACAGATGTTTCATTACAGAACAGAATGTCACCGAGGTCTAACTCTCACCAGATGGAGAGGGCACGTCTGGCGGTTAGACAACCCTTTCCATCTACCGGGGGGAAAACATGCTTTCATCCGTAAACAGCCATGTCTTAACCCAACCCCGTCGTGACCAGATTACAGATTACGTACATTTGTTTCTTTAATTCATTTATTTTCTTAAACACATGTAGAAACCCATTTTCATGATATTTTGAAAGAGACGTGATGCATGGACAGTTCATGTTGCATAATGTATACAGAGCCCTAGACATAAAGAAAACGATAAGTAGTACATAAAACCTAGGAAAAACGTTCTAACCTAACAAATATCTTAAACTACCCATCCAACCTACACTGAAGATATAGATCACCAAATATCCTCGATCAATAAACTCTTCTATGGTGTAGGCCAAATCGGCCAAACAAATCACGAAAACTTACCTCAGGCCCTTTTTTAATCCGAGTGGTTAAATCTTCACAAAAGGAGCTAAATCGTAGGAGAAGGGGGGTTTTCTCCTCAGCGATGACAGAAAGCTGAAGGAGTAGCAAATGAGGGTGTTCTCACGTAAGGGAGTGAAGAGGCAAGGAGAAGCTTCTCCCACAAGCTTTGCCACATGCCACATTCTTATTAGGTGCTCCCAACCACCCACTTTCACTTCCTAATTTGCCCCTCCATTGATTTCCAACTAAATGCTTTGTCTCCTTACCTATTTCGTTATTTAGTTAACGATTTGGTTTTTCCAAATTTTTTTATTTCACCAAGTACTCTATTAAATTACTAGGGCTTTATTAAAACTTTTCGTTCGCAAAACGGACTTAATTTGACATATTTACAAAAATGTCATTTTGTATCGAATAATAATAATAATCCTGTAAAACCAGGTGTTACACTACGATACTTTCTTACGTCTTATCAAGGAGCGTATCATCTGCATCAATGGTCCCATTTCAGACGATGCTGCCCACATCGTTGTTGCCTAGCTTCTCTTCTTAGAGTCTCAGAATCCTTCTAAGCCCATTAACATGGGGGCTCGCGGCCGCGAGGTTGTCTTGCGAGCCTGGCTCATCGAGCAAACAAGCAGGCTAGTAGGGCCCGCGAGCTCGGGTGATGTGATCCAAGGAGTGACCAAGCCCAAGCCCAAGAGCAACGATCCTTCTTGTAACGACCCCTTTTTCCAGTAAGATATTGTCCGCTCTAGGGATTTAGTCGTAGCCCAATATCTTCCCCTCACGGCTTTGTTTAGCGAGGACTTCCCAGTCTGTGACGACCCCAACCCGGTCAGGGCCGCCACAGACTTTCCGTGACATACTTAACATAAGACCTTGTAAGTTCGTGTAAATTTTTTCGTATATATATATTTTTTTACACCTTATCTCTAAATCAAAGTCTAAGTCGATCAAACCGTTGTGAAAACAATTAAGAAAAACAATATATAAAGCAAACAGTAAGTAGTACGCGGAGGAAGGGCAGAATTGCCCATTTACTCACAGCCGATCGGCGATCGGCCCCTTGCTGGCCGATCGATCGCCCCCGCCAATAAAACAGCCGATCGATCGGCTAGCGCTCTGGAAAACCAGAGTGCTTAACAAATCCAACAGCCGATCGATCGGCCCCTTTTGGCCAATCGATCGGCTAGCGCTCTGGAAAACCAGAGCGCTTAGCCTATTAGTTCTCGATCGATCGCCCCTTGTGGTGATCGATCGGCAACCTCTCTTGTAACAACCCCAGTAGGGTCGAGACATAATTCATGACTTTCTTAATCATTTAATTCTTACTTTTAGCACCTTGTTCATTATCAGTATTATTTTTTTTTTATTTCTCGAAACTTAGAACTTAAAACTTGACTCGCAGACAATATATCATTTGACAAAAACTAAACCATCCAAAACCCGACTCTTTCATAAATCTAATAACTCATTAGTTCACAGAATCGAGCGACTATGCTCGGTTATTAATTCCATGACAAAATTGGGCAGAGAAGAAATGCCCTAAGATCACTCGACGTCATCCTGTTCGAGCTGAATGGGTTTGCATGCATCGGCTGATAGGGTACACATCATCCGATCTATCACGTGCACTTCGCGTGACACAATGGACATCGCCCGGTAGAGGTCATCTACCGATGGGCACGTGCAGTGCACGTAATCCATTGTACATCGCCCGGTCACTAGACGACAAAACTTCACTTGCATCATCCGATATTTGAAATACACTACATCGCCCGGTCATTAGACGACAAAACTTCACTTGCATCATCCGATATTTGAAATATACTACACCACCCGGTCACTAGACGACAAAACTACATTTATATCATCTGATAGACATGTGCATCTCACGGGACTACTTAACATCACCAGTAAGAGGCATCATCCGGTGGGCAACAATTGTCCCCATCCACAGATGACATCAGCCGGATGATGTCCTCATCCAACAGAGACATCATCCGGTAAGCATGTGCAATACACGTGACTCACTTACCTCAACCGATAAGAGACATCATCCGGTGAACAACAAACGTTCGCCATCCACCGGTGACGTCAGCCGGATGATTCACCCATCCAACTTCTATCATTCAGCTCACACCGGTGACGTCAGCCGGATTATGTATTCATCCAACTTCTATCACACAACAGTAAAATACAGAAAACTTCAAACAACTCATATCGACAGAAAGATAATCTGACCTTCACAGATCTCATACTCGTAGACATAAACATAGGCAGACATGAAACATAGACTCATCTAGGATACATGTAGCGGAAGACTTAATTAAAACAGATCATTCTATACCCTTATAATCATCCCCAAATTTTGGTAACCAAACTAGACAATCACAGAATCCAATATTCTAAAGAAAATCTCATTCTACTTAAACATCAGTTCATCATAAATCTTACTGACACATTATGAGCATAACTACGGTCATATTCGCCTGCCAGCCACAGACTTCCACCCTGAGCTCCATCCTGCAACCAGCCTTAGACATCATCACTGAATTTGGAATCCTCACCTGCTAAATCTTCACCTGCATCATAAGGTTTAAACTATAAGCCTAATGCTTAGTAAGAAATGCAATACTAACAAGTATGCATGAATGCTCATTTTAAGAAACAAATGCTCATGAATCTTTCTTGTTCATATTCTACTCAAAGGTCTTCATTCTGTTCATCGTTCGTATTCTCGTTCATAATCATCATTCATGTTCATCATTCATATTCATTCATTTCAGGTTCATCAATCATATTCTTCGTTCATGTTGTGTGGATTAAGAGAGGATTTGGCCGCTAAAGGGGGTTGACAGTGAGAGTGTACATAGTCCCTTGCGGGTCGTAATCATGGTCCTTTCCTTTTTGACAGTGACATACGCCAAACCGCCCCCAACCCTCGCTTAATTCACGTTGCATAAGTTTTATATTCGTATCTTGTTCAGGAGGAAAACATGCTCTTAAAACATTTTCATATGCATAAAACATTCATGATGCATGAAACTGAGAACTCTTAACTCATCAAGCTACAGAATAGTGCATTCAATCCGACCGTGAAATCATACCATTAAGTCAAACATCAACATAGTAACGACAGTAGCTTAAATACTTCTAATCATCGTATCAGTTTCGACCTAGCATCCTTGTGATGTAGGACCCTAATGGTCGGGAATCCTACACATCACTTACCTGGTTTCCTTAGCAACTTTGAACTCCTTTTCTTCAGACTTCTTCACTATAACATTACATTGCAGTAGTTTAAATGAAAATTCTAATAGTCCTAATCACAAGTCATCCTAGAATCTAAAACTAAAGTCATTCCTGAATCCCTAGTCTAGTTCTCTAGGTGTAGTCTGAAATCCAAACCAAAATAGTTAGGTTCAACTAACGATTAATCAGGGTCGATTATATTAAATGTCCAGAACGATTCGAAAATGCTATTACCAAACACCGATTACAAATGTTCCTATTATTCGGCATTGAGAGAATCTTGAGCCATGGGTTTCTAGTTGAAAACAGAGTTCAAATAAATACACGGCAACT
>CM039503.1:28196486-28245817 GCA_022432975.1 Begonia masoniana | reverse complement strand
TCCCTACTTGCTAAGCGTAAGCTTTACGGTGTGTGTGTGTTCTGTGGTGTAGGTGACGGAGCATTTACAGGTGAGCTTGAGAGCAATGATCAGAACTAGGAGCAATCAGAGATCCACGGAGCTCGCCGGTGCAGGCCAATTGTCGGGGCGCTTCAACCTAGTCCTTGGGGTGTGGTTTTTATTGCAGTTGTGGAGGTTTTATGGTTAGTTTTGTGAGAAATGTGTTGGTTACTTGGAGTTAGGATTGAGGTGTGTATGTTTGGATATGTTTGGAATTGTGGTGTTAGCTTGGTTATTTTGTTTTGGTGTATATAGTACTTGTATTTGGTTGACTTGGAGTTTAAATGTCGTTTCTTTTCAAGTTTTTGGTTTTATAAAAACTTTAGGCGTTATGCCGTCCGTTTTGATTTAAAAGAAACAACGTCGGATTTAAGTTAGCTATTTTTGTTAATATCCGTTTGAAGTCGGTTTTCTAAAATTTTTACGGGATTTGAAGATTTGAGTGTCGGGGAGGTATGGTTAAAGTTTCGTGATTTTTGGAGATGTTCGGGGTGGAGAAATGTGAAGAAAGGTGAGGGAAGGTAAAATTGGGCATTTTTGAGCGTTTTGGGTGAGAAAAACCCGAGCCGGCCCGATCAATCGGGCCCGGGGCGCGATCGATCGAGGTCGAGGTGTTTTTGGGCGAAAATAGCCCGAGCGGGCCCGATCGATCGGGCAAAAAGCACGATCGATCGCAGCTGGGCACGCTCGGGGAGCGCCCTTTGCGTGCGCGGCGCTTAGCGAGCCCTTTGAGGCCAAAATCTGTTTTTTTTTAATTTTTCCCGATTCCAACAATGTTTTGGACCCGACATTTTTCGACGTATTTTAAACGTATTTTGGGCCCGTTTTCCAATAAATTTTGAGGGTTCGAAAAACCCGAAAACGAGTTGTAAAATTTACGAAAACTATTTTAAACGATGTTTTAAACGCGGGTTTGATTTGCAATTGTAGCGTTCTGAGCCGGGCGGGTTCGGGGCGTTACAAAGGCCTTGGCCACAACCAAATGGTACGGCACGTCGTCGACACCCGCAGTCTTTACTCCTTTCAGCATCTCTAACTTCAAACCTTCCACAAACTGAAAAACTTTGTCCTTTTCGTTGCTAACCAAAGGACCTGCATAGCGAGATAGTGACTCAAACCTTTGTACATACTCAGCCACTGATCCCGTTTGGCGTAGTTTGGAAAACTCTACCCTCTTGTTGGTTCGGTGGGTACGGTTAAAATACTTGTTGTAGAACGTCATCTTGAACTGTTCCCACGTCATGACCTTCGTATTCGTAGTGGCCATCACTGCATCCCACCAGAAAATGGCATCCTTATCCAAGTTAAATACCACACACGTTACCTTGTCGGTTTCTTCTACCTTAGCATAAGCAAACATACTCTTGATCTTGCGGATCCACTCCTCAGCGCAAGTGGAATTTGGAGACTGTCCATCAAAGGTCGGAGGCCTAAGCCGCCTAAATCTCTCACCACTTTGGTCTTGGGAAACAGTGCCTTGTCCATTCCGATTTAACAAAACCCCTCTCTGTTCTGACGGTTGGCATAATATGTCCATAAACTGGCTATTGGAAGTCTCCTCAGTTTGTCTAGGTACCCTCGACATTTTCTAGTCCACTACAATCATAAACATGGGTTAGTATCTAAAACATACAGAATTCTAAACACTTACAGTTGGCGAAGCACTGCCATGTGGCGAGTGGCATTGTTAGGTCATCAACTGAACGATTACGACCATGTGGCTCTGATACCATAGTTGTGACGACCCCAACCCGGTCAGGGCCGCCATGGACTTGCCGTGACATACTTAACATAAGACCTCGTAAGTTCGTGTAAAATTTTTCGTATATATATTTTTTTTACACCTTAGCTCTAAATCAAAGTCTAAGTCGATCAAATCGTTGTGAAAACAATTAAGAAAAACAATATATAAAGCAAACAGTAAGTAGTACGCGGAGGAAGGGCAGAATTGCCCATTTACTCATAGCCGATCGATCGGCCCCTTGCTGGCCGATCGATTGCCGCCGCCAATAAAACAGCCGATCGATCGGCCCCTTGTTAGCTGATCGATTGGCTAGCGCTCTGGAAAACCAGAGCGCTTAACAAATTCAACAGCCGATCGATCGGCCCCTTTTGCCCGATTAATTAGCTAGCGCTCTGGAAAATCAGAGTGTAACACCCGAGTTAACGGCCAGGTGATTTTCTTAACTGTATTAACGGTCATAAATATTTAATCTTCGTAGTTTAGGAATTATGCCAAGCTTAATTAATTATATGTGGATCTAAACTAGGTTGAGTGGCAAAGTTGTAATATTGGAGGATTGAGGCCAGTATTTAAAGAAAAAGGAGAGGATTCAAACCTCATTTAAACCACTGTAGCCGACATCCCCAACTTCGGCGATTTCTTCTCTCCCAAGCTCTCGCTCTCTGTCAGCTGGAAATCCCTCCTTCAGCGATCGGTTTCCTTGCTGCTTCTCGGCTACTTTGTGCTTGAGGTACGGGTTTAACAATGTAGTTATCTGTTTGTGTTTGGAACTCTGTTTTCAGCTCGGCATTTGAACTCGGATTTTATCAATGGCCTAGTAGTATTATAACATTTTAGAATTCGAGAGTAGTAATGTCAACCCGAATCAATTCTGGACATTTTAAGTAACCAACTCAGATCTAATCGATGGTAGAACCTGTTTGTTTTATTTTGGATTTCAAATTCTGCACAGTATATCAAACCAAGGATTCGGGGATGACTTTAGCTAATAGATCTTAGGATGATTTATGAGTAGAGTATTAGGATTTTGTTTTAACTACTGCAATGTAAATGTTTAGGTGAAGAAGTTTGAAGAGAAAGGAGCTCAAGTGCTAAGGAGGCCAGGTAAGTGAATGTATTAAGATTTCTGGCTAATAGAGCCCTACATCGTGGGTGTACTAGGTTGTTTAGATGTCTAATGTTTACATTATGATAATGAGTTTACCTGCACTTGAAGGATTTATGTATGTTGTGAAGTTATCTACTCTGGTATGATCCTTGTCATAGTTTGATGAGTTAAAAGTTCTCATGTTCATGCATCAGAATGTTTCCCAAGCATAAGAAAAATGTTTTTTAACGCATGTGTTCCTATGAACAAGATATGTATGTATATAGTATATATATAGATTTATGCAACCTGGATTAAGTGAGGGTTGGGGCGGTTCGGCGTATGTCACAGTCCAAAGAAGGACATATGAATACGACCCGCAGTAGGGAAACAAGATCACACTCACTGTCGAACCCCTTTACCGGCACAAATCCTCTCTTGATCCACCCAACCTAAACAAAAGAATATGAGTCAATACTATGAATGATGAATATGATCAATGACTATGAATGCTATGAATGATGAATATGATCAATGACTATGAATGATGAATATGATCAATGACTATGAATGATGAATATGATCAATGACTATGAATGATGAATATGATCAATGACTATGAATGATGAATATGATCAATGACTATGAATGATGAATATGATCAATGACTATGAATGATGAATATGATCAATGACTATGAATGATGAATATGATCAATGACTATGAATGATGAATATGATCAATGACTATGAATGATGAATATGATCAATGACTATGAATGATGAATATGATCAATGACTATGAATGATGAATATGATCAATGACTATGAATGATGAATATGATCAATGACTATGAATGATGAATATGATCAATGACTATGAATGATGAATATGATCAATGACTATGAATGATGAATATGATCAATGACTATGAATGATGAATATGATCAATGACTATGAATGATGAATATGATCAATGACTATGAATGATGAATATGATCAATGACTATGAATGATGAATATGATCAATGACTATGAATGATGAATATGATCAATGACTATGAATGATGAATATGATCAATGACTATGAATGATGAATATGATCAATGACTATGAATGATGAATATGATCAATGACTATGAATGATGAATATGATCAATGACTATGAATGATGAATATGATCAATGACTATGAATGATGAATATGATCAATGACTATGAATGATGAATATGATCAATGACTATGAATGATGAATATGATCAATGACTATGAATGATGAATATGATCAATGACTATGAATGATGAATATGATCAATGACTATGAATGATGAATATGATCAATGACTATGAATGATGAATATGATCAATGACTATGAATGATGAATATGATCAATGACTATGAATGATGAATATGATCAATGACTATGAATGATGAATATGATCAATGATTATGAATGATGAATATGATCAATGACTATGAATGATGAATATGATCAATGATTATGAATGATGAATATGATCAATGACTATGAATGATGAATATGATCAATGACTATGAATGATGAATATGATCAATGACTATGAATGATGAATATGATCAATGACTATGAATGATGAATATGATCAATGACTATGAATGATGAATATGATCAATGACTATGAATGATGAATATGATCAATGACTATGAATGATGAATATGATCAATGACTATGAATGATGAATATGATCAATGACTATGAATGATGAATATGATCAATGACTATGAATGATGAATATGATCAATGACTATGAATGATGAATATGATCAATGATTATGAATGATGAATATGATCAATGACTATGAATGATGAATATGATCAATGACTATGAATGATGAATATGATCAATGACTATGAATGATGAATATGATCAATGACTATGAATGATGAATATGATCAATGACTATGAATGATGAATATGATCAATGACTATGAATGATGAATATGATCAATGACTATGAATGATGAAAGTGTTATTTTGTCGTCTAGCGATCGGCAGATGTAGTGTAATAAGCCATCGGATGATGAAAGTGTTATTTTGTCGTCTAGCGATCGGCAGATGTAGTGTAATAAGCCATCGGATGATGAAAGTGTTATTTTGTCGTCTAGCGATCGGCAGATGTAGTGTAATAAGCCATCGGATGATGAAAGTGTTATTTTGTCGTCTAGCGATCGGCAGATGTAGTGTAATAAGCCATCGGATGATGAAAGTGTTATTTTGTCGTCTAGCGATCGGCAGATGTAGTGTAATAAGCCATCGGATGATGAAAGTGTTATTTTGTCGTCTAGCGATCGGCAGATGTAGTGTAATAAGCCATCGGATGATGAAAGTGTTATTTTGTCGTCTAGCGATCGGCAGATGTAGTGTAATAAGCCATCGGATGATGAAAGTGTTATTTTGTCGTCTAGCGATCGGCAGATGTAGTGTAATAAGCCATCGGATGATGAAAGTGTTATTTTGTCGTCTAGCGATCGGCAGATGTAGTGTAATAAGCCATCGGATGATGAAAGTGTTATTTTGTCGTCTAGCGATCGGCAGATGTAGTGTAATAAGCCATCGGATGATGAAAGTGTTATTTTGTCGTCTAGCGATCGGCAGATGTAGTGTAATAAGCCATCGGATGATGAAAGTGTTATTTTGTCGTCTAGCGATCGGCAGATGTAGTGTAATAAGCCATCGGATGATGAAAGTGTTATTTTGTCGTCTAGCGATCGGCAGATGTAGTGTAATAAGCCATCGGATGATGAAAGTGTTATTTTGTCGTCTAGCGATCGGCAGATGTAGTGTAATAAGCCATCGGATGATGAAAGTGTTATTTTGTCGTCTAGCGATCGGCAGATGTAGTGTAATAAGCCATCGGATGATGAAAGTGTTATTTTGTCGTCTAGCGATCGGCAGATGTAGTGTAATAAGCCATCGGATGATGAAAGTGTTATTTTGTCGTCTAGCGATCGGCAGATGTAGTGTAATAAGCGTTTAGTCCATGGATGATGTTTCCCTATTTCACCAGAAGATGAAGTATATTTCCTCACCGGATGATGTAAGTAATAATTGTCGTTTAGTGATCGGATGATATAGAGCTTGTAAGCCATCGATAGATGTTTTTAAATTGGTCACACGAGATGCACGTGATCGTCGGTCGATGCGAGTGTTCGCATCTGCCGATAGGTGGTTAAATGAGTCATGTGGGGTGCACGTGCCATCCGGATGACGCAATGTCTATCGGTTATTGCATGCAGATCCATGCAGCTTGTACGTCGATTGGAAGCATGTACGAGGGACTAATTTTCCATCCATTAAGTTGAAGTCTTTAGGCTTGCTAGGTATACTGTTATTAAAGAAAAAAAAGAGAAGGAGAAAAGAGTTCAAAAAAGATGAGTTAAAGTTTTATGTAAAGTCAAGAATTTCGTGGCGATCCTCCTCGGGTCGTTACAATTATGGTATCAGAGCAAAACCGGGTTCTAAAACTGATTCTGCAGATTGCCTTCCAGCACTGACTGTCACATGAGCACACTCCAACAACTGTAAGTATTTATGATTTCAGTATATGTCATTAAGTTAAGATATATCTGTAATGATTTGTCTAGGAATCCCAAAATGGTTAGAGTTCAGCAGAGTGAGACCAATGAGGATAGCAATGCTATTGCTCAGTTGACCGAGTTAGTCATGCGCCAATCTCACCAGATAGAACGACTGATGATAGCTAGAGAGGAACAAGGCAACTCCAGCACTAATGCAACTCATGATCATGGGGGTGAGTGTTTCCACCGGCTTCGACCCCCGGTGTTTAATGGACATGTTTCAGATCCTATCTATACTGAGGAGTGGATTCGAAAGATAGAAGACATGTTTAAGTATGCAAAGGTTGATGAAGGGGATAAGGTTACCTATGCTGTCTTTCATTTGGAGTTAAGCACAAGGCATTGGTGGGACTCGATCCAGAACACCGCTAATGCCGAAGCCATGACCTGGGAGATGTTCAAGACTGCTTTCTTTGACAAGTACTTCAATAAGACTGTTCGGGCCAACAAGAAGAAGGAGTTCATGAATCTACGACAAACTGGCTCTGTGACGGATTACATATGCAAATTTGATGCTCTATCACGGTTTGCTCCCCGTATGATTGAGGATGACGAGGACAAGATTTACCAATTTGTTCAAGGGCTGAAGCCGAGTCTGTATGTGAAAGTAAAGACCGCTGGAATACACAATGTACCCTATGGTGAAGTGACGGCTATGGCCTTGGAGCTGGAAGAGGCAGAAATAACAGCATATGCACAGCGTGAGCAGCCAAGAAAACTCACAAAGGACACTCAGCCGCCACCACGTCAGAACAAAGGTTGGCAGCCGCAACAGAACAGGGGACCACAGCAACAACAACAAGGAATAAAGAGACCCCTCAACCAGAATGATGACCAAGGAAAAGGAAAGAGGCCCCTGGACACCCTTATTCCCCACCTGCCAGAAGAACCACCCCGGCAAATGCAAGTTGCGTTCTGGCCGCTGTTTCAGATGTGATAAGGTTGGACATATAGTCAGAGACTGCCCCATGCCGCCAGATCCGAACCGTGCAAGGGTAGCACCAAGAGTCTATGCGATGATGGAGGATGAGGAAGCCGTGCAGCATACAGTCATAACAGGTACCATTACGATCTGTGGTTTTGCTGCTTACACACTTATAGATACTGGAGCCACGCACTCATTTATATCAACATTGTTTGTGTGCAATCACAACTTAGAACTTTTGCCAGCCGAAAGGCCATATGATGTTATGTTACCATGAGGGAAGTCCCTACATTCTGAACAGATTGTTAAAGGTGATGTTGTGTCTTTAGGAAGTAAGAAACTATATGTAGAACTGATTGTAATTGACATGAAAGGGTATGAGGTGATATTAGGAATGGATTGGTTATTTAGGCATTATGCTGCAATAAGTTGTAGATCTGGGATGGTTGATTTTCGACCCCCAAATGGTGATCATTATTCCTTCCAAGCTATCCCTAAGATAAGCAAAATACCAATCATATCCTCACTAGAAATTTATCGGTTATTGAAAAATGGTTGTGAGAGTTACTTAGCTACCATAATGGATGTTCGGGTGAAGAATAAGATAGAGTTACAAGATATCCCCATAGTCAGAGAGTTCCCTGAGGCATTTTTGGATGACTTGCCAGGATTACCACCTGATAGAGAAATAGAGTTTGTAATTGATACATACCCCGAGGCATTACCTGTATCTAAGAACCCTTACCGTATGGCACCTGTTGAGTTAAAGGAGTTAAGAGTTCAAGTACAGGAATTAGTAGACAAAGGGTTTATACGCCCTAGTAGTTCTCCTTGGGGTGCACCTGTCTTATTTGTCAAGAAGAAAGATGGTTCCCTTAGAATGTGCATAGACTACAGAGAACTAAATAAGTTGACAATCAAGAATAAGTATCCCTTACCCTAAATTGATGATTTGTTTGACCAACTGCAAGGAGCAAAGGTGTTTTCAAAAATAGATTTACGTTCAGGTTATTACCAACTGAAGGTTAAGGAAGGAGATATACCAAAGACAGCCTTCAAAACCCGCTATGGACACTACGAATTCTTGGTCATGTCATTTGGACTGACCAATGCACCTGCAGCCTTTATGGACTTAATGAATCGTGTGTTTCGGGAGTATTTGTACCAATTTGTAATTGTGTTCATAGATGATATCCTGATATACTCACTGACAGAAGCTGACCATGCAGAGCATTTAAGAATAGTTTTGACAACATTGAAGGAGCACCAGCTTTATGCCAAATTTTCCAAGTGTGAATTTTGGTTGGACAAGGTTAATTTTCTTGGCCATTTAGTTTCTGCTAATGGCATATCAGTGGACCCGACCAAAATTCAGGCAGTAAAGGATTTGCCACAAGCAAAGGATGCCAGTGAAGTCCGTAGTTTCCTTGGATTGGCAGGCTATTACAGAAAGTTCATCAAAGGATTTTCTATGATAGCTAAGCCCCTGACGAATTTGACAAAGAAGGACAATAAATATTCTTGGACCGAAGCTTGTGAGGATAGCTTCCAGACCTTGAAGGTGAAGTTAACAATAGCGCCGGTATTGACCCTTCCAACAGAAGAAGGAAAGTTTAGTGTATTTTGTGATGCATCAAAAGTTAGTTTGGGTTGTGTTCTGATGCAAGAAGGCAAGGTTGTAGCATATGCCTCTAGGCAGTTAAAGAGTTATGAACAGAACTATCCCACCTATGATTTAGAATTAGCCGCTGTCGTTTTTGCCTTGAAGATATGGAGACACTACTTATATGGACAGCAGTGTGAGGTGTTTTCTGACCATAAAAGTCTGAAGTACCTCTTTTCACAGAAGGAATTGAACATGAGGCAGAGGCGTTGGTTGGAATTTGTCAAGGATTACGACTTTGAAATCAAGTATCACCCGGGTAAGGCTAACTCTGTAGCTGACGCATTGAGCAGGATGTCAACAACAATGCAACCCGTTGTATCAACTATGTCTATACCCTTGAGGATAGAAGTTTAGAGGTTTGAATTGGAGATAGTTCTAGAGTTATCAACCTTACTTGCCGATTTGACCATTCAACCAACGGTTTTAGAAAAGATCAAGGAGGCACAACAGAAGGACTCTGAGGAGAATAACAGCATGATGAACAAGGTGAAAGGCACCACCTCCGAGTTTAGTCTTTCAAAGGATGGGATTCTGAGGTTTAGAAATAGATGGTATGTCCCTAATGATGAAAGATTACGTAAGCTAATCTTGACTGAGGCGCATTCGTCTTCCTTTTCTGTACATCCTGGCAGCACCAAGATGTATCGAGACTTGAAGTTACTCTATTGGTGGCCAAACTTAAAGAGAGATGTTGCTAAGCATGTAGAGTCATGTTTGGTTTGCCAACAGGTTAAAGCTGAGCACCAACGTCCAGGAGGTACCCTTCAGCCTCTACCTATTCCCGAGTGGAAGTGGGAACACATAGCTATGGATTTCGTTGTAGGATTACCTAAGACAATTAAAGGACATGATAGTATTTGGGTTGTGATTGATAGATTGACAAAGTCAGCCCATTTCTTACCTGTAAGGACAACCTACTCGATGGACCAGCTTGCTGATCTTTATGTACAAGAAGTTATTAGGTTGCATGGAATTCCTGCATCTATTGTCTCTGATCGTGACCCTAGGTTTACCTCCTGGTTTTGGAAAAGTTTACAAGACGCATTAGGTACAAAGTTAACCTTCAGTACTGCCTTCCACCCACAGACAGATGGTCAATCTGAAAGGACTATCCAAATACTTTAGGATATGTTAAGGGCTTGTGTGCTAGAGTTCCAGACATCTTGGAGCAGATACCTACCCTTGGTTGAGTTTTCTTACAACAATAGTTACCAGACCACCATTGGCATGGCACCTTATGAGGCGTTGTATGGTAGGAAATGTAGATCACCTCTGTATTGGGATGAAGTTGGTGAAGCAAAACTCATAGGTCCCGAGATGTTACAGCAGATGTCAGACAAGATTACCATTATTAAGAGGAGGATGATTACTGCACAAAGCCGACAGAAAAGTTTTGCAGACAAGAGGAGGAGAGATCTTGAGTTTGCAGTTGGAGATGAAGTGTTCTTAAAGATTTCACCATTTAAAGGAGTCCTAAGATTTGGCAAGAAAGGAAAGCTCACTCCACGGTTTATTGGACCCTTCCCTGTCTTGGCTAGAATTGGTGGCACAGCTTACAGACTGCAATTGCCTCCATCATTGGATAAAGTCCATAATGTTTTCCATGTGTCAATGTTAAGGAAATGTATACGGGACCCTATACAAGTTGTTAAACCAGTGGATTTTGAGATTGAGCCGACACTAACATATGAAGAGAAGCTAGTGCAGATATTGGAATCCGCAGTTAAGACTATGAGGAATAAAGAGATCCCGTTGGTCAAAGTTTTATGGAAGCATCATGGCATAGATGAAGCCACGTGGGAGCGACGACAGGACATGTTAGACAAGTATCCAGAGTTGTTTGTTTGATCAATTTTCGGGGACGAAAATTTTGTTTAAGGAGGGGTGGATGTAACACCCGAGTTAACGGCCAGGTGATTTTCTTAACTGTATTAACGGTCATAAATATTTAATCTTCGTAGTTTAGGAATTATGCCAAGCTTAATTAATTACATGTGGATCTAAACTAGGTTGAGTGGCAAAGTTGTAATATTGGAGGATTGAGGCCAGTATTTAAAGAAAAAGGATAGAATTCAAACCTCATTTAAACCAATGTAGCCGACATCCCCAACTTCCGGCGATTTCTTCTCTCCCAAGCTCTCGCTCTCTGTCAGCTGGAAATCCCTCCTTCGGCGATCGGTTTCCTTGCTGCTTCTCGGCTACTTTGTGCTCGAGGTACGGGTTTAACAATGTAGTTATCTGTTTGTGTTTGGAACTCTGTTTTCAGCTCGGCATTTGAACTCGGATTTTATCAATGGCCGAGTAGTATTATAACATTTTAGAATCCGAGAGTAGTAATGTCAACCCGAATCGATTCTGGACATTTTAAGTAACCAACTCAGATCTAATCGATGGTAGAACCTGTTTGTTTTATTTTGGATTTCAGATTCTGCATAGTATATCAAACCAAGGATTCGGGGATGACTTTAGCTAATAGATCCTAGGATGATTTATGAGTAGAGTATTAGGATTTTGTTTTAACTACTGCAATGTAAATGTTTAGGTGAAGAAGTTTGAAGAGAAAGGAGCTCAAGTGCTAAGGAGGCCAGGTAAGTGAATGTATTAAGATTTCCGGCTAATAGAGCCCTACATCGTGGGTGTACTAGGTTGTTTAGATGTCTAATGTTTACATTATGATAATGAGCTTGCCTGCACTTGAAGGATTTATGTATGTTGTGAAGTTATCTACTCTGGTATGATCCTTGTCATAGTTTGATGAGTTAAAAGTTTTCATGTTCATGCATCATGAATGTTTCCCAAGCATAAGAAAAATGTTTTAACGCATGTTTTCTATGAACAAGATATGTATGTATATATGTATATATATAAGATTTATGCAACGTGGATTAAGTGAGGGTTGGGGGTGGTTCGGCGTATGTCACAGTCCAAAGAAGGACATATGAATACAACCCGCAGTAGGGAACAAGATCACACTCACTGTCGAACCCCCTTTACCGGCACAAATCCTCTCTTGATCCACACAACCTAAACAAAGAATATGAGTAAAGACTATGAATGATGAATATGATCAATGATTATGAACGATGAATATGATCAATGACTATGAATGATGAATATGATCAATGATTAATGAATGATGATGAATATGATCAATGATTATGAATGATGAATATGATCAATGATTATGAATGATGAATATGATCAATGATTATGAATGATGAATATGATCAATGATTATGAATGATGAATATGATCAATGATTATGAATGATGAATATGATCAATGATTATGAATGATGAATATGATCAATGATTATGAATGATGAATATGATCAATGATTATGAATGATGAATATGATCAATGATTATGAATGATGAATATGATCAATGATTATGAATGATGAATATGATCAATGATTATGAATGATGAATATGATCAATGATTATGAATGATGAATATGATCAATGATTATGAATGATGAATATGATCAATGATTATGAATGATGAATATGATCAATGATTATGAATGATGAATATGATCAATGATTATGAATGATGAATATGATCAATGATTATGAATGATGAATATGATCAATGACTATGAATGATGAATATGATCAATGATTATGAATGATGAATATGATCAATGATTATGAATGATGAATATGATCAATGACTATGAATGATGAATATGATCAATGACTATGAATGATGAATATGATCAATGACTATGAATGATGAATATGATCAATGATTATGAATGATGAATATGATCAATGATTATGAATGATGAATATGATCAATGATTATGAATGATGAATATGATCAATGATTATGAATGATGAATATGATCAATGATTATGAATGATGAATATGATCAATGATTATGAATGATGAATATGATCAATGATTATGAATGATGAATATGATCAATGACTATGAATGATGAATATGATCAATGATTATGAATGATGAATATGATCAATGATTATGAATGATGAATATGATCAATGACTATGAATGATGAATATGATCAATGATTATGAATGATGAATATGATCAATGACTATGAATGATGAATATGATCAATGATTATGAATGATGAATATGATCAATGATTATGAATGATGAATATGATCAATGACTATGAATGATGAATATGATCAATGACTATGAATGATGAATATGATCAATGATTATGAATGATGAATATGATCAATGATTATGAATGATGAATATGATCAATGACTATGAATGATGAATATGATCAATGATTATGAATGATGAATATGATCAATGATTATGAATGATGAATATGATCAATGATTATGAATGATGAATATGATCAATGACTATGAATGATGAATATGATCAATGACTATGAATGATGAATATGATCAATGATTATGAATGATGAATATGATCAATGATTATGAATGATGAATATGATCAATGATTATGAATGATGAATATGATCAATGATTATGAATGATGAATATGATCAATGACTATGAATGATGAATATGATCAATGATTATGAATGATGAATATGATCAATGATTATGAATGATGAATATGATCAATGATTATGAATGATGAATATGATCAATGATTATGAATGATGAATATGATCAATGACGATGTAGTGTAATAAGCCATCGGATGATGAAAGTGTTATTTTGTCGTCTAGCGATCGGCAGATATAGTGTAATAAGCCATCGGATGATGGAAGTGTTATTTTGTCGTCTAGCGATCGGCAGATGTAGAGTTTAGTCCATCGGATGATGTTTCCCTATTTCACCGGAAGATGAAGTATATTTCCTCACCGGATGATGTAAGTAATAATTGTCGTTTAGTGATCGGATAATATAGAGCTTGTAAGCCATCGATAGATGTTTTTAAATTGGTCACACGAGATGCACGTGATCGTGGTCAATGCGAGTGTTCGCATCTGCCGATAGGTGGTTAAATGAGTCATGTGGGGTGCACGTGCCATCCGGATGACGCAATGTCTATCGGTTGTTGCATGCAGATCCATGCAGCTTGTACGTCGATTGGAAGCATGTACGAGGGACTAATTTTCCATTCATTAAGTTGAAGTCTTTAGGCCTGCTAGGTATACTGTTATTAAAGAAAAAAAAGAGAAGGAGAAAAGAGTTCAAAAAAAATGAGTTAAATTTTATGTAAAGTCAAGAATTTCGTGGCGATCCTCCTCGTGTCGTTACACAGAGCGCTTAGCCTATCAGTTGCCGATCGATCGCCCCTTGTGGCCATTGATCGGCAACCTCTCTGGAATCTAAATTCCAGAGAGTTGCCTCAATTCACCCGCACCTACTTTTTTTCTTCAACACTTAGCACTCAACGCACTCACAATTAACAACCCTTCACCTTTCTCTCCATAAACCATACCAAATAACTCCTTCACATAACTACTCCTCTATCCCCATAAATTCATCAATTCCCCAATCCTCAAAAACACTGCCCAGAGCATAGCCTAATTATAACCAAGACACGACATAAATCACAGAGACGGACTGCATGGAATCGCTCTAAAAACCGAGCATATCCTTACAAGTTTAAAAACATCCAAACAATTCCAGTATTTTCCTAAATAAAGACTTCACATCCTAAACATTCTACTACGACAACATTCACATCTAAACTTGACTTTTCATACGTTTTTCTATCAAAACCGTTCGATCCACATACATAAACATTTTCATACTTTCTTCCATCACGTTTCTATACACATACCTAAAGCTTCCTAATCACTTCCAAACAAATAGACACCTAACGCATACCAACCACGGTCGAAATCGCCCTAACAATATTGCCGGGTTGCCGCCATGGTCGCACTCCTCCAACCGCATCCGTAACCCTAGCAATCTCGTGAAATCTCACCGTGCTGCTCTTCTTCACCTACATCACAGAACTCAAACTATAAGCCTAATGCTTAGCAAGTAATGCAAATATGAATTTAAAACATTTAACTTAACATTTGCAGTTTCTACTGCTTCATCGTACATAATCATTTCGTTTCCGTTTCTACCATTTGTATCGTTTTTATCATTCATACATGTAATCCTCTACCAATGGAGGGCGGATTAGTTTTCCCATCTCTAGACGTTCCACAACTTCATCTGAAGGGTGAACAACTTCCTTCAGACATTAAACATTTACATGGTTGTAGTTTCTACGTTCTACTCGTGAAAACACATGCTCAAAACATTTTTGTATCTTTTCTAAAACATGGTGCATAAACTAAACATATGTAAAACATGCAAGCAATCCTAGCGTTCTGTGATGTAGGCCAAAAAGTTAACACATATGCATACACTACTTAGCTGGTGTCCTTAGCAACTTATCTCTATCTGAAATCTTAACCGTGGATCCTGAAAAACCTAAACATCAAAACGTTGCATTAAAACTCGTTCGACATAACTAAACTCTCATTTTCATAATAACATCTCAAGCGTATTTAACTTGCTACCAATAGGCCAACACATGTTTCTCACGTCCATAACTAATTCAGAGCTCAAATCCTCATAACTTTAATTCCAATCAATTCAATTATTCATTCAGACAATTTATCGAACACCTCACGTGCACATTTTCAATCACAAATTCCTCCCTAATCGATATCTGATCTCAACAATTCAAACGCATATACGTCACCCAGAACGTCTACTTTAATATGCCGAAGCTAATTTTCAAATCACACATAGCGATCAAGCCTAGAAATCTTGAATTCCAATATACATTAAAACGGTATTTGTAAACACCAAAAATCCAACCTTAAATCCATTCTCAATCTAAAAATCATCAATAACTATTAATCTATCATTAATACATTCAAAACTAACGATTTCTAACCAAAAACGTAAATTTACACAAACCCTAAATCGATAAAACCTAATGAATAACAACCCCAAATTGAAAACTAAACCCACAATATGCTAGAGTCTTACCTAGAGGATTGAATCGTCGAAGAAAACGGAGGAGGAACTTCGTTGAATCGTCAGCGTGAGAGAGCTTGGTCGCTGGAGGGAGAAATTCTAGAGAGGGGAGAGAATAGTGTTCTGGCGTGGGAGGAGAAATGAGAGGGGGGGGGGGGGGTTATTTTTCTTTTATTAAAACTTTGACTTGCAAATTACATAAATGCCCTTCCAATTAACTTTCTACCTAACTCGTTTTTTAGTTTATCGATTCGGTTTCTCTGAAATTTCTTATCTCTCCAAATATTCCAATTTAATCCTAGGGTTCTAACAAAACTCTCCATTCACAAAACGGACTTAATTTACTATTTTTACAAATTAAAACGCTATAGGGCTAAAAACGAAAACTCTAGCGTTACTCTATCGATTTGGATTTCTAAAATTTTCTTTATTTCTCAAACCCTCATAATAATTCCTAGGGTCCTAGCGAAACTCCCCGCTAAAGAAATAATCTTAATTTGCTCATTTACAAAAATACCCCAAAGAGCGGAAACCCAAAAAACACGGGCGTTACACAGTCGGTCACCCAACTGTTAGCTTCAATGTGTTTTTAAGTAACTATATTTTTGATGATTAAGTTTTAATCTGGATGATTATGATTAACCTGAATTTGGTGAAGTGAACTTGTAATTAATTCGATAAAGTTGGTTTATTGTCATAAGTACATATATCTGGAAATGCCCTATTAAAAAGGGTATTTTGTGTTTCTGACATTTTTGCGGTTAAGTGTTTTTAGTCTGAAATCAATAGTCCACAGTCAAGCCTTTCGCAATTGTCCACGCGGATGTTAAAGTGTCACGTGAAAGTCAGGTGGTGTTAGATTCAATCGTCCACGATTGAGACAGAATAGTATAAAAGAAATCAATTGTCCAAAGTCCACGTGAAAGTCAGGTGGTGTTTTAAGTTAGATTTAATTGTCCACGACTGAGACAGAAGAGTATAGAAGAAATCAGTCGTCCATATTTGCCACGTGAATGTCAGGTGACTTTAAGTCGGCTTCATTAGTCAATCATCAAGTCAAATCTTATTGTCCACGCTCGAAGCAAAGCTTATCGTCCACGTTCAAGAGAAGACACTGTGTCCACGATCAAAGGAAAGGTTATCGTCCATGCTCAAAGGGAATGAAGTCGTCCACGACAACGACAAACGCAGTCGTCCACCACAATGAAAGACAACGTCGTCCACACTCACGAATCAGACACAGTTGTCCACGTTAATGGAATGGTGCAAACGTCCAAAGTCTTAGCACCAAAGTTTAAAAGACCAAGAGCGACAGTGACAGTCGTCCAAAGCTTTAACTCTGCCATTAATGGCTGCGAGAGAGCTATTCCAGAATGCAACGGCTAGCGAGCTATGTACGAATGCTTCTCCAACGGTCATATAATTTCTACATTCGGATATGGAGCATTTCAAGATTCAGAGCCAATAAGAGACAAAGTATAAAAAGAGAAGAAAAAGCTCAGAAGAAGAACCTTTTGCAAAAATTATCTTTGAGCCCTAACAAGCAGAACACTGAGATATACTCTGCAATTTTCTACATCTCTCTATACTTTAACTTGAGTTTTATCTGTTGAGAGATTGTATCCGTGTGCTTACGGTGTTCATACTGTAAAAGTGTAAAGGCTGTGATTGACGCCCGTGAAGTTCAATCAAAGTGTAAAGGCAGTAGATTGAAGCCCGGGAAGTTCGATCTGGTTTTCTCGTGAGGAGAAGGAAAGAATCTTCAAGGGGTAGCCTTGAAGCGTGGACGTAGGCAAGCTTAGCCAAACCATGTTAAAAACTGTGGTGTCAATTTCTCTCTCTCTCACTTTTATTGTTTGTTTATTTGCTGTTTTCTTATCAATTGAACTTAAGACAGAAATTGATTAGATTAACAAATTAAATTTAAAAAGTCTAATTCACCCCCCCTCTTAGACAAATACGATCCTACAATTGGTATCAGAGCAAGGTTGAATATTGTCTAAGTTGTTATTTAGAAAATATTGTGATATTCTTACAATGGCATTCAACACAAATTCTACACATGTAAGAAGGTCATTCCATCTCTAGGCCACCATTTTTTGATGGCAACGACTATGCTTACTGGAAAGCTAGAATGAAAATTTTCGTTCAAGCTATGAACTATGAAATGTGGGGCATAATTGAAAACGACCCTTTCTAGGCTGTAAAAGTTGAGAATGGAGTTAGAACTCCTAAATCAATAGTTGAGCTAACAGATTCTGACAAAAGAAATATGAGTCTAAATGCCAAGGCAATAAACACACTGTACTGTGCTCTAAATAGAGATGAATTTAATAGAGTACAAGGGTGTGAGAGTGCTCAAGAGATTTGACACCTATTAGAGATCACACACGAAGGCACAAATCAGGTGAAAGAAAGTAAAATGAGTATTTTAGTTCATGAGTATGAATTGTTCTCTATGGAAAAGGATGAAACCATTAACTCTATGTTTATATGTTTTACCAATATTACTAATGGTTTAAAAGTGCTTGGTAGAGTATATCCAAATGAAGAACTTGTCAGGAAGATTCTAAGATGTCTACCGAGGGGATGGCAACCTAAAGTGACAGCCATCCAAGAAGCAATAGATTTAAAAGTCCTCAAACTTGAAGAGCTCATTGGGTCTCTCATGACACACGAAATAACAATGAGAGCCAATGATAAGGAGGATCTTAAAGACAAGGGAATCACCAAAAGAAAGGATATTGCATTCAAAGCCTCCTCCAGTAAACAAGATGAATCCGAACAAGAAGAGGATGATGAGGAGATTGCATTCATAACAATAAGGTTCAGCAGATTTCTCCAACGGAAAAGATTGAATGGGAGGATATTCTCAAAGGGAGAAAAGCCTCAAATGGATAAGGAGATTACTTTCTACGAATGTGGGAAGCCTGGACACATCAAGGCCGAGTGTTCACAAGCAAAGGAGAATCCCAAGAAATTCAAGAAGAGAGCTATGAAAGCTACTTAGGATGATAGTGAGAGTGATACATCTTCAGAGGATGAGGAATTCACCAACCTCTGCTTCATGGCACACGATAATGAGGTAAGCAATTCTTCTAGTGATAGTGAATCTGATGATGGTGAGTTAATTGATGCTTTTAATGATTTAGTTAAGTAATTTGGTATGCTTAAGACTAAATATAATTTGTTAAAAAGGGAAAATGCATGTTTAGTTGAAAAGCATGTTAGAGAATATAATCTGCTTGAAAAGGAGACCAACGATTTTAAAAGTAAAAATAAGGACTTGAATGACATTGTGCTTAAGTTCACTAATGGAAGCAAAAATCTGAATATGCTATTAGGAAGTTAGAGAGTGACATTTGACAAAGCAGGGATAAGGATACGAAAAATCTAATAAAAAGAAAGTTTATAAGAATTTCTTTGTTAAATCATCTATCTGTCATGCATGTAATGAAGTAGGACATAAATCATTTGTATGTCCTCTAAAATTTAGCAAATCTAGAGTAGCTCCTAAATTACAATGGGTTCCTAAGGGAACCAAACCTAACGCCAGGACCCAAAAGGTTTGGGAACCAAAGAAGGCTACATGATTTTGTTTTGGATGTTGATTGATTCTTTCCGGGAAGATCAATGATATCTCAACAGTGAATGTTCGAGACACATGACGGGAGATTCAACAAAGTTTATTGTTAATAAAAAAAAATATCATTCTGTTGTGTACAACCAGAAGGGTAAAATCGTTAGTATTGGCAATTGAGGTAACCCTGCCAACCCTGCTATTGAAAACATATTTTGTTGGTAGATGTGTTAAAGCATAACCGAATTGGTATAAGTCAACTGTGTGAAATGTGATATTTAGATCAAATGAATATGTGGTTAAAGATATTTCGAATAGCAATATTTTGTGCAAAGGAGATAGGAAAGAAATTAGTTATATTTTTTATATGGATGATTTTTTGAACATACTGATGAAAAATGTTTTGTTATGAATTCTTCCAATGATAGTTGGATTAGGATTAGAAGGCTAGGTCACATAGGAATGGACACCTTAGCTAAGATTATTGAGGTGAATTTAGTCAGAAGAATTCCATCAATATTTACAAAAATCCCTTGCAGCATTCCAGAACAAAGCTCATCGAGATTAGATATCATTTTATTAGATATCATGTTCAGAAAGAGGATATTTGTTTAGAATTTGTCAATTCTGTAGATAAATTAGCTGATATCTTTATCAAGCCTGTGAATGAAAAGACCTTCAATACTATAAGAATAAGGTTAGGACTCATTTGGGTTGAGAAAATCTAAGGTTATTTCTCGGTTAGAGAAAGTAGAGAAAATTGATCAATGAAGGCATGAATGTTGTCATAATGGACGCTGACAATAGAAGTAGTCAATAACATCAATGGATGTTGTCCAGTGGACGTGTATTAAAATTAATAACAATGGACTTTTATCATGGACAATAAAAATAAACTTTGACAATGGACGTTGTCAATGGTCTTTGGCAATGGACGTTGGGAATGGACATTGTCGACACGTGTCCATGGACTGTCATCGTCTGTTTTATAAAACCCTTTTTCTCTGTTTCAGATGCCCTACCTTTTGAACTTCCCGCACTCTGTCGATTCGTCTAACGCTCTCCGACACTGATTCTTCATTATCCTCCACTCCTCTCGAGCTCTAAAATCTCTACCATAGTTCAATGGCATCTTCTTCCCACGCACCTCAAGTCCTCTCCAGAAAGAAGCAGAAGACTGCACTTACTGGAGATGCTCATTCAATTTCGGACCCTCCGTCTCTTGTCTGGCCGAGTCACGAATTTCTCAATCACGCCGCTTTCAAGAGGTACTATGAGGATTTTGAATTCAAGCCTATTATCCGCTCTCGTGGAGTAATTTTTGATGATTTGTCTGGTTTGGATCTTGAAGAACCTTTACTAAGATTGCGGTTAATAGGGCTATTTGATTCTGCTCAAGGGTTTTGTGAAACCCCAATTCAAATGTTCTATGCCAACTTAGAACATTCTTCCAAACCTCTAGTCCTTAGGAGCTATGTTTATGGGCGCCACATTGCACTTTCTCATGACTTGATGCACCAAATCCTTTGCTGTAATTTCCTTAATGGTACACGAAGAGTTTTTGAGTCCACTTTGACTCCGTCTTTTCTTGATAAACCTACGGGCAAGGATTTAATCCAATTGATTGCCAAGGACCCAAACAACTTTCCCCTCAGGCCGAAAAGCAAGGATCTAAATCTTCGGGCTAGAGTATTTCACCAGATGATTCACTATAACATTCTGCCCGTCAAAGGCCATAGAGACCATGTCAGTGGCATGGATCTCTTCTTAATTGATCAGTTTTTTAAATGTGACCCCTTCCACATTGGATTCGTTATCCTAAATTGAATGCTCCAAGTGATCACTGGTGGATCCATGTTCTTACCCTATAATCTTCTACTTATGAAGATTTTCCATCAGTATGGGGTTGTATTTCCTGAATCTGACCAGCTCTTACCCATGAAGCCTTTAGACTTCTTCTCTGCCTCCACCTTGTCTAGGATGGGTATTTCACGGGATGAACAAGGTGCATTGGTTGCCAGAGAGGGCCGAAGGGGTCCTCAAGGTGAGTTTGTTGGCAGAGCTCGGAGAAGGGGTACAACCAGAAAATTAATTCTTCCTGCTAAAGAAGAGGAAACCAGTGAACACGATGACTCCTTTATTCCTGTGCTTGCACCCCCTTCAGTCCTGCTCCTTCAAGCTTCAGAGGAAGTCTCTAATGAGGAAGCTTCCTTTCCAGAACCATTTAGTGATCCTGACCCTCCTCAAGCCCAACCTGCTCTTCCTCTGCCAATCAGTCCAACTAGAGCTCCCATTCCAAGTCCAGTACCAATTAGTGCTCCCACTTCAAGTCCAGTGCCAACTACAGCTCCCACTCCAAGTCCAGTGCCAATTACTACTCCCACTCCAAGTCCAGTGCCCATCACAGCTCCCTCTTCAACTCCAGTATCTTTTGTGTCATCTCATGCTCCTCCTCGGCCTATCAGTCGCCCCACTCCTCCAGTGAATAAATCTATTTCTGCCGGCTTTCAAGATGAAGTACGGGCAAGCCTTACCAGCCTCGGGACAGGACTTGAATCTTTCCAAATCCAATATAACACCAACCGTACACATTTTGAGGCAATTGTCATGTCCAAACTTGAACATCTTGAGACTGCAAATAAAGAATTGCTCAATCAAACCAAAATGGACTTGAGCAAGGACCTTGACTCTGTTCAAGATAGGTTGGTTTCAAGGGTAAATAGACTTGAAGACTCTCTTAATAGGGACCTTCGGTCTATAAGGTCTGACATTGAAGCTCTTCGACCAGTACCGCATAGCCCTCTATGTTTCCCAAAGGCTTGTTTTGAAGATCTCTTCCTTCCAATCTTGAGACCTGAGGTTGTTGCAGAGGTTCGTTTAGTGCCCTTGGATCTCCAAGAAGCTGAGCTTAAGTTTTTTGATCCATTTGTCTCCTCTGTCACTGGTCCTTCACCTGAGCTGCAACGTCTAATCGATGCTTATCTGGCTGGTCACCCAATACCTCCACCTTGTACAGATTTGGTTGTCTATCGTGGTCCATTTGATCCTTCTGCTTCCACTTCTGTTTCAGCTCCACTACGAGTGCCTGCTGCTCATCATCACTATGAAGTGCCTTTTTCCCTTCAGAAGGAGCTGTGGAAGCTTATTTCTGATTTAGACTAAATAGGAGATATTTTTTTTGTGTGAACAATTTTAACTAGGCCATTTTTTTTTTGTGAACAATTTTTCAGTTTCCATAGTTACACAAGTTTTTGTTTAATACTCTGATTCTCCTTCCTCATTAATATACAAATGTTTGGTAGTTTGTTGTACACTACTGTTTCTTTTTTGATAATGTCAAAGGGGGAGAAAGTGTAACAGCACAATATTAAATTGGATTGCATGCACATGCTGTGGGGGAGTTAGAGAATTTTCGGGGAGTAGATTGATTTATTTTGGTTGCATGCATAGAGTATGGGGGAGTTAGAGAAGTTATTTATCATTCTGATAGTAGTACGGGTGAAGAACTAGTTAATCATAATATTTATTTGTCATCATCAAAAAGGGGGAGATTGTTAGCTTAAATGTGTTTTTAAGTAACTATATTTTTGATGATTAAGTTTTAATCTGGATGATTATGATTAACCTGAATTTGGTGAAGTGAACTTGTAATTAATTCGATAAAGTTGGTTTATTGTCATAAGTACATTTATCTGGAAATGCCCTTTTAAAAAGGGTATTTTGTGTTTCTGACTTTTTTGCAGTTAAGTATTTTTAGTCTGAAATCAATAGTTCACAGTCAAGCCTTTCGCAATTGTCCACGTGGATGTTAAAATGTCACGTGAAAGTCAGGTGGTGTTAGATTCAATCGTCCATGGCTGAGACAGAATAGTATAAAAGAAATCAATTGTCCAAAGTCCACATGAAAGTCAGGTAGTGTTTTAAGTTAGATTCAATTGTCCACGGCTGAGACAGAAGAGTATAGAAGAAATCAGTCGTCCATATTGCCACGTGAATGTCAGGTGACTTTAAGTCGGCTTCATTAGTCAATCATCAAGTCAAATCTTATTGTCCACGCTTGAAGCAAAGCTTATCGTCCATGTTCAAGAGAAGACGTTGTGTCCACGATCAAAGGAAAGTTTATCGTCCATGCTCAAAGGGAATGCAGTCGTCCACGACAACGACAAACGCAGTCGTCCACGACAATGAAAGACAACGTCGTCCACACTCACGAATCAGACACAGTTGTCCACGTTAATGGAGTGGCGCAAACGTCCAAAGTCTTAGCACCAAAGTTTAAAAGACCGAGAGCGACAGTGACAGTCATCCAAAGCTTTAACTCCGCCATTAATGGCGGCGAGAGAAAGCTATTCCATAATGCAACGGCTAGCAAGCTATGTACGAATGCTTCTCCAACGGTCATATAATTTCTACATTCAGATATGGAGCATTTCAAGATTCAGAGCCAATAAAAGACAGAGTATAAAAAGAGAAGAAAGAGCTCGGAAGAAGAACCTTTTGCAAAAATTATCTTTGAGCCCTAACAAGCAGAACACTGAGATATACTCTGCAATTTTCTACATCTCTCTATACTTTAACTTGAGTTTTATCTGTTGAGAGATTGTATCCGTGTGCTTACTGTGTTCATACTGTAAAAGTGTAAAGGCTGTGATTGATGCCCGTGAAGTTCAATCAAAGTGTAAAGGTAGTAGATCGACGCCTGGGAAGTTTGATCTGGTTTTCTCCTTAGGAGAAGGAAAGAATCTTCAAGGGGGAGCCTTGAAGCGTGGACGTAGGCAAGCTTAGCCAAACCATGTTAAAAACTATGGTGTCAATTTCTCTCTCTCTCACTTTTATTGTTTGTTTATTTGTTGTTTTCTTATAAGTTGAACTTAAAAGAGAAATTGATTAGATTAACAAATTAAATTTAAAAAGTCTAATTCACCCCCCCCCCTCTTAGACAAATACGATCCTACACCAAGCTAGTACTACTCTCGCCGAAGCACTTTTAACTTCAAAATTCTTATGGGATCCGTTGTCAATTGTATTTCAAAACGCGTCTTACTATTTTGGGAGGATTTCCTTATATATGTTTCATTTCCATATACCGCCCTAAGTGATGTGGGATTGCTGTAACGACCCTTCGACTCACCCGAAACAGGCTGTGCGGTCCCTCTGGCTCACCTAGATCAGGCCCCGCCAAGTGGCATCAGCTCGACGGCACCACGTGTCATTACATAACTGAGGACATTGACAACCCAAGGACACGGTTCAAACTTGATCTAAAACTATTGAATGTATCGAGGAATGAAGATAATCAAAATCAAGTTGAAGTAAGGGATGCCGAAGATACATGAAGATTTGGAGAGGGTGCAATGTACATACTCATGTAAGAATTAAAAACATATGTGTCATGCACATGCACGTGTAAGAATTAAAAAGTTACATGCAAAGCACATGCAAATTCAAGGAAAACACGTATGAGAGATCTTATCTAGCCGAATCTACTCAAATCAATTCAAATCATGTTCAAACGTAGTTTAAACATGAGATGAAATCTGATCATGCAAAGGATCATTATCTCGCGATTTTATTAGTTATTTTATCTTTATTTTTGTTTTTATTATTAGTTAATTTAATTTTAATGTGTAGCCTATTTAATGGCAAAACTATTTTTATTTAACAAAAGAACAAATTTTGAATTAAAGATTGAGTTTTTTAGAGAGGATTTCTCTTTAGTTCTTTACAAAGAACAACGATCTTCTTCAAGTCATGCTTAAAGAATCTCGCTTGATAGCTTTGGTTCTTACCAATGAGTTTGGTCTCGGTAAAGTTCCTGTTTTGATAGCTTAGTTTTAGCCAAGGTTTTTTATTTTTTTTTTTTTATTTTTTTTTTTTTATTTTTTTTTTTTTTGTTTTTTTTTTTTTTATTTTTTTTTTTTTTTGTTTTTTTTTTTTTTATTTTTTTTTTTTTGTTTTTTTTTTTTTTGTTTTTTTTTTTTTTATTTTTTTTTTTTTGTTTTTTTTTTTTTATTTTTTTTTTTTTATTTTTTTTTTTTTTATTTTTTTTTTTTTGTTTTTTTTTTTTTTTTTTTATTTTTTTTTTTTTGTTTTTTTTTTTTTTTATTTTTTTTTTTTTATTTTTTTTTTTTTGTTTTTTTTTTTTTGTTTTTTTTTTTTTTTTGTTTTTTTTTTTTTGTTTTTTTTTTTTTGTTTTTTTTTTTTTGTTTTTTTTTTTTTTATTTTTTTTTTTTTGTTTTTTTTTTTTTATTTTTTTTTTTTTTGTTTTTTTTTTTTTATTTTTTTTTTTTTTATTTTTTTTTTTTTGTTTTTTTTTTTTTGTTTTTTTTTTTTTGTTTTTTTTTTTTTGTCATGTAAGAATCTCGCTTGATAGCTTTGGTTCTTACCAATGAGTTTGGTCTCGGTAAAGTTCCTGTTTTGATAGCTTAGTTTTAGCCAACAGGTGTGGCTCGGGTCAAGCTCCCGTTTTGATAACTACGATTCCATCGAATTCTTCGATTGAGGTCTTAGTTCCTTACTTTATTCTTGAATTGAAAAGGCATTCCTTTGAATTATTCCACGTTGTTGTCGGATCTTGGGTCCTTTCGATCCGAGATTCGCATCAAAAAGTGAAATCCGAAAATGGAAGATGGAAATGGAATATCAAAAGTGCTCGGAATGAAACAAAATTTTAAGGGAGTTTAGTAAAGTGAGTGAGGGGTGTGCTGGTGGAAAACATGGTCCAGATTCGTTGATATGAAAAAGTTATGGAATGTTTCTGAGAATCGGCCAATGGATGCTATTATGAAGCTTTTGGCAAGAGTTTTCTTCCAAGGAAGAGAACTTGATTCAGTAATCGGTTAAGGCCACTTCTTGCTGCTTTCCACTCTCAAGAGAATGGAGAAGAAGATGGCAAAATCCGTTCTTACAAGCTATTAAACTTGAAGAATGGTTTTCGGGGGCGCAACCCCTCGGTTGTTGTCTACCGAGCTTACCTTGATGCCTCTTTCTCCAAGCTCTTCTAATGGATAAAAGAAAATCCGAGTGTGCTCCTTAACATCAGCCAAAAGAAAGTTACAAGCACCAATACCATGAATATATATATAGACCTAATGGTGGTAGGCTAGGGGTTTGAGTGGGTTGGGCCTTCATTTGGGTCATCATGTGAGCTTGCAAACCATGTCTTCAACTTCAAGTGGGTCAAACCTTTAACCAAGCCACCAACTAATCCTAACATTCATCTAATCCCAAAATGCCTAATATGCATGCATATAATAAAATTCAACACGAAGGCCAACGTTTGCCAATAATTTTGAAATAAAAAAAAAGTTACAAATATCAAAACTCGGGAAGACAAATTCCCATGTGAGTATTAAGGTCGCCTCTTTTATCCTTCCACATGATGAGGTGCTTTGGGTGGTCCACGTCCATAGCTTTAATCTCTCACTTCAAATCTCCCAGGTGTCTTCCAAGGCTTCGCACGATCCATTACCTGCAAAAGAGACAAATATGTAAGTGCATGGGTTAATTAAATCATGGGCTCGAGCCTGAGATCGTGTAATGGGCCTATAGGGCACAACACAATATTTTCTTCATCTTATTCTTTTCGTCTAACTAGTAAAAAAAACACAAAACAATTCATTTTTTTCATTCTTATTATCAAAGTTTCGATTTTTATCATTGATTCTTTTTTTCTCTTGAATTTGTCTGCTTGAAAAGTACAAAAAAAAATCTATTCTCTGTCATCTTTTGCAAATTTCGAAAAAGGTAAAAAAAAAAAAACATTGTCAAAAGTTAAAAAAAAGAGTTGTGAGAAGTAAAAAAAATCAAAATTTTGTTGTAGAGATTTCAAAAATATATCCCTTTAAATTCAAAAATTCGTAGATAATTATTCTTTGAAAATTCAAATTATTGAATCTTCATTTGAAATATTGTCTTTATCCAAATTTATTCTTTGAAGGTTCAAATTGTTGAATCTTCATTTGAAATATTGTCATCGTCTAAACTTTTGTTCTAAACTTTTGTCTTATTTCAATTGTACCCTTGATTTAGTCATCCTTACAAGTTTGAACTTTGATCTTAAAGGTGTGATTTTTTTTAGTTTGGCTTGCTAAATATTTACCATCGATCAAGTTCTTACGTAAAAAACTAAAAGAGAGATCTAGAGGTAAAAGGCAAGAAGGTGAAACTATTACAGAAAAAGCCTTAATTTTTTAGCGAAACACAAGTGGAGTGACATCCATCAAGTGCAAACACGTGAGGGAGAGGTAAGGTCCATTACTTGATTGTTTTTTCTTTTACTTCTAACAATTTTCTTATTGTGGTCGAAAAAGAAAATCATCAGTGGAGAACAAAACGAAGTGGACTTAAAGTTGTTCATGAAAGCCATGCAAGAAAATTTCAAGGCTCTAAATACGAGGATGGACCGATTGGAATCTCCATCCCCTAGTCATCCGCGACAAAGGAAGGATTTTGATGGAGAATTCCAAGAGTATAGTGGTTATTACCTAAAAGAAAGAAATGAGGGGAAAAACCGAGAAGACAGCGATTTAAGAAATATCAAGGTAAATATTCCACCTTTACGAGGAAAGAACGACCTCGAGCGATATTTGGATTGGGAACGAAAAGTAGACTTGATGGAGGAACCAGTAAAAGGAGATCTTTTAGTCACGAGGCGAATATTGAATATGCAAACTAAGGAAGATGAAGACAAAATACAACTGAGTATATATTCAATACAAGATGCCATGTGCACAACAAAGTTTGTAGTTTGATCATCGATAGTGGGAGTTGCACCAATATAGCAAGCACATTATTAGTCCAAAAGTTGAACTTGAAAACTGAGCAACATCCAAAACCATACAAGTTGCAATGGTTAAGTGATTGTGGAGAAATCAAGGTGCCTAACAAGTGGAAGTTCCTTTATAAATTGGAATATACCAAGATAAAATTTTATGTGATGTAGTGCCGATGCAAGTTACACACATACTTTTGGGGAGGCCTTGACAATTTGACCAAAACGTCAAGCATAATGATTACAAGAATGAGTATTCGTTGGTTTACAATGGAAAAAGCCATGAGAGGCAATTGTAGACAAAGAGAGGATCGCAAAAGAGTTCCAAAAGATTAGGGCCGAAAAAAAAATGGTGAAAAGAAATTAGTTGAAAAAGAGGTCGAAAAAGAGAAAGAAAGTGGTGAAAAGAAAATCGTTGAAAAGAGTACAAACAAGGATGAAAAACAGAGGGTGAAAGGGAGAAAAGCTGAGGGAAAAGAGAGAAAATTCGAGGGAGAGAGAAACAAAAGTCAAGTGAGAAACAAATCGTGTTGATGAACAAAAGTGAGGATAAGTGTGAGATGATTTCTTCTAAGTGCTGTGATTTCTCTTTTGAAGGAGTTTAAGGATGTATTCCCGGAGGAATTACCAAAAGAAGTACCACCACTTAGAGGAATCGAGCATCAAATTAATTTCTTCCCAGGTGCGACAATTCCAAACCTACTGGCATATCGAAAGAAAATTCAAAGGCAAGTGGACGAGTTAGTGGACAAGGGTCTAGTGAAAGAAAGCCTAGGCCCATGCTCGGTACTCGTGATATTGGTGCTAAAGAAGGATGGATCATAAAGGATGTGTGTGGATTGTCGAGCAATCAATAAAATAACGATAAAGTATGGACATCATATACCAAGGTTAGATGTCAAGCTTGATGAATTATATGACACTTGATTTTTCTCAAAAATTGATTTCAAGAACGGATATTATCAAATTCGTAAGAAAAATGGAGACGAGTGGAAAACTGCTTTCAAAAAAAATTTGGACTTTATGAGTGATTAGTCATGCCTTTTGGATTATCTAATGCACCTAGCACATTTATGAAGTTAATGAATCACGTATTACGACCGTTTATTGAAAAATTTGTCGTAGTTTATTTTGATGATATATTAGTTTATAGCAAAACATTAGAACAACATGCGAAACGTGTAAAACCTGTTTTTAATGTTTTATGAATAAACCAATTATTAGTTTTGCATGGAATCGGTCGTATTTCTTGGTTTTGTAGTGAGCTCGAGTGGAGTTTCGGTTGTAACGACCCTTAAACTATTCCCTTAATTTCCCGTATAAAATTTTTCTTTTTAAGCCTAAGTAATCTTTATTACGTTACATCTGAATTTAAATCGTTGTAATCGTTCGAGAATAAAAAACTATTTAAGAAAACATAAGAAAACAATTGAAAAAGGTTTAAAACTTAAAGGCACAGAATACAGGGGTAGAATGGGCATTCTGCCCGTAAAAAGCATGACCGATCGATCGGCCATTTCAGTCGATCGATCGGCTGTGTTGCAAAACATGGGGGCGATCAATCGTCCCACATATAGCCGATCGATCACCCCAGCAATCGATCAACATCCAATCGATCGCCCCTTTGGGCGATCGATCGGCACACTCTCTGGATTTTTTCCAGAGAGTGGCGACCATTTATGCCGATCGATCGCCTTTTTAGGCGATCGATCGGCAACCTCCCTGGAATCCGAAATTCCAAGGAGTTGCCTCTCCCTTTTCCCTTACTCCCTGCATAATTTTTACTTCCTCATCTCCTCCTAAAACTTCAACATAACAAATACTCTCCACCTCATTCAGTCTTCACTTCGCCAATCACCCCAAAACCGACTCAAAACCTATTTATAACGTAACCAAGTTTCATAAAAACAAACTGCGTGGGTCCGTTTAAAAACCAAATAAAATCCCTATAAAATTTGACAACCAAGCAGTTCGGTAACATCAAATTAACAAGCTTAACAAAACGCTTTATAAAACGGTTTACCAAAACATTCAAAACATCAATATATTTATCTATCAACTATCCAGATAAAAACATCCTAAAATGTTCTATCTATCCAATCGTCAAAACATTTACTTACGTCCCCACAAGTCAAAACGCGCACCGACTGCCCAGCACACTCCCACGGGCCATCTTTCTTCAACTGCTCACTCCTCTGGTGGAGGGATTTCGTCCTCACCTGTATCGAAATCACCTACACCATGCAGACAACTATGAGCTAAAGGCTCAGTAAGCTTCGTAAATGCAGATGCATGCTGTCACGACCCTTACCCGTAACCTAACAAATTTTTTTTTTTTTCATACGTAGAAACTCTAAACCTTACTTTCGTGCTGAAATAAAACTTTTAAAGTCGGAGTTGAAAATCTTCAACGGTGTACAAAAACTACCTTGAAATCTATTCAAAATAAACTTAAAACCAACAATTAATCAATTAAGTAATAAAAGAAAACAATTAAATTAAAACATTTTTTTTTTATATAAGTTCGGCCAAGAAGAGGCAGAACAGGTGGCGATTGCTCCTGGCGAGCAATCGCCCTTCGGCGATTGCTTACCTCGCCTGGCAATCGCCTCTCCAGCGATTGCCAGGCAAGGGAAGAGGCGATTGATCGCCTCTTCGAGGCGATCAATCGCCATGCTCTCTAGAATTTCTCCAGAGAGCACGGCTTCTCCCCCGCCCCCTTGCTTCATTCTTTTCCTTTTTCTTCGTTCCTTCACTTCACATTCTTAGCACAAAACACACAAAACACTACAACCTCTTCTCCTTTCTCCCACAATCTTTACATACATCCCATAAAATACATTTCAAACATGACATTTACCAAAACAATCAAAACCGACACAATTCACTTTAAACACATTCAAATTTCATAAAAACGAACCGCGTGGTTTCGTTTAAAAGTTTAACATTCCTTCCTGTTTGAAAAACGTCAAAACACTACAAAACGCAATGTACAATCTATTCAGTCGCCAAACATCCTAAAACTTATCTAATTGTACTAAAAATCCATCTAATTCACCATTAACCCAAACATCACCAAAAACTCTCAAAAATTGTCATCCTGCCTAGCCAAAACACGCCCCGCCGCCACGAGCTCCGCCCATCGACCATCTACACTTGATCATCATAAGGAGGTTTCTCACCTTCGTTCTCGTCACCTACATCATACGATAAATACATTAAGCCTAATGCTTAGTAAAGAGTGTGCTAAACATAACATTTACATATATGCATGACGTTTTGTAAAACAACTTAGTTTCGTTTCGTTAAACCGTTTTCTTGCCGCGTGAGAATCATAACTTGCCCCGTGAGAAACACATAACTTGCCCTGTGATAAACACATAACTTTCCCCGTGAGAAACATACATCATTCAGAGTTCGTGATCGTTCTTTAATTTGACGTTTTCATAAAACATGCTCATAAATAGTTCGTATGCACTTTAGTAAAACATGATGCATGAGGAATGACATACGTAGAAACACCTATCGAACGACCACTAACTAAATCGCTAAGGCACTACCTTAAGCTACTCGTCTTATCACCAACCCCTATAACTTCCTAACTTCATTCTACCAACATTATCAACATCGTTACGACGTAGGGCCTTAGGGGCCAGAAAAACCTAACACTCACTTACCTGGTGTCCTAGTTATGCCGAGCACCGTCCTTGAAGAGCTTGGATTACCTAAGGCATTTCATAGCACGTCGTTAGTATTAACTCTAAATCATAAATTTCAAAGCTAAACGAAATCCCGAGCGAAGGTAAATTTCCCAAAAACTCTAATCCATTTTATTCGGGCATTTCGTCGAGCACGTGGTGCTCACTAACTTCTATCCCTCATTAATGGTGTCCAACTACATCTCAACAACCTAAACTCAACATTAAACATCTACAAACATCATAAATTTGTTAAACTCACTTAAATAACCACCATTATATCATCAATGAGTAATAAATCAACAACCATATTGATTTCTAATGAAATCCCAAAATTTCTCATCAAACCCTAAATCGAAATAAACCCTAAAACCACAAATAAACTTAACTAGGGCGTAGCACTCACCTAAGGTGTTGATTTGGGAAAGAAAACCTAAAGGAAATCGCCAGAAGTCGGAGGAGTTGCCGGTGTTGGAGAATCGGCGATGAGGGAGAGGGAATCGCGAGGGAGAGAGAGAGAGCCGTGTTCTAGAGGGGAGAAATGAGAGAAAAGAAAGAGTTTTTAAGTTTTATTTAAAACTTTGACTTTGAAGATTACCTAAATGCCCTTATGTTGATTTCCTTTATTTATTCAATACTTCTCCTATCGTTTTGGTTTCTCCCAAAATTTCTTATTTCCCCAAATATTCCTACTCATTCTTAGGGTCCTAATAAAACTTCTTGTTCGCCATTTAGACTTATTTTATTATTTCTACGAATTAAAACCCTACAATGCTTAAAATATTTAAAACCCGAAACTTATAGCTCGAAATCCCTAAAATGAAATTATTGGGCGTTACATCCTACCCTCCTTATTTAGAATTTTGTCCCCAAAATTACATACCTGAACAAATCTGGATATCTGTCCATCATGTCCTATTGTCGCTCCCACGTTGCTTCCTCTACGTTTTGGTTTCTCCACAGTACCTTAACAAGAGGGATTGACTTATTACGCAGGACCTTAACCGAGGACTCCAAAATCTGTATCGGCCTCTCTTCATAGGTCAAGGTCGGCCGTATCTCAAGATCAACTGGTTCTACCACGTGCGTAGGATCCCGTATACACTTCCTTAACATCGACACGTGGAAGACATTATGTACGCCATCCATAGACAACGGCAATTGAAGCCTATACGCTGTAGCCCCAATCCTTTCTGTAATCTGGAACGGTCCAACAAACTGTGGATTTAACTTCCCTCTCTTACCAAAGCGAACCACGCCCTTGAATGGTGAAACCTTCAAAAACACTTCATCACCAACTACAAACTCCAATTTTCTTCTTCTTCGATCAGCATAGCTCTTTTGGCGACTCTGTGCGGTCTCCATTCTCTGTCTAATCAAACCAACCTTCTCAGATAATTGTTGTAAAATTTCAGGGCCGATCAACTTAGCTTCGCCCACTTCATCCCAATACAGCGGCGACCTACACTTTCTGCCATAAAGCGCTTCGTACGGAGCCATACCAATCGTGGACTGATAACTGTTATTATAAGCAAATTCAACCAAAGGCAAATATCGGCTCCACGACGCCTGAAACTCTAACACGCATGCTCTCAGCATATCCTCGAGTATCTGAATCGTCCTCTCAGACTGTCCGTCGGTCTGTGGGTGGAATGTCGTGCTAAAAGTCAATTTGGTACCCATGGCGCTTTGAAAACTTTTCCAAAATCTTGAGGTAAACCTGGGATCTCGATCTGAAACAATCGACACAGGGACCCCGTGTAATCTAATAATCTCTTGGACATAAAGTTCTGCAAACTGATTCATCGTGTAAGTCATCTTTACAGGCAAGAAATGAGCCGCTTTCGGCAATCTATCAATTACAACCCATATACTTTCGTGCCCTTTTATTGTCCTCGGTAATCCAACCACGAAATCCATTGCAATTTGATCCCACTTCCACTCGAGAATCGGTAAAGGTTGTAACATCCCACCTGGTCTCTGGTGTTCTGCCTTAACTTATTGGCAGACAAGACAGGATTGCACATAACTGGCCACATCACGCTTCATATTCGGCCACCAATAGTGCACTTTCAGATCTCGGTACATCTTGGTGTTACCTGGATGCACTGAGGAAAACGATGAATGTGCCTCTGACATAACCAACTTCCTCAACTCTTCGTCCTTTGGAACGTACCAGCGGTCTCGAAATCTCAGAATGCCATCCACTGAGTAACCGAAATCGGAAGGTACCATCGATAATTTTGCTACAATAGCCACCTTTTCTTTTGTATCTAACTGTTGAGACTCTTTTATCTTGTCCAATAGAGTGGGCCGTATTGTCAAGTCAACAAGTAGGGCCGAAAGTTCTGAAACTAATTTAAGTTCAAACCCCTGCATCTCCTTTCTCAATGAAGCTGACATACAAAAAGCAACAAACTCCTCTGTCCTAGGCATCCTACTCAAAGCATCTGCCACTGTATTTGCTTTTCCAGGATGATACTTGATTTCGAAGTCGTAGTCTTTCACAAACTCTAACCATCTCCTTTGCCTCGTATTTAAATCTTTCTGTGTAAACAGGTATTTTAAACTTTTATGGTCCGAAAACACTTCACACTTCTGTCCGTAGAGGTAGTGTCTCCATATCTTTAATGCGAATACCACCGCTGCCAGTTCTAAGTCGTGCGTCGGGTAATTTTCCTCATAACTTTTCAATTGCCTAGAAGCATAGGCAATGACCTTTCCTTCCTGCATCAACACGCATCCCAATCCAACTTTGGACGCGTCACAATAAATACAGTACACCCCATTCTCCACTGGTAGAGTCAGTAAAGGTGCTGTGGTCAACTTTTGCTTTAAGGACTGAAAGCTTTCTTCACATGCCTTAGTCCACTCGTACTTCACTTCCTTCTTCGTTAAGTTCGTCAAAGGTTTGGCTATTACTGAAAACCCTTGGATAAACTTTCGATAATACCCTGCTAGGCCTACAAAACTCCGTACATCACTTGCATTTCTCGGTCGAGGCCACTTCCTTACCACTTGAATCTTGGCCGGATCCATAGAAACGCCTTCTTTTGAAATCACGTGGCCTAAGAAATTCACCTGACTCAACCAGAATTCGCACTTAGAAAGTTTAGCATACAACTGGTGTCACTTCAAAGTAGTCATAACAGCCCTTAAGTGCTCTGCATGTTCTTCGTCGTTTCGGGAATAAATAAAAATGTCACCTATGAACACTATAACAAACTTATCCAAGAATTCCCGAAACACTCTGTTCATGAGGTCCATAAACGCTGCTGGAGCATTGGTCAATCCGAAGGACATAACCATAAACTCATAGTGCCCGTAACGTGTCCTGAAGGCAGTCTTTGGTACATCCTCGGCTCTAATCTTCAACTGATAGTACCCAAAACGTAAATCGATCTTAGAAAATACCGTGGCCCCTAGTAACTGGTCAAATAGATCATCTATCCTTGGTAACGGGTATTTATTCTTTATAGTCAGCTTATTTAACTCACGGTAATCCACGCACATTCTTAAGGAGCCATCCTTCTTCTTTACAAATAGAACCGGAGCGCCCCAAAGAGAAACGCTCGGCCGAACAAAACCCTTGTCCATTAGCTCTTTCAACTGGACTCTCAACTCCCTCAATTCAACTGGCGCCATTCTATAAGGATTCTTGGACACTGGCGCCGAACCAGGAATAATCTCAATTGTGAACTCCATTTCCCGATCTGGAGGCAAGCCGGGCAACTCGTCCAGGAACACTTCCGTAAAGTCCTTAACCACCGGAATGTCACATAACTTTAACTTCTCTCGCATGCTTACTTCCTCAACGCTTGCTATAAACCCGAAATATCCATGCTTCATTGAGTACAAGGCACTTACAGGCAAGCTGGTTAACTCGTCTAGGAACACTTCAGTAAAATTTTCCTCCACCGAAATGTTATTCAACCTTAGCATACTCGTTTTCTTACATCCACAATGCTTGCCACAAAATTGAAACATTGAGGTTTTGTGGAGTACCAGGCACTCATTGACAATACAAGAGGCATTTCCCTTGATCGAAAGGTTGCTAGAAAATCATAATTCTCCCCACTCGGGGGTCTAAAATCTACTACCTCCGACCTGCAATTGATTGTGGCATAGTGCCTGAACAACCAATCCATGCCCAAGATTACATCGTACCCCTTCATACATATAACGATCAGGTTCGCATACAACTGCCTACTGCCAACAGATATAATTTTACCCCGTATCGCTCGATCTGAGTGCAAATACTCACCGGAAGGCAACATAACACTATAACTATGATCAGCTTGAACGACATCTAACCTCCATTTAGCCGTATACTTCTGTGCTATAAAGGAATGGGTTGCTCCAGTGTCAATTAGAACATGTGCCGTGTTTCCACAGACCAAAATGGTACCTGTAACAACTGAAGGCTGAGCAGCTTCCTCATCTTCAATCAAAGAAAAGATCCGGGAGGGACCGCCCGGTGGCCGCCTACTCGGCTCTAGGCAATCAACGGCCTTGTGGCCCATTTTATCACATCGAAAACATCGTCCATTATGAAGTTTGCACTCCCCATGATGATTCTTTTGGCAAATAGGGCATAAAGGAGCCTGCGACGCCCCTTGCGGACGTTTACCCCTATCTTGAACTCTAGGCGTCTCATTCGCCCGTTTGACACCTCGTTGTGGTTGTGGCTGCCAACCCTGATTCTGTTGTTGTGGTCGCACATCTCTGCCAAACCTTCTCGACGCTTCTCTCTGTCGTTGAAGCTTCATTTCTATGTCATCAAGTCCAAGAGCCCTTTCCACTATCTTATGATAAGGCACGTCTTCATCATCCACCGTCATCACCCCTTTTTGAATTTCTAATTTCAAACCTTGTACGAATTGGTGAATTTTGTCCTCCTCCTCATAGATCATATATCCAGCATATCGAGATAGCGACTCAAACCTTCCGCATATATTCAGCCACCGTCCCTGTTTGGCGCAATTGTGTGAACTCCACCTTCTTACTTGCCCGAAGAGTGCGACTGAAATACTTGTTGTAGAATACCGTTTTGAATCTTTCCCACCTCATAATCTCCACATCTATAGTAGCCTTAATCGTGTCCCACCAGAACAAAGCGTCTTTCTCCAAACTGAATACTGCAAACACACCTTATCGGCTTCCTCTACTTTTGCATAGGCAAACATACTTTCAATCTTACGAATCCATTGTTCGGCACTCGTAGGATCTGAAGACTGTCCATCAAAGGCCGGAGGCCCAAGGCGTCTAAATCTCTCTCCACCTTGGTCCCGTGAAGAATTCCCTTGTCCATTTCCTTTACCATTCCCCTCTCGGTTCAGTAAAATCCCAATCTGATCCGACTGTTGTTGCAATATATCCATGAATTGATCCATGGGATTCCTGGGAGGTGGTCTAGGCGCTCTCGTCATATTTTGTTCCGAAACCCATTAGACAATACGAAGAAATAAATATCTAGGAATCGTACTTAAACTTAAACACTTACAGTCGATGGAGAGTTCCCGTACGGCGGTGAGTTCCCATAACTGTCACGACCCTTACCCGTAACCTAACAATTTTTTTTTTTTTTTTATACGTAGAAACTCTAAACCTGACTTTCGTGCTGAAATAAAACTTTTAAAGTCAGAGTTGAAAATCTTTAACGGTGTATAAAAACTACTTTGAAATCTATTCAAAATAAACTTAAAACCAACAATTAATCAATTAAGTAATAAAAGAAAACAAGTAAATTAAAACATTTTTTTTATATATAAGTTCGGCCAAGAAGAGGCAGAACAGGTGGCGATTGCTCCTGGCGAGCAATCGCCCTTTGGCGATTGCTTACCTCGCCTGGCAATCGCCTCTCCAGCGATTGCCAAGCAGGGGAAGAGGCGATCAATCGCCATGCTCTCTGGAATTTCTCCAAAGAGCACGGCTTCCCCCCCCCCCCCCCCCGCTTCATTCTTTTCCTTTTTCTTCGTTCCTTCACTTCACATTCTTAGCACAAAACACTACAATCTCTTCTCCTTTCTCCCACAATCTTTACATACATCCCATAAAATACATTTCAAACATGCATTTACCCAAACACTCAAAACTGACACAATTCACTTTAAACACATTCAAATTTCATAAAAACGAACCGCGTGGTTCCATTTAAAAGTTTAACATTCCTTCCTGTTTGAAAAACGTCAAAACACTACAAAACGCAATGTACAATCTATTCAGTCGCCAAACATCCTAAAACTTATCTAATTGTACTAAAAATCCATCTAATTCACCATTAACCCAAACATCACCAAAAACTCTCAAAAATTGTCATCCTGCCTAGCCAAAACACGCCCCGCCGCCACGAGCTCCGCCCATCGACCATCTACACTTGATCATCATAAGGAGGTTCCTCACCTTCGTTCTCGTCACCTACATCATACGATAAATACATTAAGCCTAATGCTTATAAAGAGTGTGCTAAACATAACATTTACATATATGCATGACGTTTTGTAAAACAACTTAGTTTCGTTTCGTTAAACCGTTTTCTTGCCCCGTGAGAATCATAACTTGCCCCGTGAGAAACATATAACTTGCCCTGTGAGAAACACATAACTTGCCCCGTGAGAAACATACATCATTCAGAGTTCGTGATCGTTCTTTAATTTGACGTTTTCATAAAACATGCTCATAAATAGTTCGTATGCACTTTTGTAAAACATGATGCATGAGGAATGACATACGTAGAAACACCTATCGAACGACCACTAATTAAATCGCTAAGGCACTACCTTAAGCTACTCGTCTTATCACCAACCCCTATAACTTCCTAAATTCATTCTACCAACATTATCAACATCGTTACGACGTAGGGCCTTAGGGGCCAGAAAAACCTAACACTCACTTACCTGGTGTCCTAGTTATGTCGAGCACCGTCCTTAAAGAGCTTGGATTACCTAAGGCATTTCATAGCACGTCATTAGTATTAACTCTAAATCATAAATTTCAAAGCTAAACGAAATCCTGAGCGAAGGTAAATTTCCCAAAAACTCTAATCCATTTTATTCGGGCATTTCGTCGAGCACGTGGTGCTCACTAACTTCTATCCCTCATTAATGGTGTCCAACTACATCTCAACAACCTAAACTCAACATTAAACATCTACAAACATCATAAATTTGTTAAACTCACTTAAATGACCACCATTATATCATCAATGAGTAATAAATCAACAACCATATTGATTTCTAACGAAATCCCAAAATTTCTCATCAAACCCTAAATCGAAATAAACCCTAAAACCACAAATAAACTTAACTAGGGCGTAGCACTCACCTAAGGTGTTGATTTGGAAAAGAAAACCTAAAGGAAATCGCCAGAAGTTGGAGGAGTCACCGGTGTTGGAGAATCGGCGATATGGGAGAGGGAATCGCGAGGGAGAGAGAGAGAGAGAGTCGTGTTCTAGAGGGGAGAAATGAGAGAAAAGAAAGAGTTTTTATGTTTTATTTAAAACTTTGACTTTGAAGATTACCTAAATGCCCTTATGTTGATTTCCTTGATTTATTCAATACTTCTCCTATCGTTTTGGTTTCTCCCAAAATTTCTTATTTCCCCAAATATTCCTACTCATTCTTAGGGTCCTAATAAAACTTCCTGTTAGCCATTTAGACTTATTTTATTATTTCTATGAATTAAAACCCTATAATGCTTAAAATATTTAAAACCCAAAACTTATAGCTCGAAATCCCTAAAACAAAATTTTCGGGCGTTACACATGCTGTGCATATGAGTTTCAGAAATCATGCAGATTACTTAACAGAACAGATCATTACAGATAATAGAGATGTCACCGAGGTCTACTCTCACCATATAGAGAGGGCACGTCCGGCGGTTGGACAGCCCTTTCCATCTACCGGGGGGAAGACATGCTTACATCCATAAACAGCCATGCCTGAACCCCACCTCGCCATGACCAGATAACAGATTACGTACATTCGTTTCATTAATTTGTTTCATTTTCGTAAACTCGTGCAGAAATCCATTTTCATGCTATTTTAAAATACGTGATATATGAACAGTTAAATGCATAAAATAAACATACAACATATATGCCATCAAGACGATAAAAAATATAACCTACGTAAACAACTAATCATAACTACCTGACCAAAGCCATTAAACAACAAAATCCAATAATCTTCAATGCAACTTCAATGTACGGTGTAGGGCAATCGGTCAGAGTAAGTCACGAGAACTTACCTCGCTTTCGTTAAAATTCTAGCTCCGTCCACGAGCGTTGTTCACCTAAGGCAAATTCACAACAATCGTCATTAGAACGCGTTTAAACCATTAAACATCCAAACTAACGAAACTTTTAACTAAAGAAATTTCTTAAAACTCTACTTTAACTCATTGAGGCGTTTTATTGAGCAATTCAAGCTTGACACCTCAAAACCTCCATTAATGGAGTTTTCCAAAGCTCCAATTTTTTCAAAATCCTAACATTCCTCAATAAACCAATTAACTTCGTCCAATAACGCCCAATACGTCCATTATATTCTCAAATACAGTTAACCCATCGATTTCAGACCCTAAATCACATTTTCAACAAAAACCCTAAACGAACCCTAACGCTTAAACTCTAGAAATTGAAGTAAACCTTCCAAAAACCATAGAATCGTACCTAGGGTCGGGATTGGAGAAGAAATCATGAAGAACGAAGGTTGATCGGAGAAACGCTGGTGAAGGATCGTGAAGAGCCGTCGCTTGGAGAGGGAGAATCGCCAAAGAGAAGAAGATTTTTGGGAGAAAAAGTTAAGTGTCGAGGGAGGGAGAGATTTGTGGCAATTTTAAGAAAATTTAACCCATCAAAATGACCATTTTTCCCTTCAGCCAAATTTTCTATTAGTTTCATCATTTATTCCGTTATTTAGCTAACGATTCGGTTTTCTCCAATTTCCTTATTTTGCCAATGAATCCAATTTATCACTAGGGTTAGATTAAAAATGTCTGTTCGCAAAACGGACCTCGTTTACTATTTTTACCACAATGTTCTTTATATTATGAGAAACACAAAACTCGTAATTTAGCGTTACTATTCCAAAAATTCCTGAATTTCTCCTAAAATCCATATAAATCATTAGGATTATAATAACGCTCTCTGCTCATAAAACAGACTTAATTTGACATATTTACAAAAATATCATTATATTTTGGAATATTAAGATCCCGATAAAACCGAGTGTTACATCGGTAGACGAAGAAAAAGTCAAGGCAATCAAGAAGTGACTGAAACCTAAAAATGCTAACGAGGTACATAGTTTTCATGTCTTATCTAGCTTTTATCGAAGATTCCTTAGAGATTTTAGTACTATTACAGCACCATTGAATGATTTGGTTAAAAAGAATGTAGATTTTTAGTGGACTGAGTTACATGATTAATCTTTTAAACTTCTAAAAGAAAAGTTAACTAATGCACCTTTGTAAGTTTTGCCAAATTTTGATAAAACATTTGAAATTTAATATTGTAACACCCGGTTTTACGGGATTTTATTATTCCAATATATAATGGTATTTTTGTAAATATGTCAAACTAAGTCCGTTTTACGAGCGGAAAGTTTTAATAGAACCCTAGCAATAAATTAGAATTATTGGTGAAATAAGGAAATTTAGAGAAAACCGAACAGTTGGTTAAATAGCAAAATAAGTAATGAAATAAATAGAAAATCAAAGGGAAGAGCAAGATGGTCATTTAACTAGTAAAATGTTATTAAAACAATAAAAATCCCTCTCTCTCCCTAGCACTTACACAATTTTCATTATGCAAAAACTCTCCCAGGCGATTTTCCCCTATCCCTCGCGCGTTTCTTCCACCGGCGACTAAAGCTTCTCCTCCGGCGATCGCTTCTTCACATTTTCTTCTCTTTCCACGACCCTAGGTAATATTCTATGCTTTAGAGACGTTAGATTTTGATTTCTAGGGTTCAAACGGTTAGGGTTCGTTTGGGGTTTTGTTAAAAACGTGAATTAAGGTTCGAAATCGAGGGGTTAAGTGTGATTACGTCTCTAATAGATGTATTGATGGTCATTGGACATAGTTAGTCAATTTATTGAAGGATGTTGGTGGTTGGAGGTTTTGGCAGCTCCATTAATGGAGGTCTAGGGATTTACGAGCACGAATTGCTCGACGAAATGCCCCAATGAGCTAAATAGAGTTTTAGGAGAAATTTTTGTTAGCTAGGAGTTTTGTTTGACCTTTAGCACGATATATATTGAACTTAGCTCTAATGATGGAACGGTGGAATGATTTAGGTGACGAAGCTCTGAACGAAGTACACGGATTGCAAAGGACGAGAGGTAAGTCTTCGTGCTTTGTTTGGCCGATTTGGCCTACACCAAGAGTTATAATGTTTTCGAAGATATTGGTGAACTCCGTAGTTGTAGAGTAAGTGGTTGGGTAGTTTAGGAGTTTAGGTTGTGGTGTGTCTTTTTAAGATTTTATTGTTTGTTTCCTATGTTAATTATGAACTGTACATGCATCACACTTTTTCAAATTAGCATGAAATGAGTTTCCACACAGTTTTATGAAAAGAAATGAATTAATGTAAAGAAACGAATACACGTAATCCCGGTCACGACGGGGTAGGATTCAGACATGACTGTTTAGTTGGTGAAGCATGTTTTTCCCTTGGTAGATGGAAAGGGCTGTCTAACCACCAGACGTGCCCTCTCCATCTGGTGAGAGTAGACCTCGGTGACATCCCGTTATGTAAATAAATGATCCCGATGATTGCATGATTTTATGAATGACATATGCACAGCATGCATTCGCATTTACGTAGATTTACTGAGCCTTTAGCTCATAGTTTATTTCTATGGTGTAGGCGAATTCGATACAAGTGAGGATGACATTCCTCCACCCGACGCATGAGCAGGTTGATGGAGGATGGCCCGTGGGAGTGCGCTAGGCAGTCGGTGCTTATTTTGACCCGTGGGGATGACATGTAGGTATTTTGGGATTTTAATAGATAGAAATGATCGATAATTGTATAGGAAGGTTTAAACGGGCTGAGGGGTAATTTACTAGGAAACCTACGTGTTTTGATGTTTTGAAAAACTCGTTTTATGAAGTTATTTTGTGAAGTTTTTCATTGAGATTATACTGGATCTGTTTGGAGTATTTTAGATTGGGTATGGATATGCTCGAGTTTTAGGACTATCCATGCAGTTAGATTTCGCAATTTCCGTCTCTTTGTGAATACGTTATAGGATACGATGCGAGTGGTGTTTTATTATGATGAATGAAGTGTTGGTATAGTTTTTGATGAAATGTTTGATAGGAGTAGGTTGATGATGGTGGAAGGAGAAAGGGGATGTGAGAAGTGTGAAGTGTGCGTATGTGTGGTGTGCAGGGGATCAAAGGGAAAGGAAAGAATCAAAGGGGGGCAGCTCTCTGGATAAAAATCCAGAGAGCTTGCCGATCGATCACCAGGGAGGGCGATCGATCGCCCCTCTTTGGCCACGCTCTGGAAGAAATTCCAGAGAGTGTGCCGATCGATCGCTTGGTGAGGGGGATCGATCGATTGAATGTGATCGCCAAGGGGCGATCGATCGCCTATAAATGCCACAGCTGATCGATCGACTGAAATGGCCAATCGATCGGCTATATGTTTTGTGGGCGAATTGCCCCTTTTGCCCCTCGTTTTGCCTGCCGAATGTTTTGCTTCATTTATGCAATTATGCTTTGTTTTCTTTAAGAATTTTTCAAAACGGTTTAACGATGCTAGAATGCGATTTAAATGTTTGAAGTCAAGAAATTTCTTAGAAATACAAAAAGAAAAATTTATATGGGAATTTCGAGGAATAAGATTAAGGGACGTTACAGTTATGGTATCAGAGCCCTCGGGTTTTAAAATCTATTCTGTAGACTGCTCGACTGCACAGCCACCATGCGGACATCTTTCTTCAACTGTAAGTACATTTTATTTTATTTCCTTGCTTTCGTTTCTTAGGGTTATTTGTTTTAACTTTTATAGGAGTTATAAAATTGTTCGAGCAAGAGACGCTAGAGACGAAGCCTTGGATAGGCTGACAGATTTGCTGGACCGCCAGGCTCAGCATATGGATAGACAAGCCCAACAAATTGAGAGACTGGTAAACCGTGAGGATCAGGGGTCTCAAGAATTAATAGTTACAAACAATCACGATATGGAGAGGTTCCAGAAACTTAGGCCTCCGGTATTCGACGGACAGTCTTCGGACCTCATTTGCTTAGGAGTGGGTTCGAACGATGGAAGACATAATGGGCTATGCTAAGATTGACAATGGGGAGAAGGTCGCATGCGTCGCCTTTCATTTGGCGCTAGACGCTCGGTTTTGTTGGACTCCATCAAAGCGACTACCGATGTGATGACGATGATGTGGGAGCGGTTTAAAGTAGTGTTTTACGATAAGTATTTCAGCCGTACAGTGAGAGCAGCAAAAAGAGTGGAATTCACGCAGCTGAAGCAGACTGGCTCGGTTGCGGAATATATTCGAAATTTTGAAGCCTTATCACGGTTTGTGCCACGTCTAGTGACCCATAATGAGGATAAGGTGCACCAGTTTATGGATTGGCTAAACCCGTAGATTCGGAAGAACATTATATTATCTGGGATTCTGGATGTGCCGTACTCAGACATTGGAGCAAGAGCTTTGGACTTTGAGGCTGCAGAATTGACTTACGTTAAGCCAAGGGAGCCTACTTAGGGCTTCTTTCGTGAGATCCAGCCTCAGTTACAGAATTGAGGTTGGAAACAAAAGGGATAACCGCAAGTACAACAGCAGAGAGGCATCAAGAGGCCATATGAAGGAGGTAACGACCGGGGAAAGGGAAAACAGGTGCAAGGGGCTCCTCGAATGCCTTGGTGCTCTAAATGCCAGAAAGAGCATAGTGGTGAATGCCAATTGGGTATAGATAGATGCTTTTGGTGTGGAGAGATTGGCCATTTTGTTAAAGACTGCCCGAAGCCTGGCCGAGATCAGCTAGGCAGAGATCAGAGAAGGGTCATGCCAAGGATTTTCGCCTTCATCGAGCCTGGTGATATCGACGACGAGGCTCAGCCTTCTGTTATAGCAGGTACTATCTTAATCACGAGTATTGCAGTATTCTCTCTGATAGACACGGTGGCGACGGACTTCTTTATTTCAATTGCATGTGTGTGTAGATTGGGGTTAGTGCCAGAGTTAGCTGAGTATGAGTATAGAGTAATGCTGCCTTCGGGAGCGTATATGCAGTCTGATCGTATTTTCTAGGGCAACGTCGTATCAGTGGGGAATAACACCCTCTATTCCCAGTTGATAGTTATGGGCATAGAGTGATATGATCTAATTTTGGGAATGGACTGGCTGTCACGCCATTTCACCACCATAGACTGCCGATCCGGGTTAGTGACTTTTCAGCCCTCGGATAAGGAAGAGTTTTCTTATCAAGCAATGTATAGATTGAGTGGGTCGCCTACTTCCTATTCTATGAAGGTCCAAGAGCAGTTTAGAGGCGAATGCTCAGTTTATCTGGCTACAGTGGTCGATACTCAGTTGCTCAATGGGGTAAACCAGAAGACCTTTTGGTAGTTAGAGAATTCTCCGAGATCTTCCTCGAGATCTTCCCGGATTACCACCGGACAGGGAGATCGAGTTTACAATTGATGTTTATCCAGGCTCTGCGCCTGTATTAAAGAATCTATACAGAATGGCACCTGCTGAACTGAAGGAGTTGAAATCTCAGTTGGAAGAGTTGTTAGACAAGGGGTTTATTCGACCTAGCTTTTCTCCTTGGAGTGCACCAGTCCTGTTCGTTAAGAAAAATGACGGAACTCTCAGGATGTGTATTGATTATAGAGAGTTACATAAATTGACAGTGAAGAATAAGTATCCACTGCCTCGGATTGATGACCTGTTTGACCAACTGCAGGGTACCCGAGTGTTTTCAAGGATTGTCCTACGCTCGGGTTATTATCAGTTGAAGGTCCGGAGAGAAGATATTCAAAAGACTGCATTCCGAACAAGGTATGGGCATTACGAATTTCTTGTGATGTCTTTTGGACTTACAAATGCCCATGCATCGTTTATGGATTTGATGAACCGTGTTTTTAAGGAGTATCTAGACAAGTTTGTCATCGTCTTCATTGATGACATCTTGATCTATTCAAAGACGAAAGAAGAGAATGAGGAGCACTTACGGATAGTTCTGAGGATTCTATGTCAACACCAATTTTACCCAAAGTTCTCCAAGTGCGACTTTTGGCTGGATCGAATTAGTTTTCTCGTCCATATCATATCTCAGGAAGGAATTTCGGTGGATCCAACCAAGATTCATGTTGTCAGAGATTGTCCGCAGCCTAAGAATGTGCGAGAAGTGTGAGGATTTCTTAGACTGGCTGGGTATTACCGAAAGTTTATCGAGAGGTTCTCCAAGATCGCAGTCCCTCCATCCTGATTAACAAGGAAGAATGAAAAATATGTATGGTCGGCTGCATGCGAAAAGAGCTTCAATGAGCTGAAACAGAAGCTAATTACGACACCAGTTTTAACATTGCCAGTTGAAGGCGATAAGTTCAATATTTGCTGCGATGCCTCAAAGATCCGACTTGGGTGTGTATTGATGCAAGAAGGTAGAGTTATTGCTTATGCTTCTCGGCAGTTGAAGCCATGTGAGCAAAACTATCCTACGCATGATCTGGAATTAGCAGTCATCGTCTTTGCGTTAAAAATCTGGAGACACTATCTATATGGACAACAGTGTGAGGTGTTCTTGGATCACAGGAGCTTGAAGTATCTGTTTACACAGAAAGAGTTGAACATGCGGCAAAGAAGGTGGTTGGAGTTCGTTAAAGATTATGACTTTGAAATTAAATACCACCCAGGGAAGGCAAATAAAGTCGCTGATGCCTTGAGCCGAATGTCCACTACGAGTCAACCTTCGCTTGCATCAATGTCGGTAATGCTGAGATCTGAGATTGAGAGGTTTGATGTGGAGATTGTGGCTGAGTTGTCCACTATGCTCACAAACATTCCTCTTAGGCCGACAATAATCGACAAACTCCGAGAAGCTCAGAAGGAAGACTTGGAGTGTGAGAGATATCGGTCGAGCATGACATCTGAGGACCCGTCCGATTTTAGCTTGTCGGATGATGGCGTATTGAGATTCAGACATAGGTAGTACGTGACTAACGATGAGGAATTGAAGAGAGAAATCTTGGCCGAGGCACACTCTTCAGCATACTCGGTGCATCCAGGAACCACCAAGATGTATCGGGATCTAAAACAGCATTTCTGGTGGCCTAACATGAAAAGAGAGGTCGCCAAATATGTAGAAACCTGCCTGGTTTGTCAACAAGTTAAGGCAGAACACCAAAGGCCAGCTGGAACCTTACAGCTACTACCGATTTCGGAGTGGAAATGGGAGCAGATCTCCATGGATTTCATAGTTGGACTCCCGGGAACGACGAAAGGGCACGATGGCATCTGGTTGATAGTAGACCGTTTGACAAAGTTGGCCCAATTTCTATTAGTGAAGATGACCTATTGACATGCCTCGGAGGCCCGTCACGAGATCACAAACTCGGGCACAAAATTTACTCAATCAATGTTCTAATGAATTGTCTCTTTTTGCAGGTTTGGATCACATCATGGACTTCACTTGGGAGCCGACATCAGAGAATGTGGAGAAACCTTGTCACGTCATGTAACGCCCCGAGTTATCTGAACCCGGTTTGCTACTCATAACGCTGAACCGAACCATGACGTCTTGATGCTAAATTTAAAATTTCACTCGACAGCCAAAATTTGACTTTTTCTAAAACTAAATATATTTTAAAACTTGCAGCGGAAAATCAATTGAACATCAATGAAGCTAAGTAACCTGTGAAAACATTTTAAAATGACTGTTGGAAGTGTTAAGAGTAATTGGCCAAAAGACGTAAAGCTTAAAAAAAACGCAGAATGCCCGTGAAGTTGCCGAAGTCGAATACATCTGCCGACGACAAAGTCAACGGAAGAAGCAGAAATAGGAATAGGAGGTTTCTACCGATGACGTGTACAAACAACACACCACCATCTACCGACAAGCCAACACAACTACATCTGCCGATGAAGTCAACATAACTTCATCTGCCGATGGAGTCAACATAACTTAATCTACCGATAGATTTCCATCTGCCGATAAACAAGCACGTGAAATCTACCGACAACGACATTACGACTCCTTCCGATAAGATTAAAATATACACTACATCTGCCGATAGTAAAACTACAGGTTTTGCGACTTGCACCTGCCGATGACGTCAGCCGGATGTTCTCTCTCTCATCCAACGACTTTACTGAAGGCACCTTCCGATAGGCAGAACGACAAAACTAAACATCCAGAAACAAACCAAATCACTGCCCTTCCCAAATTCAGTAAAAACAATGTTTTCAAAATCCAACAGAATACCAATATCAGAAGATTCTCAAAAATGTTTTCAAAGCTTTGAAACCACTATTGTCATAAAATTTTCAGAAAAACATCTATACTGAACTTGTTACCCTCAACTCAACACCTGCAGCCATGGATTAAACCGCCTCAACAGATGACCAAACCGATGCCTGAAAATGCTCCTCCAACCAGCCTATTCCTCATGTTGGTCGGTAAACATACCTTCAGTAACTTCTTCACCTACATCACAAAACTCATCTATTAGCCTAATGCTAAGCAAGTAGAGCGATGAATGAAATGGATCAATGAAGCAATAATTTCCCTAAACATGCTGGTCTCTACTTTCTCATCTCAGTTGTATTCAAATTCGTTCTCTGTTGATCCCTCTGTACGATGGGAAAGTGGATCAGTCATCCCCAAAGCATACATCCTCTGATCTCAATTAAGGGGCGGATTAATTCCCTTAACAGTTAACTGGTCTGATCCCCCTGTAGGATTGGGAAGTGGATCACTTTTCCCAAAACCTCAATCCTCTGTTCTCAGTTAAGGGGCGGATTAATCCCCCTTAACAGTTGTTCTGATCATCCTGCTCACACTTACCATGCGTTTCATGTAAATTCATTTTCGTAATCTTTCAAAAACATGATGCATGACAACTGGAAAATAAACATACAAAACATACATAATCCTACTGTTTGTGATGTAGGCCGGATTCTTATTGAGCAATTCACGCGGATGCGCTAATACTTTGAAGAAGAAGCAAAAACGCTCTCAAGAAAA
>CM039503.1:28172957-28196386 GCA_022432975.1 Begonia masoniana | reverse complement strand
CATAAAACAGACTTAATTGACATATTTACAAAAATATCATTATATTTTGGAATATTAAGATCCCGATAAAAACCGAGTGTTACATCGGTAGACGAAGAAAAAGTCAAGGCAATCAAGAAGTGACTGAACCTAAAAATGCTAACGAGGTACATAGTTTTCATGTCTATCTAGCTTTTATCGAAGATTCCTTAGAGATTTTAGTACTATTACAGCACCATTGAATGATTTGGTTAAAAAGAATTGTAGATTTTTAGTGGACTAAGTTACATGATTAATCTTTTAACTTCTAAAAGAAAGTTAACTAATGCACCTTTGTAGTTTTTGCCAAATTTTGATATAAACATTTGAAATTTAATATTGTAACACCCCGGTTTTACGGGATTTTATTATTCCAATATATAATGGTATTTTTGTAAATATGTCAACTATAGTCCGTTTTACGAGCGGAAAGTTTTAATAGAACCCTAGCAATAAATTAGGAATATTGGTGAATAAGGAAATTTAGAGAAAACCGAACAGTTGGTTAAATAGCAAATAAGTAATGAAATAAATAGAAAATCAAAGGGAAGAGCAAGATGGTCATTTAACTAGTAAAATGTTATTAAAACAATAAAAATCCCTCTCTCTCCCTAGCACTTACACAATTTTCATTATGCAAAAACTCTCCCAGGCGATTTTCCCCTATCCCTCGCGCGTTTCTTCCACCGGCGACTAAAGCTTCTCCTCCGGCGATCGCTTCTTCACATTTTCTTCTCTTTCCACGACCCTAGGTAATATTCTATGCTTTAGAGACGTTAGATTTTGATTTCTAGGGTTCAAACGGTTAGGGTTCGTTTGGGGTTTTGTTAAAACGTGAATTAAGGTTCGAAATCGAGGGGTTAAGTGTGATTACGTCTCTAATAGATGTATTGATGGTCATTGGACATAGTTAGTCAATTTATTGAAGGATGTTGGTGGTTGGAGGTTTTGGCAGCTCCATTAATGGAGGTCTAGGGATTTACGAGCACGAATTGCTCGACGAAATGCCCCAATGAGCTAAATAGAGTTTTAGGAGAAATTTTTGTTAGCTAGGAGTTTTGTTTGACCTTTAGCACGATATATATTGAACTTAGCTCTAATGATGGAACGGTGGAATGATTTAGGTGACGAAGCTCTGAACGAAGTACACGGATTGCAAAGGACGAGAGGTAAGTCTTCGTGCTTTGTTTGGCCGATTTGGCCTACACCAAGAGTTATAATGTTTTCGAGGATATTGGTGAACTCCGTAGTTGTAGAGTAAGTTGTTGGGTAGTTTAGGAGTTTAGGTTGTGGTGTGTCTTTTTAAGATTTTATTGTTTGTTTCCTATGTTAATTATGAACTGTACATGCATCACACTTTTTCAAATTAGCATGAAATGAGTTTCCACACAGTTTTATGAAAAGAAATGAATTAATGTAAAGAAACGAATACACGTAATCCCGGTCACGACGGGGTAGGATTCAGACATGACTGTTTAGTTGGTGAAGCATGTTTTTCCCTTGGTAGATGGAAAGGGCTGTCTAACCACCAGACGTGCCCTCTCCATCTGGTGAGAGTAGACCTCGGTGACATCCCGTTATGTAAATAAATGATCCCGATGATTGCATGATTTTATGAATGACATATGCACAGCATGCATTCGCATTTACGTAGATTTACTGAGCCTTTAGCTCATAGTTTATTTCTATGGTGTAGGCGAATTCGATACAAGTGAGGATGACATTCCTCCACCCGACGCATGAGCAGGTTGATGGAGGATGGCCCGTGGGAGTGCGCTAGGCAGTCGGTGCTTATTTTGACCCGTGGGGATGACATGTAGGTATTTTGGGATTTTAATAGATAGAAATGATCGATAATTGTATAGGAAGGTTTAAACGGGCTGAGGGGTAATTTACTAGGAAACCTACGTGTTTTGATGTTTTGAAAAACTCGTTTTATGAAGTTATTTTGTGAAGTTTTTCATTGAGATTATACTGGATCTGTTTGGAGTATTTTAGATTGGGTATGGATATGCTCGAGTTTTAGGACTATCCATGCAGTTAGATTTCGCAATTTCCATCTCTTTGTGAATACGTTATAGGATACGATGCGAGTGGTGTTTTATTATGATGAATGAAGTGTTGGTATAGTTTTTGATGAAATGTTTGATAGGAGTAGGTTGATGATGGTGGAAGGAGAAAGGGGATGTGAGAAGTGTGAAGTGTGCGTATGTGTGGTGTGCAGGGGATCAAAGGGAAAGGAAAGAATCAAAGGGGGGCAGCTCTCTGGATAAAAATCCAGAGAGCTTGCCGATCGATCACCAGGGAGGGCGATCGATCGCCCCTCTTTGGCCACGCTCTGGAAGAAATTCCAGAGAGTGTGCCGATCGATCGCTTGGTGAGGGGGATCGATCGGTTGAATGTGATCGCCAAGGGGCGATCGATCGCCTATAAATGCCACAGCTGATCGATCGACTGAAATGGCCAATCGATCGGCTATATGTTTTGTGGGCGAATTGCCCCTTTTGCCCCTCGTTTTGCCTGCCGAATGTTTTGCTTCATTTATGCAATTATGCTTTGTTTTCTTTAAGAATTTTTCAAAACGGTTTAACGATGCTAGAATGCGATTTAAATGTTTGAAGTCAAGAAATTTTTTAGAAATACAAAAAGAAAAATTTATACGGGAATTTCGAGGAATAAGATTAAGGGACGTTACAGTTATGGTATCAGAGCCCTCGGGTTTTAAAATCTATTCTGTAGACTGCTCGACTGCACAGCCACCATGCGGACATCTTTCTTCAACTGTAAGTACATTTTATTTTATTTCCTTGCTTTCGTTTCTTAGGGTTATTTGTTTTAACTTTTATAGGAGTTATAAAATTGTTCGAGCAAGAGACGCTAGAAACGAAGCCTTGGATAGGCTGACAGATTTGCTGGACCGCCAGGCTCAGCATATGGATAGACAAGCCCAACAAATTGAGAGACTGGTAAACCGTGAGGATCAGGGGTCTCAAGAATTAATAGTTACAAACAATCACGATATGGAGAGGTTCCAGAAACTTAGGCCTCCGGTATTCGACGGACAGTCTTCGGACCTCATTTGCTTAGGAGTGGGTTCGAACGATGGAAGACATAATGGGCTATGCTAAGATTGACAATGGGGAGAAGGTCGCATGCGTCGCCTTTCATTTGGCGCTAGACGCTCGGTTTTGTTGGACTCCATCAAAGCGACTACCGATGTGATGACGATGATGTGGGAGCGGTTTAAAGTAGTGTTTTACGATAAGTATTTCAGCCGTACAGTGAGAGCAGCAAAAAGAGTGGAATTCACGCAGCTGAAGCAGACTGGCTCGGTTGCGGAATATATTCGAAATTTTGAAGCCTTATCACGGTTTGTGCTACGTCTAGTGACCCATAATGAGGATAAGGTGCACCAGTTTATGGATTGGCTAAACCCGTAGATTCGGAAGAACATTATATTATCTGGGATTCTGGATGTGCCGTACTCAAACATTGGAGCAAGAGCTTTGGACTTTGAGGCTGCAGAATTGACTTACGTTAAGCCAAGGGAGCCTACTTAGGGCTTCTTTCGTGAGATCCAGCCTCAGTTACAGAATTGAGGTTGGAAACAAAAGGGATAACCGCAAGTACAACAACAGAGAGGCATCAAGAGGCCATATGAAGGAGGTAACGACCGGGGAAAGGGAAAACAGGTGCAAGGGGCTCCTCGAATGCCTTGGTGCTCTAAATGCCAGAAAGAGCATAGTGGTGAATGCCAATTGGGTATAGATAGATGCTTTTGGTGTGGAGAGATTGGCCATTTTGTTAAAGACTGCCCGAAGCCTGGCCGAGATCAGCTAGGCAGAGATCAGAGAAGGGTCATGCCAAGGATTTTCGCCTTCATCGAGCCTGGTGATATCGACGACGAGGCTCAGCCTTCTGTTATAGCAGGTACTATCTTAATCACGAGTATTGCAGTATTCTCTCTGATAGACACGGTGGCGACGGACTTCTTTATTTCAATTGCATGTGTGTGTAGATTGGGGTTAGTGCCAGAGTTAGCTGAGTATGAGTATAGAGTAATGCTGCCTTCGGGAGCGTATATGCAGTCTGATCGTATTTTCTAGGGCAACGTCGTATCAGTGGGGAATAACACCCTCTATTCCCAGTTGATAGTTATGGGCATAGAGTGATATGATCTAATTTTGGGAATGGACTGGCTGTCACGCCATTTCACCACCATAGACTGCCAATCCGGGTTAGTGACTTTTCAGCCCTCGGATAAGGAAGAGTTTTCTTATCAAGCAATGTATAGATTGAGTGGGTCGCCTACTTCCTATTCTATGAAGGTCCAAGAGCAGTTTAGAGGCGAATGCTCAGTTTATCTGGCTACAGTGGTCGATACTCAGTTGCTCAATGGGGTAAAACCAGAAGACCTTTTGGTAGTTAGAGAATTCTCCGAGATCTTCCTCGGAGATCTTCCCGGATTACCACCGGACAGGGAGATCGAGTTTACAATTGATGTTTATCCAGGCTCTGCGCCTGTATTAAAGAATCTATACAGAATGGCACCTGCTGAACTGAAGGAGTTGAAATCTCAGTTGGAAGAGTTGTTAGACAAGGGGTTTATTCGACCTAGCTTTTCTCCTTGGAGTGCACCAGTCCTGTTCGTTAAGAAAAATGACGGAACTCTCAGGATGTGTATTGATTATAGAGAGTTACATAAATTGACAGTGAAGAATAAGTATCCACTGCCTCGGATTGATGACCTGTTTGACCAACTGCAGGGTACCCGAGTGTTTTCAAGGATTGTCCTACGCTCGGGTTATTATCAGTTGAAGGTCCGGAGAGAAGATATTCAAAAGACTGCATTCCGAACAAGGTATGGGCATTACGAATTTCTTGTGATGTCTTTTGGACTTACAAATGCCCATGCATCGTTTATGGATTTGATGAACCGTGTTTTAAGGAGTATCTAGACAAGTTTGTCATCGTCTTCATTGATGACATCTTGATCTATTCAAAGACGAAAGAAGAGAATGAGGAGCACTTACGGATAGTTCTGAGGATTCTATGTCAACACCAATTTTACCCAAAGTTCTCCAAGTGCGACTTTTGGCTGGATCGAATTAGTTTTCTCGTCCATATCATATCTCAGGAAGGAATTTCGGTGGATCCAACCAAGATTCATGTTGTCAGAGATTGTCCGCAGCCTAAGAATGTGCGAGAAGTGTGAGGATTTCTTAGACTGGCTGGGTATTACCGAAAGTTTATCGAGAGGTTCTCCAAGATCGCAGTCCCTCCATTTTTATTAACAAGGAAGAATGAAAAATATGTATGGTCGGCTGCATGCGAAAAGAGCTTCAATGAGCTGAAACAGAAGCTGATTACGACACCAATTTTAACATTGCCAGTTGAAGGCGATAAGTTCAGTATTTGCTGCGATGCCTCAAAGATCCGACTTGGGTGTGTATTGATGCAAGAAGGTAGAGTTATTGCTTATGCTTCTCGACAGTTGAAGCCATGTGAGCAAAACTATCCTACGCATGATCTGGAATTAGCAGTCATCGTCTTTGCGTTAAAAATCTGGAGACACTATCTATATGGACAACAGTGTGAGGTGTTCTTGGATCACAGGAGCTTGAAGTATCTGTTTACACAGAAAGAGTTGAACATGCGGCAAAGAAGGTGGTTGGAGTTCGTTAAAGATTATGACTTTGAAATTAAATACCACCCAGGGAAGGCAAATAAAGTCGCTGATGCCTTGAGCCGAATGTCCACTACGAGTCAACCTTCGCTTGCATCAATGTCGGTAATGCTGAGATCTGAGATTGAGAGGTTTGATGTGGAGATTGTGGCTGAGTTGTCCACTATGCTCACAAACATTCCTCTTAGGTCGACAATAATCGACAAACTCCGAGAAGCTCAGAAGGAAGACTTGGAGTGTGAGAGATATCGGTCGAGCATGACATCTGAGGACCCGTCCGATTTTAGCTTGTCGGATGATGGCGTATTGAGATTCAGACATAGGTAGTACGTGACTAACGATGAGGAATTGAAGAGAGAAATCTTGGCCGAGGCACACTCTTCAGCATACTCGGTGCATCCAGGAATCACCAAGATGTATCGGGATCTAAAACAGCATTTCTGGTGGCCTAACATGAAAAGAGAGGTCGCCAAATATGTAGAAACCTGCCTGGTTTGTCAACAAGTTAAGGTAGAACACCAAAGGCCAGCTGGAACCTTACAGCTACTACCGATTTCGGAGTGGAAATGGGAGTAGATCTCCATGGATTTCATAGTTGGACTCCCGGGAACGACGAAAGGGCACGATGGCATCTGGTTGATAGTAGACCGTTTGACAAAGTTGGCCCAATTTCTATTAGTGAAGATGACCTATTGACATGCCTCGGAGGCCCGTCACGAGATCACAAACTCGGGCACAAAATTTACTCAATCAATGTTCTAATGAATTGTCTCTTTTTGCAGGTTTGGATCACATCATGGACTTCACTTGGGAGCCGACATCAGAGAATGTGGAGAAACCTTGTCACGTCATGTAACGCCCCAAGTTATCTGAACCCGGTTTGCTACTCATAACGCTGAACCGAACCATGACGTCTTGATGCTAAATTTAAAATTTCACTCGACAGCCAAAATTTGACTTTTTCTAAAACTAAATATATTTTAAAACTTGCAGCGGAAAATCAATTGAACATCAATGAAGCTAAGTAACCTGTGAAAACATTTTAAAATGACTGTTGGAAGTGTTAAGAGTAATTGGCCAAAAGACGTAAAGCTTAAAAAAAAACGCAGAATGCCCGTGAAGTTGCCGAAGTCGAATACATCTGCCGACGACAAAGTCAACGGAAGAAGCAGAAATAGGAATAGGAGGTTTCTACCGATGACGTGTACAAACAACACACCACCATCTACCGACAAGCCAATACAACTACATCTGCCGATGAAGTCAACATAACTTCATCTGCCGATGGAGTCAACATAACTTCATCTACCGATAGATTTCCATCTGCCGATAAACAAGCACGTGAAATCTACCGACAACGACATTACGACTCCTTCCGATAAGATTAAAATATACACTACATCTGCCGATAGCAAAACTACAGGTTTTGCGACTTGCACCTGCCGATGACGTCAGCCGGATGTTCTCTCTCTCATCCAACGACTTTACTGAAGGCACCTTCCGATAGGCAGAACGACAAAACTAAACATCCAGAAACAAACCAAATCACTGCCCTTCCCAAATTCAGTAAAAACAATGTTTTCAAAATCCAACAGAATACCAATATCAGAAGATTCTCAAAAATGTTTTCAAAGCTTTGAAACCACTATTGTCATAAATTTTCAGAAAAACATCTATACTGAACTAGTTACCCTCAACTCAACACCTGCAGCCATGGATTAAACCGCCTCAACAGATGACCAAACCGATGCCTGAAAATGCTCCTCCAACCAGCCTATTCCTCATGTTGGTCGGTAAACATACCTTCAGTAACTTCTTCACCTACATCACAAAACTCATCTATTAGCCTAATGCTAAGCAAGTAGAGCGATGAATGAAATGGATCAATGAAGCAATAATTTCCCTAAACATGCGGTCTCTACTTTCTCATCTCAGTTGTATTCAAATTCGTTCTCTGTTGATCCCTCTGTACGATAGGAAAGTGGATCAGTCATTCCCCAAAGCATACATCCTCTGATCTCAATTAAGGGGCGGATTAATTCCCTTAACAGTTAACTGGTCTGATCCCCCTGTAGGATTGGGAAGTGGATCACTTTTCCCAAAACCTCAATCCTCTGTTCTCAGTTAAGGGGCGGATTAATCCCCCTTAACAGTTGTTCTGATCATCCTGCTCACACTTACCATGCGTTTCATGTAAATTCATTTTCGTAATCTTTCAAAAACATGTTGCATGACAACTGGAAAATAAACATACAAAACATACATAAATCCTACTGTTTTGTGATGTAGGCCCGAAGGCACAAACAAACTCTACTTACCTGGATTCTTGGCGAGTGCTCGGTTAGGAGCTTCTTCGGGATCTTTCTCACCTAGAACATAAACAGAACATTAAGTCAACCTGTAGTAAACCTCATTCTAAGGCATTCAGAAAACCTAAGGGAATAGTTGGGAGTTCTGATCGCCAAGCATTACTGATTCTATGCTAAACCCAAATCTACTCACTTTCCTGATGAGTTCCCAAAATACATATCTAACACTCCCCCATACAATCTTCCTTAGTTACTAAGTCATAAAAATCGAGGTAGAAACTTACCTAGCTCGGCGAACGGACTCGGGGAAGGGAATCGCTTGGGAAGTCTGCTGGTTTGAGCTGAAAACCGAGAGCAAGAATGAACAGTGGCGGCTAAGCTCAATAATTTTTTTTTTTAAATAGGTTATCCACTAATAAGTTTTTAATTTACCATAACGCCCTTGCATATCCATTCATTAACCTAATCCATATTTGCACATCTTAATTTGACAAATTAAATTGGGTTTAATGGAACCGGGTGCTACACGTCATTCATTGGAGCATTCACTCAGAGCTTCCTTGCAGCCCTATGGGAATTTGTCTTCCTGGGCCTTAATTTGTAATTTTTAATTTTTAAACTCATTGGCATACATTCGCCTTTATTGTAAGGATTTTATAATTGCATTTCATGTATTAGATTGTGTGGTTAGGACTAGATGTATGGTGGTTTATTTGGGTTGAAGGAAATCCAACAAGTTCAAAGGAAAAAGGCTTCTACAAATCGAGCCCAAAGAAATACTCGGCCCTAAAGAAGAGCCCACATCCAAAGGTATGGTTTTGCAGGTACATGTGTCGGTGAAAGCATGGATGAAAGAGTTGGTGAAATCCTCACCACTGGCTAAGATTTGGCTCAGGCTCAATCCAAGGCAGTCGAATTTGCGCGCGCTGGAGCGCGCATCTGTGGGCAGCAGTGCCAGCTAGGTCGGGGGCAGCGTGAGGCGCAAATCCAGGCAGCGCGCGCGACACATCCTGGCCGTCGATCAGCGCGCGCGCCAGCGCACATCTCTCTTCAATCCGCGATCGCCAGCCCCTTTTCTCCTATCCATCGATTAATTTTTTGATCCAAAGGCCCTAATCCACCTAGGACTTCTATAAATGCATGGTATTAGTGATTGTAGACAACTTTTTGCCAATCAATACACTATTATTTCCCTATTCTCTCAAGGTGGTTTCCTTAGAGTTTTTCCTTGGTTTTCTTGAACCAAGTGGAGAGGCCCTCCATTGCTAACCTAGCTTGGGTTGCTAGGATAGCTCTTACCCATTCCCTCACCTTCTCCATTTGGAGTCGGATTGAGGACGAAAATCCCCAGCCTACGGTGGTCGTTTTCCTCCCAAAAAATGTTTATCCGAGAGCTTAACCCGTAAGATCACTCTATGGATCCGCCAAGGGTATTTCTTTACTTTTCTTGCCATCACTTCACACACATTTCACTCTCTTTATTTTCGGCTCCATTACTCACACACCTTCACTTTTATTTTATATCATTTCCTTTCCCTTATTGCATTGCATTTTCCTTTCATCCTTAACCTCTCTTCTTCATCTCTTTCTTCTTATTTTTCCTTATATTTCGCACCTTCATTCCCCTCATTATATTCAGCCATTGCATCCTTCATCCATTGTTTATTTTCTTGCATTTTGTTTTAGCTTTTTCTTCCTTTATTTCCAGCTTAGAGCATCACTTGCACCCAAGCACATTTCCTCATCTTTTGTGGGTTTGAACACGAATCCTTTTCCTAGAGGATCTCGTGTCAAGTGGTATCAGAGCCACAAGGCTTCCCTCATGCATTTTAGTGCCTTGACAATAGTCAAAATTTGGCACAAAACCAGGATAGCGGCTCATTTCATTTATTGCAATATTTTCCACTTTATTTGTTGAACTAACTTTTGCTAACTTGTGCTAATCTAACCATTTTATTTGCTGCCATTTTAATGCTATGTGTTAACTTGAATATCATATTGAAATGTGGTATGCATTGTGGTAGAAGTCGGCCAAGGTTAGTGATACATTTCCTTTACTAGTTCTCGATTTTTACTTCTCTATTTGTCTCGGTTTTCATCTTTTATTTAGCTACATTTGGATGCAATATTTTCATCTACATTTAAGCCAAAAGTTTGCTAGAAATATGGGAGAAATGAAGCTTGAAATTTGGCCAAAACTATAACTATAAAACCGGCTCACTTTTGCTTATTTCCTTCACGGTTTTTAGTGTATTAATGACTTTAGTTGTTAAGCTTTCCTTGTTATCATTTGAGACTTATTTTAGCACTTAGATTTTGTCCATTCACTATATTAATTTTCTGGAAATTTTTGTGCTTTAAATCGGCTTAAATCTATGACTATAAAAATCGGAATATTATTGATCTAACCTCTCGATTTTTGTATCTTTTGTTTTGCTCTAAATTTGCATGATTAATTGCTGAATGTTGCTCTTGCTTTAACTTATAAACTTACCTATTATGTGCTAAAAATTGAATGCACGAAATTGGTTTATAAGAATTTAGCAAAAGTACAAATTAACTTAGCAAGATTGAGCTAAACAATACACTAAAAAAAAATTCTGCTATATTTGAATTAAAATTTTAGCATGTTTATCTTGATTTAATTGGTGTTTAAAATATTATTACTTGCTGTTTTTAGAGTTAATTAGTTGTTATTAATATTTCTCTAAGTGACCTTAGAATAAAAAAAAAATTGAAACTTGGTTAAAATTGTGGTAATTAGTAATTGTTAAAAAAAATAAATTCTTCATTTCTTTAGTTATTGCTAAGTGTTTATTTAAATTGTTGAGTTGACTACCTATTTTAACATGATCCCTATTTTCATTTTTTTGTCTTAGCTAAGATTATTCCTTAGTGCCTAACATTACCTAAGACATTAAGAAGGTAAGTATCTCACTAATTTAGAAATATTAATTTAGACAAGAATTTGAATTTAATTAAAACACTTAACTATGACTAATCGAAGTGGATTCAATCAAGATCCATTACACCAAGAACCACATCGGGCTAGGGATACTCCCCCACCCGAAAACACACGACACGAGGGTGAGACTAGTTCTCAAGCAGGCATACAAGGACAAATTGATGCATTAACAAGCATAGTTAATAGCCTCGCCCAACAAGCCCAAACAATGCTGAACAATCCTCCTCGTAGAGAGTTCCATGAACGTGCCCCTTCTCAAGAAACCTCCTCTAGGATTATTCCTGAACGCCCTAGGCGTAGAGCACCTTTTCAACCACCCATAGAGGAAGAGGAATGGGTTGAACCCCAAAGAAGAAGACCACGTCATTTTAATTCGGAGGATGATAATTGGACGGAAGATGATGAGGAGTACAGACCTAATCGTCGTAAGGACAATGACGACCTCCGTAATGTTAAGATGTCAATTCCCCCCTTCAATGGAGCTTGTGACGGACACACATATCTTGATTGGGTTGATAAGGTGGAGAGAGTTTTCGAATGTCACGACTATTCTGATCGAGTCAAAATTCAACTCGCCTCTCTTGAACTAACGAGCCATGCCGCGTTATGGTGGTCCAAACTTAGAAACCAAAGAATGCGAATATTAGGATACCCCGTCTCAACCTAGAATTCCATGAAGGACAAAATGCACAAGAGATTCGTTCCCCGACATTACAAGCACGAACTCTTCCATCAGCTTCACAACCTTAAACAAAATTCTCTCTCGGTTAATGAGTACCTCACGGAATTTGAGACTCTCAATATGCGCTGTGCTATTGATGAACCTGAAGAACAACTCATCGGGAGATTCATTCGAGGTTTGAACCGTGATATTGGCGACACGGTTGAAGTACAACAATTACAAGCCATGGATATGGTCATACAACTCGCCCTCACGGTGGAAAGACAACTCAAAAGAAAGCGTAAAACCAATTTTCTAACTAAATTTCCACCTAGGCATTTGGATCAAGACAAGCCTAAACCACCATGGAAAAACGAAGAGAAAAGGCCGATTAACTGTAATTGGCCACCTAAAAACCCATTCAACCAAAACAAGTCCCCTTCTACGGAAAAAAATCAATCGACCCCACCTAAAGGACAAAGAGCCTGTGATGTCCAATGCTACAAGTGCTTAGGCAAAGGACATTACGCAAATGAATGTCCTAACCGTCGAGTGATGGTTATCAAGGAGTCAACCGAGAATGGGAGAGTGAGAACGATGATGGTCAATACCTCGATAAGGAAGTAGAAGAAGAGGTAGATGACGAGAGCGAGCACGAGTCGGATGAGTGTGCTGCTCAAGACGGACCACTTTTAATGGTGATTAGAAGATCCCTTGTCTCTAAAAATGTTGAGGAGGACTGCCAATGCGAAAAAAATTTTCAAAGTAGATGTGCAGTCAAAGACAAAGTATGTTCGGTGATCATAGATAGTGGAAGTTGCGTTAACGTAGCTTCCCAAGATATGGTTAGCAAGCTTGGATTGGAGACGACAAACCACCCTAAACCATATAAGTTGAGATGGTTGGATGATAGGGATGACATTAAGGTGACCAAACAAGTAACTATCAATTTTACTATTGGAAAATATAAGGATTCAGTTACTTGCGATGTCGTGTCGATGAAAGCGAGTCATCTTCTATTAGGATGATCGTGGCTCTACGACCATAGGGTACATTATGATGGTTACCTCAACAACTATAGTTTGAAATTCAGCGGTAGAAATATCAAATTACTTCCTATGACCCCTGAACAAATTGCTCATGACGATACGCATAGGAAGGAGGAAAAGATTAAAGAAAATCTTTTCTTGACCAAAAAGGGATTAAGAGCTACAGTGATGAAGGGAAAAATGGTGATTCTTGTTTTATTTAGAGACCGTATTATGGAGCTTGGAGAGATACCCTTACCGATCCAAAACCTACTAAGACTTATCAAGATGTTTTTCCTGAAGAACAACCCCCTAGACTACCACCGATTAGAGGAATAAAACATCAAATCGACCTCCAACCCGGCGCTATGTTACCAAATCAACCGGCCTATAGGATGAGGCCTGAAGTAGCAAAGGAATTACAAAATCAAGTCCAAGAATTATTAGGGAAAGGATACATAAGAGAGTCGATGAGCCCATGCGCTGTACCTACCTTGTTGGTACCGAATAAAGATGGCTCTATGCGAATGTGTGTTGATAGTCGGGCTATCAACCAAATTACCATTAAGTATAGGTATCCTATCCCTCGGCTAGAAGATATGTTGGACTGAATTGAGTGGAGCATCAATTTTCTCCAAAGTTGACTTGAAGAGCGGTTATCACCAAATACGGATGAAAGAGGGTGATGAATGGAAGACCGCCTTCAAAACAAAATACGGATTGTTTGAGTGGATGGTTATGCCATTTGGTCTTACAAATGCCCCAAGCACCTTTATGCGGTTAATGCACCATGTTCTTAAGGACTTCCTTGGGAAATTTGTTGTCGTATATTTCGATGACATTTTGGTGTATAGTCGCAACCTCCCACAACATGTCAACCACCTCGGGATGTTATTTCAAACTCTCCGTCGAACTAAATTATTTGGGAATTTGAGTAAGTGCTCCTTTGGACAAGAAAATGTTTACTTTTTGGGCTTCATAATTTCTAAGAATGGCTTGGAAGCGGACGAAGACAAGGTTAAAGCCATCAAGGAGTGGCCCACTCCTGATAGTATCATTGAAGTCCGTAGCTTCCACGGATTAGCCTCTTTTTATAAGAGGTTCATTAGAGATTTCAGTTCCTTAGTCGCACCTATTACGGACCTCACCAAGAAAGGAGTTGACTTTAATTGGACTCCGGCATGCCAAAGTAGCTTCGACTTGATAAAAGAAAAACTTTGTCAATCACCCGTTTTAGCACTCCCCGATTTCAATAAGGTTTTTGAGATCAAGAGTGATGCCTCTGGTATTGGCATTGGAGCTGTTTTGATGTAAGATGGCAAGCCTCTTGCGTAATTTAGTAAAAAATTGAAAGGAGCTGCTTTGAACTATTCGACCTATGATAAGGAGTTCTATGTTGTGATTAGAGCTTTAGAACATTGGCAACATTACCTACTTTCAAAAGAGTTTGTGATTCATTCTGACTGTAACGACCCGAGGAGGATCGTCACGTGTCATGACTTTCCTTTAAACTTATCCGTACTTTTATACCTCTGTAATCGTAGTATACTTTTTTTTTTCTCAGACTTATATCATATCTAATCTTAACTTAATTCGCTGAATAACCGCGTTTAGCTTTCACTCCTGCCGATCGCTAAACGACAAACATCTAGTTGTTCTACCGGTCAGCACGTGCATCTCACATGATTCATTAAACATCTATCGGCAGGCACACATATTTGCATCTGCCGACAGTCACGTGCAACTCGTGTGACCAATTAAAACACCCGTTCAATTATACAACGGAAGCCACCTACATCTGCCGATGACAATACTCTATATCTGCCGATGACGTGGCCATCACATCTTCCGGTAACTTAACTCACTACTCATACCGATCGCCAGATAACAGACATTGTCGTCTATCTGCCGATGGCTTAAGACAACTACATCTTCCGACAGATTAACTCACCATCTGCGATGATACGTCCCATGTCTGCCGATGAGAGAAACCATAAGCGAGGCTCTCATCTGCCGATGGCAAATACCCCTTATCTGCCGGTGACGTCAGCCGGAAGACAAATACTCTTCCTCTTCCGATGACGTTCTCCGGAAGTCAACTTACCCGAACTCCCATCACAACTCTCCTGGGACTCCCATCACAACCCTCCTGCCGATGACGTCAGCCGGAAGACAAATACTTTTCCTCTTCCGATGACGTCCTCCGGAAGTCAAACTTACCCGACTCCCATCACAACCCTCCTGCCGATGACGTCAGCCGGAAGACAAATACTTTTCCTCTTCCGATGACGTCCTCCGGAAGTCAACTTACCCGACTCCCATCACAACCCTCCTGCCGATGACGTCAGCCGGAAGACAAATACTTTTCCTCTTCCGATGACGTCCTCCGGAAGTCAAACTTACCCGACTCCCATCACAACCCTCCTGCCGATGACGTCAGCCGGAAGACAAATACTTTTCCTCTTCCGATGACGTCCTCCGGAAGTCAAACTTACCCGACTCCCATCACAACCCTCCTGCCGATGACGTCAGCCGGAAGACAAATACTTTTCCTCTTCCGATGACGTCCTCCGGAAGTCAAACTTACCCGACTCCCATCACAACCCTCCTGCCGATGACGTCAGCCGGAAGACAAATACTTTTCCTCCATCATCCCTCGGCATCAGACATCCCCCCCTTTTTTTTAGACTTCTATCTTGATAAATGTAAACCTCATAACTTAAATCTTAATGGCCAAAACTCATCAGAATAAATCATGAACTCATTCAAACTCACACAGCGGAAGACTTAATTAAAATAGTTAATTTGATAACTATAGCTATATCTTCGGACTCTGAAATTAAGACAGGCAGTTTCTAAAATCCCAAATTGTTAAATAATCCGAACCTACTTGACTTGGCTTCTTAACAACTTCATTAAAACTTATACGAGCTTTAACCAGAATTCCCCATTCGCCATCCAGCCACAGATTTCACACTCATCACCTCCAGCAACCTAGCTTAGACATTTTCATCAACTTTGAATTCCTCACCTGATATTTCTTCACCTACATCATAAGGTGTAACTGTAAGCCTAAGGCTTAGTAAGGAATGCAAACTATTATGAGTTCATGAATGCATAACTTGGAGAAAAACATGCTCATAAGTCTTTTCTTTTCATGTACTTATCTTAGTCATCATTCATAATCGTATCTCGTATTCATTGTTCATAATCATCATTCGTAGACATGCTCATATTCATCATTCCTTTCATCATTCATATTCTTCATTACATTATGTGGTTTAAGGGAGGATTTGTGCCGGTAAAGGGGGTTCGACAGTGAGTTTGATCATGGTCCCTACTGCGGGTCGTATTCATATGTCCTACTGCGGACTGTGACATACGCCGAACCACCCCCAACCCTCACTTAACCACGTTGCATAAGTTTTATCTTCTTACCTTATTCATGAGAAAACATATTTCAAAACATTTTCATATGCTTGAGAAGTAAAACATGATGCATAACATAAATGCACTTAATCATCGAACTAAGACAGGGGAGTACATGAGAATAACAGAACCATATCCATCGACATTTCATCAAACATATAGCAGACAATGTTCACTAAATCTAACTTAATCCTTTGATGTAGGGCCCTATTGGCCGGAAACTTAATACATTCACTTACCTGGATTCCTTAGCAACTTGAATCACCTTCTCTTCAACTTCTTCACCTAACACATTTCACATTACAGTAGTTAAAATAAAGTCCTAAAAGTTCTAGTCGAAAGTCATCCTAGAATCTAACAGCTAAGGTTCTCTGTGCAGTCTGAAATCCAAAACCGAAACAGCTAGATATAGCTATCGATTAAACGGGGTCGGTTATATAAAAGGTCCAGAATCGATTTAAAGGTGGCATTACCAAATGAAGATAAAGAACGATAACCAACTGACTCAGCCATTGAAGAGCCCGAAAGTACAAGTTCAACTGAAAACAGAGTTCTAAATGACTACCCGGCATCTACATTGTCAAAATCTTACCTAGAATGCGGGTTATCGGAGTGGAGGTTGAAAAACCAGTTGCTGGGGAGGAAAAAGGCTCCAGAGAAGAAGGGAGTCGCCGAGAGGAAATGTCGGCTGCAGTGAGGTTTAAATGAGATTTAAGGTTTCCATTTTCTATTTATACCTAATCCTTCAATCTTTATTACAAAATTGCCACTCAACCTAGTTTTACTCAACTTGTAATGAATTTGCCTCAATGTTAAATTTAATCATAAAGGTTAAATAAAGGGTAACAATGAGAATGGTCAGAAAAATTCACCTGGCCGAAATGTCGGGTGTTACATCCACCCCTCCTTAAACAAAATTTTCGTCCTCGAAAATTGGTCAAGCAAAGAGTTTTGGATACTTGTCCAACATATCCTGCTGTAGTTCCCATGTAGCTTCTTCAATACCATGATTCTTCCACAAGACCTTAACCAACAAGATTTCCTTATTCCTTAGAGTCTTCACTGCAGAATCCAAAATTTGTACTGGTTCTCTTCATACACCAAATTAGGTTCAATTTCGATTTCTGTTGGTTCAACAACCTGAGTCGGATCACGTATGCATTTCCTTAGCATAGACACATGAAAGACATTGTGAACCTTTTCCAAAGATGGAGGCAAAAGTAATCTATAGGCTGTGCTACCAGTCTTAGCTAAGACAGGGAATGGTCCAATGAACCGTGGGTTAAGCTTTCCCTTCTTACCAAATCTTAAGACTCCTCTAAATGGTGAAATCTTCAGGAAAACTTCATCGCCAACAGAAAATTCAAGATCTCTTCTTCTTTGGTCCGCATAACTCTTCTGCCGGCTTTGTGCAGTTAACATCCTTTTCCTAATGACTGTAATCTTGTCTGACATCTGTTGTAAAATCTCTGGGCCCAATAACTTCGCTTCACCAACCTCATCCCAGTACAAAGGTGACCTACATTTCCTGCCATACAAAGCTTCATAGGGTGCCATACCAATGGTGGACTGGTAACTATTGTTGTAAGAAAACTCAATCAGAGGTAGGTGTCTACTCCATGTAGTCTGAAAGTCAAGCACACATGCTCTCAACATATCCTCGAGTATCTGAATGGTCCTCTCGGATTGTCCATCTGTCTGCGGGTGAAAAGCGGTGCTGAAGGATAACTTTGTGCCTAAGGTACCTTGTAAACTTTTCCAGAATCGGGAGGTGAATCTAGGGTCACGATCAGAGACTATGGATACGGGAATCCCATGCAATCTGATAATTTCTTGAACGTAAAGATTAGCAAGTTGGTCCATCGTGTAGGTTGTCTTTACAGGTAAGAAATGAGCTGACTTTGTCATCCTATCAATCACAACCCAAATACTGTCATGTCCTTTAGTTGTTTTAGGTAAGCCTACAACAAAATCCATGGCAATGTTTTCCCACTTCCATTCGGGAATAGGTAGAGGTTGAAGGGTACCTCCTGGTCGTTGGTGCTCGGCTTTAACTTGCTGGCATACCAAGCATGATTCTACGTACTTGGCGATATCCCTCTTCATATTAGGCCACCAATAAAGTAACTTCAAGTCTCGATACATCTTGGTGCTACCGGGATGTATAGAAAAGGAAGACGAGTGAGCCTCGGCCAAAATCAACTTACGTAATTCTTCATCACAAGGGACATACCATCGATTCCTAAATCTCAGGATTCCATCATTGGAAAGACTAAACTCGGAGGTGGCGTCCTTCAACTTATTCATCATACTGTTATTCTCCTCGGAATCCTTCTGTTGTGACTCTTTGATCTTTTCCAAAACCGTTGGTTGAATGGTCAAATCGGTAAGTAAGGCTGACAACCCTGGAACTAGTTCCAATTCAAACTTCTGAACTTCAGTCCTCAAGGGTGCAGACAAAACTGACACTGCGGGTTGCATCGTTTTTGACATTCTGCTCAAAGCATCGGCTACAGCATTAGCCTTACCCGGGTGGTACTTGATTTCAAAGTCATAGTCTTTAACAAATTCTAACCAACGTCTTTGTCTCATGTTTAATTCCTTTTGGGTGAAAAGATACTTTAAACTCTTGTGGTCAGAAAACACATCGCACTGCTGTCCATACAAATAGTGCCTCCAAATTTTTAAAGCAAAAACAACTGCAGCTAGCTCTAAATCATGAGTGGGGTAATTCTGTTCATAACCTTTTAGCTGCCTAGAGGCATACGCCACAACTTTACCTTCTTGCATCAAAACACATCCCAAACCAATCTTGGATGCGTCACAATAAACACTAAATTTCCTTCTTCAGTTGGGAGAGTTAATAGCGGGGCTGTCGTTAACTTCTGTTTCAATGATTGGAAGCTATCTTCACAAGCTTCGGTCCAAAGTACTTGAGGTCCTTCTTGGTTAAATTGGTCAAAGGTTTAGCTATCATAGAGAATCCTTTAATGAACTTCTATAGTAGCCAGCCAGACCAAGGAAACTTCGAACTTCACTGACATTCTTTGGCTGTGGCCAATCCTTAACGGCCTGAACCTTAGTTGGATCTACTGATATGCCCTCAGCAGAAATGACATGACCTAAAAAGTTGACCTTATCCAGCCAAATTCACATTTGGACAATTTGGCATAAAGCTGCTGCTGTTTTAAGGTTGATAATACTATTCTCAAATGTTCTGCATGGTCGGTTTCAGTCTGTGAGTATACTAAAATGTCATCTATAAACACAATCACAAACTTATCCAGGTATTCACGAAATACTCGGTTCATCAAGTCCATGAAAGCGGCAGGCGCATTAGTCAGTCCAAATGACATCACAAGAAATTCATAATGTCCGTAGCGGGTTCTGAAGGCTGTCTTTGGTATATCTCCTTCCTTAACTTTCAGTTGGTAATAACCCGAACGTAAGTCAATCTTTGAGAATACCTTAGCTCCTTGTAGTTGGTCAAACAGGTCATCTATCCGGGGTAAAGGATATTTATTCTTGACTGTCAGCTTATTAGTTCTCTGTAGTCTATACACATTCTAAGAGAACCATCTTTCTTCTTAACGAAAAGGACAGGTGCGCCCCAGGGAGAACTACTAGAACGTATAAATCCCTTGTCAACTAATTCCTGTAGTTGGACCTTTAATTCTTTCAACTCAACAGGTGCCATTCGATAAGGGTTCTTAGACACAGGTAATGCCTCGGGGTATGTATCAATCACAAATTCTATCTCTCTATCGGGTGGTAGTCCCGGTAAGTCGTCCAAGAATGCTTCAGGAAACTCTCGTACGGTAGGAATACCTTGTAATTCCACTTTATTCTTTACTCGGACATCCATTATGTTAGCTAGGTAACTCAAGCAACCACTCTTCAGTAACCGTTGAGTCACTAGTGAGGATATGATTGGTATCTTACTCATCTTTGGAATAGCTTGGAAGGTATACCGATCTCCATTTGGGGGTCGGAAATCAACTAGGCCAGACCTACAACTAATCGTGGCATAATGCCTAAATAACCAATCCATTCCTAAAATAATCTCATATCCTTTCATGTCAATCATAATCAGTTCTACATATAGCTCCTTATCTCCTAAGGACAAAACATCACCCTTCAACATTTGCTCAGAATGTAAAGACTTCCCTGATGGTAACATAACTCTATACGGTTTATCAACTGGCGAAAGTTCTAACTTATGTTTACACACAAACAGGGTTGCTATGAATGAGTGTGTGGCTCCCGTATCAATAAGTGTATAAGCAGAAAAACGACAAACCATAATGGTACCTGATATGACCGTGTGTGGTTCAACATCTTCATCCTCCATCATAGCATAGACTCTTGGTGCAACTCTAATTCGATTCGGGTCTGATGGCATCGGGCAGTCTCTGGCTATGTGTCCAACCTTGTCGCATCTATAGCAACGGCCAGAGTGCAGCTTGCACTCCCCATGGTGATTCTTCTGACAGTTGGAACATAGGGGAGCCGAAGGTCGCTTTCCTCTTCCTGGTCATTACTTGGATTGAAGGATCTCTTAACACCTTGCTGTTGTTGTTGCTGGTTTCTGTTCTGCTGGGGTTGCCATCCCTTGTTCTGCCGTGGTGGTGGTTGAGTCTCCTTAGTGAACTTCCTTGGCTGTTCACGCTGTGCATAAGCTGTCATCTCAGCCTCCTCCAATTCCAGGGCCTTAGTCGTCACTTCGCCATAAGGTATATTGTGTATCCCAGAAGTCTTCCTTCACATACAAACTCGGCTTCAGTCCTTGAACAAATTGGTAAATCTTGTCTTCATCATTCTCAACCAGTCGGGGAGCAAACCGTGACAAGGCATCGAATTTGCATATATAATCCGTCACAGAGCCAGTTTGCCGCAGGTTCATAAATTCTTTCTTCTTGCTGGCCTGAACGGTCCTATTGAAGTACTTGTCAAAGAAGGCAGTCTTAAACATATCCCAAGTCATAGTCTCTGCATTAACAGTGCTCTGAAGAGAATCCCACCAATGCCTTGCATTCAGTTCCAAATGATAGACAGCATAGGTGACTCTATCGCCTTCATCAACTTTCGCATACTTAAACATGTCCTCTACTTTTCGGATCCATTCCTCAGCATAAATGGGGTCAGAAACTTGGCCATTGAATGTCGGGGGTCTGAGCCTGTGGAAGCGCTCACCCCCATGATCATGAGTTACATTAGAGCTGGAGTTCCCAAGCTCTTCTCTAGTAATCACTAGTTGCTCTATTTGTCGTGATTGGCGATTAACTAATTCTATTAGCTGAGCAACGGTGGTACTATCCACGTTGTCTTCCCTCTGTTGACCTCTTACCATCTTGAGATTCCTAAGCAATAATAGAAACACATCTTAACATAATGACATCACTAGAATCGTAAACACTTACAGTTGTTGGAGAGTACTCAGGTGGCAATCTGTGCTGGAAGGCAGTCTACAGAACCGATTTTAGAACCTGGTTTAGCTTTGATACCATAATTGTAACGACCCCGTTTTCCCAGCAAGATATTGTCCGCTCTGGGGATTGGGCCGTAGCCCAATATCCTCCCCTCACGGCTTTGTTTGGCGAGAACTTCCCGGAAGGTCACCCAACCTGGAATTGCTCTCGCCGAAGCACTTTTAACTTCGGAGTTCTTATGGGATCCGTTACCAATCGTGCTCCAAAACGCGTCTTGCTATGTTGGGAGGGTCCTCTTACATATGTTTCATTTCCACATACTTCCCAAGCGATGTGGGATTGTGACAACCCCACTTTTTTACGACCCGGGATTCGCCTATACTCGAGTCCGGGATTCGCCTATACTCGGCTTAGATCCCGAGGTTTGCCCCGCAACCCGAGGTTTGCCCCGCAGTCGTACCATACGTGCACATTCGGGTCATCACACTGACCATCAATCTCTCAAGCACATTAAGAGCCAACACAAACTCAACAAGCGTCACGCAAAATGGGTGGAGTTTTTGGAAAGATTCCCATACATTTTAAATATTTGAAAGGGTCGGATAATACTGTTGTAACACCCGGTTCTTTACGGGATTTGTATATTAATATATGAAGGATTTTTGGTAATTATGTCAAATCAAGTCCATTTTGTGAAAAGAAAACGTTATTACGGTCCTAATAATAATAGGGATTTTAAGAAAATTTCAAAAATTTTAGGAGTTTAACGCTAATTTTACGAGAATTACGTTTATCGTAATATAAAGGATGTTTAGTAAAATAGTAAATGAGGTCCGATTGGCAAACAACAGTTTTAATAAGAACCCTGGTAAGAGTTGGAGTCCATTGGTGAATTAAAAAAAAAAAAAAAAAAAAAAAAAAAGAAACCACGATCTTTGTACATTCTTTTTCTTTTTGTTCTATATTCTCGTTCGTGAGTAGAACATTTAATACGCCTCATCAAAGTGTATTTAATTTGGTTTGAAACTTTTCTGTTGTGCTGAATATGGACATTTTTTGTGAAATTGTTAGCCCTTCAGATCTAGCAGAGCTTGATTGAGTGGATATTGCTTTCGCGTTGGCAGGTAGTCACTGGAAAAACTATTCTAGTTTACCTTTCGTAGCCAGCTGAAATTGGGCATTCTTAGGTTGTTCCAAGAGTAACCACATTAATGGCACACTGAGGTTAAAAATTTTATCCTCTGTGGTTTAAATATAAAATCTTGATGCTTGTCATAGACCAGTAGGATGTTGTTATCTGAAAATACCCTTGATGACAACCAGATTATATACAGCTTCAATTTATTTATGTGGACCAAAAAATCATCTATAAAATGTCGGTGGTACTAATTTAGAGTCCATCCAGACCGTGTATAATTTTGAGTAAAGAATAAGCCACACATTGCACTAATTTGTGGTTATTTAAAAATATTGTTACATGAGACGAGTTATTGACAAATTGATGCTTGCTTTAGACACCTCACCGTTGATTAAAAGTTTTTTTTTCCAGGCGAATAAAATAGTTGTTTTTAGGTTATTTCAACAAGAAGTAAAGATTAGGATTGAACAAAGAATTTGAATGAACCATTCATTAAGAACAAAAGAGTCTACAGGAAAAATAAAGTTTTATCCCTTTACTCTCTTATTTATTCACATGACATGAATATCCGTCATAATGGTATGCTTTGGCAAACTTCTTATTTTTTATGTGTAGGTGAAATGTCCTCCTAGGATAGATGGGAAGCTTAAGTTGAAGAATTTTGGACACTTACAAATTAAAAGGAAAACATATAGTGTGTTGATTTATCACGTAACTTCCAAATGCATGATTCACAGGAATGCTCAAAATAAAGAAATAAGAGAAA
>CM039503.1:28128085-28172857 GCA_022432975.1 Begonia masoniana | reverse complement strand
ACTGTTTGATGTAATATGGCAAGCCTCTTGCGTAATTTAGTAAAAAATTGAAAGGAGCTGCTTTGAACTATTCGACCTATGATAAGGAGTTCTATGTTGTGATTAGAGCTTTAGAACATTTGCAACATTACCTACTTTCAAAAGAGTTTGTGATTCATTCTGACCATCAATCTCTCAAGCACATTAAGAGCCAACACAAACTCAACAAGCGTCACGCAAAATGGGTGGAGTTTTTGGAAAGATTCCCATACATTTTAAAATATTTGAAAGGGTCGGATAATACTGTTGTAACACCCGGTTCTTTACGGGATTTTTTATATTAATATATGAAGGCATTTTTGTAATTATGTCAAATCAAGTCCATTTTGTGAAAAGAAAACGTTATTACGGTCCTAATAATTAATAGGGATTTTAAGAAAATTTCAAAAATTTTAGGAGTTTAACGCTAATTTTACGAGAATTACGTTTATCGTAATATAAAGGATGTTTTAGTAAAAATAGTAAATGAGGTCCGATTGGCAAACAGGACAGTTTTAAAAGAACCCTGGTAATGAGTTGGAGTCATTGGTGAATTAAGGAAATTTGGAGATGCCAAATCAGTTAGTTAATTAATGAAACGAAGGACGAAACAAATAGAAATATGAGCAAAGGGCATTATAGTAATTTACCAAACGAAATTTAATTAAAAACAAATGTTTCTCTTCTTCTCCACGCCACTTCTCTCCCCTGCGATTCTCCTCCCCTCCTTTCGGCGATTCAACGGCGATCACTCCTCTCCCGACCACCGTTCTTCACGTTTTCTTCCCCAAACTCAATCCTAGGTATGAATCTATAGTTTTAGGGAGTTGTATTCCGATTTTCACGAGGTTTGATAGTTAAGGCTTCGTTTAGGTTTTGTTGGAAAACGTAGTTTAAAGTTGGAAATCGATAGGCTTGTTGTATTTGTGAGTATATTGAACGTATTTAACGTTATTGGACAAAATCTAGAGCGTATGCGGCGTTTAGGTTGAAAAATGAATATTGGAGGTTTGGGAAATTTCCGTCAATGGAGTTTAGAAGTTCACGAGCATGAATTGCTAGATAAAATGTCTCAAAAAGCTAAGTTAGAATTTTAGGAGAATTTCCTTAGTTAAGGTTTCGTTAAATTTGGACGTTTAACGGTTTAAATCTCGTTTTAACGACAACTGTTGTGTTTTGCCTCAGACGAACAACGCTCGTGGACGGAGCTCAAAGTTCAGCGTGCACGAGGTAAGTTCTCATGACTTACTTGGCCGAGTGGCCTATATCGTATGTCGATGTCGCGTAGAGGATCACTGAAGAGTTGTTTGTTTATATGCTTTGGTCGGGTAGTTAGGGCTAGTTCTTTTATAGGTTATGCTTTTTATAGTCTTGATGGTATGTATGATGTTTGTTTATTTTATGTTTACAACTGTTCATGCATCACTTATTTTAAAATAGCATGAAAATGGATTTCTGCACGTGTTTAAGAAAATAAAATGAATGAACGTAATGAATCAATGTAATCTGTATCTGGTTACACGAGGGGCTCAGGCACAGGCTGTTATGGGTGCAAGCGTTTACCCCCCACCCCCCCCCCCCCAGTTAGGTGAAGAGGGCAGTCCGACCGCGGGATGTGTCCTCTCTATCTAATAGGCTGAGACCTCAGTGACATTATGTCTGCGACGTAATGAAAAGAAAATGTTGCATGATTTCTGAAACTCATACGCACAGCATGTATTGCATTTACAAAACTTGCTGAGATTTTTATCTCATAGTGTGTCTGTATGGTGTAGGTGATATAAAAGCAGGTGAGGACGACATTCCTCCACCCGATGTACAGGATGGTTGAAGAAGAACGGTTGCAGTGGTGTGCATGAGTAGTCGATGCGTATGTTGACCCGTGGGTTAACGGTTAGGTATTTTGAGATTTTTGGACGAATTGGGTTAGTTATGAATTATTGTATAGTTAGAAACATTTTAGGATGTTTGGTTCTGAATAGTGAATAGATATATTATTTGAGTTTTAAACGCTTTGGAAATATATTTTGTAATTGCTTGGTAACCTATTTTAGGGATATGTTCGGTTTTTAAACGTATCCACGTGGTTTGTTTTTATGAAATTAGGTTATGTTTTTAAACGTGTTTTGAGTCGTTGTTTTGGATGAAATTTTGAGTGCGTTTGTGTCGGAACGTATGGTTGATGTAGATGAAATTTATTGAAGGAATTGTGAAATGTATTGGAGATGATTTGAGGAAATGAAGGAAAGAAGAAAAAGAAAAGAAGAGGAAGAAGAAGTCTAGAGGCAGAGGGGATGGCGACCAATCGCCAATAGGTGGCGATCAGTCGCCGTGAAGGATCGCACGCTCTGGAAAATTAAAACGGGCGATCGATCGCCCCTTGTGTTGGTCGCGCGATCCATGATCGCCAGGTGTGGCGATCGGTGGTAAAACCAGCGATCGCCACCACGTTTTAGGGACAAAAGTCCCTTTTTGTCCCCGAAACATTTTCTGTTAATTTAATTGTTTTAAATTTGTTTTAATAATTATTTTAAGTTTTATTCTAATTGATTTAGGAACGTTTTAAATGATTTTCATTTCCGGCCCCGATTTCGATTTAAAATATTCTCAAATGGTTCTCCGTTTAAATGATTAATTGAGGTTCGTACAAGTTAAAGTTATTAGGAAAAAAAAATAATAATAGGGAAAAATTGGGTACAGTATTAGGGTCGTTACAACTGTTGCCGATACTCTCTCTCGAAGACGTATCCTCTTAACGGAACTGAGTGTTAGATTTTTTGAATTTAAATGGATCAAAACCTTGTATGCATCCGATAAAGATTTTGGATTGCCTTATCAAGTTAGTCAAAATAAGGCTGAAGGAGGATATAGTCTTGTAGATGAATTTCTGTTAAAGAATGGAAAATTGTGTATACCAAATTGCAGTCTAAGACAATGCCTCATTAAAGAAGCTCATGGCGGAGGATTGTCTGGGCATTTTGGAGAAAAGAAGACCCTAGAACTATTGAAGGAAAAATTTTATTGGCCTCACATGATGAAGGACGTGCACCACTACGTTGAGAGGTGTATTGTTTGTAAAAAGGCCAAAAGCAAAGTTCTTCCCCACGGACTTTACATGCCTTTACCTATTCCTACGCACTCTTGGGTAGAAATTAGCATGGATTTTGTTTTAGGGTTACCACGGACAGGGCGTAACAAAGATTCTATTCTAGTGGTTGTAGATAGATTCTCCAAAATGGCACATTCTATTGCCTGCAACAAAACCGACAACTCTGCTGCTATAGCCGACCTATTCTTCAAGGAGATAGTTAGACTCCATGGAGTGCCTCAATCGATTGTGTCTGCTCGTGACACCATGTTTCTGAGTACTTTTTGGAAAACTCTATGGAAGAAATTAGGGACTACGCTATGTTTTAGCACATCTTTTCATCTCCAAACGGACGGCCAAAGGGAAGTGGTCAATAAGACCTTGGGAACCCTTCTCTGAAGTGTCATAGGTAAAAATCTCACCAATTGGGACATAGTACTACCCCAAGTTGAATTCGGTTATAACCGAAGCCTTCATTCCACCACCGAGCAAACGCCCTTTGAGGTAGTCTATGGTTTTAATCCGAACACACCCTTGACACTTATCCCTATTCCAACCCAGGACTTAATTAACCCATCAGGAGCAAGTAAAGCGGAGCAAATGAAAAAGTTGTATGAGAAAGTTCACCAAACAATTGAGAGAAGTAACGCTAATTACGCTAAGCATGCAAATAAGGGGCGGAAAGAGGTTATTTTTAATGTTGGAGATTTGGTGTGGTTGCATCTTAGGAAGGAACGATTTCCCGCCAAAAGACACTCCAAATTGTTGCCTAGGGCTGAAGGTCCCTCCAAAATCTTGGAACGAATAAATAACAATGCTTACAAATTGGAGTTACCTGGCGATTACGGAGTGTCATCCACTTTCAATGTGCAAGACTTATCCCCTTATATTGGAGAATTGGGAAATGAAGAGGAGGCTGAGCTAACGGATTTGAGGTCAAATCCTCAGCCACCAAGAGGGGATGACATGCCTCGGAGGCCGGTCACGAGATCATAAACTCGGGCACAAAATTTACTCAATCAATGTTCTAATGAATTGTCTCTTTTTGTAGGTTTGGATCACATCATGGACTTCACTTGGGAGCCGACATCAGAGGATGTGGAGAAACCTTGTCACGTCATTCATTGGAGCATTCACTCAGAGCTTCCTTGCAGCCCTATAGGAATATGTCTTCCCGGGCCTTAATTTGTAATTTTTAATTTTTAAACTCATTGGCATTCATTCGCCTTTATTGTAAGGATTTTATAATTGCATTTCATGTATTAGATTGTGTGGTTAGGACTAGATGTATGGTGGTGGATTTGGGTTGAAGGAAATCCAACAAGTTCAAAGGAAAAAGGCTTCTACAAATCGAGCCCAAAGAAATACTCGGCCCAAAGAAGAGCCCACATCCAAAGGTATGGTTTTGCAGGTACATGTGTCGGTGAAAGCATGGATGAAAGAGTTGGCGAAATCCTCACCATTGGCTAAGATTTGGCTCAGGCTCAATCCAAGGCGTCAGATTTGCGTGCGCTGGAGAGCGCATTTGTGGGCAGCAGAGCCAGCTGGGGCGTGGGCAGCGTGAGGCGCAAATCCAGGCAGTGCGTGCGATGCATCCTGGCCGTCGATCAGCGCGCGTGCCAGCGCACCTCCCTCTTCAATCCGTGCGCGCCAGCCCCTTTTCTCCTAGCCATCGATTAATTTTTTGATCCAAAGGCCCTAATCCACCTAGGACTTCTATAAATGCATGGTATTAGTGATTGTAGACAACTTTTTGCCAATAAATACACTACTATTTCCCTATTCTCTCAAGGTGGTTTCCTTAGAGTTTTTCCTTGGTTTTCTTGAACCAAGTGGAGAGGCCCTCCATTGCTAACCTAGCTTGGGTTGGTAGGATAGCTCTTACCCATTCCCTCACCTTCTCCATTGGGAGTCGAATCGAGGACAAAAATCCCCAGGCCTACGGTGGTCGTTTTCCTCCCGGAAAACGTTTATCCGAGAGCTTAACCCGTAAGATTGCTCTACGGATCCGCCAAGGGTATTTCTTTACTTTTCTTGCCATCACTTCACACACATTTCACTCTCTTTATTTTCAACTCCATTACTCACACACCTTCACTTTTATTTTATGTCATTTTCTTTCCCTTATTGCATTGCATTTTTCTTTAATCCTTAACCTCTCTTCTTCATCTCTTTCTTCTTATTTTTCCTTATATTTCGCACCTTCATTCCCCTCATTATATTCGGCCATTGCATCCTTCATCCATTGTTTATTTTCTTGCATTTTGTTTTAGCTTTTTCTTCCTTTATTTCCAGCTTAGAGCATCACTTGCACCCAAGCACATTTCCTCATATTTTGTGGGTTTGAACACGGATCCTTTTCCTAGAGGATCCCATGTCACCTATTCTATGAATCAACTTGCCGAGCTGTATGTGCAGGAGATTGTTAGATTGCATGGGGTGGCCATTTCAATTGTCTCCGATAGAGATGCCAGGTTTACTTCAAAATTCTGGAAGAGTCTACATAAGGCTATGGGAACTCAGCTAAATTTCAGCACAGCGTTTCATCCTCAGACTGACGGACAGACAGAAAGAACAAATCAGATTCTTGAGGATATGCTCAGAGCTTGCGTACTGGAGTTTCAAGGCTCGTGGAGCCGATATTTTCCCTTGATTGAGTTCTCATATAACAATAGCTTCCAGGCTACGATTGGCATGGCTCCATACGAAGCGTTGTATGGTTGGAAATGCAGGTCTCCGTTATATTGGGATAAGGAAGGTGAGGCTAGTATAATTGGCCCGAATATTTTACAACAAACAGCGAAGAAGGTTGTTGTTATCAGGCAACGTATAAAGATAGCACAGAGTCGCCAGAAAAGTTATGCTGACATCAGACGGAGGGAATTGGAGTTCAACGAAGGTGATGAGGTATATTTGAAGATTTCTCTGTTTAAAGGGTGTGATGCGGTTCATAAGAAGAGGTAAGTTGAACCCTCGTTATGTGGGGTCGTTCCTTATTTTGAAAAGAATTGGAAAAATGACATATCAATTACAACTTCTGGCATCAATGGAGGGCATCCACAATGTGTTTCACGTATCGATGCTTAGAAGATGCGTGTGCGATCCATCACACGTCATTGAGACAGGGAGATTGAGGTACAACCGACGCTGACTTACGTGGAAAAGCCGATGCAAATTTTGGAATCCTCTATCAAGGTATTGCGCAATAAGGAAATTCTGTTCGTGAAAGTCCTATGGCGGAACCATGACATGGAGGAGGCCACTTGCGAGAGACAGCAGGATATGATGTCTAAGTATCCTGAACTGTTTGTATAGTCAAATTTTGAGGACAAAATTTTAATTAAGGTGGATGGAATGTAACACTTGGTTTTACGAAATTTTATTACGAACCCTAGCAATATATTAGAATTATTGGTGAAACAAGGAAATTTGGAGAAAACCGAACAGTTGGTTAAATAGCAAAATAAGTAATAAAATAAATAGAAAATCAAAGGAAAGGGCAAGATGGTCATTTAACTAGTAAAATGTTATTAAAAAAATAAAAATCTCTCTTCCCTCCCTAGCACTTACACGATTTTCCTTCTGCAAAAACTCTCCCAAGCAATTTTCCCCTCTCCCTCGCGCGTTTCTTTCGCCGGCGATTGAAGCTTCTCCTCCGGCGATCACTTCTTCGAGTTTTCTTCCCCTTCCACGACCCTAGGTAATATTCCATGCTTTAGAGACGTTAGATTCTGATTTCTAGGGTTTAAACGGTCAGGGTTCGTTTGGGGTTTTGTTAAAAACGTGGATTAAGGTTCGAAATCGAGGGGTTAAGTGTGATTACGTCTCTAATAGATGTATTGATGGTCATTGAACATAGTTAGTCGATTTATTGAAGGATATTAGGGTTTGTGGTGGTTGGAGGTTTTGGCAACTCCATTAATGGAGGTCTAGGAATTCACGATGTAACGACCCCAACCCGGTCAGGGCCGCCACGGAAAGACCATGAAGGAATCTTAACTTTAAACCCTCGACTCTTCATGTAAAATTTTTTAATTTTTTAATTTTTTTTTTACACAACACGTTAACCCCACTCGGACATGGACAAATTACTCACATTAAACGACCCATTAAAATCTAACATCGACTCATTAAACTCTAACTTTAACTTAAATGGGTCGAGCATAAAATGCGTCAATCTTTAAATCATTAAAACGAGGTAAAAATCATTTTTTTGTGAAATGTCGACTCGGTTTTTGGGCCCTTAAAATCCTTTAAAATACGTGGGGGCCGTCCCTAAAATACATTTTAAAAGTATCGTAAAAGTTCGGACTGAAACATGTTTTGGAAATTTAAGAAAAATAAAACACATGCCAACCACGATCGATCGCGCCCAAGCCCGATCGATCGGGCCAGCTCGGGCTTCCCGACTAAAAACGATTTAACATCACGATCGATCGCGCCCCAAGCCAGATTGATCGGGCCAGCTCTGGTTTCTCGACAAAAAAAATGACCCACACTGCGATCGATCGCGCCATGAGCACGATCGATCGCGTGGGCACATCCTGGGCACGCCCAGCACGCGCTAACCCGCCCGCCGCACGCGCCACGCAGCGCCTGGCCCTAGCACCCAACCAGCGCCTTACTCCCTCCTTTTCTACACTTAACCAAATTTTTTCCTTTTTATCATCTACCCATCACATTAAACCTTCCAAAACATTCCCAACCACTTCAAACTTACCATACTTCAAACTTCCGAAAAGCCCGGCTCAAAACATACCCAAATCCGTGATTAAACTTCATGAAAATAAACCGCGTGGATCGCTCTAAAAACCGAGCTAATCCGTACAACTTAAAATACCTAAAATCATTAAACAATAGTTCCACTTAATCCACAAAAACAAACATCTCCATAAACATCCAATTCCCTAAAACTTTCCCAAAACAAATACATTTTCAAATCATTCGACATAACACAACTCCAAGCCAACCTCCCCTAAAGAATTCTCAAAACTTCAAACTTCACTATACATCCTAAAATCCATCACATTACTAATCATTAAAACTAGTTCACACCCAATTACCACAAACGACTCGGAGCACACCCACGGTTCATCATACCTAGCCAAAACACATCTCGTCGCCACGAACTCCGCCCATCGACCATCTATGTCTGATCATTGGAGGGGATTCCTCACCTTCGTTCTCGTCACCTGCATCATACGATAAACACATTAAGTCTAATGCTTAGTAAAGAGGTGCACTAAAACATGAGTATTCATAATGCATGATTTTTCAAAACATGTTCATTTTTCATTTATTCACTGTACATAACATATACATATATATCATTAGGCATGAGTAGGCACAGGCACCACCCCGTCTACCCGGTAGACCAAACATTTGCCATGAGTTTCCATTACCACATTTTCGTGCCCTGAGTTGCCATTAACACATTTTCGTGCCCTGAGTTGCCATCAACGTATTTTCGTGCCCTGAGTTGCCATTAACGTGCCCTGTGCCCTACTCATCCTCCAACTTTACTTAACATTACTTACTTTACTTCATTTACTTGAAAACGTGCATGCAAGAACATTTCATTAAATCTTTAAGAAGAAAACATGATGCATGAAAAAGAGTGCTCCAAACAATCATCCAACATTCATGACGTACATAAACGAGCCTAACCGACCACTCATAGGAGACATCCTAATCTACCCGACTCTTCAGAAACTCAAAATCATGAAAACACCATTAAGACATTTAATTCCTAACATCGATACGATGTAGGGCCATAAGGGCCGGAAGCCTAACACCACTTACCTGGCGTCCTTTGCAAGCCGAGCAGCGTCCGAAAGTTGTCTCCACCTAAGGCATTTCACAAGTAAAGGCATTAAAACCGATCCTAAATAAACGATTTCCAAACTTAAACTAAGTTCCTAGCTAAAACGTAATTAACTCTCTACCGATACGTCAATACATGTTTCTCACGTCCATAACTAATTCGGAGCTCAATTCCTCATGAATTTAATTCAAAACTATTCAACTATTCATTCAGACATTTTGTCAAACACAAATCCCTCCTTAATCTGACATTCGATCACAACCAATCAAGCGCCTATACGTCACCCATACCGTCTATTTTAATATGCCATAGCTAATTTTCAAACTACACTTAGCGATCAAGCCTAGAAATCTTGATTTCCAACCTACATTAAAACATTATTTCAAAACACCAAAATCCAACCATAAATCCATCTCATTCTAAAAATCATCAATAACCATTAGTCTATCATCAATCATCAACAATACATCAAAACTAACGATTTCTAACCAAAATCGTAATTTTACTCAAACCCTAAATCGATAAAACCTAAAGAGTAAAAACCCAAAATCTAAAACTAAATCCGTAGAATAGCTAAACTTTACCGAGGGTGTTGAATCGTCGAAGAAACGGGAGGAGAAGCGTCGCCGAAATGCCGGCGTGAGAGGAGCTTGACGCGGGAGAAGGGAACACCATAGAGAGGGAGAAGGAGAGGTACGTGGGAGGGGAGGAGAAAATGAGAGGGGGAAGGAGATATTTAGTTTTTATAAAATTTAACTTAACAAATTACCATTTTGCCCTTTGTTCAATTATTTGCTTAATTCACTATTTCATCTATCAATTTGCATTTCTAAAATTTTACTTATTCTTCTAAAAATTCTCATAAATCCCTAGGGCTCTAATAAAACCTCCCGCTCACAAAACAGACCTATATTTCTTATTTACGAAAACATCCATGGATCGAAAACCCGAAAAACGTCGGGTGTTACACACGAGCACGAATTGCTCGACGAAATGCCCCAACGAGCTAAAATAGAGTTTTAGGAGAAGTTTCCGTAAGCTAGGAGTTTTGTTTGACCTTTAGCACGATATATATTGAAGTTAGCTTTAATGACAGAACTGTGGAATGTTTTAGGTGACGAAGTTCCCAACGAGGTACGCGGATTGCAAAGGACGAGATGTAAGTCTTCGTACTTTGTTTGGCCGATTTGGCCTACACCAAGAGTTATAATGTTATCGAGGATATTGGTGAACTTTGTAGTTGTACAGTAAAGTGGTTGGGTAGTGACGTGCCGCGGGTTGAAATTAAAAGAAAAATTAGTAAAGTCCCAAGCTTTTTATCATCTCTCTACTTATTACGTGTTTTTTTTTGTAGGAATATTTTTTAGGAAGGAATGCATTTGGGAGCACATGGAAGGATTCACCATTCAGCCCATGGGAATTTGTCTTCCCGGCCCAATTTAATTTGTAATTTTTATTTCAAACTTATTTGGCATACATTCGCCTTTATTGTATGGATTTTATAATTGCATTGCATGCATTAGATTGTGTTGTTAGGGTTAGATGAATGTTGGTGGATTATGGGTTGAAGAATTTCAACTCAAATATTCAAGGAAAAAGTCCACAACAAATGGAGCCCAAAGGAAGCCATGACCCAAAGAAGAGCCCACATTTAAAGGTATGATTTTGCAAGTACAAGAGTTAGTGGCAACATGGATTGATGATGTGGCAAGATTCCCTCCATTGATCCATTTAGGCATGACATTCATCTCCTCCCCAGGATGTGTGCTTGTTTGTCTTGATCTTGGCCATCCATCTTTTTTCATCCAAGGGCCACTATTCATTCATCCTTATGGAAACCCTAATCATCCACCCTAAGATTTTCTATTTAAGCATAGGATTGATGTTTATAAACAACCTTTTTGCCATTTTATAAAATTTCTATTTCTCTCTCAAAGGTGGTTAGCCTTATGAGTTTTTCCTTGGTTCTTTGAACCAAGTGGAGTGGCCCTCCATTATTAACTTAGCTTGGGTTGCTAAGTTAATTCTTACTCTTTTCCCTCACCTTTTCCATTGGGATTAGGATCGAGGACGAAAATCCCGGCTGACGGTGGTCGTTTTCCTCCCGAAAAATGTTTATCCGAGAGCTTAACCCGTAAGATCGCTCTACGGATCCTCCAAGGGTATTTTCTTTATTTTATTGTCATCACTTCACACACATTTCACTCTTTAAATTTCGGCCACACATATTCCACACACATCATCATTTATTTCTTGCATTTTTCTTCTCTTCAGTCTCCATATTACTCTCAACAATTTTCACACACATCTCACCACTTCTTTTTTACTTATTATGCCTTGCATTTTCTTTCCATTTGATCTCTTAATATTCGGCCATCACTCATCAATCACATTACTTGCATTTATTTTCATTTTTCTTTTCCATTTCCTTATCTTATTTTTAAGTTTTGCTTAACACTTGCACCCGAGCACATTTCCTATCATTTGTGGGTTATACACAGACCCTTCTCTAGGGGATCCCGTGTCAAGTGGTATCAGACCCACAAGGCTTCCCTTGATGTGTTTTAGTTGCCATGACAATAGTCAAAAATCGGCACAAAACTATGATAGCGGCTCGTTTCAATTCTAGCATTATTTCCATGTCTTATTTGTGCTAACTTTGTGCTTTATTTCTCATATATTTGCTGCCATTATTCTTGTCATCTAAATATTTAAAATATTGTGGAAAAATATGGTATGCAATGTGCATAATTTCGGCCAAGGTAAGATTCAATTCCTCTCGATTTTTCCTTTATCTTGTTCTTGGTTTTGGAATAATCTTCTCCTCGGTTTTTGTTAGTTTTTAGCCTCGGTTTCTTTAGCACCTTATGTTAACATTTGAAACATGTTATTTCATCTAAAAATCTATACTATTAACTTGTCAAAAAAAAAATTCAGATTAAAGGTTGCATGAAATCGGACCTAATCTATGAATATAAATCGATTTATACTTAATCTTTTATCATTTCGGTTTTCCTATTTTAGTACCGCGGATTTCTATCTATTTGTGTTAGATTTGAACCATGATTTTTGCATTTAAGATTTACCTATAATTTAGCATAAAATTTGGTCATATTGGTATTTATGCAATTGGCTTTAATGACAAAATTCTAGATCAATTTAATGGTGTTTTCCTTTCTTGGTTTGCAATCTTTGTTAGCTTCAATTTTTTTGGGTTGATTCGGATGTATTTCCTTTAGCATTAAATGATTTGTTTAAATTCCATATGTGCATCTAAAATATCCCCAAAATTTGAATATTTTTGAATGCATAAAATCGGCCTAAATTTAAAAACTATAAAACCGGTTTACATGTGTTGTTCCTTTTTGGTTTATGACTATCCTTGTTCTTTATATTAATTTGCTGAATGTTGCACTTGGATTTAACTAATAAATTCATCAATTATATGCTGTTATTTGAGTGCACTAAATTGATTTGCAAGAATATTTATATAGCATGTTAAAATCAATCACATTGAATCCTTGCATTTAAGAAAATTCTGTTTATTATTCTGAAAAATTCAGCATGTTTCCATTGATTAAACTTGTGAATTAATGTTGTTACTTGCTGTTTTTGGGAATAATTAAGTTTATATTAATATTGTTTAAGTGGATTCGGTGTAAAATTAATAACTTGGATTAAATTGGGTTAAATTTGTGGTGATTAGCATTTATTGAAAAATATTCCTTTCTATAATTACATTATAAGTGTTTAATGATATCATTAAGTTGTTTCCTTAAGTGAGCATAATTCCTATTTTTAATATTGTCTTAGTTAAGAATATACCTTAGTGCTTAAATTTTCATAAGACATTAAACAAGATAATCATCTCACTAATTAAGAGTGACAACTTAGACAATAATTGAAATTTTAATTAAACAATTAATTATGACTAATAGGAGTGGTTTTGCACGTGATACACCGAACAAAGAACCAAATCGTGCGAGGGGCACTTCCCCTCCCAAACCTACGCGTCACGAAGGTGAAACTAGCGCTCAAGGAGGCATGCAAGGACAAATTGACGGCTTAACGAGCTTAGCTAACACCATAGCCCAACAAGTCCAATCTCTTTTAAGCAATCCCCCCGTAGAGACACCAATGAACAAGTCTCTTCTCAAGAAACCTCCTCTAGGATCATTCCCGAACATCCTAGGCGAACTAATCTTACACCTCAACCACTTATAGAGGAAGAATGGGCTGAACCCCGAAGAAGGAGATCCCGTCAATTTGAGTCGGAGGATGAGGATTGGGTTGATGATGAAGAGTATCGCCCATATCGTCATAGGGACAACGACGACCTCCGCAACATCAAAATTTCAATTCCCCCTTTCAATGGAACGTGTGACGGGCACACTTATCTAGATTGGATCGATAAAGTTGAGAGAGTTTTTGAATGCCATGATTACTCCGAGCGAGTAAAAATCCAATTAGCTTCTCTTGAACTTACGGGCCACGCCGCTTTATGGTGGTCCAATCTCAAAGCCCAACAAATTAGAACCTTAGGAAACCCTGTTACTACATGGACTTCCATGAAAGACTTAATGCATCATAGGTTCGTCCCCCGACACTATAAACATGAACTCTTTCATCAACTCCACACGTTAAAGCAAAATAGCCTCTCGGTAGATGAATATCTTACCGAAGTTGAGACCCTTAATATGCGATGCGCAATTGATGAACCCCAAGAACAACTCATCGCTAGATTTATAAGAGGCTTAAATCGCAACATAGGAGATGCCGTCGAAGTTCAACAATTGGAGACCATGGACTTGGTCATACAATTGGCCCTCACGGTGGAGAGGCAATTGAAGAGGAAGCGTAAGACTGACCTTCCTAAATTCCCACCAAGAGCCTACAATTCTGACAAGATGACCACAAGACAAGAAGAAAAGAGACCTGTCAACCAAAATTGGCTACCAAAAGCATCAAACACCCTTCACAATCCCCCACCGAACAAAAACCACGAACCCCAACCTAAAGGACCTAGAGCACGTGATGTGCAATGCTTTAAATGTTTAGGAAAAGGGCACTATGCTAATGAGTGCACCAATCACCGCGTGATGGTCATCAAGGAATCCACGGGTGAATGGGAAAGTGAAGAGGACGAAGGCCAATACAATAAAATTGATAAGGGCGAAGTAGAAAAAGAAAGTGAAGATGACGCCGATGAATGCAAGCCTCAAGATGGACCCTTGTTAATAGTCATAAGGCAAGCATTGACATCTAAGCACGTGGACAAGGACTGTCAACGTGAGAATCTATTTCATAGTCAATGTTCTGTAGGAGATAAAGTTTGTTCGTTAATAATCGATGGAGGAAGTTGCATAAATGCGGCCTCCCAAGACATGGTCGGAAAATTAGGACTTGAAACCCGTAATCATCCTACACCCTATAAGCTTCAATGGTTGGACGATAAAAATGAGCATGAGATCACCAAACAAGTAACCGTAGATTTCACTATAGGAACGTACCAAGATTCGGTTATTTGTGATGTTGTTCCGATGAGTGCCAGCCACATCCTTTTGGGTCGACCATGGCACTTTGACCGAAGGGTAAACTATGATGGATTTCTCAACCGTTATACGTTTAATTTTGGGAGAAGAAAAATCAAATTGCTACCGATGACCCCCGACCAAGTTGCTCAAGATGAGGCTACCTGCCAAAAAGGAAAATCAAAGGAAAATTTACTATTGTCAAAATGTGGGTTAATTGATGAGAAAAATCTCACTCATATCAATTGTCATGACAACCCTTTATACGAAGAAGAGGTGTCGTATGCTTTGAAAAATGTCGAGGAAAGGGAAATAAGTGACGAAGGCATTTTTTGCATTGGAAGTATGGTTGTAGCTCCATTTCCTTCCTTCCCAAATCATGAGAAAATTCTTTCCTTTATCAAGACACACCCAAATCCTTTATTTACTAGTGAATTGTCTTGCCAATTGGAGGACGTATCTACATGGCCTCATGAGAAGACAAAATTAAACGACGAAATCATCTTTGGATTAGGTAGCATGATCATCACTCCCTTTCTTTTCCACCCAAAACTTAAGGAAATTTTTCGGTGTGTTCCATCCCTTAGGAAGAGGTTACTCTATGGCCTAGAGCCAACCCTTTCCCTTTCTATTTCCATTCTTATAGCTACACACACAATTAGGCATTTTATTCCTTTTGTAGCCCATAAGCGCCTTATCTTTCAATTTGGTAGATTATCAAAACCTTGTTCCCCATCGATTAATTTTCACAAATTCTACCATGGGACTAGGGTTAAGGTTCTATTGGTAAATAAATTTTCTTTTGAGGTCTTAAGGATAATTGTAATATTTCTTTGGTCGGAGAACTTTAGCATTCCCACTTTACTCTTTGTCGGATTCACCTACTTTGGAAAATTTCCTTCCATCACCGAGCAATCGCCCTCCAAAGTAGCCGTTGAATTCAATTTTTCAACCCCCGCCAAAGAAAACATTAGTAAGACCATCCTAACGCTTATCCTTTTCCATCTAGAACATCTCTTGGTGAAGTGCTTTATAACGAAAGAACATTCCCTCATTGCATTCAAATTCGAGCCTTCAAGGAGTACACAAGACATTGTAGGGGACATTATTGAGGAAAAGTCAACCAACGGATTTGAGGTCAAATCCTCAAATCACCCGAAGAGGATGACGTGCCGCGAGTTGAAATTAAAAGAAAAATTAGTAAAGTCCCAAGCTTTTTATCATCTCTCTACTTATTACGTGTTTTCTTTTTGTCGGAATATTTTTTAGGAAGGAATGCATTTGGGAGATCATGTAAGGATTCACCATTCGGCCCATGGGAATTTGTCTTCTCGGCCCAATTTAATTTGTAATTTTTGTTTCAAACTTAATTGGCATGCATTCGCCTTTATCGTATGGATTTTATAATTGCATTGCATCCATTAGATTGTGTGGTTAGGGTTAGATGAATGTTGGTGGATTATGGGTTAAAGAATTTCAACTCAAATATTCAAGGAAAAAGTCCACAACAAATGGAGCCCAAAGGAAGCCATGGCTCAAAGAAGAGCCCACATTTAAAGGTATGATTTTGCAAGTACAAGAGTTAGTGGCAACATGGATTGATGATGTGGCAAGATTCCCTCCATTGATCCATTTAGGCATGACATTCATCTCCTCCCTAGGATGTGTGCTTGTTTGCCTTGATCTTGGTCATCCATCCTTTTTCATCCAAGAGCCACTATTCATTCATCCTTATGGAAACCCTAATCATCCACCCTAGGATTTTCTATTTAAGCATAGGATTGGTGTTTGTAAACAACTTTTTGCCATTTTATAAAATTTATATTTCTCTCTCAAAGGTGGTTAGCCTTAGGAGTTTTTCCTTGGTTCTTTGAACCAAGTGGAGTGGCCCTCCATTATTAACTTAGCTTGGGTTGCTAAGTTAATTCTTACTCTTTTCCCTCACCTTTTCCATTGGGATTAGGATCGAGGACGAACATCCCGGCCTACGGTGGTCGTTTTCCTCCCAGAAAATGTTTATCCGAGAGCTTAACCCGTAAGATCGCTCTACGGATCCGCCAAGGGTATTTTCTTTATTTTATTGTCATCACTTCACACACATTTCACTCTTTAAATTTCGGCCACACATATTCCACACACATCACCATTTATTTCTTGCATTTTTCTTCTCTTCATCTCCATATTACTCTCCACGATTTTCACACACATCTCACCACTTCTTTTTTACTTATTATGCCTTGCATTTTCTTTCCATTTGATCTCTTAATATTCGGCCATCACTCATCACTCACATCACTTGCATTTATTTTCATTTTTCTTTTCCATTTCCTTATATTATTTTTAAGTTTTGCTTAACACTTGCACCCGAGCACATTTCCTATCATTTGTGGGTTATACACGGACCCTTCTCTAGGGGATCCCGTGTCAGGTAGTTTAGGAGTTTAGGTTGTGGTGTGTCTTTTTAAGATTTATTGTTTGTTTCCTATGTTAATTATGAACTGTACATGCAACACACTTTTTCAAATTAGCATGAAAATGAGTTTCCGTACGGTTTTTATGAAAAGAAATGAATTAATGTAAAGAAACGAATGCACGTAATCCCGGTCACGAAGGGGTGGAGTTCAGACATGGCTGTTTAGTTGGTGAAGAATGTTTTTCCCCCAGTAGATGGAAAGAGTTGTCTAACCACCAGACGTGCCCTCTCCATTTGGTGAGAGTAGACCTCGGTGACATCCCGTTATGTAACTAAATGATCTCGATGATTGCATGATTTTATGAATGACATATGCACAGCATGCATTCGCATTTACGTAGATTTACTGAGCCTTTAGCTCATAGTTTATTTCTATGGTGTAGGCAAATTCGATACAGGTGAGGATGACATTCCTCCACCCGACGCATGAGCCAGTTGATGGAGGATGGCCCGTGGAAGTGCGCTGGCCAGTCGGTGCTTATTTTGACCCATGGGGATGGCATGTAGGTATTTTGGGATTTTAATAGATAGAAATGATCGATAATTGTATAGGAAGGTTTAAACGGGCTGAGGGGTGATTTACTAGGAAACCTACGTGTTTTGATGTTTTGAAAAATTCGTTTTATGAAGTTATTTTGTGAAGTTTTTCATTGAGATTATACTGGATCTGTTTGGAGTATTTTATGTTGGGTATGGATATGCTCGAGTTTTAGGACTATCCATGCAATTAGATTTCGTAATTTCTGTCTCTTTTTGAATACGTTCTAGGATACGATGTGAGTGGTGTTTTATTATGGTGAATGAAGTGTTGGTATAGTTTTTGATGAAATGTTTGATAGGAGTAGGTTGATGATGGTGGAAGGAGAAAGGGGATGTGAGAAGTGTGAAGTGTGTGTATGTGTGGTGTGCAGGGGAACGAAGGGAAAGGAAAGAATCAAAGGGGGGCAGCTCTCTGGATAAAAATCCAGAGAGCTTGCCGATCGATCGCCAGGGAGGGCAATCGATCGACCCTCTTTGGCCACGCTCTGGACGAAATTCCAGAGCGTGTGCCGATCGATCGCCAGGGAGGGCAATCGATCGACCCTCTTTGGCCACGCTCTGGACGAAATTCCAGAGCGTGTGCCGATCGATCGCCTGGTAGGGCGATCGATTGGTTGAATGTGAACGCCAAGGGGCGATCGATCGCCTAGCGTATAAATGTGACAGCCGATCGATCGGCTGAAATGGCCGATCGATCGGCTATATGTTTTGTGGGCGAATTGCCCCTTTTGCCCCGCGTTTTGCCTGCCGAATGTTTTGCTTCATTTATGCAATTATGCTTTGTTTTCTTTAAGAAATTTTCAAAACAGTTTAACGATGCTAGAATGCGATTTAAATGTTTGAAGTCAAGAAATTTCTTAGAAATATAAAAAGAAAAATTTATACGGGAATTTCGAGGTATAGGATTAGGGGACGTTACAAATATGATGCGTTGGGAAAAGGAATTGGTGGTGTTTTGATGCAAGATATGAAGCCGATCGCTTACTTTAGTGAAAAACTGTAACACCCGACATTTCGGCCAGGTGATTTTCTGACCATTTTCATTGTCACCCTCTTATTTAACCGTTATGATTTAAATTTAATGTTAAGACAAATTTATTACAAGTTGAGTAAAACTAGGTTAGGTGGCAGTTTTGTAATTAGAATCGATGGATTTAGTATAAATAGGAAATGAAACCTTAAATCTCATTTATTGCCACTGTAGCCGACATTCCCTCTCGGCGATTTCTTCTCTCCCAAGTTCTTGCTCTCGGCTACCAGAACTTTCCTCTGCCGACGACCGGTTTCGAGCTTGCTTTTCTCTGCAAATCCACACCCGAGGTATGAAATGGACAATGTAGTCATTCATTAGTAAATAGAGCTCTGTTCTCAGCTCGGCACTGAGTTCGGATTTTTTTTAGCAGTGGCCGAGCAGTTTGTGATTTTCTTAATCTGAGAGTAGAAATGTCATCCCGAATCAATTCTGAGCATTTTAAGTAACCAACTCGGATTTAATCAATGGAAAAACCTGTCCACCTAGTTTCGGATTTCAGACTGCAATGTGTCAAACAGAGGAATCGGAATGACTTTAGCTAATAGATCCTAGGGTGGTTTATGATTAGGACTACTAGGACTTTGTTTTAACTACTGTAATGTACATGTTTTAGGTGAAGAAGTTAAAGAGAGGAAGTTCGGATTGCTAAGGAATCCAGGTAAGTGAATGTATTAAGATTTCCGGCCACTAGGGCCCTACACCGCAAGGGTATTAGGGAATCACTGAGATGTTAGCTTATTGACTATGACTTGTTATTTCCACGATATGAAGAAGTTATGTAAGTAAATGTAAAGTTACAGGATGTTCTACTTGTCCTTATGGTATGACTTTTCTCTATGAACCTCATGTCTATGTATCATGCCCACGTTTATGATTAAGTAGAGAACATGAAAAGTAAATGTAACCATGATTAAGTGCAGAACGGGGAAAAGACTATGTTATGTATGACTCGCGAATTCTCCCACTGGAGGAGGCCGAGTTAATGATATGTATGACTCGCGAAATCTCCCACTGGTGGAGGCCGAGTAATGATATGTATGACTCGCGAAATCTCCCACTGGTGGAGGCCGAGTAATGATATGTATGGCTCGCGAATTCTCCCACTGGGGAGGCCGAGTGATGTATCATGATTGCCGCGATAGGCAAATGATTATGTATGACTGCCGCGATAGGCAAATGACTATGTACCCCTGTCTTCCTCCCTCGTTCCCTGCCTTAATACATGTTATGTAAATGATAAAGATGAACATGAATGAAGAATGGTTTATGAATTATGTCCCTTTAAATTGTGTACTCATGTATATCTGTCAGCATGCATTCCTTACTAAGCATTAGGCTTATAGTTAAACCTTATGGTGTAGGTGAAGAAGGTTCAGGTGAGGATGTTATGTTCAAAGAGGATGCTTAAGGCTGGTTGCTGGAGGATGCTCAAGGTGACAGTGCAGGACTGGAGAGGCGATTTATCCCTGGTTTAAACTCTTATGTTACAGTATGTTAAAGGATATGGTAGTTTAAGTAGGATGAGATTATTTTAAAACGTTGAACTTGAAACTGTCTAGTGGATCACTGAGTCAGGGAATGATTATGTAGATTTATGAATGATCTGCTGCTTAAGTCTTCCGCTATATGCGTTTGGATGAGTTGTGTTTTCTTCCAGTTGAAAGGAGTCCTTTGATGATTTAGTGTTCTCTACCGTAAGACGGAAGCTGGATGAGGCAATCTTCCGGCTGACGTCATCGGCAGATGCCGAATGTTAGAGTTTGATGGTTTAGTCTTCCGGCTGACGTCATCGGCAGATGCCGAATGTTAGAGTTTGATGGTTTAGTCTTCCGGCTGACGTCATCGGCAGATGCCGAATGTTAGAGTTTGATGGTTTAGTCTTCCGGCTGACGTCATCGGCAGATGCCGAAGGTTAATTGTTTGACGGTTTAGTCTTCCGGCTGACGTCATCGGCAGATGCCTGAAGGTTAATTGTTTGACGGTTTAGTCTTCCGGCTGACGTCATCGGCAGATGCCGAATGTTAGAGTTTGATGGTTTAGTCTTCCGGCTGACGTCATCGGCAGATGCCGAAGGAATAGTTGATGATGGTTTAGTCTTCCGGATGACGTCACCGGAAGACGAAAAATGTGTTTTGTCGATTAGCGACCGGATGATGTTTTAATTTAGCACGTGAGACCTACGTGTCCACCGGAAGATGTCTCCTTTTAGGCGATGTTAAGCGAGTCACGCGTAATGCACGTGATGACCGGACGACTAAATTTCTGAGGGTTGTCAACGCATGCAACCCATGCAAACCGAGTGGTATTATGTTAAGAGAATTGAGGGCATCTCCTCTTTTCCCGGAATTGTCAAGAAAACAATGACCGAGTCTAGTCGCTCGACTCTGTGAAAGTTTGAGCCGACGAGGTGTGGGAAGTCGGGCACGAGAGGGTTCGTTTTCCTTAATGGTTCTGCGTCTCTATTACCAGTTTAGAAAATAAAAAAAAAAAATATATATATGTATAATGTGAAAGTCTGTTGTGAGATAGTAAGTGAATGTAATAATAGTAAAAGTCAGGCAAACGGTAAATGAAAGAATATGAATACGTGACGGCTCCTGGCCGGGGTCGTTACAAAAACTTAGTGGCGCAGTCTTAAACTATCCAACATATGACAAGGAGTTGTATGTCTTAGTGAGAACATTACAAACGTGGCAACACTACTTGTGACCAAAGAGTTCATCATCGATTTCGACCATGGAAGCCTAAAACACTTAAAGACACAAGGAAAGTTGCACGAGAGGCATGCAAAGTGGATGAAGTTCATAGTGACATTTCCTTATGCTATTCATTATAAAAAAATAAAGAGAATGTGGTTGCCCATGCATTGTCAAGAAGGTACGTGCTTATAACTGCTTTACAATCTAAGTTGTTAGGATTTGATTTAATAAAGAACTTATATGAATCGAACTTAGATTTTGATCTCGTTTGGAAAGAATGTGAGAAACATGCATGTAATGATTATTATAAATATGATGGATTTTTATTTAAAAATGATAAACTTTGTATTCCTAAATGTTCTTTAAGAGAGTTACTTGTTAGAGAGACTCATGAAGAAGGGTTGATGAGACACTTTGGAGTTAATAAAACATTGAGTGTGCTTTGTGAACATTTTTATTGGCCGAAAATGAAGCATCATGTTCAAGCCATTTGTGATAATTGCATTGAGTGTAGGAAGGCCAAATAAAAGATTAAACATTATGAAAAGTACGCTCCTCTACCTATTCCTAACCAACCTTGGATGGACATATCGATGGATTTTGTGATTGGTTTGCCGAGGACACAAGGAGGGAAATATAGCCTGTTTGTGGTAGTGGATAGGTTTAGTAAGATGGATCACTTTATAGCATGCTCAAAGACAAACAACGCTACTTATGTGGCGGACTTATTATTCAAAGAAGTTGTGTGTTTACACAGAATTCCTAAAACCATTGTGAGTGATAGAGATGTTAAGTTCCTAATTCACTTTTGGAGAACTTTGTGAAGTAAGATAGGAACAAAACTTTTATTCTCAACCGTGGCACACCCCCAAACGGATGGACAAACAGAAGTGGTAAATAGAACACTTTCTATGTTGTTAAGAACGATTATTTCTAAAAATTTAAAATAATGGAAAAAATATTTACCTCATGTTGAATTTGTTTATGTAACGACCGCAGAGGGATCGTCACATAATCCGTATCTTTCTTAATCATTTAATTCTTATTACTCACACTTTATTCATTATTAGCAATATATTTTTTTTTTTGAAACATAACTTAGCTCAAGATGTCATTCGCGATTCACTAGGCATCGCTCAGCAAAGAAATACATTACACATCTGCCGGCGGGCAGTGCAATGTGTATCAGCTGATGAAGAGAAACTTAAACCTTAGACTGCATCTACCGATGAAAGAATAAACCACATCTACCGGTCACTAGACGACAAAACAATGTTTATATCATCCAGTAACTTAAATGCACTTCATCTGCCGGTCGCTAGATGACAAAACTATACTTACATCTTCCGATAGCTTAAACACTCTACATCTACTGTCACTGGACAATGAAATATCTCTTACATCATCCGGTAACTTAAATGCACTTCATCTGCCGGTCGCTAAACGACAAAACTATACTTACATCTTCCGATAGCTTAAACACTCTACATCTACCGGTCACTGCACAATGAAATATCACTTACATCATCCGCTAACTTAAATGCACTACATCTGCCGGTCGCTAGACGACAAAACTATACTTACATCTTCTGATAGCTTAAACACTCTACATCTACCGGTCACTGGACAATGAAATATCACTTACATCATCCGATAGACACATCCTTCACTGACTTCAACCTTCAATGGCATAACATTCATACTAATGAAAATCAGTAATTCATCCAGAATTCATATAGCGGAAGACTTAAGCAAACAGACCATCCAACTATCCTTAAAATCATTTCCAGATTCAGTGATCAACAGACAACTTCAACAGAGGACTCAATGTTAGAAAGAAATAGACTCGTCCTACTTAATCTATTATATTAATTATCATAACTAAAACCATAAGAAAAACATTAACCAGGGGTCTCATTTGCCATCCAGCCACAGAAATTGCACCCTGATCACCTTCCAGCAACCAAGCTCAGACATCTTCATAAACTTTAGGATCCTCACCTGAAATCTCGTCACTTACATCATAAGGTTTAAACTATAAGCCTAATGCTTAGTAAGGAATGCAATACTAACAAGTATGCATGAATGCTCATTTGAGAAACAAATGCTCATGAATCTTTTCTTATTCGTAATTATACACAAAATCTCCATTCTTATTCCTCAATCATATTCATCATTCATATTCATCATTCATATTCATCATTCATATTCATCATTTGTATTCATCAATCATATTCCTCATTCATGTTGTGTGGATTAAGAGAGGATTTGTGCCGGTAAAGGGGGTTGACAGTGAGAGTGTACATAATCCCTTGCGGGTCGTAATCATGGTCCTACCTTTTGGACAGTGACATACATCAAACCGCCCCAAACCCTCACTTAATTCACGTTGCATATGATTTACTTCATTATCTTACTTTATTCATGAGAAAAACATGCTCTTAAAATATTTTCATATGCATAAAATAGTCATGATGCATGTACATGGAAATTCTTAAATCATCAAGCTACAGAACAGAGCACTATCCAACATGGAATCTTACCATTGAACTAATCATCAACATAAATGCTAGTCAGTAACATAATGAACTACTAATGATCGTATGAGTTTCTACCTAGCATCCTTTGGTGTAGGGTCCTAAAGACCGAGAAACCTATACATTCACTTACCTGGTCTCCTTAGAAATTTGAGCTCCTTTCTCTTCAAACTTCTTCACCTAAAACATTTACATTGCAGTAGTTAAAACAAAACTCTATTAGTTCTAACCACAAGTCATCCTAGGATCTAATAGCTAAAGTCACTCCTGAATCCTTAGTATAGTTCTCTGTGCAGTTTGAAATCCAAAACCCAAAACAGACAGATTCGATTAGCGATAACTCAGGGTTGGTTGTTTAATGTCCAAAATTGATTCGGAATGACATTACCATTTTCAGATTTTAAAATACCCTTACTAATACTCGGCCATTGAAGAATCCAGAACCTCAACACATAGCTGAAAACAGAGCTTAACGACTAAAAAAAATAGCTACATTGCCAAACTCGTACCTCGAGCACAAAGTAGCCGAGAAGTAGCAAGGAAACGATCGTCAAAGTAAGGATTTCCTGCTGACAGAGAGCGAGAGCTCGGGAGGGAAAGTCGCCGAGAGTAAGAGATGACGGCTACAGTGGTTTAAATGAGGTTCGAATCCTTTCCATTTTCTTTAAATACTGGTCTCAATCCTCCATTATTACAACTTTGCCACTCAACCCAGTTTAAATCTACATGTAATTAATTAGGCTTGGCATAAAACTCTAAACCGTGAAGATTGAATATTCATGACCGTTAATACAGTTAGGAAGTCACCTAGTTGAAGTTGTCGGGTGTTACATCCACCCCTCCTTAAACAAAATTTTCGTCCCCGAAAATTGATCAAGCGAAAAGTTCTGGATATTTGTCCATCATGTCCTACTGTCTTTCCCATGTGGCTTCCTCGATACCATGATTCATCCCTAAAACGTTCACTAGTGGAATCTCTTTATACCTCAGAGTCTTAACTGCAGATTCCAATATCTGCACCGGCTTTTCTTCATACACCAGTGTCGGTTCCAACTCAATATCTGTTGGCTGAATAACTTGCGTTGGATCTCGTATGCATTTCCTTAACATTGACACGTGAAAGACATTGTGTGTAACACCCAACAACTTCAACCAGGTGACTCCCTAACTAAATTAACGGCCATGATTATTCAATCTTTACGGTTTAGAATTTTATGCCAAGCTTAATTAATTACATTTGGTTTTAAACTAGGTTGAGTGACAAAGTTGTAATAATGGAAGTTTGAGACCGGTATTTAAAGAAAATGGAAAGGGTTCAAACCTCATTTAAACCACTGTAGCCGACACCTTCTACTCTCGGCGATTTCTTCTCTCCCGAGCTCTCGCTCTCTGTCAGCTGGAAATCCCTCTTTCGAAGATCGGTTTCCTTGCTGCTTCTCGGCTACTTTGTGCTCGAGGTACGAGTTTGGAAATGTAGCTATCTTTTAGTCGTTAAGCTCTGTTTTCTGCTATGTGTTGAAGTTCTGGGTTCTTCAATGGCCGAGTATTAGTAAGGGTATTTTAAAATCTGAAAGTGGTAATGTCATTCCGAATCGATTTTGGACATTAAACAACCAACCCTGAGCTATCGCTAATCGAATCTGTCTGTTTTGGGTTTTGGATTTCAAACTGCACAGAGAAACTATACTAAGGATTCGGGAGTGACTATAGCTATTAGATCCTAGGATGACTTGTGATTAGAACTAATAGGATTTTGTTTTAACTACTGCAATGTAAATGTTTTAGGTGAAGAAGTTTGAAGAGAAAGAAGCTCAAATTGCTAAGGAGACCAAGTAAGTGAATGTACAGGTTTCTTGGTCATTAGGACCCTACGTCAAAGGATGTTAGGTAGAAACTCATACGATGATTAGTAGTTCCCTTATGTTACTGTCTAGTATTTATGTTGATGATTAGTTCAGTGCTCTGTCTGTAGCTTGATGGTTTAGGAATTTCCATGTACATGCATCATGACTATTTTATGCATATGAAATGTTTTAAGAGCATGTTTTTCTCATGAATCAACTAAGATGATAAAAACTTATGCAACGTCGACTAAGTGAGGGTTGGGGGTGGTTCGGCGTATGTCACAGTCCAAAGAGGGACATATGAACATGACCCGCAGTAGGGACCAAGATCAAACTCACTGTCGATCCCCCTTTACCGGCACAAATCCTCTCTTAATCCACACAACTTAAATGAAGAGTATGATCAATGACTATGAATGATGAATATGATCCATGACTATGAATGATGAATATGATCCATGACTATGAATGATGAATATGATCCATGACTATGAATGATGATTACGAGCAAAGATATGTACAAGAAAAGACTTATGAGCATGTGATTTCCCGAATTATACATTCATGCATCCATGTTAGAGTTGCATTCCTTACTAAGCATTAGTCTTATAGTTAAACCTTATGATGTAGGTGAAGAGCTAATAGGTGAGGATTTCCAGTCCAGAGATGATGTTTAAAGCTGGTTGCTGAGGATGCTCAGTATGACAGTGCAAGGTTGGGCAGGCGATTAAGACCCCTGGTTATGCTCATAGTATGTCAGTGAAGTTTATGATAAATGGATATCTAAGTAGAATGGAATTTCTTATAACCATGAGATTTAGATTTGAATGATTAGACTTAAGAGCCTGATGATGATTTTAAAGATTATTGAATGGTTTGTTTTGCTTAAGCCTTCCGCTATGCGTATTTTGGATGAGTTTATGATTCTTACTCATTGAGGTTTATAGTTACTAAGTTAAGATTCGGGTGAGTTGTGGTATTTTCTATTGGATGAAGTTGTTTGATGATTATAGTGTTTTTCTGCCGTGTGATAGAAGCTGGATGAGGCCATCATCCGGCTGACATCATCGGCAGATGTAGAGTGTTTAAGCCATCGGATGATGAAAGTGCTATTTTGTCGTCTAGCGATCGGCAGATGTAGAGTGTTTAAGCCATCGGATGAAGAAAGTGCTATTTTGTCGTTTAGTGATCAGCAAATGTAGAGTGTTTAAGCCATTGGATGATGAAAGTGCTATTTTGTCGTCTAGCGATCGGCAAATGTAGAGTGTTTAAGCCATCAGATGATGAAAGTGCTATTTTGTCGTCTAACGATCGACAGATGTAGAGTGTTTAAGCCATCGGATGATGAAAGTGCTATTTTGTCGTTTAGCGATCGGCGGATGTAGAGTGTTTAGGCTATCGGAAGATGTAAGTATAGTTTGTCGTCTAGTTACCGGATGATGTGAGGGTTATCTTGTCGTTTAGTGACCAGGTCATGATTTAATTATTCACGTGAGGAGCACATGTTCACCGGATGATGTCCCCCTTATTTCATCGGATGATGTAGAGGGTTTTCTTCATCGGATGGTGTAAACATGGTTTGTTCCTCTATCGGTAGATGCAGTCTAAAGGTTTAAGTTTCCCTTCACTAGCCGATACACATTGCACTGCCCGCCGGCAGATGTGTAATGTTTTCCTTTACCGAATGAGGCCTGGTGAATCGCGTATGACATCTTGAGTTAAATTATGTTTCAAAAAAAAATAAAATACATTATTAATAATGAATAATGTGTGAGTAATAAGAATTAAATGATTAAGAAAGATATGGATTATGTGACGATCTCTCGGGGGTCGTTACATTGTGAACCCTTTCCAGTGATGGAGGCAGTTGCAACCTATAAGCTGTACAGCCAACCCTTTCTAAGACAGGGGATGGTCCAATAAATCGTGGGCTTAGCTTTCCTTTCTTACCAAATCTGAAGACTCCTTTAAATGGTGAAATCCTCAGGAAAACTTCATCATCAACAGAAAACTCAAGGTCTCTTCTCCTTTGGTCTGCATAACTCTTTTGTCGGCTCTGTGCTGTTATCATTCTTTTCCTAATAGTGGCAATCTTGTCTGACATCTGCTGCAAGATCTCGGGACCTAGGAGTTTTGCTTCATCGACCTCATCCCAGTACAAAGGTGACCTGCACTTTCTGCCATAAAGTGCTTCATAAGGTGCCATACCTATGGTGGACTGGTAACTATTGTTGTAAGAGAATTCAACCAAGGGCAGGTATCGACTCCACGATGTCTGGAACTCTAGCACACATGCCCTCAACATATCCTCAAGTATTTGAATTGTCCGTTCAGATTATCCATCGGTTTGTGGGTGGAAGGCAGTGCTGAAAGATAACTTTGATCCTAATGTGCCTTGCAAACTTTTCCAAAATCTTGAGGTGAATCTAGGATCATGATCGGATACAATAGATAAAGGAATTCCATGCAATCTGATGATTTCTTGGACGTACAGATCAGCAAGCTGGTCCATTGTGAAAGTCATTCTTACAGGTATAAAGTGTGCCGATTTTGTCATTCTATCAACCATGACCCAAATACTATCATGTCCTTTAGTTGTCTTTGTCAAACCTACAACAAAATCCATGGCAATGTTTTCCCACTTCCATTCAGGGATTGGTAGGGGTGGAAGAGTACCTCCTGGGCGTTGGTGTTCTGCTTAAACTTGTTGGCATACCAAACATGACTCCACATACTTGGCAACATCCCCCTTCATATTTGGCCACCAATAATGTAACCTTAAATCCCGATACATCTTGGTGCTACCAGGATGCACAGAAAAGGAAGAAGAATGAGCTTCAGCCAAGATCAACTCACGCAACTCCTTAACATTCGGAATGTACCATCGGTTCTTAAATTTCAAAATACCATCATTAAAGAGACTGAACTCCGAGGAGGCGTCCTTTAACTTACTCATCATGCTACTATTCTCCTTCGAATCCTTTTGTTGTGCCTCTTTGATCCTGTCCAAAATAGTTGGTCGGATTGATAAATCAGCCAGTAAAGCTGACAGCTCGGGAACTATTTCCAATTCGAACTTCTGGACTTCCTTCCTCAAAGGTATAGACATGGTTGATATCGCGGGTTGCATTGTCGTTGACATTCTGCTTAAAGCATCGGCTACAACATTAGCCTTGCCTGGATGATACTTAATTTTGAAGTCATAATCTTTAACAAATTCTAACCAATGTCTCTGTCTCATGTTTAATTCCTTTTGAGTAAAAAGGTACTTCAGGCTCTTATGGTCAGAAAATACTTCACACTGTTGTCCATACAGATAATGTCTCCAAATCTTTAATGCAAAAACAACTGCGGCTAATTCCAAATCGTGAGTGGGGCAGTTCTGTTCATAATTCTTTAACTGCCTGGAAGCATAAGCCACGACCTTGCCGTCTTGCATCAAGACACACCCCAATCCAACTTTGGATGCATCACAATAAACACTAAACCTTCCTCCTTCAGTTGGGAGAGTCAAAAGCGGGGATGACGTCAACTTCAGCTTAAGTGTCTGGAAGCCATCTTCACAGGCTTCAGTCCAAGAATACTTGGTGTCCTTCTTTGTCAAACTAGTTAAAGGCTTAGCTATCATAGAAAATCATTTAATAAATTTCCTATAATAGCCTCCCAAACTGTAACACCCCCTATACCCTACCCGTATTTCCGTAATAAAATTTTTCATTTTAATCTTTTAAACTTATTCTTAAGCGGAAACTAAATCAGAATTGAAATCGGAATTAAAATTGAACTTTTAAAGTATTTAAAACAAAACGTTTATTAACTAAATAAAACTTAAAATATTTAAGTAAAGTATTTAAAATTCATTCAGAAAAGTGGGAGGGCAGAATTGGGATTCTGCCCTTGAAATGCATTTCCAAGTTGGCGATCGGTCTCTGCCTTAGGCAGAGACCGATCGCCGATCGCTGAAGGTTGCCAAACAGCGATCGATCTCTGCATTAAGCAGAGATCGATCGCTGCATGGAGTTGCCAAGGCAGCAAGCAGAGCAGCGATCGATCTCTGCTTGCTGCAGAGATCGATCGCTGCACACCATGCAGCGATCGCCCAGCGATCAGACTTCCCCTTTTCTCTTTCTTCTGTTTTCGTTCAATACATAGCTCTCTGGAATTCCAGAGAGCAGAACACAAACTTAGCTCTCTGGAATACGATTCCAGAGAGCAATTCACTTCACTTCTCCTTCAACATTTTCACATTTCATTCATTACATTCATCAACATTATCAACCAATTCATAGCTTCAATCCCACTCAAACGTATTCTAAACTCAATCGTATTACGGCGGACTTGGCGAAGTCCAACTGCGTGGATAGCTCCAAAAAACCGAGCATACCCGTAACCATTTAAAATCATTCAAAACACTTCGATAACACTAATAACAAACGTTTTAAATACATTTACCAAACAGTTATAAAACAGGTTTCAAAACGTCAAAACATTAACCTATTAACTAACCAAATCCAAGCATCCTAATATAATTCAGCTATACAATTCATATCACGTTCCCAAAACATATACCTACGTCCCCACGGGTCAAAACGCGCCTCGACTACTCAGCACACTCCCGCGGGCCATCTTTCTTCAACCGATCATGCCTCGGGTGGAGGGATCTCATCCTCACCTGTGTAGAGGTCACCTACACCATAAAAATAAGTCGTGAGCTTAAGGCTCAGTAAGTCTACGTGAATGCAATGCATGCTATGCGTGCAGTTCATAAAAACATGCTTCCTACCTTTTCGCTATTCATTTCATTTCATTTCATTTCATTTCATAAACGTCACCGGGGCTTCACTCTCGCTAGATAGGAGCGGCACATCCGGCGATTGGATAGCCCCTCGTATCTAACCGGGGGGAAGAACATGCTCCCCTTGCAGCCATGTCTGAACCACCGCCACCGCTCATGACCAGACAGATTACAGATTACAGACATTCATTACTTTTCATTATCCTTTTCCTTTTTATGAAAACATGCATACAAATTCCTTTTTCATGCTTTTCAGAAACCATGATGCGTGAACATGTGCAATACTATAACATGAGCAGAGTATAAGCAAACAACGTATGTACCATCAAGACACTCAAAGCATAATCCTACAAGAGAACTAATCCTAACTACCCAACCAAAGCATTTAAACAATCTATATTCTCCAATTTCCTCGAACAACAGAAGATCGTATGGTGTAGGCCAATCGGCCAAACAAGTCGCGGAGACTTACCTGACGTCCGTAGCACACTGAGTTCCGTCCACGAGCGTCGTTCGTCTGGGCAAAACACAACATTCATAGTTAAAAACCAATTCGAGCTTCTAACGTCCAAATTTCAAACCTTAACTAAAGAATTCTCCTAATTCCTCAAACTTAGCTAATTAAAGCATTTAGAACGTCGACTAATGCTCGATAATCCAAAAATCCTCCATTTACGAGTTTTTCCCAAAAACCCGAAAATCTACTAATTTTAACTTTTTCACAAATTGATTTTTCTTCGTCCAATAACGTCCAATACGTTCGATATATACTTAATCAAGGCTAACCTATTAATTACGAACCCTAATTCGCATTTTTCGTCGAAACCCTAATTGAAACCCTAACCCTAAATCGAACCGAAAACTCGAAATAAACGCTCAGAGATTGGAGCTACATACCGAGAGTAGCGAGAGGGGAAGAAACCGTGAAGGATCGGAGTTGATCGGAGGTCGGACGGAGCTCGGATCTTCGAAAATCGCCGGCGGCCGTGAGGAGGGAGAGCTCCCTGTTCGTGCGATCCAGAGGAGGAGAGGAGAGAAAGTGAGGGAGAGAAAATGATTTGTGATGTTTTATAAAATAGATTTGCAAATTACCATTTTGCCCTTCTTACTTAAATCTATTTGTTTCGTCCTTCGTTTCGTTAATCGTCCAACGATTCGGATTTCCCCAAACTTCCATACTTCGCCAATAAGTCCAATTCACCGATAGGGTTTATTCAAAACTGTCTGTTCGCAATTCGGACCTCGTTTACTATTTTTACTAAAACGTCAATTACTTTACGAAAGACGTAATTACTCGGAATATAATGTTTAAACTCCGAAAATTCTCATAATTTCCTTAAAATTCTTATTATCTGTTAGGGTCATAATGACGCTTTCTTTTCGTGAAATGTACCTTATTTGACATATTTACAAAAATGTCACCTAATAATATAATATATAAATATAATATATTAAATCCAAAAATCCGTACAAGCCGGATATTACATTCTACCCTCCTTATTCAGAATTTTGTCCACAAAATTTGCTCTAACTTATAGTCCCTGATATTAACGTCCCACGCCTTACGGTCTTATCCTTCGATTTATCATTTGGGTTGATTGTTGTTCAAGGGTTCCTAATAACCCCCGAGTTGTAATCTACTCCCCTCTATTTAAACCTCGACTCAATAAATCAAGTTCCTTTGGTCTATTTTCTAACTTTCTAAATCCATTGTCTATCGAATACATACCTAATCGTTTTACGCCCTCTATGCCTTCTCAATTTACTTACCCTAACGCTGAATCTAAATTTCAAATCTTCTCGTATTACTTCCGCTATAGTCATTTATCTTAACTTAAGTCTCTATCACCTCCGAGCATCATCAAGTCTTTAAATCTCATCCTTGAAGCGTTCCAACTAGTCGTTCTAACCTAAGCCACTTATGTATTACTTAGTCTCGACTTGCCAAACACGAGTCGATCTCTAGAAATTTGCTAAAAATTGTCCCCCTCTTTATTTTATAAATCGCAAATTCTACAATTTACCGACCTTTAAACGCCATCCTATGCTTCTAACTTAACCTCTCATTTATTTCAACTATCTACTCGAAAATCATTTTAAGTTTAGCCCTTATATTCTATCTTCGTCTAGATACTCTAAACTTCTCACGAATCCTCAATGTACGATCTCTACGGTACTATTTCATCTATTTAAATACACTCCCAGTATTACAACAATTTAAGGTATCCCTTAATAGTTTTATATCTAGACCTTCATCTTTCGTGGTTAGTCGTATCCTAATACTCCAAGGGGTTGCCAAATAGATCCAGTTTCTACCTATTTGAAAGCCATATCCCTTAGGGCGCATTCCTCTAATGGTAACTAGATTCTTAGGTGCACAATCTTTTGCGGCTAAGTCAAGCAATTCTCACTAATGCATACTCTATATCTATATGGTCTATATTGTCCTTTATTAGTCTACTACCATCTCGTCGAGGTTTGTTTAGTAACTATTCTTACCCACCTATTTTTCTCTTCCTTACTAATCTCAGATCTATATATTTATCTATCATACGCATATTATCATACAGGTAATTAAAACAATACCTGCAATTGCAGAAGGCTGGGCCTCATTGTTGGCGTCGCCAGGCTCAATGAAAGTAAAGACCCTCGGAACAACCTTTCTCTGATTGGTGCCCTGTTGATTTCTGCCTGGTTGATTTCGATTCAGCAACGGGCAATTCATGAAATAGTGGCCAGCTTCTCCACACCGGTAACACCTATTGGTAAGCATCAGACAAGTACCGTAGTGCTGCTTCTGGCACTGCGGGCATATAGGCTTTTGAACAGCCTCTTGGACCTGCTTTCCTTTTCCCCGCTCGCCCTTACCACCGTAGGGCCTCTTATCACTCCTCTGTTGTTGTGACGGTCGTTGTTCATTCAGTTGCCCGTCTCGATCCTGTGACTGAGGCTGAAGTTCACGAAAGAAACCTTTTGCTGGCTCCTTCGACCTAGCACAAGTCGCTCTAGCAGCCTCGATATCCAGAGCCTTGGCCGTAACTTCCGAATAGGGCACATCTATAATACCTGAGACAATAACGTGCATCCGAATCTCAGGATTAAGTCCCTCCATAAACTGGTGTACCTTCTCCTCGTTATCGCTGACGAGACGTGGGGCAAATCGTGATAAGGCCTCAAACTTCCGTATGTAATCGGTAACCGAGCCCGTCTGCTTTAACTGCGTGAACTCATTCCTCTTTGCCACCCTCACTGTGCGGCTGAAGTATTTATCAAAGAATAAAAACTTGAACCGATCCCAAGTCATAACTGATACATCCGTAGTCAACTTGATCGAGTCCCACCAGAAACGGGCATCCAACGCTAAGTGAAAAGTGGCATAAGCCACCTTGCTCCCGTTCCCTACCTCGGCGTAAGCTAACATGTCCTCCATAACTCGGATCCATTCCTCGGCACGTGTCGGATCCGATGACTGGCCCTCGAATACTGGAGGCCGTAGGCTTTGAAACCTCTGCATACCCTGGTTACTTGGGACTACCAGCTCCTGAGCCCTCTGAGCCTCTCGTTGGTTCTCTCGATTCACTAAATCCGTGATTTGTTGCGCTTGCCGGTCCATATGCTGAGACTGGCGGTCTATCAAATCCATAAGACGATCCGTCGCGTCATCTCTAGGATTCCTTCCTCGAACCATACTTATAAACTCCTATAAAATTTACAAACAAATAATCCTAAGTAACAAAATCAAATAAAACAATAAACAGACTTACAGTTGATGAAGGATGTCCGCGTAGTGGCTGTGCAGTCGAGCAGTCTACAGAACCGATTTTTAAACCCGGGGGCTCTGATACCATAATTGTAACACCCCCTATACCCTACCCGTATTTCCGTAATAAAATTTTTCATTTTAATCTTTTAAACTTATTCTTAAGCGGAAACTAAATCAGAATTGAAATCGGAATTAAAATTGAACTTTTAAAGCATTTAAAACAAACGTTTATTAACTAAATAAAACTTAAAATATTTAAGTAAAGTATTTAAAATTCATTCAGAAAAGTGGGAGGGCAGAATTGGGATTCTGCCCTCGAAATGCATTTCCAAGTTGGCGATCGGTCTCTGCCTTAGGCAGAGACCGATCGCCGATCGCTGAAGGTTGCCAAACAGCGATCGATCTCTGCATTAAGCAGAGATCGATCGCTGCATGGAGTTGCCAAGGCAGCAAGCAGAGCAGCGATCGATCTCTGCTTGCTGCAGAGATCGATCGCTGCACACCATGCAGCGATCGCCCAGCGATCAGACTTCCCCTTTTCTCTTTCTTCTGTTTTCGTTCAATACATAGCTCTCTGGAATTCCAGAGAGCAGAACACAAACTTAGCTCTCTGGAATACGATTCCAGAGAGCAATTCACTTCACTTCTCCTTCAACATTTTCACATTTCATTCATTACATTCATCAACATTATCAACCAATTCATAGCTTCAATCCCACTCAAACGTATTCTAAACTCAATCGTATTACGGCGGACTTGGCGAAGTCCAACTGCGTGGATAGCTCCAAAAAACCGAGCATACCCGTAACCATTTAAAATCATTCAAAACACTTCGATAACACTAATAACAAACGTTTTAAATACATTTACCAAACAGTTATAAAACAGGTTTCAAAACGTCAAAACATTAACCTATTAACTAACCAAATCCAAGCATCCTAATATAATTCAGCTATACAATTCATATCACGTTCCCAAAACATATACCTACGTCCCCACGGGTCAAAACGCGCCTCGACTACTCAGCACACTCCCGCGGGCCATCTTTCTTCAACCGATCATGCCTCGGGTGGAGGGATCTCATCCTCACCTGTGTAGAGGTCACCTACACCATAAAAATAAGTCGTGAGCTTAAGGCTCAGTAAGTCTACGTGAATGCAATGCATGCTATGCGTGCAGTTCATAAAAACATGCTTCCTACCTTTTCGCTATTCATTTCATTTCATTTCATTTCATTTCATTTCATTTCATAAACGTCACCGGGGCTTCACTCTCGCTAGATAGGAGCGGCACATCCGGCGATTGGATAGCCCCTCGTATCTAACCGGGGGGAAGAACATGCTCCCCTTGCAGCCATGTCTGAACCACCGCCACCGCTCATGACCAGACAGATTACAGATTACAGACATTCATTACTTTTCATTATCCTTTTCCTTTTTATGAAAACATGCATACAAATTCCTTTTTCATGCTTTTCAGAAACCATGATGCGTGAACATGTGCAATACTATAACATGAGCAGAGTATAAGCAAACAACGTATGTACCATCAAGACACTCAAAGCATAATCCTACAAGAGAACTAATCCTAACTACCCAACCAAAGCATTTAAACAATCTATATTCTCCAATTTCCTCGAACAACAGAAGATCGTATGGTGTAGGCCAATCGGCCAAACAAGTCGCGGAGACTTACCTGACGTCCGTAGCACACTGAGTTCCGTCCACGAGCGTCGTTCGTCTGGGCAAAACACAACATTCATAGTTAAAAACCAATTCGAGCTTCTAACGTCCAAATTTCAAACCTTAACTAAAGAATTCTCCTAATTCCTCAAACTTAGCTAATTAAAGCATTTAGAACGTCGACTAATGCTCGATAATCCAAAAATCCTCCATTTACGAGTTTTTCCCAAAAACCCGAAAATCTACTAATTTTAACTTTTTCACAAATTGATTTTTCTTCGTCCAATAACGTCCAATACGTTCGATATATACTTAATCAAGGCTAACCTATTAATTACGAACCCTAATTCGCATTTTTCGTCGAAACCCTAATTGAAACCCTAACCCTAAATCGAACCGAAAACTCGAAATAAACGCTCAGAGATTGGAGCTACATACCGAGAGTAGCGAGAGGGGAAGAAACCGTGAAGGATCGGAGTTGATCGGAGGTCGGACGGAGCTCGGATCTTCGAAAATCGCCGGCGGCCGTGAGGAGGGAGAGCTCCCTGTTCGTGCGATCCAGAGGAGGAGAGGAGAGAAAGTGAGGGAGAGAAAATGATTTGTGATGTTTTATAAAATAGATTTGCAAATTACCATTTTGCCCTTCTTACTTAAATCTATTTGTTTCGTCCTTCGTTTCGTTAATCGTCCAACGATTCGGATTTCCCCAAACTTCCATACTTCGCCAATAAGTCCAATTCACCGATAGGGTTTATTCAAAACTGTCTGTTCGCAATTCGGACCTCGTTTACTATTTTTACTAAAACGTCAATTACTTTACGAAAGACGTAATTACTCGGAATATAATGTTTAAACTCCGAAAATTCTCATAATTTCCTTAAAATTCTTATTATCTGTTAGGGTCATAATGACGCTTTCTTTTCGTGAAATGGACCTTATTTGACATATTTACAAAAATGTCACCTAATAATATAATATATAAATATAATATATTAAATCCAAAAATCCGTACAAGCCGGATATTACACAAACCAAGAAAACTACGGACTTCACTGACATTCTTTGGCTGTGGCCAGTCCTTAACAGCCTCAATCTTAGTTGGATCTACTGATATACCTTCAGCAGAAATGACATGGCCTAAAAAGTTAACCTTATACAACCAGAACTCACATTTGGATAACTTGGCATAAAGTTGTTGCTGTCTCAGGGTGGTCAAAACTATCCTTAAGTGTTCTACATGGTCAGCTTCAGTCTGTGAGTATATGAGAATATCATCTATAAATACAATCACAAACTTGTCCAAGTAATCATGAAACACTCAATTCATCAAATCCATAAAAGCTACAGGTGCATTGGTTAACCCAAACGACATCACAAGGAATTCATAATGTCCATAACGGGTCCTAAAAGCTGCCTTAGGTACATCTTCCTTCTTAACCTTCAGTTGGTAGTACCCCGAACGCAAGTCAATCTTTGAAAACATCTTAGCTCCTTGCAATTGGTCAAACAAGTCGTCAATTCGGGGCAACGGGTATTTATTCTTAATTGTCAACTTGTTCAGTTCTCGGTAATCTATGCACATCCTTAAGGAACCATCTTTCTTCTTAACGAATAACACAGGTGCACCCCAGGGAGAACTACTAGAGCGTATAAATCCCTTGTCTGCTAATTCCTGTAGTTGGACTTTTAATTCCTTCAGCTCAACTGGTGCCATGCGATAAGGGTTCTTAGATACGGGTAATGCCTCGGGATACGTATCAATTACAAATTTTATTTCTCTATCAGGTGGTAATCCTGGCAAATCATCCCTAAATACATCAGGAAACTCTTTAACTATAGAAATATCTTGCAGCTCTACTTTGTTCTTTACCCGAATATCGATTACACTAGTTAGATAACTCTCACAACTATCTTTCAATAACGGCTGAGCCTCTAGCGAGGATATAATCGGTATTTTACTTATTTTTGGGATAGCTTGGAAAGTGTACTGATCTCCATTAGGGGGTCGAAACTCGACTAACCCAGACCTACAACTTATCGTGGCATAATGCCTGGATAACCAATCCATTCCTAATATAACTTCATATCCCTTCATGTCAACTACAATCAGTTCTACATATAACTTCTTATCTCCTAAGGACACAATATCGCCTTTTAATATCAGCTCAAAATACAAGGACTTTCCTGACGGTAACATCACACTATATGGCCTATCAACTGGTAAGTATTCTAACTTATGATTACACGCAAATAAGGTTGCAATAAATGAGTGTGTGGCTCCCGTGTCTATAAGTGTATAAGCAGAAATACCACAGATCATAATTGTACCTGTTATGACCGTATGCTGCATGGTATCTTCATCTTCCATCATAGCAAAGACTCGGGGCATTACTCTTGCTCGGTTTGGGTCAGGTGGCATGGGGCAGTCTCTGACTATATGTCCAACTTTATCACACCTGTAGCATCGGCCAGAATGCAACTTGCATTCGCCATGGTGGTTCTTCTGGCAGTTAGAGCATAGAGGGGCCAATGGTTGTTTTCCCTTCCCTTAGTCTTCATTTGATTGAAGGGTCTCTTTATACCTTGTTGTTGTTGTTGTGGTCCCCTGTTCTGTTGAGGCTGCCATCCTTTGTTCTGACGTGGCGGCGGCTGAGTTTCCTTCGTGAATTTTCTTGGCTGCTCACGCTGTGCATATACTGTCATTTCAGCCTCTTGCAGCTCCAAGGCCTTAGCCGTCACTTCACCATAAGGTACATTGTGTATTCCAGCAGTCTTTACTTTCATGTACAAACTCGGCTTCAGTCCTTGAACAAATTGGTAAATCCTGTCCTCATCATCCTCAACCAATTGGGGAGCAAACCGTGATAAAGCATCAAATTTGCATATGTAATCCGTCACAGAGCCAGTTTGTCGCAGATTCATGAACTCCTTATTCTTGTTGGCCCGGACAATCCTATTGAAGTACTTGTCAAAGAAGGCAGTCTTAAACATTTCCCAGGTCATAGCTCCTGCATTAGCGGTGTTCTGGATTGAATCCCACCAATGCCTTGCACTCAATTCCAGATGAAAGACAGCATATGTGACCTTATCTCCTTCATCAACCTTTGCATACTTAAACATGTCCTCCATCTTTCGAACCCATTCCTCAGCATAAATAGGATCTGAAACATGTCCATTGAATACCGGGGGTTGAAGCTGGTGGAAACGCTCACACCCATGATCATGAGTTGCATTAGTACTGGAGTTGCCTTGTTCCTCTCTGACAGTCATCAGCTGTTCGATCTAGCGGGATTGGCGCATAACCAACTGTGTCAATTGAGCAATGGCATTGCTATCCTCATTGGTCTCTCTCTGCTGACCTCTAACCATCTTGGGATTCCTAGACAAATAGTTATAGATACATCTTAACTTAATGACATTTACTGAAATCATAAGTACTTACAGTTGCTGGAGTGTACTCAGATGGCAATCTGTGCTGGGAGGCAGTCTGCAGAATCGATTTTAGAACCTGGTTTCGCTTTGATACCATAATTGTAACGACCCCAGAGGGATCGTCACATAATCCGTATCTTTCTTAATCATTTAATTCTCATTAATCACACTTTATTCATTATTAGCAATATATATATTTTTTTTTGAAACATAACTTAGCTCAAGATGTCATGCGCGATTCACTAGGCATCACTCAGCAAAGAAATACATTACACATCTGCCGACGGGCAGTGCAATGTGTATCAGCTGAAGAAGAGAAACTTAAACCTTAGACTGCATCTACCGATGGAAGAATAAACCACATCTACCGGTCACTAGAAGACAAAACAATGTTTATATCATCCGGTAACTTAAATGCACTTCATCTGCCGATTGCTAGACGAAAAAACTATACTTACATCTTCCGATAGCTTAAACACTCTACATCTACTGTCACTGGACAATGAAATATCTCTTACATCATCCGGTAACTTAAATGCACTTCATCTGCCGGTCGCTAGACGACAAAACTATACTTACATCTTCCGATAGCTTAAACACTCTACATCTACCGGTCACTGGACAATGAAATATCACTTACATCATCCGGTAACTTAAATGCACTACATCTGCCGGTCGCTAGACGACAAAACTATACTTACATCTTCCGATAGCTTAAACACTCTACATCTACCGGTCACTGGACAATGAAATATCACTTACATCATCCGATAGAAACATCCTTCACTGACTTCAACCTTCAATGGCATAACATTCATACTAATGAAAATCAGTAATTCATCCAGAATTCATATAGCGGAAGACTTAAGCAAACAGACCATCCAACTATCCTTAAAATCATTTCCAGATTCAGTGATCAACAGACAACTTCAACAGAGGACTCAATGTTAGAAAGAAATAGACTCGTCCTACTTAATCTATTATATTCATTATCATAACTAAAACCATAAGAAAAACATTAACCAGGGGTCTCATTTGCCATCTAGCCACAGAAATTGCACCCTGATCACCTTCCAGCAACCAAGCTCAGACATCTTCATAAACTTTAGGATCCTCACCTGAAATCTCGTCACCTACATCATAAGGTTTAAACTATAAGCCTAATGCTTAGTAAGGAATGCAATACTAACAAGTATGCATGAATGCTCATTTGAGAAACAAATGCTCATGAATCTTTTCTTATTCGTAATTATACACAAAATCTCCATTCTTATTCATCAATCATATTCATCATTCATATTCATCATTCATATTCATCATTCGTATTCATCAATCATATTCCTCGTTCATGTTGTGTGGATTAAGAGAGGATTTGTGCCGGTAAAGGGGGTTGACAGTGAGAGTGTACATAATCCCTTGCGGGTCGTAATCATGGTCCTTCCTTTTGGACAGTGACATACGTCAAACCGCCCCAACCCTCACTTAATTCACGTTGCATAAGATTTACTTCATTATCTTACTTTATTCATGAGAAAAACATGCTCTTAAAATATTTTCATATGCATAAAATAGTCATGATGCATGTACATGGAAATTCTTAAATCATCAAGCTACAGAACAGAGCACTATCCAACATGGAATCTTACCATTGAACTAATCATCAACATAAATGCTAGTCAGTAACATAAGGAACTACTAATGATCGTATGAGTTTCTACCTAGCATCCTTTGATGTAGGGTCCTAAAGACCGAGAAACCTATACATTCACTTACCTGGTCTCCTTAGCAATTTGAACTCCTTTCTCTTCAAACTTCTTCACCTAAAACATTTACATTGCAGTAGTTAAAACAAAACCCTATTAGTTCTAACCACAAGTCATCTTAGGATCTAATAGCTAAAGTCACTCCTGAATCCTTAGTATAGTTCTCTGTGCAGTTTGAAATCCAAAACCCAAAACAGACAGATTCGATTAGCGATAACTCAGGGTTGGTTGTTTAATGTCCAAAATCGATTCGGAATGACATTACCACTTTCAGATTTTAAAATATCCTTACTAATACTCGGCCATTGAAGAATCCAGAACCTCAACACATAGCTGAAAACAGAGCTTAACGACTAAAAAAAATAGCTACATTGCCAAACTCGTACCTCGAGCACAAAGTAGCCGAGAAGTAGCAAGGAAACGATCGTCAAAGGAGAGATTTCCTGCTGACAGAGAGCGAGAGCTCATGAGGGAAAGTCGCCGAGAGTAAGAGATGACGGCTACAGTGGTTTAAATGAGGTTTGAATCCTTTCCATTTTCTTTAAATACTGGTCTCAATCCTCCATTATTACAACTTTGCCACTCAACCTAGTTTAAATCCACATGTAATTAATTAGGCTTGGCATAAAACTCTAAACCGTGAAGATTGAATCTTCATGACCGTTAATACAGTTAGGAAGTCACCTGGTTGAAGTTGTCGGGTGTTACAGTTTATAACAGAGTTGTTTATTCTACTACTTCATATTCACCATTTGAAATTGTTTATGAATTTAATTTATGTGATGTCCCTAACACTGTACCCATTTTTCCCGTAATATATATATATATATATATTTTATCCTAATAACATAAGTAATCCTATAACGTAAAGGCAGAAATTTAAAACGTTAATAGAATTAAAACCAATGTAGCGGAATTTAAAACGAAAACCAAAATTTGTAAAACATTCGAACCTATTTTTGAAAACCACGAAATAAAGCTTTAAAACAATTAAAAGAAAACCTTAAAACATTAATTAAAAACAATTAAAAACAGAGGGGAATCATTTGGCAGAGAACAGGGGCAGAAACGGGCAATCGCCCTAAAATAAACGGCCGACCGATCGCCCATTGGCGATCGCTGGTTTTGCCAGCGATCACTTGGGTGAAGCGATCACAGATCGCGGCGACAACATGAGGGTGATCTATAGCCCATTTCAGGCGATCAATCGCCACTCACTCTGGAAATTTATTTCCAGAGCGCTCGGCGATTCGCCAGCGATTGCCTCAAAAGGCGATCGCCTAACACAAGGGGCGATCGATCGCCCGTTTGGGGCGATCGATCGCCAATCGCTCTGGAAATTTCTTTCCAGAGCGCTCGGCTTCCTCCCTCTCTTTCCTCTTTCTTTTCCTTCTACTACCTTCGTTTCTTTTTCTTCCTGTATATCAATACATTTCACAATTCCTTCAACCAAATTTTACCTACATTTCAACCTTACCTTATAATATAAATTCACTCAAAATTTCATCCAAACAACGACTCAAGGCAAATTTAAAAACATAGCCTATTTTTATAAAAACAAACCGCGTGGATATATTTAAAAACTGAACATTTACCTAATACCAAACATTTATAAAATACATTCCCAAAACATTTTAAAAACAAACTCAAAACATAACCTATCCACTATTCAGAACCAAACACCCTAAAATGTCTCTAACTATATAGGTTTCTATCCAAAATAGCTCAAAATACCTACATACGTCCCCACGCCTCGACTGCGCGAGCACACTCCCGTGATCATTCTTCGTCAACTGAACTCAGGCTTCTGGAGGAAGAACATCTTCCTCACCTGTCTTGTAATCACCTACACCATACAGACACACTATGAGCTAAAGGCTCAGTAAATTTCGTAAATGTAAATGCATGCTGTGCGTATGAGTTTCAGAAATCATGCACATTTTCTTTTCATTACGTCGCATACAGAATGTCACCGAGGTCTTAGCCTATTAGATGGAGAGGACACATCCCGTGGTCGGACTGCCCTCTTCACCTAACGTGGGGGTACACGCTTGCACCCGTAACACCCGTGCCTAACCCCCCCTCGCATAACAGATACGATTAATGATTCATTTTCGTTCATTTCATTTCATTTTCTTAAACACGTGCAGACATCCATTTTTTCAATGCTATTTTAAAAGACGTGATGCGTGACAGTTATGACTAAAATAAAACAACTAGCTACTACCAGCAGACCTATAAAAAACATAACCTATAAAGAACTAACCCCTAACTACCCGACCAAAGCATATAAACAAACAACTCTCCAGAAATCCTCGACGCGCATCGACCTACGGTGTAGGCCACTCGCCAAGTACACGAGAACTACCCGTGCGCCCTGACTTCGAGCTTGTCAGAGGGTTGTTTCTCTGAGACAAACAAACAATTGTCTTACACGAGATTAACCCGTTAAACGCAAAAATTTAACGAACCTTAACTAAGGAAATCTTCCTAAATTCTAACCAACTCTTTGAGACATTTTATCGAGCAACTCGTTCTCGGAATTTCCAAACCCATTAATGGAAGATTTCTCAAATCTCAAATTTTAAATCCCCGATTTTCAACCTAACGCCGCATACACTCTAGATTGCGTCCATAACTTTAATCGTCAATATCTCACAATACGTCCAACTTATAATTTTTAACTTTACGACGTTGTTCACAAAACCTAAACGAACCCTAACACTAACGCCGTGAAAACCGACTATAACGCTCCAAAGCAAGATCAAAACCTATTGTTGAGTTGGGGAAAAAAATATAAGATGCCATATGTATCATATCATCATTACATCCGAAAGCCGTTGCTTGGAAGAAGCTTGTACAGTTGGGAAGGGGTTTTGATTGATTAAAAAAGACCAGAACTATTTCAAACCGAGATGCCTTAGGCACGTGCCATACATAACATAGAAATCACACTTGGAAGGGTGGACAATTAGCGAGAGCAGCAGTGTTGTGTGGCGAACCAATGATTGCAAAAAGAGGGGGAAATCCGCCACATTAAAAATACCTTCGGGGGAGGTCCGTTTGATACTCCAAAAAATTGCTCAGCAACGTAGGACAAGTGGGGAATGACTGGGGTGAAACAGAAAAGTTTGGGGTGTTTAGAGCCGGATCTAAATGTTGGCTAGGTAAAACGCCTGTAGTAGAGGAGAGTTATGAACACTGTAGACCACACCATGGGGGTGTGAAGGGAGGCCCCAATTGTAGAGAAAAAAAACCCCGCAACCCCTTGGGGTTATCTGCACTTGGGACAGAAGAAGTAGAAAAAAAGAATAAATATAGATGATTAATTTGATTCTCGTCGCCGTAGTAAATAGGAGAGAAAATATGAATTTGTGTTCTTCGTCTTTACAAACAAAAAAGAAACAAAAAAAAAAAATAGGAGTGAAATTCTTATTTTTTTATCTATTCACTTTTTTTTCTTTTTTGTTATTATGGTGCGAACGACGGGAATTGCCCCCCCCCCCCCCAACCGCGCACAGGTGGATTAACAATCCACTGCCTTGATCCACTTGGCTACATCCGCCCCTATACTATGTATAAATTAAAAAAAAAAACAAACAAATTGCAAAGATTTCAAATTCTAACATTTCATTGTTTTTTTACTTTCTTCTAAGATAAAAGAAGAAGCAAATAAATGGAAACTTTGATCGTTTTTTATTAAGAAAAAAATCACAAAAGACTGAGAAGATATATAGAAAAGAAAATAAC
>CM039503.1:28053273-28127985 GCA_022432975.1 Begonia masoniana | reverse complement strand
GATGAGATCCTCCTCCGAGCATGAGTCCGTGTTGATCGAGGAGGCTGCTGGCGGTGGTGTGCGGCGAAGTCGAGGCTTCACTGACCCGTGGGGATAGTAGTACAGAGTTTTGAGGGTCTTTGTGGGGTATTTGTGGACTGATAGCTGTATTAGACATTATAGGCTGTTTAGGTAATGACATTTGTTTGGAAAAGGCTAGAACTTGTTGGTGGGTTATAGGCGTTTTAAAATGATTTTGTAAACTGTATTGAATGTTCAGGATTGGTTCGGATATGCTCGAGTTTTTGAGCTCTTCCACGCCAATTGGTTTGTTTGTTAGGGAAGTTTTATCACGTATTGCCTAGTGGTATGTTAGAATATCCGGGAAGGAATCGAAAGAATATTGAAATTTTAGGGTGCTGAAGTGCGGGAGACAGAGGAATTTGCTCTCTGGAATCGGATTCCAGAGGCTGATGAAAAGTTGAAGTGTTTTGCTCTTGCTGTGTAAGGAAAAAGAGGTAGGCAAAATACAGAGGGCAGAAGGGACGAGTGAATCGCTGCCATCCAGTCACTATGCCCAACGCAGCGACTGGGCGCTGCACAACGCAGCGCCCGATCGCGCAATGTTGCGGCGATGCAGCGCCTGATCGCTGCACAATGCAGCGCTCGCGCGCTGCATTGTTGCCAGCCACACGGGACCGTGCGTGCAACGGCAGCGCTCCGGGCGCTGCTGCCGCTTTTCGAGGGCAGAATTGCGATTTTGCCCTCCCTCTTTTCAATTGTTTTTAAAGTTTTCCTTAAGGTTTTAAGTTTTAATTATTTATTAAACGTTTGTTTAAATGCTTTCAAGGTTCAATTTTCATCCGATTCGATTCTGTTCGATTTTCGGTTTAGATTCTGCCCCCCTTTAGATTTAGTTAAAATTATTAGGATTTTTAAAAAAAAAAACTAGTACGAAAAAATACGGGTTTTAAGATTAGGGTCGTTACCAAATTTAAAAATGAAGTTTTCCTACAGTCTTTTAGGAAAAATTAGTTTGTTGTTGATTCATCGTGTTATGATTTAGATCTCATGATTTTTTTTGTTTGTTATTGATTTTTTGAAAGTTTAAAAGTAGATTCTGATATTGAATTAAAATAAACATCTAATTCTCAGTTGGCATGCATGAATTTATCCTCCTCTTCTTGGAGAACATATTTTAAACTAAAAAAGTCCAACAAAGTGGTTATCTGGGCTGATTACTGACCAGGCTCTGGAGAATTTGTTCGATGTTTTATGGAAAAAAAAAGAATCCAATTTTCATATAGGCTTCCAACGTTTTTAGGATTAAGGGAAACACTGATCAAATGTGGGCAATACGTATAAGCTACGCTCCTACAGAAGCGGTTGGATTGGTGGGGAGGCCATTGAAGAAGAGATGAAGTTAGCGTCTCTTGGCAAATCACCATATTGCACACAGAAAACGACCTTTTTTCCAGTAAGTATTGTCTGCTATGGGGAATGATTGGGTATTGTAACACCCTCCTAATTACTGTCAACTTTGTACCATTTTTTTTTCCGTATTTAATATTTTTCCTTTATACTTTTACTTTTCTTAATGCTTTAAATAATACTAATGCGGAAACGTGGAATCTAAAACCGAAAGTTGAAATCGAACTGAAGTCGGAATTAAAACTGAACTTTAAAAGTATTTGAAAATCAAACCGTTAAAAATAATTAAAACTAAAACATTTAATTAAAAACTTTAAAAAATAAAAAAAAAAAAACACATAAAAGAAGGGAGCGGTTTTAATTTAAATCGGATTCTGCCTCATGAATGGAGTATGCTAGGCGCTGCTCTGTGCAGCGACCCAGGGCTGGTGACGGCATGTGTGCAGGGCGACCAGTCGCTGCACACAGCAGCGACTGACTCTCTGGAAATTTTGAGGTTGTCGAGAGAGCAACCAACTTTCACTTTTATAACATTTTCACCTCTCCGGAACGTGATTCCCGGATGAAGCAGAACGCAACTTTTTTCATTTATACTTCTACCACATTTTCTTAGCCAGAAAACCATTCTTCCATTCTTACACCAAGATTCACAAAATACACCCGACACACTTTTAAACGCGATCAAATTTTAGAGAAAAAAAAGTGCACGGTGTGGTTATGTTTAAAATACTGAGTATCCTCATTACCGAACTTTTACCAAAACTACATTTCAAACGTTTTTCAAAAATTCAAAACAACCTATCAACTACCAGACCCCAAAGCATCCTAATTGACTATACAGTTTATCATCAGTCCAAAAATTATCTCAAAAAACCCCCAAAAAAACCTACGTACCATTACACGGGTTCAAAACGCGCTCGAATCTGCTCACGCGCACACCCACGGCCATCATCCATCAACGGCATACCTGAGGAGGAGGGGAGGAAAGGCGTTTCCTCACCGGCTCAATGTCTCCTAAAATATCACCTACACCATACAGACACCTCGAGTATTGAAACTCTCGGTAAGCTACGTAATGCATGAATGCATTATGCGTTTTTTGTGCAGTAGCAAGTGCATATGGAGTCAGAAAACATGCATATCAGACACATCATAGGTCATTTCATACGATTGCCACCGAGACCGAGATATCAGCCCCTCTAAAGGAAGGGATATTTCCCCCGCGGTCGGGAAACACACAAAAAAAAAACTACACAAACACTACTACCACCTTTCGATTTTTTTAGAGGAGGGGGGTAGGGGTTTGGGGACTGGGTGGGTGGGTGGGGTTGGGTTGTGGGTGTGGTGGTGGGGGTGGTGGGCGAGGTGCGGTACATGGGGGGATACCCGGGGGGGGGGGGTGGTGGGGTGGGTACATGGCTCACCAACCTACAAGCCAATATATTGCCTGAGCCCCATCCCGAGGTGCGTGTTGACCAGACCCACGCTAGATACAGATTACGTATTTTCGTTCAGTCATTATCATTTCATTTGAAAACTTTGGTGCAGAAACAGGGAACAGGAGGAAATCCATTTTATGCCAATTTGAAAACACCTTGAAACAGTGAATGCCATGAAACAGTTTATAAGCATTAAATGTAACCATACAATAAACACAACACTGTTATACCATCAACGACCGAAAAAAAAAATTAAACTAACCTACTAATAAATAAACAAATTTACACCTAACTACCCAAACAAAGCAGATTAAATTTAGTTTAGGATATATGTTGTAAACAAAACAACTTTCATGGAATCCTGATACGACATCAGCGAACAAAGTGATGAGTATGTGGTGTTGTGTTTTAATTTTTATGGTAGACCCGTCTGTTTTGTAGACGATTGGTCAACAGTAGTCACGAAAAAACCTTTACCTTGGGCGCGCAGAATCTCAAGCTTCGATCCGGGTAAGATCGGTTTGTTGCTGTGCTTGAGGAAAACACGATATTCGTGTTAAAACCAATTTAAACTAATAAACGTCTTCACACAAATACGAAAATCCTTAACTAATGAAAGTTCCAAAAAATTCCAAACTTATAAATTATTCGAAAAGTATTTAAACAACGGACATAGGCTCGATAACCTTGGGAATTACGATTAATGAATATTAACGAGTTTTTCCAAAAACTCGGAAATTTACCAATTTTAACGTTTTCGCAAATGAGTTTTCTTGGTTACAATATGCCAATAGTTCAATACGTACTTAAATCAGCCTAACCTATAATTACGAACCCGAATTTTGCATTTTTAACGGAAAAATCGATCGAACACCCTATTAACAAATCTCCGTTTTTTAAAACTAGATGGAAAATAAACGCTCAAAGAATGACGCTGCTACCTTAGGGCTAGCGAGGAGGGGAGAAGAGAAGAAAGGAAAGAAGAAAAGAAGGGAAGAAACCGTTGTTTGAAGAAATGGAACGAACGGGAGGAGAAACGGAGAACATGTGTAGTCGGGATCGTGAGGAAGTCGTCGGCGGCGAGCGAAGGCGAGAGAAGGGAGAGGGTTGCTGCGAAGGAAGGGAAAAGAGAGGAAGGGAGAAAAACAGAATGAAATCGCAGAAGAATGAAAAGCTCAGAGAAGTAAGAGAGAAAGTGAGAAGTGAGTGAAGGAAAGTTTATTTTTATTTTTAAAAATAACTTTGGCAAATTACGTTTTCGCCCCCCTTCTTTAGTTGTTATATAGATTTCTTCTTTCCGTTTGTTAAGCGTCTAGCGATTCTGTTCACCAATACCTCCACATTTCACCAATACGTCCCACTTGTCACTTTATGATTTTTAACAAAACTGTTCGCTCGCAATTCAGAGGCTCGTTACCTATTTTACATCGAGAACGTCTTTTTAATTACGAAAAGTGTATTACCCGGATAAGGTTTGATATCCTAAAATTCCGTAAATTTCATAAAATTCTTATACTCGTTAGGATCGTAATGACACTTTCTGTTTTTTTGTGGAAACTGATTTTGATTTGGACACATGTGCTTTAAAAAATGTCATTAAACAATAAAATATAATATAATATAATATACCAAAAAGTCCGTCAAGCCGGATATTACATTCCACCCTCTGTTCAAATTTGTCCACAAAATACCATCATCCAAAAAACATCAGGAACTTAGTCATCATATCCTGCTGTCGTTCCCAGTAGCCTCTTACCACTCGTGGTTCCGCCATTAGAACTTTGCCAGCGGAAATTTCTTGTTGCGAGAACCTTGATAGAAATGCTCCAAAAATACGTACCGGCCTCTCACTCATAATTCAAGTAGGTTTGTAACTCGACTTGTAGCCTCCACGACATGTGACGGGTCACGTGAATCTCCGAGCCATAGATACGTGGAACACATCGTGGATACCCTCCATAGAAGCTGGAAGCTGCAGAGTCGTACGCCAAAACTTCCCGATCCTCTCAGAATAGGAAGGGCCCCACATAACGAGGGTTCAACTTACCCCTCCTTCCAAATCTCGCTACGCTTTGAAAGGAGAAGACTTTCAAGTGACCTCATCACCTTCCTCGAAAACTCCAGCTATCTCCGTCTGGTTTCAGCATAGTCTTCTGTATGCTCTGGGCTACCTCTATACGCTGTTTCGAAGATGGCAATCTTCTCTGCCGTCTGCTTGTAGAATCTCAGGACCAACGTGATGGCCTCGCCAACCTCGTCCCCATAACAAGGATCTCACACTTTGACCATCCAGCGCATCATATGGAGCCATGCCAATAGTCGCTGGAAGCTGTTATACACTAGACTAGATCAGGTGGCAATACTGCTGCCACGATCCCTGAAACTTCCGCACACATGCTTGGCATATCCTCGAGATCGATTCGTCCTCTCTGTCTGTCCATCAGTCTGAGGATGAAATCGCCGTGCTGAAATTAAGGAGTCCCCAAGCTGTGCAGACTCTTCCCCCAGAATTTCAGATGAAACCTCGGTCTCGATCCGTGAGACAATAGAAACCGGCACTCCATGCAACGTACAATCTCCTGAACCATAGAGCTGCGAGCTGATTCCATAGAAGACGCCTCTCACAGGACAAAAAGGAGCGGACTTGTCAAAATCGGTTCCACAATAACCCCAAATGCGTCATGGCCTCTCGTATAGTCCTCGGGAGCACCACAATGAAATCCATGGAGATCTGCTCCACTTCCACTCGAATCGGCAAGGGGAAACAGTGTTCCAGCGGTGTCTCTGTTGCTCGCTTTAATGCGACCTACTAGGCAGGTCTCAACGTACTTGGCAACCTCCCTCTTCTGTTAGGGCCACAAGAAGTGCTGTCTCAAATCACGGTACTCTTGGTAACTCCCGGGTGCCACAGAAATGCCGCAGAAGTGCTCGGCAAATATCCCTCTTTAAATCCTCGTCACTCGGCAAGTACCACCTATGCCTGAACTTCGAAAATACCATTCCACTGACCAAATGAAATCTGACGAGTCTTCCCAACGTCATGCTCGATCGACGCTCCATACACTCCGTATCACTTGCTGAGCTCGCGTTACGATCCAGAATAGTCGGACTGAGAGAAATGTGGGCAAGCATATAGGACAAACTCTGCCACATCTCCACGTCGAATCTCCAATCTCAGACCGCAGCGTAACTGACATCGCTGGCAAGTTGACAAGGCTTGACTAGCGAAGGACATTACTTAAGGCTTGATCCGAACCTGTTTGCCTTCCCGGATGGTATACTTGGCTGTCGAATAATAATCTGGAAGAAATCAAGCCTCGTCTCTGTCGCACATGTCAGCTTCCTTCTGCTAAAATAGTACTTCAGGCTTTGTGGTCAGAAAACATCTCGCACTGCTGCCCCATATAAATAATGTCTCATATCTTCATGTGGCGGAAGACCACAGCTGCCTAAGTCTCAAGGCGTGCGTAGGGTATAATTCTGCTCACACGGCTTCCCTGCCGAGAAGCATAAGAAAAACTCCCCTCCGTGCATAACACACAACAGAGTCCGACTCCAGATGCATCACAATAAATACTGAACCCTGACACCTCCGCAGGTAGAGCCAGCAGTACTGAGCCGTGTGGTCACTCTGCTTCAACTCCTAAAACTACATCACAAGCGACGACCATTACAAATTCTCGTTCTTCGAGTCATCGTGTAAGAGGAAGTGCGATCTCGAGAGAATACCTCTATAAACTTCGATTAATAACCGACCAATCCGAGAAATACACGCCACCTCACGTACGTTCTTCGGCTGTGGCAATCTGAACACCTGTATTTTGCTCGGAACCACAGAAACCCGTTCCTGTGGATATAATTATGGCCCAGAAAATCACTTCTCATAGCCAGAACTTGCAACAGGAAAACTTGGTACAGCTGGCGGCTCACATAGAATATCAGAACAATCCGTCAGATGCTCCTCGTGTTCTTTCTCGTCTTGGAGTAAATCAGAATACGTCGTGAAACCACACGAACCTGTCAGTATACTCTTGAAAACACGGTTCATAAATCCATGAACGCTGCAGGGGCATTAGTAAGTACGAAAGACATAACAGGAACTCATATGCCCATACCGAAGTCGGAACGCGTCTTCGGTATATCTCCCTACGGACCTCAGTTGATAATAACACGAGCGTAGGTCCCAATCCTGGACAATACTCGGGACAACCTGTCGCTGATCAAACAAGTCGTCAATCGGGGCAGTGGATAATTATTCTTCACGTGAGCTTATCAGCTCCTGTATCAATGCACATCCTGAGTGTCACGTCTTTCTTCTTGGAACAAACAGAACGAGCGCACCAAGGTGATACACTGGGTCGAATAAATCCCTTCTCCAACAAATCGTCAAGCTAGTCCTCAACTCTCTTTTCCAACTAGTGGTGCCACAACGATAGGGTTCTGAACCTTGGCGCGGGAGTTTGATAGACATCAAAGTGAACTCATAGCCCGGTTGGTGGAAAACGGAAGATCATCGAGGAACATATGCAGAGAACTCTTAACAATAAGAATGTCGCTCGGTTCACTCCGTTGAGCAACTGAATATCAAAAACTGAGGCCAAATAAATAGAGCCGCAACTTTGAAGTCTTGTGACCATCATGGAATTAAGAAATAGCGGCTACTAAGTCGTTCATACCCTGATAGGAAAACCGGCTCTGTCCGGGGGTCGGAAGGTCACAGCCCGGAGCGACAACGATGGTGGCGAAGTGCTGTGCTAGCCAGTCCATCCCCAAAAGAAGGGTCGTACCGCTCTAGCCCATAACGATCAGAGTCGCGTTAGAGGGTAAACGCTCCCAACCGAAATAATATCCATGAATACATGACTGGACTGCATACGCTCTCTGAGGGGACAGCAATAAACTATACTATAGCACTCTGCCGACTCAGACCAAACCCCAATATAAAAAAAAAGCCCCCATACATGCTAGTCGATACGAGGAGCTTTATTGTGCGTAGCTCCGGGTAGCCATCAAAGTAAATCACAGTAGCACCCAGCTAAGCAAAATAGCACCGCAATCACGGCAGGTGGCATAGTTCATCAACATTCTCAGGGCTCGATTGAAGGCGAAAACCCTGGGCAACCTTTCGCTCTGATCTTCAACTCCGCCACCAACTGATCTCGGCCCGGGTGTGGGGCAGTCTCGAACAAAAGGCAAAACTTCCACAATTGTAGCATTGTTAGAACCACACGGCACTCTACATATGTTCCCCTATGACAAACGGGCACCCATGGCATTGAGAAGCCCCATGAACTTGCTTCCCCTTGACCCGATCATACCTCCCTCAACGAGGTCTCTTCACACCCCGGCTTGCTGTGAGGACGGCTGTGCTCTAGGCTGCCATCTCGGTTTCTGCAGACTGAGGAGGATCTCTCGAAAGAAGCCCTTCGCTGGCTCCCTCTGGTCTAACACAAGTGGCCCTGGCTGGACTCGATCTCAGAGCCTCTAGCTGTGTGATGTCAGAAAAGGCACATCAATAATACCTGGAGACAAACCACGTGCATCCGGCTTCCGGATAAGTCCCTCCATAAACTGGTGCACCTTCTACATTATCGCAAACAAGACCCGAGGTGCACAATCTGGATAATGCCTCAAAATTCAGAATATAATCATCAACGAACAGAGTCTGCTTAAGTTGCATAAAAACTCTTCCTCTTGGCCACCCTCACGTGCGCGGTGAAATACTTATCGAAGAATAGAAATTGAACCGATCCCAAGTCATAATAGATACGTCCGTCGTCACCTGAATCGAATCACCCAGAAATAACGGGATCCATCGCTAAATGAATAAGTGTCGGCATTACGCCAACTGCTCCCGTTCCCTACCTCGGCTAAGCTAACATGTCCTCCATAAACTCGGACAATACCGGCACGGGTCGGATCCGATGACGGCCTTCAAATACGGAGGCCGTAAGCTTTGACACATTGATACCTGATTACTGGGAATACCCAAGGTCTTGGAACCTCGATTCTCTCGCTGGGGGGATGGTTCTCCCGATACTAATTCGTAATCGTTCGCTGCCTGTACATATGTGGGACTGGCGTCGTCAACTCCGTAAGACGCATCCATCGCGTCCATCTCTCGGATCCTTCCTCGAGTCATATTTAAAAATCCTATAAAATTTAAAAAAACAAGAAATCCTAAGAAACTGAAATCAACGAAGGAGTAAACACAAACTTGTACAGTTGAGTCGGATTATCCGCGTAGTGGCTGTGCAGTCGAGAGGTCTACAGAATTCGATTTCCAACCCGGGGCTCTGATACCATAAATGTAACACCCCTAATACTGTACCCATTTTTTTTTTCCCGTAATTTATTTTTCTTTTTATACTTTTTACTTTTCTATGCTTTAAATAAACTTAATGCGGAATCTAAACCGAAGTTGAAATCAGAACTGAAGTCGGAAATTAAAACTGAACTTTAAAGCATTTAAAACAAACCTTTAATAAATAATTAAAACTAAAACATTTAATAAAACTTAAAAAAAAAACAAATAAAAGAAGGGAGGGTAGAATCGGAATTCTGCCCTCGTGAATGGAGTAGTGCTCGGTCGCTGCTCTGTGCAGCGACCAGGCGCTGGTCGCTGCACACAGCAGCGACCAGTCGCTGGTCGCTGCAATGTGTGCAGCGACCAGTCGCTGTACACAGCAGCGACTTGACTCTCTGGAAATTTTTGAGGTTTCCAGAGAGCAACCAACCTTTCACTCTAACATTTTCACCTCTCAGGAACGTGATTCCAGAGAGCAGAACTCAACATTTTTCATTTATACTTCTCCCACATTTTTCTTAGCCAGAAACCACTTCTTCCATTCTTACACCAAGATCACAAAATACACCCGACACACTTTTAACCGAATCAATTTTAAGAAAACAAATTGCGTGGTTATGTTTAAAAACTGAGTATCCTTCAATACCGAACTTTTACCAAAAATACATTTCAAAACGTTTTCAAACATCAAAACAACCTATCAACTACCAGACCAAGCATCCTAATATTTACTATACAGTTTATCATCAGTCCAAAATATCTCAAAAACCCCCAAAACCTTTACGTACATCCCCCACGGGTCAAAACGCGCCTCGACTGCTCACCGCACACCCACGGCCATCATCCATCAACTGCATCCCACGCTAGGAGGAGGAACGTCGTCCTCACCTGGCTCAATGTCTCCTAAAATATCACCTACACCATACAGACACATATGAGATATTGAAATCTCAGTAAGCTACGTAAATGCAGATGCATGCGTGCAGTGCATATGGAGTTCAGAAAACATGCATATCAGACATATCAGGTCATTTCATACAGATTGCCACCGAGATATCAGCCCTCTAAATGGAAAGGATACATCCCGCAGTCGGACTACCACTTTCGATTTAGAGGAGGGGGGTACATGCTCACAAACCCTACAGCCATGCCTGAGCCCCATCCCGCGTGACCAGATACAGATTACGTATTTTCGTTCATTATTCATTTCATTTGAAAACTTGTGCAGAAATCCATTTTCATGCCATTTGAAACACGTGATGCATGAACAGTTATAAGCATAATGTAACCATACAATAAACAAACACATGTATACCATCAAGACCGAAATAAACTAACCTATAAACAATTAAACCTAACTATCCAACCAAAAGCAGATTAAACAAACAACTCTTCAGGGATCCTCGATACGACATCGAAGTATGGTGTAGACCGATTGGTCAAAGTAAGTCACGAAAACTTACATTGGGCGCGCAGAATCTCAAGCTTCGATCACGGGAGTCGTGTATCTGAGGAAAACACGATATTCGTAGTTAAAACCAATTTAAACTATAAACGTCCAAATTACGAAATCCTTAACTAATGAATTTCCTAAAATTCCAACTTAATAATTCGAAGTATTTAACAACGACATAATGCTCGATAACCTGGAATTCCGATTAACGAGTTTTTCTCAAAAACTCGGAAATTTACCAATTTTTAACTTTTTCTCAAATTGATTTTTCTTCGTCCAATAATGTCCAATACGTTCAATACGTACTTAATCAAGGCTAACCTATTAATTACGAACCCTAATTTGCATTTTTAACGAAAATCGATCGAACCTCTAATTAACTAAATCTCCGTAAAACTCGAAATAAACGCTCAAAGACTGAAGCTGCATACCTAGGGTAGCGAGAGGAGGAGAAACCGTGAAGAAATCGGAACGAACGGGAGGAGAAACGGAGTCGGATCGTGAGAAGTCGTCGGCGGCCGAGAGGGTTTGCGAAGGAGAAAAGAGAAAACAGAATGAAATCGCAGAATGAAATCGCAGAAGTGAAGGAAAGTTTATTTTTATTAAAATTAACTTTGGCAAATTACGTTTTCGCCCTTCTTTAGTTTTTATATAGATTTCTTCTTTCGGTTTGTTAATCGTCTAGCTATTCGGTTTCACCAAACCTCCACATTTCACCAATACGTCCAACTTGTCATTTATGATTTAACAAAACTGTTCGCTCGCAATTCGGAGCTCATTTACTATTTTTACGAGAACGTCTTTTACATTACGAAAAGTGTATTTACCCGGAATATAGTGTTTGATCTCCTAAAATTCCCGTAAATTTCATAAAATTCTTATTACTCGTTAGGATCGTAATGACACTTTCTGTTTGTGAAACTGATTTGATTTGACACATTTGCTAAAAATGCCATTAAACAATAAAATAATAATATAATATAATATATCCAAAAAGTCCGTACAAGCCGGATATTACATTCCACCCTCCTTATTCAGAATTTTGTCCACAAAATTAAATCATACAAACAAATCAGGATACTTAGTCATCATATTCTGCTGTCGTTCCCATGTAGCCTCTTCCACCTCGTGGTTCCGCCATAGAACTTTGACCAGCGGAATTTCTTTGTTGCGTAGAACCTTGATGAAATGCTCCAAAATACGTACCGGCCTCACCTCATAAGTCAAGGTAGGCTGTACCTCGATCTCTGTAGCCTCCACGACATGTGACGGGTCACGTAGACATCTCCGAAGCATAGATACGTGGAACACATCGTGGATACCCTCCATAGAAGCTGGAAGCTGCAGTCTGTACGCCAACTTCCCGATCCTCTTCAGAATAGGAAAGGGCCCCACATAACGATGGTTAAACTTACCCCTCCTTCCAAATCTCGCTACGCCTTTGAACGGAGAAACTTTCAAGTAGACCTCATCACCTTCCTCGAACTCCAGCTCTCTCCGTCTGGTATCAGCATAGCTCTTCTGCCTGCTCTGTGCTACCTCTATACGCTGTCGAATGATGGCAATCTTCTCTGCCGTCTGCTGTAGAATCTCAGGACCAACGATGCTGGCCTCGCCAACCTCGTCCCAATACAACGGAGATCTACACTTTCGACCATACAGCGCCTCATATGGAGCCATGCCAATAGTAGCCTGGAAGCTGTTATTACAAGAGAACTCGATCAGTGGCAAATACCTGCTCCACGATCCCTGAAACTCCAGCACACATGCTCTGAGCATATCCTCCAGAATCTGATTCGTCCTCTCTGTCTGTCCATCAGTCTGAGGATGAAATGCGGTGCTGAAATTAAGCTGAGTCCCCATAGCCTTGTGCAGACTCTTCCAGAATTTCGATGTAAACCTCGGATCTCGATCCGAGACAATAGAAACCGGCACTCCATGCAACTTCACAATCTCCTGCACATAGAGCTCTGCGAGCTGATCCATAGAAGACGCCATCTTCACAGGCAAAAAGTGAGCCGACTTTGTCAATCGGTCCACAATAACCCAAATGCCGTCATGGCCTCTCGTAGTCCTCGGGAGCCCCACAATGAAATCCATGGAGATCTGCTCCCACTTCCACTCCGCAATCGGCAGTGGTAACAGTGTTCCAGCGGGTCTCTGGTGCTCAGCCTTTACCTGCTGACATACTAGGCAGGTCTCAACGTACTTGGCAACCTCCCTCTTCATGTTAGGCCACCAGAAGTGCTGTCTCAAATCCCGGTACATCTTGGTACTCCCCGGGTGCACAGAATATGCCGAAGAATGTGCCTCGGCCAATATCTCCTTCTTTAAATCCTCGTCACTAGGCACGTACCACCTATGCCTGAACTTCAGAATACCATCCACTGACAAATGGAAATCTGACGAGTCTCCCAACGTCATGCTCGATCGAAGCTCCATACACTCCGTATCACTCTGCTGAGCCTCGCGTATACGATCAAGAATAGTCGGCCTGAGAGAAATGTTGGCAAGCATATAGGACAACTCTGCCACTATCTCCACGTCGAATCTCTCAATCTCAGACCGCAGCGTAACTGACATCGCTGCAAGTGAAGGCTGACTCGCGGAAGGCACTCTACTTAAGGCATCAGCAACCTTGTTTGCCTTCCCCGGATGGTACTTGATGTCGAAATCATAATCTTTGACGAACTCAAGCCATCGTCTCTGTCGCATGTTCAGCTCCTTCTGCGTAAATAAGTACTTCAGGCTTTTGTGGTCAGAAAACATCTCGCACTGCTGCCCATATAAATAATGTCTCCATATCTTCAGTGCGAAGACCACAGCTGCTAACTCAAGGTCGTGCGTAGGGTAATTCTGCTCATACGGCTTCAACTGCAGAGAAGCATAAGAAATAACTCTCCCCTCCTGCATCAACACACAACCGAGTCCGACTCCAGATGCATCACAATAAATACTGAACCTGACACCTTCCGCAGGTAGCGCCAGTACTGGAGCGGTGGTCAATCTCTGCTTCAACTCCATAAAACTATCATCACAAGCAGCCGACCATACAAACTTCTCGTTCTTCCGAGTCAATCGTGTAAGAGGAAGTGCGATCTTCGAGAATCCCTCTATAAACTTCTGATAATAACCGGCCAATCCGAGAAATCCACGCACCTCACGTACGTTCTTCGGCTGTGGCCAATCTCTGACCACCTGTATTTTGCTCGGATCCACAGAAACTCCGTCCTGTGATATAATATGGCCCAGAAAACTCACTCTGTCAAGCCAGAACTTGCACTTAGAAAACTTTGGATACAGCTGGCGCTCACATAGAATACTCAGAACAATCCTCAGATGCTCCTCGTGTTCTTCCTTCGTCTTGGAGTAAATCAGAATATCGTCGATGAAAACCACCACGAACCTGTCCAGATACTCCTTGAAAACACGGTTCATCAAATCCATGAACGCTGCAGGGGCATTAGTAAGTCCGAAAGACATAACAAGGAACTCATAATGCCCATACCTCGTTCGGAACGCCGTCTTCGGTATATCATCCCTTCGGACCTTCAGCTGATAATAACACGAGCGTAGGTCAATCCTGGAAAATACTCGGGCACCCTGTAGCTGATCAAACAAGTCGTCAATACGGGGCAGTGGATACTTATTCTTCACCGTGAGCTTATTCAGCTCCCTGTAATCAATGCACATCCTGAGGGTCCCGTCTTTCTTCTTGACAAACAGAACGGGCGCACCCCAAGGTGATACACTGGGTCGAATAAATCCCTTCTCCAACAACTCGTCAAGCTGAGTCCTCAACTCTCTCAACTCAGTTGGTGCCAACCGATATGGGTTCTTGAACCTTGGCGCGGAGTTTGGATAGACATCAATAGTGAACTCAATCTCCCGGTCTGGTGGTAAACCGGGAAGATCATCGAGGAATATGCCAGAGAACTCTCTAACAATAAGAATGTCGCTCGGCTTCACTCCGTTGAGCAACTGAATATCAAAAACTGAGGCCAAATAAATAGAGCACGCACCTTTGAATTCCTTGTTGACCATCATGGAATAAGAAATAGGCAAGCTACTCAGTCGGTTCATCGCCTGATAGGAAAACTCGGCTCTGTCCGGGGGTCGGAAGGTCACAATCCCGGAGCGACAATCGATGGTGGCGAAGTGCTGTGCTAGCCAGTCCATCCCCAAAATAAGGTCGTACCGCTCTATGCCCATAACGATCAGACGTGCGTAGAGGGTAACGCTCCCAACCGAAATAATATTCCCCTGAATAACATGACTGGACTGCATACGCTCTCCTGAGGGCAGCAATACACTATACTCGCACTCTGCCGACTCAGACTCTAACCCCAATCTAGCCATACATGCAGTCGATACGAAGGAGTGCGTAGCTCCGGTATCCATCAAAGTAAATACAGTAGCACCCATAAGCAAAATAGTACCTGCAATCACGGCAGGCTGAGCATCGTCATCAACATCCTCAGGCTCGATGAAGGCGAAACCCTGGGCATAACCTTCCTGATCTCCGCCCAACTGATCTCGGCCCGGGTGGGGGCAGTCTCTAACAAAATGGCCAACTCCACCACATCTGTAGCATTTGTTAGAACCCACACGGCACTCTCCACTATGTTCCCTCTGACACAAGGGGCACCATGGCATCTGAGAAGCCCCCTGAACTTGCTTCCCCTTGCCCCGATCATTACCTCCCTCAAGAGGTCTCTTCACACCCCTCGGCTGCTGTTGAGGCGGCTGTGCTCTAGGCTGCCATCCTCGGTTCTGCGACTGAGGACGGATCTCTCGAAAGAAGCCCTTCGCTGGCTCCCTCGGTCTAACACAAGTGCCCTTGGCTGCCTCGATATCCAGAGCTCTAGCTGTGATGTCAGAAAATGGCACATCAATAATACCTGAGACAACCACGTGCATCTGGATCTCCGGATTAAGTCCCTCAATAAACTGATGCACCTTCTCCTCATTATCGCAAACAAGACGAGGTGCAAATCTGGATAATGCCTTAAACTTCCGAATATAATCATCAACTGAACCAGTCTGCTTCAGCTGCATAAACTCGTTCCTCTTGGCCACCCTCACCGTGCGGCTGAAATACTTATCGAAGAATAGAAACTTGAACCGATCCCAAGTCATAATAGATACGTCCGTCGTCACCTTGATCGAATCCCACCAGAAACGGGCATCCATCGCTAAATGAAAGGTAGCATACGCCACCTTGCTCCCGTTCCCTACCTCGGCGTAAGCTAACATGTCCTCCATAACTCGGATCCATTCCTCGGCACGTGTCGGATCCGATGACTGGCCTTCGAATACTGGAGGCCGTAAGCTTTGAAACCTCTGCATACCCTGATTACTGGGAACTACCAAGTCTTGGACCCTCTGATTCTCTCGCTGGTTCTCCTGATTTACTAATTCCGTAATCTGTTGCGCCTGCCTGTCCATATGCTGAGACTGGCGATCGATCAACTCCGTAAGACGATCCATCGCGTCATCTCTCGGATCCCTTCCTCGAGTCATATTTATAAAAACTCCTATAAAATTTAAAAACAAGAAATCCTAAGAAACTGAAATCAAACGAAGCAGTAAACAAACTTACAGTTGATGTAGGATATCCGCGTAGTGGCTGTGCAGTCGAGCAGTCTACAGAATCGATTTTAAAACCCGGGGGCTCTGATACCATAAATGTAACACCCCTAATACTGTACCCATTTTTTTTTTCCCGTAATTATTTTTCTTTTTATACTTTTTACTTTTCTATGCTTTAAATAAAACTTAATGCGGAATCTAAACCGAAGTTGAAATCAGAACTGAAGTCGGAATTAAAACTGAACTTTAAAAGCATTTAAAACAAAACCTTTAATAAATAATTAAAACTAAAACATTTAATAAAACTTAAAAAAAAACAAATAAAAGAAGGGAGGGCAGAATCGGAATTCTGCCCTCGTGAATGGAGCAGCGCTCGGTCGCTGCTCTGTGCAGCGACCAGGCGCTGGTCGCTGCAATGTGTGCAGCGACCAGTCGCTGCACACAGCAGCGACTTGACTCTCTGGAAATTTTTGAGGTTTCCAGAGAGCAACCAACCTTTCACTCTAACATTTTCACCTCTCAGGAACGTGATTCCAGAGAGCAGAACTCAACATTTTTCATTTATACTTCTCCCACATTTTTCTTAGCCAGAAACCACTTATTCCATTCTTACACCAAGATCACAAAATACACCCGACACACTTTTAACTGAATCAATTTTAAGAAAACAAATTGCGTGGTTATGTTTAAAAACTGAGTATCCTTTAATACCGAACTTTTACCAAAAATACATTTCAAAACAGTTTCAAACATCAAAACAACCTATCAACTACCAGACCAAGCATCCTAATATTTACTATACAGTTTATCATCAGTCCAAAATATCTCAAAAACCCCCAAAACCTTTACGTACATCCCCCACGGGTCAAAACGTGCCTCGACTGCTCAGCGCACACCCACGGCCATCATCCATCAACTGCATCCCACGCTAGGAGGAGGAACGTCGTCCTCACCTGGCTCAATGTCTCCTAAAATATCACCTACACCATACAGACACATATGAGATATTGAAATCTCAGTAAGCTACGTAAATGCAGATGCATGCGTGCAGTGCATATGGAGTTCAGAAAACATGCATATCAGACATATAAGGTCATTTCATACAGATTGCCACCGAGATATCAGCCCTCTAAATGGAAAGGATACATCCCGCAGTCGGACTACCACTTTCGATTTAGAGGAGGGGGGAACATGCTCACAAACCCTACAGCCATGCCTGAGCCCCATCCCGCGTGACCAGATACAGATTACGTATTTTCGTTCATTATTCATTTCATTTGAAAACTTGTGCAGAAATCCATTTTCATGCCATTTGAAACACGTGATGCATGAACAGTTATAAGCATAATGTAACCATACAATAAACAAACACATGTATACCATCAAGACCGAAATAAACTAACCTATAAACAATTAAACCTAACTATCCAACCAAAAGCAGATTAAACAAACAACTCTTCAGGGATCCTCGATACGACATCGAAGTATGGTGTAGACCGATTGGTCAAAGTAAGTCACGAAAACTTACCTTGGGCGCGCAGAATCTCAAGCTTCGATCACGGGAGTCGTGTATCTGAGGAAAACACGATATTCGTAGTTAAAACCAATTTAAACTATAAACGTCCAAATTACGAAATCCTTAACTAATGAATTTCCTAAAATTCCAACTTAATAATTCGAAGTATTTAACAACGACATAATGCTCGATAACCTGGAATTCCGATTAACGAGTTTTTCTCAAAAACTCGAAAATTTACCAATTTTTCACTTTTTCTCAAATTGATTTTTCTTCGTCCAATAATGTCCAATACGTTCAATACGTACTTAATCAAGGCTAACCTATTAATTACGAACCCTAATTCGCGTTTTTAACGAAAATCGATCGAAACCCTAATTAACTAAATCTCCGTAAAACTCGAAATAAACGCTCAAAGACTGAAGCTGCATACCTAGGGTAGCAAGAGGAGGAGAAACCGTGAAGAAATCGGAACGAACGGGAGGAGAAACGGAGTCGGATCATGAGAAGTCGTCGGCGGCCGAGAGGGTTTGCGAAGGAGAAAAGAGAAAACAGAATGAAATCGCAGAATGAAATCGCAGAAGTGAAGGAAAGTTGATTTTTATTAAAATTAACTTTGGCAAATTACGTTTTCGCCCTTCTTTAGTTTTTATATAGATTTCTTCTTTCGGTTTGTTAATCGTCTAGCTATTCGGTTTCACCAAACCTCCACATTTCACCAATACATCCAACTTGTCATTTGTGATTTAACAAAACTGTTCGCTCGCAATTCGGAGCTCGTTTACTATTTTTGCGAGAACGTCTTTTACATTACGAAAAGTGTATTTACCCGGAATATAGTGTTTGATCTCCTAAAATTCCCGTAAATTTCATAAAATTCTTATTACTCGTTAGGATCGTAATGACACTTTCTGTTTGTGAAACTGATTTGATTTGACACATTTGCTAAAAATGCCATTAAACAATAAAATAATAATATAATATAATATATCCAAAAAGTCCGTACAAGCCGGATATTACCGTAGCCCAATATCTCCCCTCACAGATGTGTTTGGCGGGGACTTCTCAATCGGTCACCTAACATGGTACTGCTCTCGCTGGAACACTTTTAAGTTTGAAGTTCTTATGAGATCCGTTGCCAATTGTACTCCAAAACTTGTCGTACTATCTTGGAAGAGTTTCCTTACATATGTTTCATTTCTATATACCTCCATAAGCGATTTGAGATTGTGACGACTCCCTTTTTACGACCAGGGATTTGCCTATACATTGACTTTCCTGGGCACATAATTAATAATTCAGTCCAAGTGTCTAGAACTTCACTTGACCAATCATTTACCAGGTTAAGTGATTGCTTTATTCAGTGTTTTATGTTTTAGTGTATGAGGGGAATAATTTGATCCATTATCCTTGGAAAGATGAAAGCCTAGCTTTGAAAAACCATAAGTCTCCTTTGACTTTTGACCAAAGGAGAGTGCCCTTGAAAGGTGCCTTTGCCCATCACGTTAATTCCCTCAATATGTCCATTTATGTCTCTAAATTTTGGGTATAAATAACCCTTAATCCTGATTACAACCAATAAAATTTTCCTATTGAAGTTATACTTCTCAGCTTTTTTAGTCAATTATTTTTGCATTTCTATTCATTTAGTGAGTCATTTCCAATTGAGTGGAGTGTATCCATTTTGAACTAATTATCCTAACTAGTGCCCCCACCCCAATTCCCCTTCCTCACCATCCCTTTCCATTTAATTCAAAACTTCCATGTGGAATTGTATCATTTGGAACTGTATCACCTCTACACCTCTACACTAGAACAATCCTCACCCAACTACTCACAAAATGATCAAGAATCGGTAAAAACAACACAAGTGATCGATTGAGGGGAACCGATCGAAAATGGCTGCTAGAAAACAAGGAGGCCAAAGCTCTCTACTCAAATTTTTATGTCTCAAAAACTCCTTACAAAATGCCCTAAAGACTTACAAACTAGAATAACCAGCCACAAAGTAAAAGATAAAAATTCCCTCATAACTTGAACTTAAATCAGACATTTAACAGAATTTGATCTCAATGTGCGGGGCTTTTTTGGCATAACAAATGAGCTCGGAACTTTTCGATTGACCCGATCATGTTGGAAAACTTAGGATGTCAACTACAAATCTTTTAAAGACAACTTTGTGATTGGAAACAATACGGATGCCCAATTCGCAAATAGTCGTTTGAGGTCAAAATTGTGATATTTGTTGGATAGTTTTTTTATCTTGATAAAATATGCTTAAACTTCCAAACGACAACATGGCTTGATTTCACGAGATCGATATTATTTTTCTCAAGAATAAAATTTGATAATTAACTCATTTGGCCAATCGACCAAGTTGTTGGTCCGATGGCACATCAACAATTATACAAGCAAATTTCACTTGTTTTGGGAAATCTAACCCGATGAGATAGTGATAGGAACTTTCCACTGTTATTCAGAGAATCAAAAGAAAAAAAAATACAGCACCTGGGTTGTTCGAGAGACCCGCCTCTCCTGCCAAGATTTCAACTACAAAAGCATACTCTACTTCTCTTCTCTCTCCTTTTTATTTCATCTCCTCTTGCAACTGCTTGTAACTACTTTCTAATTTTAAAATGAAAAACTAACTACGTATTGAACCATTAACTACATATTAGATTTACACCTTATTTCTTTCTCCTAGAATATGTAAATCTAATAATAGGTCTATCAATACTCCCCGTCCAAAAAGAAACCTTATCCTCAAGGTTAAAATCTGGAAAACGATGCAAAATATCCGCATAATCTTCCCACGCGGCCTCTAACGGAGGAGTACCTTTCCATTTAATCAAAACAACAACTGGTTGATTCATACCCAAAGGTTGCTTCACATCCAACAGCGATTCTGGTTCACTGTGCTTCTCTTCTTCGATGCTAATCTCCACTGGTAATGGAATAAACTGCTCCAAATCGCCAATCGCCTTCCTTAATAATGAAATGTGGACAACAGAATGAATGCGAGCTGCTTCTGGTAGTAGTAACTTATACGCCACCTTCCCGACCCTTCCTATAATCTCAAACGGACCAACGAATCTGGGCATCAGCTTCTAAAACTTATCCGATCTCATTGATTTCTGTCTGTAAGGTTTGAGTTTCAGCCAAACCCTATCACCCACGGCGAATTCAACATCCCGTCTCTTCTTATTCATCGACTGCAACATGAGTTGTTGGACTCGATTTAAATGGGCTTTAAGGCGATCCAAAACTGCATTTCTTTCCTGCATTTGTTCCTCCACGGCGGAAACAACCGAACCTGTATTTTCAACTCGCAACAGAGTAGGTGGATCTCGTTTGTAAACAGCTCGAAACGGGCTCATCCCAATAGCTGAATGGAAAGAAGAATTGTACCAATACTCATCCCAAAACAACCATCGACTCCAATCTTTCGGTTTCTCACCGATGAAACACCGTAAATATGTTTGCGGATGGTACGCATAGCTGAAGCGAAGAATTGTGCCCTGTATCCTCCACAATTCTTTCCAAAATTGGCTAACGAAGACTTTATCTCTGTCAGAAACAATGGACCAAGGCATACCATGAAGCCTGAAAATATTCTGTAAAAATTTCTCAGCTACTGTTTTCGCTGAAAAAGGGTGGCTAAGTCCCACAAAATGACTAAACTTGCTCAATCTATCAACCACCACCATGATCGTATCCCACTCATTAGATTTTGGCAATTTCTCAATAAAATCCATTGAAATGTCCTCTAAAATATCGACTGGAATAAGGAGAACCTTAAGAAGACCTACCGGCGATAGAGTTTTATACTTATTTTGTTGACAAATTGCACAGTTATGAACGTATTTTTCCACATCTTTCCTCATGCCAAACCAAAAAAGCTCCGCAGAGATTCTTCGAAAGGTTTTAACTACCCCTCCATGCCCCCTTATCGGACTATCGTGAAATATACGTAGAACCTTCGTAATCACTGGCGAAGTCTGGGAGATAACTTTCCTATATTTATAGAAAAGCTGTTCTCCCGATAAAAAAAATCAAGAATAGCCCGCCTCACTCTGTAGCAATCGCTGTTTAATATTTTGCAACTTCTTATCCTCCTAAATTCCATCCTCTAACTCCTCTCTAGATAGGAAACCGTGAGTCATCACAACGTTCAAACTCTTCAATTCTTTTTCTGTTTCTTCTCTACGAGATAGGCTATCAGCTGCATTATTCTGACAACCCGATTTATACTGAACTTCAAAATCATAACCCAAAATTTTGATTAACCATTTCTGATGTTCTGGAGCAACTATCCTCTGGTCTAGTAAAAACTTTAAACTTCTCTGATCTGTACGTACAATGAAATGCCTACCTAACAAATACGATCTCCATTTTTGAATCGCTAAAACAATTGCCATCAGTTCCCTTTCATAAACTGATTTTACCTTGTTTTGTTTCGACAATTGTTGGCTGTAAAATGCGATGGGTCTGTTATTCTGCATCAACACAGCTCCTATCCCAGTTCCTGAAGCATCGGTTTCCACCACAAACACGTCTGTAAAATTGGGAAGTGCCAATACCAGAACTGTACACAATGTAGTTTTTAAGTCCTCGAACGCTGTATGTGCTTCATTATTCCAGCCAAACCAATCTTTTTTTAATAATGCTGTAAGTGGTCTGGCAATCAACCCATACCCAGAAACAAACCTCCTATAATAACCAGTCAATCCTAAGAAGCCCCGCAATTGTTTCAGTAAACTGGGTATTGGACACTCTTTAATAACCGCGACCTTATTTTGATCAACAGCCACTCCTAGATCGGAGATTATATATCCCAAATATTCTAACTCCTTCTGGGCAAACAAACATTTTTTTTCCATGGACATATAACTTCTCGCTTAGTAAAATACTGAGCGTCATCTCCAAATGGTGAAGATGATCCTCCCAGGACCTACTATATATCAATGTCATCAAAAAAGACCAATAAGAATTTCTGAAGAAATTTATGAAAAATTTTATTCATCAAGGATTGGAATGTTGACGGAGCGTTGGTAAGTCTGAAAGGCATCACCAAGAATTCGTAATGTCCTTCATGAGTGCGAAATGCCGTTTTATGAACATCTTCCTCTTTCACTCTAATTTGATGATATCCCGACTTTAAATCCAACTTAGTAAACACTTTGGCTCCATACAACTCATCCAATAACTCTTCAATGACCGGTATAGGAAATTTATCCTTCATTGTTTCTTTATTTAATGCCCTGTAATCCACACAAAATCTCCATGTACTATCTTTTTTTTTTACCAGGATAACGGGACTTGAAAAAGGGCTTGAACTCGCGTGGATTATGCTAGTTTCCAGCATTTCCCCAACCAACCTTTCAATTTCGTCTTTTTGTATCACCGGATATCTATAGGGTCTTATGTTAATCGGCGTAGTTCCTTCTTTCAACACTATTTGATGCTCGTGTTGTCGCTTAGGTGGTAATCCATCCGGCCAGGAGAAAACTTCCCAGAATTTCTGTAACAGTTCGGATATTTCTTTATCCCTCATTTGCTGTTCATCTTCGTCAACTTTCTCTACTTGCCCAAACTGTATTACAATAGCTTGTCCTTCTGTCTTAAAACATTTCATCAAGAGCTTCAATGAAATCAATCTCCTTTCTACGTTCAAATCTTCCCTTATTTCTACCAGTTTATTATCAACTTTCCATTTCATTGTCTTATTCTTCCAATCCACCTACATATCTCCAATTGATTCCAGCCACATCATTCCAAGTATTACATCGGTATTTCCCAATTCAATTGGAAGGAACTCTTCCATAATGTTCAGCTCCGGCAACTTCAACAATATGTTTCTACAAATACCCGTTCCTTCTACTGACTTCCCATTTCCCATAGAGATTTCATACGTACTGGTATTCTGAATGGGTAGCTTTAATTCCAGCACTATCTTGCTAGAAATAAAATTGTGAGTGGCTCCATTGTCCACCATGATTATCACCTCCCTGTCTCTGATGCTTCCTTTGAATCGTACTGTTCGGGGAGTTTGTAAACCAAGAATGGAATTCAAGGACAACTCTACATTACTTGAGTTCCCTATATCAATATTTTCTTCCAGAGAATCGCCATTTTCACTATTGTTGCTATCGCCCTCTTCTTCCCCCATTATTAGGACCTGCAACATTTTCTTTTTGCATTGATGTCCAGGATTGAACTTTTCATCACATCTATAGCATAATCCTTTTTCTCTTCTAATCTGCATTTCTGCCTCTGTTAACCTTCTCCGGGGAATATCCAACTTAAACACTCCCGCAGGCTTCGTCAATACCTCCGACTTATTCTTAAAAGTATTGCTCGCTAACTCCGTATTACGTCTCTGAAAGTTCCTGTAATCATTCAATGAAGATGAATGCATTAGCGAGTTTTTACTTTCTACCATTTGCGAGAACTGCATGAGCTCCCTTAATCCTGCAGGTCTCATCAACCTTATATCTCCTTTAATCTCATTCTTTAATCCGTTGAAAAAAGCTCTGATCAACACCTCTTCTGGAATTCCAATCAAACCAGAAATAATTGTCTCGAATCTGGTACAATAGTCCTCCACCATTCCATCTTGTTTCAACGTCAGTAATCTATCACAACTGGAACCATCTTGCAACATCCTAAATCATTCCGTCAAGAGCTGTTTCAGCTCCGTCCATGTTCTAAATGGCCGAGCTCTGTTTTCCCATTGAAACCATGATAACGCAGGTCCTTCGAAACAGACAGCTGCGGCTTCTACTTTTTCCTCCTCCGCGAGACGATTGACGGAGAAATAGCACTCTGCTCTGAAAATCCATCCTTCCACAGCATCTCCAAAAAAAAGTGGAAGCTCCAATTTTCTTGGAAGGTAATCTCTGGTTGTTATCGCTAGATAATTTTCATATCTTCTCGGACTCCTATCTCCCTGTGGTGCTTGCCAATCCTCTGGACCTTGGTTTCTTGATCCCTCCGATCGCGCTATCAATTGTGTGAGTTGCTCTTACATTACAAGCATTGTTTTCTCCATCGCAGAAATCTTTTCTATCTTCTGTAATTCTTATTTAAGCTCTATCACCTCTTTCTGTCAATCTCTCATCGCTTCCTTCTGAGCTTTTGCCCTTGTTTGCATTCTTCGCATCACCAGGAAAGTGCTCTGATACCAAATTGATAGGAACTTTCCACTGTTATTTAGAGAATCAAAAAAAAAAAAAAAAAAAATACAGCACCTGGGTTGTTCGAGAGACCCACTTCTCCTGCCAAGATTTCAACTACAAAAGCATACTCTACTTCTCTTCTCTCTCCTTTTTATTTCATCTCCTCTTGCAACTGCTTGTAACTACTTTCTAATTTTGAAATGAAAAACTAACTACGTATTGAACCATTAACTACATATTAGATTTACACCTTATTTCTTTCTCCTAGAATATGTAAATCTAATAATAGGTCTATCAGATAGCTATATAAATAAATCTTCCTTTTTCGTTGCTTATTACATGCGTAAAAAAGGAATCCGAAACCACATTGATCATTCTAGCTGTAAGACAATACCATGAGATTCCCCTTTTTGTTGACTGTTACTTCTTCATATTAGTTCTTTGATCAACAGAACCTCCGGTCTTCTCTGTATTCATATATGTATGAGCTTATTATTTGTTGTTTTTCCAGAATCAACACCATGTCTCCTGATATTTACTCTTGTACAAGCAGATTTAGTGCAGTCTCAACCAGTGAGTGAATTGTTGTTCTGTGACGGCTCACCCCAATAGGGCCAGAGAACAAATTGAAACTTTCAATCTCTGATGTGGTCTCTAAGATACCTTCCAGTTCTTTCTGCAGCCCTTGGTCCTTGAAAGTCTGGACATTTTTCACATTGTTCTTCATCATCCAGATCGACATCTCGATTGTAAATCGTCGAATTCTTGGTGTTTTAGTTGATGGGTATTTGTTCTTCTTCAAAATCTGAACCAAAGCTTTAGGTCAATTCTGCCTCTGTAATGCCAGCTCTCTCAAACATTATGCTTGATTCTTGAGAAGATGTAAATTTGAAAATATGCGCAGCCAATCCAACCATTACTTCCTGGTGCTTATTCTCCTCTGACATGATCCCTAGCAGAACCTGAAATTGGAACAAGAAAAGGATTAACAGAGACTATTCTCTTGGAACATTTGTCATCATAATGTCCTAGATGAAAAGGAGTGAAGAACTCACGGCAGGTGCTGAATACACGACCCCTGTGAGCTGGTGGAAGGAATCCGATCCAACGTACGAACACAAGTTTCTCAAAATTCTTGCAGCATTTACGCGAAGCAAAGGAATTTCCAAGGTTTTTCCAAGCCTATCTGCGACACTCAACTTCAAAATTCTTTTGCAGTTGCTTTGGCTTTCTAATGCCAGTGCTTCTAGCGCTTCTCCTGCTGCAATCTTTACATTATCATAACTCTCTGAGACACTTTGGCGAAAGAAAATACCAAATAGCTCTTTTAGAACTCCCCCGGTCCCTCCTATCCTCTCGGTTGCATCCTCTTCCAAAGCCAGATAGGTTAATATTTCTATTGCCAGTTTCTGAATCATTGGATATTTTTCTCCATATCGTAATATATCTCTCAAATTACTGATCGAGCAAACGATCTCCGATATCTCTTTGTGTAGTTGCTTGCCTGTAGTACCTGATGCGCTGGCCAACATCCTCATCACTTGTAAGGATCGCTTAATTGTTTCGATTTGAGATGTTGCTATATTTTCATCTCTCAAAACTCTCTCTTCAGCACGGGTGGAATCTACGATTTTCTGTAGAAGGCCTCTCGTAGTTCCGATTTTTCCACAGTTGTCGAGGTCCCTTGCAAGTTTTTTAAGAATAACAAGTCCCAAATTATGGAATTTCCAGTATGCGTAAGCTGGATGATGATCAGAGATGATCTTTTTTTGGCTTATTCCATCAGCAGTACCATCATAGATGCTCTTGCTTTGGAGTAAAGATGATATGGATTCCATTGCCCCAGGAATCCCAGCGACTCGAAGAGAGTTTTGCTTTTTTCCAGCAAGCTTTGACAGTATTTCAGCAGCAGAAAGTCTGATTTCTTCTTCTTGTTGGTCTTTCCAATTCAACATCTCAACCAATCGTTCAATAACGGAGAGACTAATCCCTATCTTTTGAAGGGTATCATCTGAAAATCTTTCATTTTGCGTGAACGATCGAAGAGTTCTGATTCCAACGAGTTGCTCGTCGGGAGAATTCGAAGCCAAGAGCTCCATAGCATAAGTGACCATATCCATTTTCAATCCATCAAAGACGCTTCCATTTACACACCTCGAAAATGAATCATAAAAGAACCTTTTGACCGAGATCATACCCGAAGAACCCAAGTCACATTCATCATTCACCTTTTGCAATAACTTCTGGAACATGATTTTCCATTCCCAATAAGCTTTCTCCATAAAAAAACACAGAGCTTCAGCCAAAGCCAATGAATAGAATATGAGCAAAGCAGAGTTTCTGTTTCTCTTTTCCTCCTCTCCACTTTCAATATCTCCAAAGTTCCGTTTGATCAGCTTCATTGACGAGAGAACCACGCACGCGGTTGCAGATATAAGCTGAAGCCAGTATAAAATCTTGCTCACGTTTCTTGCAAGACAAAACCATTGATCATATGGCAAAAGAGGAACATCTGAAGTCTTCCATGTCCGAGTTGGCATCCTCAGCCGATCCAGCATTCCAATTTTATTCTCAATTGATGTCTGTTTTATATCTCTATTACAATCTGTTTGTTTTCTTACAGCCGACAATGGCCGGAAGATAGATTTCACTTTTCCAAATAAAGATCTCGAGCTAGATCTCAGAGCTCTAATACTACTAATTCCGGCATCAGTGATGGACCATGTAGCTTGGTGCTGCCACTCAAGCTCATGGCTTCTGCTGAAAATTCGAGTTCCTTCAATTACCAAAATTATAGTAATGAACCAGAAATCAGTTTTGTCAAGCGTGATGGCGAACCCGCCAAGAAGAACGACAGTAGCCCAGATGAATCCAAGAGTTCCCAACCCTGTAGCCATTTTTTCGAGGACTGCCAGACGGAGAGCAAAAAGGGTCAGTTTCTTCTCCGGCGCTCGGATAACCGGAGCTGACGTTGAAGGTGATTCAGAATTCGCAGTGCTGCTATCTCGCTTCAGTAGGCTGCACTGAGGTTCGAAGATGGTGGGGTTAGCACTGTGGGTTTCAATTTGCAAACGAACCATCCCTTCAGTGTCCGGAGATTTCCCACAATCCATTTGTCTGATCGAAACTTATTAATAAATTCTGAACCTGGGTTTCAAAGGGAAAGATAATGGGTGATGGAATTTCAAGTTCTAAGCTTTAAGCTTTACCTGCTCGACAACGACCAGGAGAGGACGGAGAAATAATAGGACCTTAGAGAACACGTTGATCCTGTTTTAATCAAGAAGAAAGAGTAGCGTAATGGCAATACTGCTCTCTCTCTCTCGCCTTAAAGCTTAGTCACAGAGGAGGAATTGTTCCTTGATCAAACATCCGAAGACATAAAAGCAACGTTCTCGAAACGAGAGGATACAAGCTGCCGCAGTTTCTATAATCACCCTCTGTGCTTGAAGAGAGACTGGTACAACAAGATTTTCTCTCTTAAATCCGAACAACTTAATTACATTTGCAAGGAGTAGACATAGTTAGGCAAGGGATAAGCTCTTTGGTGTTGACTTTATCAAATTCTTGGTCAGTCTTCTTCTCCACCACACCAAATAATGCAGATATTAACTTATTTAATAACAACTTGTTTGCTAATTTTGCAACTACCGCCTAACGATTTTAAGTGACATTCCAAGCATTCATTGGAGTACAAGTTCAAAATTCTATCCCGTACTTAGCAATCAAATAGATTCCTTCGAGCGTGTGTTTACAAATTTACGAATGAGAACAGAAAGGAATGTATCAATCAATTTGATTCATTTATGAATGTGGGCCCCAATGCAATTTCATCCATCTGTTATCTATCCATCTGGGTTTTGATCTGAAAACTTGCATGATGGTCTTCATCGAGAATCAAGTCAAATTGCTAGGATTTAGGAAGCTATAAATTTAGACGGCAACATCTTTGGCGTTAGAGACTAGGGTGTTTTTAATAATATCCACGTTTTACAGCCTGGTGGCTAAAAACAATATGCGTCTTGTACAACAGTACATAAGCGTTTACCTTATACACTCGATAATACAAGAAATATTGATTTGTTTCTTACACTAATTTGGTTCGAGGGACAATGTGAAAAAGGAGCCCGACCCGAAGAAGATAAAGTGGGCTGAAAATTGAATGATGGCCAAATAGTCTTTCACCAGAAATGGTACCATCCAGAGTTGAGTTTCAACTCATAATCGCATTTGCAGCTACATTTTAGGAGGAAGAGGAACTAAAGAAAGCATATCTTCAATTGCACTGAATTTCTCTGCTCCATTCTTGGACTTTTTGAAGCCATTGAATTGGATGTAGGCCTGAATAGGTTTAGAACCTGAATCAGTAGCTGTAGAACAAAGTTTCTTCTTTGAAATACCTGATTTGGATCTTGTTCTCATAGGTTGTGAATTAACCCCACATACTAAAAATTTGTAATTGGCATAAATATCATCAACAATCACGTTAGAATTTTGCAACATAAACAGGTTCAAGAAATAGAGAGAGCCAAGTATTTAGCACTGGGTGTATTCTTTAATTAGAAGACTCAAGGTCATTAAAGAGAGGTTAATTGTAAGAGTATAAAGCTGAAGTAGAGCAAATTGGAGAGTTGGTGGAAGGGAGAGAGCATCAGAGACTGTAAGAAGTGTATGAAGTTCCAGACTTGAATTCTGAAGTTTTAATCTCAAAACTTGACTTTGTTCTTGAATAAAGAGGCCTTGTTTTCAACAACTGTGAGTGTGATTGTTTTCTTCAGAAGAATGGGCTGCAGTAGACAGTGAGTAAACAGTAAATGAAAAGCTAGATTTTTTAAATTTATTACATGAATAGAGAGCAAAAAATATCGTGGGAAATTTCAAAAAAAAAAAAGAGGAGAATTAAAATTCATGTCCACAAAACAATAAACTTAACAGGGGAACTAATGCTGGTGCTAACAATCCCGATAAGAATGCTAGTCTTAATTCTTATATGCTATTATACGAATATACCTCATCAATTCTATATCAAAATTTTCCTAAGAAAAAAGAAGACATATCTACATAACTCTCATCTACAATTGAAGGCTTATCATTCAATAGGCAGCAATTTTCTTCCTCCGCAACTGTTATAAGACTTCAAAGTTAAAAATTAGAAAATATTTGTTTACATTGGTCACCACCACCTTGAAAGATCGATTCAGAATGATTCTCTGCCGCGAAGGTCAGAATTTCCTGTTTTTGCAGGACAAGATCCAGAAGGGTGGATATTTTGGACAGAAAGATATTTTTCCATTAACCAATTAAATGAAGGGAAAAACTGGAAACTGCAAAAAAGTGTTTTGAAGGTCCTGCGTTGTCTTGGTACCAATGAGAAGTTGGCAGAACACTGTCTGCAAACAGTGTGAGCCCACACTGTCTGCAGACAGGAGTTCAAATTTTTACCCTTACCCGCCTCAAATTATTGCACTTCATATCCTATGAAAGGCTGTGACTCATTATATGTGTCATGTCAGTAATGCCTTGAGGAAGCATTTCAAGAAGCCTTTTCCACTGACATACACCAATAAATTTTGGCTCATTGATGGGAACTGATGGATGGAAGTCCAAAAGAGACAGCAAAGGTCACAAGGGATGTTTCGCTTATCTCTAACTGGAAGACTATTGATCTGTATGTTCGGGGGATTGAAATTCTCAAGTTTGAACTTTCCATGGATAAATAGATCGATAAATTCATTTAGGAAATTTGGAAAATAAATGTAAAGAGAGTATATTTTTCATTATTTTCCACTTTGAGGACAAAGTAAATTTTAGTTGAGGAGAAATGATAAGATTCATTTCTATTAATAGATATGAGGTTAGTAAGAGTTAGTAGGAGTTAATGAGCTTAGGGTAAGTCAAGAGGAGTTAGTAAAATACTTGTAATTAAGTATTATAAATAGAATAAGATAAAAATAGAGAAAAAGGCAGAAAATTGTTTGTTGTAAAGGAGAATTTCTAGATTGAGTCTGTCTGGGAAATTTTTTTTGTTCTTGTGTGGATTGTAGAAGCAATAAAGATAGAGTTAATTCTGAATAAAACATACTCTATTCACTCACTAGTGAGTCACCAAGTAATTATTTTGATCGATTGCAGGACTTCCCACAATTTCATTTCCTCCTCTCTAGAGAAGTGTCATTCATTGCCAATTATAGAAACAAAAAGGTTGGAGTCATGATGGAACGGGTTTATCTACTCAAGGCTCGGTCTTTGTCAAGAAGTTGTTTTATAGCCACAGGCTAAATATTATCATTCACTTTTTGCTACTAGATTTAGGAAGTACTGATCCTATTTTGGGTATGCAATGGCTAGCTTGCACATATGCATGTTAATTGGCAAACTCTACCTGTGAAATTTAACCTGGACGATCGAGTTGAACGTCTTCAGGGTGAACCCAACCTTTCCACTGCTAAAGTTTCTTTAAAAACTTTGCTAAAAGATGCATAAGTGATTCCAACAGGAATCGAGGTGACAATTTCTAATTTACCTCCATCATCAAAAATCCCTTTGGAAATTCAATATATCTTGGATTGTTTCTCGACATTATTTGATTCTTTGATTGGTCTTCCGCCATCCCAGACCCATGATCACGCCATTATCGCTATCTTAAATTTCAGAAAGCCGAAATTGAGCATTTGGTTTACAACATTTTGGCAATTGGAATAATTTGGTTGAGCAACCGTCCTTTCTCCAGTCCAATGTTGTTAGTTAAGAAAAAAGGACCATAGAAGTTTTGCATTGCTTATTGAGCATTAAATCGATTAACGGTTACCAAAAAATTTCCTATTGCAGTGATCAACGAATTACTAGATCAACTTCACACCGCTCAAATATTTTCTAAACTAGAAGTACGCTCCGGTTATCACCAAATTCAGGTTCCCTTGATGATATGCCGAAAACGGCATTCTTAACCCATGAAGGCCACAATGAGTTTGTTGAGATGCCATTTAGTTCGAATGCCCTTTCGTCGTTCCAATCATTAATGACTGACATTTTTCGTAGATGCTTACAGAGGTATGTCTTGGTTTTCTTTGACGATAGTTTAATATGCATCCAGAAGTTGCAAGATCATTGCAGTCATATTACTGCGATTTTGGAACTATAGAATTCAGATAATGTGTCACGGATCCGCCACTCCTCAAACATTAGATGGAGTATTTCTAATATATTTTCAAATGTCTATTTTGTAGGTTTTCATTGAGGAACATACTTTAAGGATATCAAATTCTTCAATTCAGCAACCACTTACATAAGAAATCCTTCAAGATGAGGCTTAAATGGAGGATCAAGCACATGTCCAAAGATTATTGGACTTTCCAAAACAACTGTCGTCAACTGACCTCCGAGGAGTATTTGCCATACTCGACAGCCTTACCCACTTTATTTCAACAAGTGTGCTTCATGAAGAATGTAGCTGACATCTCAAGGTTTCTAGAATGAGTTGGATCGAAGAATTTGAATATCATTTGCTTGGTCAACCAGACCAATTACAAAGAGGCTGTTTTTCTCACAAGTAGCCCGAGCACCCTCTCGGCTAAGTCCGAAGTTGAAGAAGTTTGATGTAATGTTTAATAGTTGTTTTCCTTTTAATTTTTAGGTCTTAGTTTATGGCTGAAGTGCCACATTTTTTAGGGATGATTTTGAACCTTTTTGTGTAGTAGAAAGGGACTTGTGCTTTTTACTCAAACTGAGAAACATGCTTTAGGTGGTCCAAACTTTTACCTCTCTTTTGGGAGGCTTCTTTTGTAAGCTCGTTGCAACATAGAAACCCTAGCTTTTGAGAGGTTTTTAAGCCTCATTTTCAGAGGTTTTCAGGAGCTGAAGTTGAATGAAAATTCATGGTTAAGTCTTCTTCCCAAAGCTTGAAGTTTCCTTCAAGTGCCGCCCCTCTCGGTGAGTCACATCTAACGAGTGTGTGTTTTCGGTGTCCATCTTTGTGAGTGTAGTGCACTTCTTTCTATTGCTCCCTACATCTACTCTTCCTGTGAAGATAGAACATCAAGCAAGGTCGTACCAAACTCTCATCTAAAGTTAGTTGGAGTGCCCTTCTTCTAAAGAGGTGTCAAACCCAAGAGGTGCTGTTACTACCTCCTCGAACCAACAAGCAGTCTTTTGTCCATAACTTTTCAACAACAGCGAGTTAGCCTCTAATTTTTAGAGACAATCAACCACACACATACAACTTTAATCACCTACAAGAATCGCATCCATTCATTTCCACACGAGAGAGTTATGCCTCTTCAAATTTGATACATTGTTCTCGGCCAGAGCAGTGATCCGAGCTTCGGCGATCTTCAATAATTTATTCATAACTTTCGTTCCACATTGATGTGCCAAGGAGACTCAAAGATAGATCATTGCCCAAAGCCTATAAATTACTTAGCATTTTTACTAATGGATGTAATTTCTTTTCTTGCAGGAAGTTGATCTTGTTGGAAACCTCACTTGGAGCACTTGGAAGGGAACATTTGGCCCATGGGAATTTGTCTTGTCGGCCCATGAATTAATGTACTTTTTGTTTTTGAACTTATTTGGCATACTCTAGCCTTTTTGTATGGATTATTATATTTGCGTCATGCATTAGATTGTTTGGTTAGGATTAGATGTATGTTGGTGGATGATGGGTTGAAGATTTAGCCTTCAAAGGAGAAACCCCTCAACAATTGGACTCAAAGAAAGCCTTGACCCAAAGAAGAGCCCACATTTAAGGTATGGATTTTGCAGGTACAAATGCTAGTGGCAACATGGATCAAAGAGTTGGCAAAATCTCATCCATTGGTTAAACGATGGCTCGGATTGCATGGAAGGCTGATTGGGCGCGCGCGGGCAGATGGCAACCTTCGGGCAGGTGCGCGCAACAGCAACCAGCAACAGCGGGTAGGCGCGAGGGCAGCAGCGTCTGGCTGTCGTTGGATGCGCGCACTAGATCGCCAGCGTGGCAGCTGGATAGCGCCCACGGGATTACCTCCAGCGTCGTTGATTGAGCGCGCGGGCAGCAACGAGCAGCGTCGAATTGGCACACCCGGATACCGCTTCAGCACCGTCGATCAGCGCACGCCAGATTGCATCTCCTGCCCTTGCTGTGCGCGTGGATTGCACCCTCCTCGGCCATTGATTGCTTCTTCATCCAAGGCTCCACATTTCATCCTCCATTTCTTGCCAAACCCTAATCATCCACCTAGGTTGTCTATTTAAGCATTGCATTGGTGTTTGTATTCAACTTTTGCCCATTTTATGAAATTTCCTATTTCCCAAACTTAGTGTTAGAAGCCCTTCGGGTGTTTTCCTCAATTTCTATCAAGTGGAGTAGCCCTTTATTGTTATCCTAGCATAAGGTTGCTAGGCTAACTCTTATCTTTTCTCTCACCTTACTCTCTTGAGAGTAAGGACTTCGAGGAAGAAAACCTAAGCCTACGGTAGTCGTTTTTCTCTGGAAAAACGTACACCCGAGAGCTCAACGTAAGATAGCTCCTCGGGTCCGCCAAGGGTACTTCCATCTTCTCTTCATCCATCTCATTTTCTTGCATTTTATTTCCTTTAATTTCGGCCATTCACTCCACACACTTCACTTCACTTTTCTTACAATTTTCTTCATCTCATTTTCACCTTCCCTTACATGGTTTTGCACACACCATCTTCTCCATCTTTGTTATATTTTCTTCATATTTCATGCCTCCTAAATCTCTCTAATATTCGGCCACCATCACACACTTTCACCTTGCAATTTTATTAGTATTTTGGATCTCTATTTCTACCCCTCTATTTTCGGTTTTTGTGCACACTTTCACCCGAGCACTATTGTTTATTTTTGTGGGTGGACACGGCCCCTTTTCTAAGGGCCACCGTGTCACACATCGACTTAGACCGTGATATTTTGAGAGCACTTTGCCAACATATAGGACTATAAGCTGTTAAAATTTAAGCTCCAAAAGCTAAGAACAGCTCGAGTACTTGCTATTCAAAGTTGTTGTCCGTGTCTAGCAAAACAGCAAGTCTGATTTTCATGTGCTTTGAAGTTCACTCCATTTTGAGGTACATCAACACATCACCTAGAAATGCAAATTTGGGCGGTCAACAATATCATACTTGGGACATGTAATTAAAGGTGTTAAACGAATGGGATGGTAAAAATGGTGGGTCGAGCCAAGCCCACCTGGGATCAAGCCAGGTGGATTGACCTAGCAGGCCAGGCTCGCCGAGTACGCAATGGCACAAATGTAAGTTGTTGTTCATGGAGAACTCAGGCTTCTTATTTACATCAGCTTTTGACCCAAATGCCAAAAGTGCAACTCCGTTAGAGGATAGGAAAGAAGCAGCTCCTGCCAAGTCGCAACATGAAACCAGAAGAGAAAAGCTTGCCGTTAGTGAAACAAGAACTACAAAATGGAACGCTTCTTCTTCACCATTCTTGGAGTAACAGCTAGTTAAGAAAGATTAAAGAATCTCAACCTGTTGTATTCATCTTGATCCACTTAACATATTTTAAACCAAAAAACACAATCTTTAGAAAAGCTAGGAAGCAGCAAGAGTAGACAGATAGCAAAAGGTAAGAACTTTTAGGGATATGATGTGTTTGTATACGCCATGTTAAGATTTACATAGTAATTGTCTGCGACGGAGTTGCCTAATTGGTCTTCCTTTAATTTTATGTATACTCGGTTTGTTAAACTCGACTCATTATCACTCGTTAGATTCATTTAGCTAGCTCGGCTCGACTCGGCTCGTGTTGTTTAACTTGTGACTCACAAGACAACTTGAGTTAAATTTTATTGGACGGGCTCGTTAGACTCGACTTGCTTAACTCATTGTGTTTTACTTGTTTAACTCGTTGGGCTCAATGAACCCGACTTTTTCAAACTTTACTAGGTCTGACTGACTCGTTTGTCACCTCTACATATAATCTCTGACAGAGGGTGTCATTGGATGATTCACAGATTCAAGCTACGATAAATTGGCCGCATCCTAAAACTCTAAAGAAGCTATGGGGTTTTATGGGTCTTACTAGTTATTGCCCGTGTTTTATTCAAGATTATGGTGGCATTGCAATGCCCCTACCGAATCAGCCTGAGAAACATAAGTTTTGTTGGGGGAGGCAGCAACTTCAGCCTTCAATACCCTAAAAAATGCCATGTCCATAGCTCCTTATTTAGACTTCCCAAATTTTTCAAAACCTTTTATTTTGGAGGCAGATGCATCAAGCTTTGCAGTGTGCGTTGTTCTTATGCAACAAGGGTGTTCTTATACAATAAGGGCAGCCAGTGGTTTTGTTCAGCCATACTCTCGGTCATTCAGGCTCACAAAAGTCAGTTTACCAACATGAATTAAATGGCCATTGTTTGGGCAGTAGAAGAGTGGAGGTTGTACGTGCTAGGTTGCAAGTTCATTGTTTGCACGAATCAACGAAGGTTCAAATTCCTCCAGAGCAGCGTTAGATTAGTCAAGGACATAAAAAATGACTCATTAAATTACTCTGGTATGACTTTAATAGTCAATACAAACCTGGTCGGGGCAACAGTGCGGTGGATGCTCTTTTGAGATTCCCAGTTTTGCCATCTGTGGCTGAAATTATCTGTCTCTCAACTTAGAAGTTGAAAGATATTGCCCACGGTGTTGATTGGGATCCCTCTTTGCATAACATAATCATGAAGATAAAGGAAGACCCCTCTAGTTGTTCTGGATACTCTCTCGTCCAAAATCAACTGTTATATAATCGCAAATTAGTTTTGCCTAAAGCTTCCACTCTCGTGATAGTTTTACTGGTAGGCATTCTAGATACTTAAAAAACTTTCAAAGGGTTGCAAACACTTTTTATTGGCAAGGTATGCGAACTCAAATTAGATCATTAGTTTCTAATTGTCATATTTGTCAACAGAACAAGTATCTCACATCATCTCTAGCCAGTATTTTGGAGCCGTTACCTATATATCCACACAAATTTGGGAGCAAATATCACTTGATTTTATTGAAGGATTGCCACTATCAATGGGTATAATACAATTCTAGTTGTGGTTGATCAACTAAGTAAACAACACTCCATCCCACATGAGCATCCTTTTTTAAGCCACATCGGTAGCTGTTGTTTTGTCCATACAATGCTCCGTCTTCATGGCATTCAATGGTCCATAGTGTTCAACCGAGACAAAATCTTCACTACCCTATTGGTTTTACATTCAACTAGTTGCCCACAATTTGAGAGTACTAAACACATACGTTAAAGATAGAAGAAGTCGTACCTCCACAAGAGTTAAAATCAACATTCAGCTACAAGAAACACAGTAAAATTTGATTCTTTTACTGTTAAAAAAATTTGTTAATTTCATTAGTGCTTAACATGCTTATTTTATGAGTTGAGCAAAGAGAAAATTTTACCTCTAGTCAATCTAGATTACAGCATTTCGTTGCCGGACCTTCGCTTTCTCTGCATCAATGATTGATTCCACAAGCTTAACCGTGTTATCTAATTTACCTTCAACATTCACAATTGCATAATCAAAATTTTTGACATGCTTCACCTCCTCCCGAGCCGTCGAAACTCTTACAAGCAAGGACTCCTTCGTCTCTGTCTTCCTACCAATTAACCTCTCCACCAAAGCCAACTCACTCTCGGCAACTAAGAACAAAAATACAGCCGAATTCCCAAGCTTTTTTCTCAATGTCTCCGCACCTTGAATGTCAACTCTCAAAACAATATCATACCCTTTTGCCACAAATTCTCGAATTTGCTTTTTTGGAATACCTTTGTAGTCTCCATACACCAATGCGTACTCCAGTAGCTCATTTTTCTCAACCATGGTTAAAAATTCATCCTTCGACACAAAATAATAGTCTCTCCCATCCACCTCGCCTTCTCGCATTTTTCGGCTTGTGGCCGTGACCACAAAATGAAGCCCCTCTCTCACCTCCCTCAGCCTTTTAATCACAGCATCCTTACCCACTCCACTAGGGCCACTAATCACTATAATTAAAGGGTTTGGGTTAGGCAACAATGGCTCCGAGCTAAAAGACGAACCCAACGAGGCTCCGAGAGAACGGAGCAATTCTGACCGATCCGCCTTGTCCACAGGCTGTATATCGACAGACTTGGACCTTCTATCATCGGCCATTAGGGACTCCGAGGAGACAAATCGTGAGGTGGCAGAAAATGATCGAAATGATTTACTGTAGTACCAAACTGGGTTAGAAAAGTTGGGGTTAAGGTCCTGGTGTGAAAAAGTGTTATTTGATTTCGGAAGAAAGAGGGGAGAGCGAGCAAGAGAGGGGCAGAAGTATCTGCGAAACATGGAGAAGATGATGGTGGCCACTAAATTAGATTTAGGGCACAATTAGGGCTTCTCAATCAAGGGTTTTCCTTCTTTGACAGAACGATGGATAATGTAGGCAGTTTTCCATTAAAGTACTGCGCTTTCCTTTTTGGACCAGTCCAAACCATTCATACCTAGTTTTGACAATCACATATTTGCACTTTGATATTTTGGAAAAGCTAACTTGACAATATAAACTTCTAATTCTAAACCCACGTTGTTATTATTTGGCAACATACAAATAAATTGAGGTTAGCATTAGCAAAGGCAATTTGAAGCAGTAGACCAACAAATTACTTTTTAATCATTTTAATTAGTAATTAAATAACGGTTTAAAGATGAAATTAAATCAATTAATTTATTATATTTAAATTTAAAATATAAAATCAGTTTTTTATTTTATTTTAACTTTTTATAAAATATTAAATTTATTATATTTATTGATGAACGATAAATAAATTTTACGTCACAATACCTAAAATTATATTGTAAAGTTTATTATCTATAATTAATTAGTTGAGGCCCATTGGTGATATTACCAGAAACATTAGGGCAAGGAATGATATTTCTAGGTTCTTTACTCATATTTAATGATTTGTCTTTCGTAACTTTACCTGGTAGACTCCATTCCATTTCTTCATCTACCCATTAACGCATCCTCCTTCGTCTTCTTCCCCAATCGTATGCCCCTCCCTCTGTATTCCTCCTTCAATCCATAGTCTTCTATTTTGTTTTTACCCTTCATATTACTCACCTTCGAAACCTCCAATTTTGGCCCGTTCATTTGTTCTTGCAAACCCTAGTTCTGTTCCGCCCCTTCACTCTTTCCAATTCTTCTTTGTAATCCAAGAAAGAATTTCTGAGATCACCAATTCATCCAAAATAGTTTTCATATTTTGGGGTTTTTCGGTTACACCAAACCGAAAGCTGGAAATCAGAATCGGGGGTACCTTTTGTTTCATGAGTTGATGGGCCCATTTAGATCTTGCGGAGGAGCGGCGAAAACCTCTTCGATTCCTTCTCTTCCGGCACCTCCGCCAGTAACCAGCTCCATCGCTCGATTTGAGACCGTCAATGGTTCTCATCAGTTCAAGATCAATGGCTACTCGCTCACCAAGGGAATGGGAATCGGAAAATACATAACGTCTGATACATTTGTTGTTGGAGGGTACGCGTGGGCGATATATTTTTATCCAGATGGGAAGAGTCCTGATGACGATGCTTCATATGTCTCTGTTTTTTTAGCGTTGGCTAGCGAAGGCACTGATGTGAGGGCACTATTTGAATTGACGCTTTTGGATCAGAGTGGGAAGGGGAATCACAAAGTTCACAGCCATTTCGTTCGGAGACTTGAGAGTGGTCCATATACGCTTAAATATCGGGGAAGCATGTGGTAAGCATTGGGCTTTTTGGATCAGTATCCTTTCTTATTATGGTCTTAAAAGTAATGAAAGTAGTAACAATTGCTCTAATTATTTTGGTAAACGTGAATATGTATTTCCTGGTGGTGAAGAAATTGGTAAGAATTTGATAGGGTTTGGAGAGGAGCTCGGACTTGATTACATAGAGTTCTGTGTTAGAACAACGTTCCTGATGCTGTTTCAAAATTTGATAACTTTTGTTGCATATTCTTCTGCCTGTAACTAATTAGGCCCTTTTAATTGCATATTCAGTTTCATATGTTTTTTTTGTAATTGATGCATACTTTCACTTGAGATCTATTTGATAATACATCAACTTTTCTAGATTTTTCTGGTGTTTCTTATCTTTTTTGTGAGGAATTAGAATTGACCTAGACATTTTAATATCACATGTTCAGGGGTTATAAACGCTTTTTCAAACGAACTCTACTTGAGACATCTGACTTTCTTAAAGACGATTGCCTCTCAATCCACTGTGTTGTTGGTGTCGTTAAATCACATACTGAGGGCCCTAAGGTTTATTCCATAGCAGTGCCACCCTCTGATATTGGACAGCATTTTGGGAAGCTTTTGGAAAATGGAAAGCTGACTGATGTGAATTTTGAAGTAGATGGTGAAGCATTTTCTGCCCACAAGTTGGTCCTTGCAGCTCGCTCACCAGTTTTTATGGCACAACTTTTTGGACCTTTGAAGGATCAAAATACTCAGTGCCTAAAAGTTGAAGACATGGAAGCTCCAGTGTTCAGGGTACTCCTTTTCCCTATCTCAACCAAAATATATCTATCCTTAAAATATAGCTTCTTGTGCAGTAACAAGATCATGTTAGAGTTCAAAAGCTCTCAATTCGATAAGAAACTTTAAAATAAAGGCCTAAGGGGCTACCAATTGAAAGAAAGGGACAACCGCCGGAAACTTCACCCCTCCAAAAAATTGTTTATCTATTAAATTATAAATTTTCTGCATACAATATATTTTTATCAAACATCAACTTTTCTGGTTTATAATTCTTTTGAAGTTTGAGTTTATATCTTTGTTGGTAAGGTGGCCGTTGCTTAGGTTGAAATGTCTCTTTATTTATATTTGTAAAAGGCAAGCACATTATCTGTTGATCGATAATTGCAGGCATTACTCCATTTTATATACTGGGACGCCCTGCCTGACATGCAAGAGCTTGTGGGTTTGAATTCCAAGTGGGCTTCTACTCTGATAGCTCAGCATCTTCTAGCAGCTGCTGACCGTTATGCATTAGACAGGCTAAGACTTCTTTGTGAGGCTAAACTGTGCGAGGATATTTCTATAAATACAGTAGCAACAACTTTAGCTTTGGCTGAGCAGCACCATTGTTTCCAACTGAAAGCAGCTTGCTTAAAATTTATCGCCTTGCCTGAAAATTTAAAAGGTACTTCCTCTCAATTTGTTTAGTCGAGGACAGATCTAACACAATTTTTCGTAAGTGTTCAACTGATTCTTCATCTTCTGGAAAGAAGGCCATGCCATACATAAAATGTAGTGTCACAATAATGTTAAAGATATCTAGGGCAACATGCTATGCTCGCATTAGTGGACTGATTGTGTCTTCTTTTTAACAGTTGGAATCTGAAATTGCTTTATTTTTTCAGCTCAATTTTTAGAGAGTGAAGTGCACTGCAGTCTCCAACTGATCATTTGTGTGAAAGGACTTTTAACAAATGCTTAAAACTTCAGAAATTAGTTGATTGGAATTTTCAGCTGTTATTTCCTCAAAGAATGTGACTTAGAATTTGCCTAGATTTTCATCAGTTTTCTTAATGTATGAGGTCATTAAAGGTCTCTATATATATTCTAATTAGGGTAATTTTTGTTACAATTTTTTATTTAATCCTCGTAAAATATGATATGCATTGTGTAAGTGATATATCATGTTAACTATTATAAAAATTGTATTAATACATCATGCAGTAACTTGAAGAAAATAAAATAAGGTATATGCTGGTAACTAGTTTTGGTTGTTATTCCAATCCTGAAAGCTGGAGTGCGCCTTTTTCAGCTGTCATGCAAACAGATGGATTTGAATACCTGAAGGAAAGTTGCCCATCGTTACTCACTGAACTGCTGGAATATGTGGCCAAGGCTGCTGAACATGCTGTGGTCGACGCCAAGTATGGAAATGGGAACTTGTTAGATGGAAGTGACTTGAACGGAAGGCGGCTGAGACAGAGGTTGTATTGAGTTTGTGTTAGGAATGGCTTATATTATTTGCTTTTAAATTCCAAAGAAGCCTGCCTTCTTATCAGCTTGAAATTTTTGTATTATACCGACAATGCCTGGCTCCAATCTTAATCACAGGAGTGTTTGTGTCTATCGTGTTCTATCTTGTTGTACAACTTGCCTGACGTTTAGTTGTTATTGGTTGAAGACTGATCATCTCTCTCCTCTCTCTCTCTCTCTCTCTCTCTCTCTCAAACTCGGAAGAATAGCATAAAATTCAAAGCTGATACTCTCCCCCACCGAGGGCCTCTATGCTTATTGCTGCCACATTGTGATCAGCTTTTTAACTGTATTTTATTTGAGGTAAAAAGCCAATATTTACATGATATGTAACTTGTATCATGTAAGAACTCACAATGGGCATGAAGGGATTGCCAAATTGAAAGCAAATTTCAATTTATAAAGTGAAAATTTCGTACAGTGACACCAATAGCGTAGTGTTTCGCAAATGGTAGAGATGGAAAGTTTGCCATTATTCCAGTCTTACATGCATGCTAATAGCAAGTAATATGCAACCCAGATTGATCACTCAATTAGGGGTTGAGGTATTTGGTGCACCACACAATCAAGTCCTGGTGAGCCTCGTCTGCTTTCGTGACAGCTTCTTTGTCTTCCGCGTTGTATCGCACTGTCCATCCATGCGCAACTTTTGGAAATATCTTGATGTACCCTTCAACCTAAATCATTAAAATCATATTCTTTTAGTTTCGGACGATATTCACACCATGAGACTGAGATTGAAAAATATGACTACCTCAGATCTAGCATCTAAGACCTCTTCAAACTGTTTCAAGAGTTGGGGTGGAGACAGATGGTCAAACTCTGCTCCTAGAATTGCAATGGGAGCCTTAACACCTGAAAAATCACATCAACTACTATGCTTTCAGTTTCAATCCTCCTTCCAACGAGAAATTATGTAATATAGTTCAAACAGATTCAATTCTTGAAGTTACACCAGATGCAAGCTGAGTAGAAACGCATACCTTTTATGTCATCCACAGTGACAAATGAAGGATGCAACAGCACAGCAGCTTGAATTATCTCTACTTTTGCTAGTTCAACCACAACCTTGGCTGAGAACACAACAAAACAGAAGCTTTTTAACTTTCCTGCTTATGAAAGCTTCAAAGAAATAGTCGGAATCAAAGACCCCCGAATAATTGAATCAATCTACTCACCACCCGATTAGGAAAAAAAGGACTAACTGTATGGACCAAAAGGATTTGGGAATGAATCTACTTACCGCCCCAGCAAAAGCCCGCGGCTCCTATTGCAGAAATACCTTTTCTTTTCAGAGCTTCAATTACTGGTTTTGCATTTTCACATCCCTTATCCTGTTAAGAAACTTCAAATTAAGCAAAGGTTGTGGTTCCATCCCTTATCATGGAACTTACTGCACGGCTACTCAATAAATGAACGACCAAATGTGTAACCAAGGAAGAAGTTTCATAAAAAAATGCCCAATCTGTCACACTTGATCAATGCTGTCTCAAAACCTTAGTTTAGACCAAACTTAAGACAGATAAGATTAAAATCAGATGCAAAAACTAGAACAAACCATTCCGTGGCCTTGTATCCAAATGCCTATAGGCCTATTAGCATCATTAGGCACGAACGGATCTCCATAGAAGAAATCAGGAACCACCACGTAGAATCCAGCAGCTGCAACCTTATCTGCAAGCTTTCTTCACGATTGAAAGCAAATGAATTAGTTTGCAGAAGAGCATGGAACTCAGATAATGAATTCATAAATCTTAGTACTCATATCAAGAACTTGAAAGTAAAGCTTCAACTTATCTTTACTTAATCATGCAACTTCTTAATTCTTTTCAAATTTTCGGCTTAATCGAGTTCCAAACAATTATAATTTCAAAAGTGATGCAACTTTTTTCATTTGGTAAAAATAAAAAATAAAGTAAATTTGTTACAACAAAACAGATTTCTTTTCATTAGTGTTGGTTAATTAAGGCAGAAAAACTCACAAGACCTGTCAAGTGTAACAATACCTTAAGTTGGGAGCTTCATATCCTGCAGGATAAGTCAGCATGAAAAGTCAGAACAGATATTGAAACACAATGAATTCTGATTTATATGCAGGCTTAATAGCAAGGGAAAAATTGCAGGAGAAACTATTAACAATCGCAGAAGTAAACGAACCACTCAGCAGAAAGAAAGAAATCACAAACACAAACGATGGGATTCGAGAAAAAATGCCACATATCTGTAGATTCTATGACATTCTCATCAATTTCATGTTCTCATTTACTCTAATTCCGCATATCTACTCCCGTAGCATGGAGTTACGTTATCCATAATTTCCAAATTTAATGGAACGTACAGAAAATCACACAATTTCAGGTAATTTCATTCATCGACTGGTTAAAAGCGCCATCGGTACCAGAGATCCCCGAATGAGGTACAACCTAAAACAATTAAGAGCTACTTTATAAAAAAAAGAGATGTATTGAAAAAATGGGTACTGCACCATAAACATCAGAGATGAGAATGATTCCAAGCTTTGCATCGGGGGAGCCTGAAATGTAGGTGCTTAGACCACCAAGTTCTTCAACGTGACCATCGCCACCGATCGGGTTGAGATTCGGTGGATTCGCGCAGCACTGAGGGCCAGCCATCTCTCTCTCTCTCTCTCTCTCTCTCTCTCTCTCTCTCCCTCTCTGTGTCCCCTCTGTAATGATAGTATTCAAGACTACAACGGAGGTTTGAAGGAGGACGACGGTGGTATGCGAGGTTTTTGTACTCACAGAAATATTCAGATATACTATACTTCATCCTTGACGTCACTATAAATTTGAAAACGACATTGTTGGTGCTTGAGCTCTGACACTCTTGAATACAGGACAGCTGTCTTGTAAAAGATGAGATTTTTTTTTGACCAGGCCTCTTTCATGGCCTATCGTTTGACACAGGCCTCTCCCATGGCGCACCACCTCGACAATTAACTAACACAAATATTAGCGGAAATATTCTAAGGTGACATTCAATCATTAATAGTATGGAATATATTAATGAATAAATTATTCATTAACGTCCAATTACGATTTAATTAAATTGAATAAACGTCATGAATGTAGAGCAAAACTATTTGCTGCGAACAACATACAAAATGTGTGTAATAGAAAGAAGGTTAATGAATACCATGCTTAGTAAGAGTACAAGCTTTATATTTTGATTGATATATTTGTGATATTAATGAGTCTGTACATATTATTATAATTATCCTTATGTAAAGTTAGCTAAAAATGGTTAGTTGATTATTGTATCGAGTATAGAATAAATAGAATGATATAGGTCATGCACACAAAGCTAAATGTGTAAAGACAATGATGTAATTGTAGGATCGATAATAACTTAAGAGGGGAGTAAATTATATTATCTAAATTTTTTGGTTTGTTATCTTATTATGAGCTTTCTCCCTAGATTAGATAAGTTAAAATAAATATCCTAACAAGTCAGCAACTTAAAGATAAAAAAAACAGATAAAAAGAACATAGAATGCAAATAATTTATTAACACTGTTAGCCTAATATTACTTATGTCAACTCTCCAAAGCTCTTCTTTGAAAATTCTTTTCACTATAAATAACTTCTTCTAGTTATAATCAATTCAACTGTTACTAACTTTGCAACAACTAAAAAAGTATCTATAAAATCGATGTCTTCTGGTTGTGTAAAACCTTTAACAACTAAACAAGATTTGTAACACTTAATTGTACCATCGACTTTTAGTTTAATCTTGTACATCCTTACATCTTATAGGATGTTTGCCAGTAGGTAATGAAAACAATGTCCATGTTTTATTGTCCTCAAGAGCTCTCAGCTCTAGAAGAGTAGTAGACAACTTAAAAAACCACCGATGAAATGCATGTATTAAACCATACAAGAACTTGTTTAGTTTGCAAACGAGCTGTGAAGAATACTCCCCCGAACTGGAATAACCAGGAGGTAATTTCATCTAGACTTCTTAATTCAGATCTCCATATAAAAAATCATTGTCAATGTCTAGCTGAGTGATGAACCAACCATTAACAGAAGCTAATGCTAACAGAACTTCAATTGTTATTAACTTTGCAACAACTGAAAATGTCTATAAAATCGATGCCTTCTTGTTGTCTAAAACCTTTAGCAACTAAACGAGATTTGTAACTGAAAGATCGTAATTAGTTATGCGGTGTCATAACACTAGTTGTGACATCGATAGTAGAATGCAATAAAGGACAATTATAACATGCGTAAAGTAAAGAGACAGGAGGTTGGTAACGTAGTTCGGTAATTGCCTACGTCTGCGAATTAAAAACATTTCACAAGGTTTCCGAAGTTACAAGATAATCGGACTTATACAAATAAAGACTTCATCTTATCCTTGTCTCTGTCACTTCCTAACTTCTCAAATGAAACTGTTTTTGCGAGCTCCCCTCGACTTGAGATCGATCTCTTCCGAGATCTAAAAGCAATAAGATCCCCTTGTTATTGATGACTCCTCCCGAAATCCGTGTATGGCAAGATCTTCTTGCCCACAATCAGAATGACAAGCTTCCTTATCAATAAACAGAACTCCTCCCGAGTTCCAGTACAGCCTCCTCCTAAGACTGATCTTCAATGAAGAATAAAGAGGAATGCACCGATGACACCGCTTGTGACACCAACCGTTGTCTTCGAATGCAACCAATCAACACACTCAGAATATCACACGTACTGCATAATTGGGGAGGGAGGTTTTGTTTTATATAAAAATTTAATAATAATAATAATAATAATAATAACCTAATTACCATATCGCCCTCAATCTTTAATATTTTAACCTAATGGTTATTTAATCCGTTTTGGCCAGATTATTATAAATCCAACATTCCGGATTGCTTCATAATAATCTCTTTGTTACCCGCATAAATTTTCTGGTCTCGATTCAGACTACAACTCCGCCGTTTAACGACACGTAAATAATAATAAAGAAAATCGTATAAACAAAAATTCTGGGTGTTACATTCTACCCTCCTTAATAAAATTTTGTCCTCAAAATTTGACTTAGCTTATAGTCCTTGTATTATTGTCTCGTGTCTTGCGGCCTTATACTTCAATTTATCATCTGTACTTACGGTCATTATTCGTGGTTTTAAACCAAAATTCTTTACTATACTCTCCAACATCGGCCAACAATTCGTATTCTCTACTTTCGATTCGATCGTACACGTCCTTACTCATGAGCTGAGCATAATTAAATTTTCAAATCTCAAATCAATTAACCCAACGACATATTTGTCACCTTAATATTTGCGTACGTATCATCTTTCGACTCTCACTTAATCACTTACAGACTAAATCTCCTATTAATACTAATTTCAAACTTCCTAATGCCAGCCAAATTGAATGCCTACAATTTCATCAAATTTCTGGGCTACACCTTAAACTTCAACATAATTTCCATCGATTCTGTCCACAGTCGGGATGCACACCAATTGAATTTTTCACATTAACCTCCTAACCGTATTCCTTACTTTCAATTGGCCTAAACACGTCCTCGCTTATGCATCAAATCTTACCAAATTTCTTAAGCCCTCAATCAACGATCTCTAACTGTGTACTAGACACCTAACGACCCGAGCACGCGTTGGTCTATATCTAATCACCCAAAACGTTAAACTTTCCAACTTATCATGTAACACCCGAGTTAACGGCCAGGTGATTTTCCTAACTGTATTAACAGTCATGAATATTTAATCTTTATAGTTTAGGACTTATACCAAGAATAATTAATTTCATGTGGATTTAAACTAGGTTGGGTGGCAAAGTTGTAATAATGGAGGGTGATGACCAATATATAAAGAAAAAGGAAATGTTTTAAACCTCACTTGAACCACTGTAGCCGACACCTTCCTTTTCGGCGATTTCTTCTCTCCCAAGCTCTTGCTCTCTGCTTTCGGCATACTCTCTTAGACGATCGGTTCTCTGACTACTCTGTGCCCGAGGTATGCAATAGTCAATGTAGCTATCTGTTAGTTTGTTAGCCCTGTTTTCTACTCGGCATTGGAGTTTTGGATTTTTCAATGGCCGACTAATAATAAGAACATTTGAAATCTGAGAGTGGGAATGCTTTTATCAAATCGATTCTGGACATTTAGAACAACAACCCCTGAGTAATCGATAATCGAATCTGTCTATTCTGGGATTTGGATTTCAAACTGCACAGGGTATTAGACTAAGGATTCGGGAATGACTTTAATTATTAAATCTTAGGATAACTTGAGATTAGAACTATTAGGATTTTGTTTTAACTACTGCAATGTAAATGTTTTAGGTGAAGAAGTTTGAAGAGAAAGGAGCTCAAGTGCTAGGAAGACCAGGTAAGTGAATGTATTAAGATTTCCGGCTAATAGAGCCCTACATCGTGGGAGTACTAGGTTGTTTAGATGTCTAATGTTAACCTTATGATAATGAGCTTGTCTGCACTTGAAGGATTTATGTATGTTGTGAGTTATACTATTTGATGGCCTGCTAGTGAATGTGAAGTTGTCTGCTCTGGTATGATCCTTGTCATAGTCTGATGAGTTAAAAGTTCTCATGTTCATGCATCAAGAATGTTTCTTAAGCATAAGAAAATGTTTTAATGCATGTTTTCCATGAACAGAATATGTATGTATATAAGTATATATATATAAGATTTATGCAACGTGGACTAAGTGAGGGTTGGGGGCGGCTCGGCGTATGTCACAGTCCAAAGAGGGACATATGAATACGACCCAGCAGTAGGGAACAAGATCAAACTCACTGTCGAACCCCCTTTACCGGCACAAATCCTCTCTTAATCCACACAACTTATATGAATGATGAATATGATCAATGACTATGAATGATCAATATAATCAATGATTATGAATGATGAATATGATCAATAACTATGAATGATGAATATGATCTATGACTATGAATGATGATTTCAAGCAAAGATATGAACAAGAAAAAGACTTATGAGCATGTGATTTTCCCAAACTATACATTCATGCATCCATGTTAGTGTTGCATTCCTTACTAAGCATTAGACTTATAGTTTAAACCTTATGATGTAGGTGACGAGTTTTCAGTTGAGGAACTCAAGGCTAATGAAGATGTCTAAGCTTGGTTGCTGGAGGATGCTCAGTGTGTGTAACGCCCCAAATACTGTACCCGTATTTCCCATATTATTTTTTTTTTATCTTTACATTTTATAAACTTTAAAACTTGACGTTAACCAGAATTGAAATCGAAACCGAAACCGGAATCGAAATCGAAGTCCGTTTAGTAAATCATTTAAAACATCAACTAAAACTATTTAAATAAAACTTAAAAACATTTAATTAAAAACATTTAAAATCAATTAAAAGAAGGGAGGGCAGAATCGGAATTCTGCCCTCAAAGTAGCAGAGATCGCTGCACTGAGGCAGCGATCGATCTCTGCGCTGCAGCCGAGATCGATCGCTGCAGCTAGAATAGCCAGCAGCGATCGGTCTCTGCTGCAGAGCAGGGACCGATCGCTGCACTTAGTGCAGCGATCCTGCAGCATGCAGCGATCGATCTCTGCATGCTGCAGAGATCGATCGCTGCACACTCTGTGCAGCGATCAAACACTTGCTCTCTGGAATTCTCCAGAGAGCAAAAATAAAACCTTCAAGTCTCTGGAATCCGATTCCAGAGACCATCAACTTCCATTTTCTCAGCACCAACTTCACATTCCTACCGTTTTTACATCTTTAAACCAAATCGACTTATGCGCTAACTCAACCGACTTACGGCAGACTTTACGAAGTCCAACTGCGTGGATGTATCTAAACATCGAACATAACCGTATCAACCTAAAACCATTCAAAACGTTTTCAAAACATTCAGTAACATTTAAAACCAAAACATTTTACATACAATTATCAAACATTATCTAATCCCTATCCAGATCCAAACAACCTAAATATACTATACATTCATATTAACCATTAATCCCCCCCAAAATACATACATAACTACCCCTCAGGTCATACGCGCCTCGACTGCTCAGCGCACTCCCACGGGCCATTCTCCCTCAACTGCTCACGCCTCGGGTGGAGGGATCTCATCCTCACCTGTGTAGAGGTCACCTACACCATACAGACACATATGAGATATTGAAATCTCAGTAAGCTACGTAAATGCAACTACATGCTATGCTATGCGTGTGGGTTCAGAAATCATGCATCGTTTTCTTTACTTTACTTTACTTTGCTTTACTTTGCTGTGCTATGAAGGTGTCACCGAGATCTCAGCCCAATAACCGGGGAGAGCACGTCCAGCGGGCGGACCACTCTTTCCGGTTAATGGAGGGGGGTACACGCTTACAACACGTACAGCCGTGCCTGAGCCCCATCTCGCGTGACCTATGAACTGTATACCGAAGGGTCACATGAACTATATACCGATGGGTCATTTGAACTATATACCGATGGGTCATTTGAACTATATACCGAAGGGTCATTTGAACTATATACCGAAGGGTCATTTGAACTATATACCGAAGGGTCATTTGAACTATATACCGAAGGGTCATCTTTACTTTGCATTTACTTTAAAACATTGTGCGGAAATTCATTTTCTATGCGTGCTTTAAAATCGTGATGCATGAACAGTTCATATAAGCAGAAAGTAAACAACCAACGTGCATACATTCATGACAGTAAAGCAGAACCTATAAACAACTAACCTAACTACCCAACCAGAATAACATAAAACAAACAGTTCCTCGAGTATTCTCGAGACGACGACGGAGTATGGTGCAGACCTTTGGGTCAAAGTAAGTCACGAAAACTTACCTGTCGTCCGTAGCTCGCTGAGCTTCGTCCACGAGCGTCGTTCGTCTGGGCAAAACGCAACATTCGTAGTTAAAACCAATTTAAACTACTAAACGTCCTATTTCAATAAAACCTTAACTAAGGCAATTCCTAAAGTTTCAACTTAATTAATCGAAGTAATTAACGACGACTTAACGCTCGTTAATTTGAAATTCTAATTACGAGTTATTTCTGAAAACCCATAAATTCCCAAATTTATACTTTTTCACAAATTGATTTATCTTCGTCTAATAACATCCAATACGTTCAGTATATATATATAATCACGGCTAACCTATTAATTACGAGCCCTAAACCGCGTTTTTCGTCAAAGCCCTAATTGAAACCCTAAAGCTACATCTCCGTAAAACTCGAAATAACCACTCAAAGACCGAAGCTACATACCGAGGGTTGCGAGAGGGGAAGAAACCGTGAAGGATCGGAGTTGATCGGAGGTCGGACGTCGTGCGAACGTCGGCGGCCGTGAGAGGAAGCCCTCTCTGTTCGTGCGTTCCAGAGAGAAAAGAGAGAAAAAGAGAGAAAGAGAGAAAGTGAGGGAGAGAAAATGATTTGTGATGTTTTATAAAATGGATTTGCAAATTACCATTTTGCCCTTCTTACTTAAATCTATTTGTTTCGTCCTTCGTTTCGTTAATCGTCCAACAATTCGGATTCTCGAAAATTCCTTATTTTGCCAATAACTCCTATTCATCACCAGGGCTTTATTAAAACTGTCCGTTCGCAAAACGGACCACGTTTACTATTTTTACTGAACCATCGTTTACTTTACGATAGCGTATTTATTCAGAACATAGCGTTTAAACTCCAAAAATTCCCAAAACTTCCTTAAAGATCTAATTACTTGTTAGGGTCATAATGACGCTTTCTCTTCGTGAAACGGACTTCGTTTACTAATTTTAATAAAACATTCATTACATTACGAGAAACATAATTACTCGGAATATTGCGTCACTATTCCGAAAATTCTCGTAATATTCTTAAAATTCCTATTAATCGTTAGGATCGCAATAAAGCTTTCTGTTTGCGAAACCGACTTGATTTGACATAATTACTAAAAATGCCACATATAATATATTATATCAATATAATATATTAAATTCGAAATCCGTACAAGCCGGGTATTACATTCTACCCCCCTTATTCAGAATTTTGTCCGCAAAATTTGCTCCAGCTTATAGTCCTTGACATTAACGTCCCATGTTTTGCGATCTTATCCTTCGATTTATCATCAGTACTTACGGTTATATTTGTGATTCTAAACGAAAACCCTGTGCTATTTCTCTTACATCGGCCTTAAATTTGTATTTACTACCTTCGACTTAATCATTTACTTTCTTTCTAAGGTGTTGAGCACAATTTACATCGGAAATCTCACATTCTAATTAATTAACCTGGCGACATATTTGTCACTTTAACGCTTACGCGTATACCAACCTTCGTCCTTCACTTAATCACCCGCAGATTAAATCTCTTAATAATACTAGCTTCAAAATTCACTATTCATTGACGTCTTTCTTCTAGCGCCAGTCAAATTGAATGTCTATAATTCCATCCAATTTCTGGGCGATAGCTCATACCTCGACGAAATTTCCTCAATCCTGTTCAAAATCGGAATGCACAACAAACGATTGTAGTCCTTACCTTCAGTTTACGCGTCAAATCTCATCAAATCTATAAGTCTCAACCAAACGACCTCTAGGTACCTGTCACCTGACGACCTGAGCACGCGTTGGTCTATATCCAATCATTCAAACGCTAGGCTTACGAACTTATCAATAGGTCCTTACCCAAAGACTGCCTATTATCTTAAACCCTTAAAATAACTTCTACTTTCTAACATCATTTGGGTTGGCTGTTGTTCAAGGGTTCTTAATAACCTCCAAGTCGTAACCTAACTCCCCTCTATAGGTTTGTATCTAAACCTTCATCTTTCATCGATTAGTCGTACTCTAATACTCCAAGAGGGGTTGTCAATTAGACATAATTGTTATCTATTTAAAATCCATATCTCATCGGGTACATTCCTCGAATTGTTACTAAACCCTAAGTGCGTAAACTCCGTTAATTAGGTCGGAGCCATCCTGCTCGAGGTTTACCTAATAATTCTTCTTACCCGTCTTCTATTTTCTTACTTTTCTATTTTCAAGTCTATCGTTATCATCATTATTATTATAATCAAAATAATAATATTGCCATACAGGTAATTTAAACAATACCTGCAAACGTAGAAGGCTGGGCCACATCGTCGGCGTCGCCGGGCTCGATAAATGCAAAGATCCTGGGCATGACTCTCCTCTGATCACTGCTTGACTGACCCCGACCCTGATTCGGGCAGCCTTTAGCAAAATGGCCTGGTTCTCCGCACCAATAGCACACGTTCGTGCCTACTCTGCACGGTCCCCTGTGCTCCCTCTAGCATTTAGGGCAAAGAGGTGACTGAGAAGCCCCTTGTACCTGTTTCCCCTTACCCCAATCATTACCTCCCTCGAGAGGTCCCCTCACATCCCGTTGCTGTTGCTGCGGCTGTTGTTGTACACTCGGTTGCCAGTCTCGGTCCCATGACTGAGGTTGGGTCTCACGAAAGAAACCCCTAGCTGGTTCCTTCGGCCTAACACATGTGGCTCTGGCAGCCTCAATATCCAGAGCCCTAGCTGTGACGTCAGAAAAGGGTACGTCGATAATACCTGAGACCACAACATGCATCCGTATCTCCGGATTCAGTCCCTCCATAAACTGGTGCACCTTCTCCTCGTTATCGCTGACAAGACGAGGTGCAAACCTGGACAATGCCTCAAACCTCCGAATATAATCCGCAACTGAACCAGTTTGTTTCAGCTGCGTGAACTCATTCCTCTTGGCCACTCTCACTGTGCGGCTGAAATACTTATCGAAGAATAGAAACTTGAACCGATCCCAAGTCATAACTGATACATCCGTCGTCGACTTGATCGAGTCCCACCAGAAACGGGCATCCATCGCCAAGTGAAAGGTAGCATAAGCCACCTTGCTCCCGTTGCCGACCTCTGCATAACTCAGCATATCTTCCATCACCCGGATCCATTCCTCGGCACGTGTCGGATCCGACGATTGACCGTCGAATACTGGAGGCCGCAGGCTTTGGAACTTTTGCATACCCTGATTACCAGGAACTACCAAGTCTTGGGCCCTCTGATTCTCTCGGTTCACCAAGTCCGTAATTTGTTGTGCTTGCCGGTCCATATGCTGAGACTGGCGGTCCAACAATTTCGTAAGTCGATCCATCGCGTCGTCTCTAGGATCCCTCCCTCGAACCATATCTATAAAACTCCTATAAAATTTAAAACAAATAATCTCTAAGAAACTAAACCAAATAAAGCTATAAACAGACTTACAGTTGATGAAGGATGTCCGCGTAGTGGCTGTGCAGTCGAGCAGTCTACAGAATCGATTTTAAAACCCGGGGGCTTTGATACCATAAATGTAACGCCCCAAATACTGTACCCGTATTTCCCATATTATTTTTTTTTTATCTTTACATTTTATAAACTTTAAAACTTGACGTTAACCAGAATTGAAATCGAAACCGAAACCGGAATCGAAATCGAAGTCCGTTTAGTAAATCATTTAAAACATCAACTAAAACTATTTAAATAAAACTTAAAAACATTTAATTAAAAACATTTAAAATCAATTAAAAGAAGGGAGGGCAGAATCGGAATTCTGCCCTCAAAAGTAGCAGAGATCGCTGCACTGAGGCAGCGATCGATCTCTGCGCTGCAGCCGAGATCGATCGCTGCAGCTAGAATAGCCAGCAGCGATCGGTCTCTGCTGCAGAGCAGGGACCGATCGCTGCACTTAGTGCAGCGATCCTGCAGCATGCAGCGATCGATCTCTGCATGCTGCAGAGATCGATCGCTGCACACTCTGTGCAGCGATCAAACACTTGCTCTCTGGAATTCTCCAGAGAGCAAAAATAAAACCTTCAAGTCTCTGGAATCCGATTCCAGAGACCATCAACTTCCATTTTCTCAGCACCAACTTCACATTCCTACCGTTTTTACATCTTTAAACCAAATCGACTTATGCGCTAACTCAACCGACTTACGGCAGACTTTACGAAGTCCAACTGCGTGGATGTATCTAAACATCGAACATAACCGTATCAACCTAAAACCATTCAAAACGTTTTCAAAACATTCAGTAACATTTAAAACCAAAACATTTTACATACAATTATCAAAACATTATCTAATCCCTATCCAGATCCAAACAACCTAAATATACTATACATTCATATTAACCATTAATCCCCCCCAAAATACATACATAACTACCCCTCAGGTCATACGCGCCTCGACTGCTCAGCGCACTCCCACGGGCCATTCTCCCTCAACTGCTCACGCCTCGGGTGGAGGGATCTCATCCTCACCTGTGTAGAGGTCACCTACACCATACAGACACATATGAGATATTGAAATCTCAGTAAGCTACGTAAATGCAACTACATGCTATGCTATGCGTGTGGGTTCAGAAATCATGCATCGTTTTCTTTACTTTACTTTACTTTGCTTTACTTTGCTGTGCTATGAAGGTGTCACCGAGATCTCAGCCCAATAACCGGGGAGAGCACGTCCAGCGGGCGGACCACTCTTTCCGGTAATGGAGGGGGGTACACGCTTACAACACGTACAGCCGTGCCTGAGCCCCATCTCGCGTGACCTATGAACTGTATACCGAAGGGTCACATGAACTATATGACGATGGGTCATTTGAACTATACCGATGGGGTCATTGAACTATATACCGAAGGGTCATTTTGCACTATATACCGAAGGGTCATTTGAACCTATATACCGAAGGGTCATTTGAACTATATACCGAAGTCATTTGAACTATATACCGAAGGGTCATTTGAACTATATACCGAAGGGTCATTTGAACTATATACCGAAGGGTCATTTGAACTATATACCGAAGGGTCATTTGAACTATATACCGAAGGGTCATTTGAACTATATACCGAAGGGTCATTTGAACTATATACCGAAGGGTCATTTGAACTATATACCGAAGGGTCATTTGAACTATATACCGAAGGGTCATTTGAACTATATACCGAAGGGTCATTTGAACTATATACCGAAGGGTCATTTGAACTATATACCGAAGGGTCATTTGAACTATATACCGAAGGGTCATTTGAACTATATACCGAAGGGTCATTTGAACTATATACCGAAGGGTCATTTGAACTATATACCGAAGGGTCATTTGAACTATATACCGAAGGGTCATTTGAACTATATACCGAAGGGTCATTTGAACTATATACCGAAGGGTCATTTGAACTATATACCGAAGGGTCATTTGAACTATATACCGAAGGGTCATTTGAACTATATACCGAAGGGTCATTTGAACTATATACCGAAGGGTCATTTGAACTATATACCGAAGGGTCATTTGAACTATATACCGAAGGGTCATTTGAACTATATACCGAAGGGTCATTTGAACTATATACCGAAGGGTCATTTGAACTATATACCGAAGGGTCATTTGAACTATATACCGAAGGGTCATTTGAACTATATACCGAAGGGTCATTTGAACTATATACCGAAGGGTCATTTGAACTATATACCGAAGGGTCATTTGAACTATATACCGAAGGGTCATTTGAACTATATACCGAAGGGTCATTTGAACTATATACCGAAGGGTCATTTGAACTATATACCGAAGGGTCATTTGAACTATATACCGAAGGGTCATTTGAACTATATACCGAAGGGTCATTTGAACTATATACCGAAGGGTCATTTGAACTATATACCGAAGGGTCATTTGAACTATATACCGAAGGGTCATTTGAACTATATACCGAAGGGTCATTTGAACTATATACCGAAGGGTCATTTGAACTATATACCGAAGGGTCATTTGAACTATATACCGAAGGGTCATTTGAACTATATACCGAAGGGTCATTTGAACTATATACCGAAGGGTCATTTGAACTATATACCGAAGGGTCATTTGAACTATATACCGAAGGGTCATTTGAACTATATACCGAAGGGTCATTTGAACTATATACCGAAGGGTCATTTGAACTATATACCGAAGGGTCATTTGAACTATATACCGAAGGGTCATTTGAACTATATACCGAAGGGTCATTTGAACTATATACCGAAGGGTCATTTGAACTATATACCGAAGGGTCATTTGAACTATATACCGAAGGGTCATTTGAACTATATACCGAAGGGTCATTTGAACTATATACCGAAGGGTCATTTGAACTATATACCGAAGGGTCATTTGAACTATATACCGAAGGGTCATTTGAACTATATACCGAAGGGTCATTTGAACTATATACCGAAGGGTCATTTGAACTATATACCGAAGGGTCATTTGAACTATATACCGAAGGGTCATTTGAACTATATACCGAAGGGTCATTTGAACTATATACCGAAGGGTCATTTGAACTATATACCGAAGGGTCATTTGAACTATATACCGAAGGGTCATTTGAACTATATACCGAAGGGTCATTTGAACTATATACCGAAGGGTCATTTGAACTATATACCGAAGGGTCATTTGAACTATATACCGAAGGGTCATTTGAACTATATACCGAAGGGTCATTTGAACTATATACCGAAGGGTCATTTGAACTATATACCGAAGGGTCATTTGAACTATATACCGAAGGGTCATTTGAACTATATACCGAAGGGTCATTTGAACTATATACCGAAGGGTCATTTGAACTATATACCGAAGGGTCATTTGAACTATATACCGAAGGGTCATTTGAACTATATACCGAAGGGTCATTTGAACTATATACCGAAGGGTCATTTGAACTTTAAACATTTGTGCGGAAATTATTTTCTATGCGTGCTTTAAAATCGTGATGCATGAACAGTTCATATAAGCAGAAGTAAACAACCAACGTGCATACATTCATGACAGTTAAAGCAGAAACCTATAAACAACTAAACTAACTACCCAACCAGAATAACATAAAACAAACAGTTCCTCGAGTATTTCGAGACGACGACGGAGTAGTCTGGTGCAGACCTTTGGGTCAAAGTAAGTCACGAAAACTTACCTGTCGTCCGTAGCTCGCTGAGCTTCGTCCACGAGCGTCGTTCGTCTGGGCAAAACGCAACATCGTAGTTAAAACCAATTTAAACTACTAAAGTTCCTATTTCATAAAACCTAACTAGGCAATTCCTAAAGTTTCACTTGAACTATATACCGAAGGGTCATTTGAACTATATACCGAAGGGTCATTTGAACTATATACCGAAGGGTCATTTGAACTATATACCGAAGGGTCATTTGAACTATATACCGAAGGGTCATTTGAACTATATACCGAAGGGTCATTTGAACTATATACCGAAGGGTCATTTGAACTATATACCGAAGGGTCATTTGAACTATATACCGAAGGGTCATTTGAACTATATACCGAAGGGTCATTTGAACTATATACCGAAGGGTCATTTGAACTATATACCGAAGGGTCATTTGAACTATATACCGAAGGGTCATTTGAACTATATACCGAAGGGTCATTTGAACTATATACCGAAGGGTCATTTGAACTATATACCGAAGGGTCATTTGAACTATATACCGAAGGGTCATTTGAACTATATACCGAAGGGTCATTTGAACTATATACCGAAGGGTCATTTGAACTATATACCGAAGGGTCATTTGAACTATATACCGAAGGGGCGTTCCAGAGAGAAAGAGAGAAAAGAGAGAAAGAGAGAAAGTGAGGGAGAGAAAATGATTGTGATGTTTTATAAATGGATTTTGCAAATTACATTTTGCCCTTCTTACTTAAATCTATTTGTTTCGTCCTTCGTTTCGTTAATCGTCCAACAATTCGGATTCTCGAAATTCCTTATTTTGCCAATAAACTCCTATCACTCACCAGGGCTTTATTAAAACTGTCGTTCGCAACACGGACCACGTTTACTATTTTACTGAACCATCGTTACTTTACGATAGCGTATTTATTCAGAACATAGCGTTTTAAACTCCAAAAATTCCCAAAACTTCCTTAAAGATCTAATACTTGTTAGGGTCATAATGACGCTTTCTCTTCGTGAAAAGGGACTTCGTTTACTAATTTTAATAAAACATTCATTACATTACTGAGAAACATAATACTCGGAATATTGCGTCACTATTCCGAAAATTCTCGTAATATTCTTAAAATTCCTATTAATCGTTAGGATCGCAATAAAGCTTTCTGTTTGCGAAACCGACTTGATTTGACATAATTACTAAAAATGCCACATATAATATATTATATCAATATAATATATTAAATTCGAAATCCGTACAAGCCGGGTATTACAGTGTGATAGTGCAAAGCTGGATAGGCGACTAAGTTCCCTGGTTATGCTCATAGTAAGTCAGAGTAGTTTATCATAAACAAATGACTAAGTAGAACATAATTTCTTATAACAATGAGATTCGGATTTGAATGGTTTGACTTTAGAGTCTGAATACGACTTAAGGATTATTGAATGGTTGTGTTGCTTAAGTCTTCCGCTATGCGTATTTTGGATGAATTTATGATCCTTACTCTTTGAGGTTTATAGTTACTAAGTTAAGAATCGGGTGAGTTGTGATATGTTCTATCGAATGAAGATGTTTGATGATTATAGTGTTTTACTGCCGTATGATAGAAGCTGGATGAGGCAATCATCCGACTGACGTCATCAGCAGATGTAGTGTTTAAGCCATCGGATGATGAAAGTGCTATTTTGTCGTCTAGCGATCGGCAGATGTAGTGTTTAAGCCATCGGATGATGAAAGTGCTATTTTGTCGTCTAGCGATCGGCAGATGTAGTGTTTAAGCCATCGGATGATGAAAGTGCTATTTTGTCGTCTAGCGATCGGCAGATGTAGTGTTTAAGCCATCGGATGATGAAAGTGCTATTTTGTCGTCTAGCGATCGGCAGATGTAGTGTTTAAGCCATCGGATGATGAAAGTGCTATTTTGTCGTCTAGCGATCGGCAGATGTAGTGTTTAAGCCATCGGATGATGAAAGTGCTATTTTGTCGTCTAGCGATCGGCAGATGTAGTGTTTAAGCCATCGGATGATGAAAGTGCTATTTTGTCGTCTAGCGATCGGCAGATGTAGTGTTTAAGCCATCGGATGATGAAAGTGCTATTTTGTCGTCTAGCGATCGGCAGATGTAGTGTTTAAGCCATCGGATGATGAAAGTGCTATTTTGTCGTCTAGCGATCGGCAGATGTAGTGTTTAAGCCATCGGATGATGAAAGTGCTATTTTGTCGTCTAGCGATCGGCAGATGTAGTGTTTAAGCCATCGGATGATGAAAGTGCTATTTTGTCGTCTAGCGATCGGCAGATGTAGTGTTTAAGCCATCGGATGATGAAAGTGCTATTTTGTCGTCTAGCGATCGGCAGATGTAGTGTTTAAGCCATCGGATGATGAAAGTGCTATTTTGTCGTCTAGCGATCGGCAGATGTAGTGTTTAAGCCATCGGATGATGAAAGTGCTATTTTGTCGTCTAGCGATCGGCAGATGTAGTGTTTAAGCCATCGGATGATGAAAGTGCTATTTTGTCGTCTAGCGATCGGCAGATGTAGTGTTTAAGCCATCGGATGATGAAAGTGCTATTTTGTCGTCTAGCGATCGGCAGATGTAGTGTTTAAGCCATCGGATGATGAAAGTGCTATTTTGTCGTCTAGCGATCGGCAGATGTAGTGTTTAAGCCATCGGATGATGAAAGTGCTATTTTGTCGTCTAGCGATCGGCAGATGTAGTGTTTAAGCCATCGGATGATGAAAGTGCTATTTTGTCGTCTAGCGATCGGCAGATGTAGTGTTTAAGCCATCGGATGATGAAAGTGCTATTTTGTCGTCTAGCGATCGGCAGATGTAGTGTTTAAGCCATCGGATGATGAAAGTGCTATTTTGTCGTCTAGCGATCGGCAGATGTAGTGTTTAAGCCATCGGATGATGAAAGTGCTATTTTGTCGTCTAGCGATCGGCAGATGTAGTGTTTAAGCCATCGGATGATGAAAGTGCTATTTTGTCGTCTAGCGATCGGCAGATGTAGTGTTTAAGCCATCGGATGATGAAAGTGCTATTTTGTCGTCTAGCGATCGGCAGATGTAGTGTTTAAGCCATCGGATGATGAAAGTGCTATTTTGTCGTCTAGCGATCGGCAGATGTAGTGTTTAAGCCATCGGATGATGAAAGTGCTATTTTGTCGTCTAGCGATCGGCAGATGTAGTGTTTAAGCCATCGGATGATGAAAGTGCTATTTTGTCGTCTAGCGATCGGCAGATGTAGTGTTTAAGCCATCGGATGATGAAAGTGCTATTTTGTCGTCTAGCGATCGGCAGATGTAGTGTTTAAGCCATCGGATGATGAAAGTGCTATTTTGTCGTCTAGCGATCGGCAGATGTAGTGTTTAAGCCATCGGATGATGAAAGTGCTATTTTGTCGTCTAGCGATCGGCAGATGTAGTGTTTAAGCCATCGGATGATGAAAGTGCTATTTTGTCGTCTAGCGATCGGCAGATGTAGTGTTTAAGCCATCGGATGATGAAAGTGCTATTTTGTCGTCTAGCGATCGGCAGATGTAGTGTTTAAGCCATCGGATGATGAAAGTGCTATTTTGTCGTCTAGCGATCGGCAGATGTAGTGTTTAAGCCATCGGATGATGAAAGTGCTATTTTGTCGTCTAGCGATCGGCAGATGTAGTGTTTAAGCCATCGGATGATGAAAGTGCTATTTTGTCGTCTAGCGATCGGCAGATGTAGTGTTTAAGCCATCGGATGATGAAAGTGCTATTTTGTCGTCTAGCGATCGGCAGATGTAGTGTTTAAGCCATCGGATGATGAAAGTGCTATTTTGTCGTCTAGCGATCGGCAGATGTAGTGTTTAAGCCATCGGATGATGAAAGTGCTATTTTGTCGTCTAGCGATCGGCAGATGTAGTGTTTAAGCCATCGGATGATGAAAGTGCTATTTTGTCGTCTAGCGATCGGCAGATGTAGTGTTTAAGCCATCGGATGATGAAAGTGCTATTTTGTCGTCTAGCGATCGGCAGATGTAGTGTTTAAGCCATCGGATGATGAAAGTGCTATTTTGTCGTCTAGCGATCGGCAGATGTAGTGTTTAAGCCATCGGATGATGAAAGTGCTATTTTGTCGTCTAGCGATCGGCAGATGTAGTGTTTAAGCCATCGGATGATGAAAGTGCTATTTTGTCGTCTAGCGATCGGCAGATGTAGTGTTTAAGCCATCGGATGATGAAAGTGCTATTTTGTCGTCTAGCGATCGGCAGATGTAGTGTTTAAGCCATCGGATGATGAAAGTGCTATTTTGTCGTCTAGCGATCGGCAGATGTAGTGTTTAAGCCATCGGATGATGAAAGTGCTATTTTGTCGTCTAGCGATCGGCAGATGTAGTGTTTAAGCCATCGGATGATGAAAGTGCTATTTTGTCGTCTAGCGATCGGCAGATGTAGTGTTTAAGCCATCGGATGATGAAAGTGCTATTTTGTCGTCTAGCGATCGGCAGATGTAGTGTTTAAGCCATCGGATGATGAAAGTGCTATTTTGTCGTCTAGCGATCGGCAGATGTAGTGTTTAAGCCATCGGATGATGAAAGTGCTATTTTGTCGTCTAGCGATCGGCAGATGTAGTGTTTAAGCCATCGGATGATGAAAGTGCATGTTTTAAGTATGCAAAGGTTGATGAAGGAGATAAGGTCACCTATGTTGTCTTTCATTTGGAATTAAGTGCAAGGCATTGGTGCGACTCGATCCAGAACACCACTAATGCCGAAGCTATGACCTGGGAGATGTTCAAGTACTTCAACAGGACTGTTCGGGCCAACAAGAAGAAGGAGTTCATGAATCTGCGACAAACTGGCTCTGTGCGGATTACATATGCAAATTTGATGCTTATCACGGTTTGCTCCCCGTATGATTGAGGATGACGAGGACAAGATTTACCAATTTGTTCAAGGACTGAAGCTGAGTCTGTACATGAAAGTTAAGACTGCTGGGATACACAATGTACCTTATGGTGAAGTGACGGCAAAGGCCTTGGAGCTGGAAGAGGCGGAAATGACAGCATATGCACAGCGTGAGCAGCCAAGAAAATTCACGAAGGACACTTAGCCGCCACCACGTCAGAACAAGGGTTGGCAGCCGCAACAGAACAGGGGACCACAACAACAACAACAAGGTATAAAGAGACCCTTCAACCAGAATGATGACCAAGGAAAAGGGAAGAGGCCTCTGGCACCCTTATGCCCCACCTGTCAGAAGAACCACCCCAGCGAATGCAAGTTGCGTTCTGGCCGCTGTTTCAGATGTGACAAGGTTGGACATATAGTCAGAGACTGCCCCATGCCGCCAGATCCGAACCGTGCAAGGGTAGCACCTAGAGTCTATGCAATGATGGAGGATGAGGAAGCCGTGCAGCATACAGTCATAACAGGTACCATTATGATATGTGGTTTTTCTGCTTACACACTTATAGATACGGGAGCCACGCACTCGTTTATATCAACTTTGTTTGTATGCCAACACAACTTAGAACTTTTACCAGCCGAAAGGCCATATGATGTTATGTTACCATCAGGGAAGTCCCTACATTCTGAACAGATTGTTAAATGTGATGTTGTGTCCTTAGGAAGTAAGAAACTATATGTAGAGCTGATTGTAATTGACATGAAAGGGTATGAGGTGATATTAGGAATGGATTGGTTATTTAGGCATTATGCCACAATAAGTTGTAGATCTGGGATGGTTGACTTTCGACCCCCAAATGGTGATCATTATTCCTTCCAAGCCATTCCTAAGATAAGCAAAATACCGATTATATCCTCACTAGAAATTTACCGGTTACTGAAAAATGGTTGTGAGAGTTACTTAGCTAGCATAATGGATGTTCGGGTGAAGAATAAGATAGAGTTACAAGATATCCCCATAGTTAGAGAGTTCTCCGAGGCGTTCTTAGATGATTTGCCAGGATTACCACCGGATAGAGAAATAGAGTTTGTAATAGATACGTACCCTGAGGCCTTACCCATATCTAAGAATCCTTATCGGATGGCACCTGTTGAGTTAAAGGAGTTAAAAGTCCAGCTACAGGAATTAGTAGACAAAGGATTTATACGCCCTAGCAGTTCCCCTTGGGGTGCACCTGTCTTATTTGTCAAGAAGAAAGATGGTTCCCTTAGAATGTGCATAGACTATAGGGAGTTAAATAAGTTGACAATCAAGAATAAGTACCCCTTACCTCGGATTGATGATTTGTTTGACCAACTGCAAGGAGCAAAGGTATTTTTAAAAATAGATTTACGTTCGGGTTATTACCAACTGAAAGTTAAGGAAGGAGATATACCAAAGACAGCCTTCAGAACCCGTTATGGACATTACGAATTCTTGGTCATGTCATTTGTACTGACCAATGCACCTGCAGCCTTTATGGACTTAATGAATCGAGTGTTTCGTGAGTATTTGGACAAATTTGTAATTGTGTTCATAGACGATATCCTGATATACTCACGGACAGAAGCTGACCATGCAGAGCATTTAAGAATAGTTTTGACAACATTGAAGGAGCACCAGCTTTATGCCAAATTGTCCAAGTGTGAATTTTGGTTGGACAAGGTTAATTTTCTTGGTCATGTAGTTTCTGCTAATGGCATATCAGTGGACCCGACCAAAATTCAGGCAGTAAAGGATTTGCCTCAACCAAAGAACGCAGTGAAGTCCGCAGTTTCCTTGGATTGGCAGGCTATTACAGAAAGTTCATCAAAGGATTTTCTATGATAGCTAAGCCCCTGACGAATTTGACAAAGAAGGACAATAAGTATTCTTGGACCGAAGCTTGTGAGGATAGCTTCCAGACATTGAAGGTGAAGTTAACAACATCCCCAGTATTGACCCTTCCAACCGAAGAAGGAAAGTTTAGCGTATTTTGTGATGCATCAAAAGTTGGTTTGGGCTGTGTTTTGATGCAAGAAGGCAAAGTTGTAGCGTATGCCTCTAGGCAGTTAAAGAGTTATGAACAGAACTATCTCACCCATGATTTAGAATTAGCCGCTGTTGTTTTTGCCTTGAAGATATGGAGACACTATTTATATGGACAGCAGTGTGAGGTGTTTTCTGACCATAAGAGTCTGAAGTACCTCTTTACACAAAAGAAATTGAACATGAGACAGAGGCGTTTGTTGAAATTTGTTAAGGATTACGACTTTGAGATCAAGTATCACCCGGGTAAGGCTAACTCTGTAGCTAACGCATTGAGCAGGATGTCATCAACAATGCAACCCGTTGTATCAACTATGTCTATACCTTTGAGGACAGAAAATCAGAGGTTTGAATTGGAAATAGTTCCAGAGTTGTCAGCTTTGCTCGCAAATTTGACCATTCAACCGACGGTTCTGAAAAAGATCAAAGAGGCACAACAGAAGGACTCAGAGGAGAATAACAGTATGATGAACAAGGTGAAGGACACCACCACCGAGTTTAGTCTTTCCAAGGATGAGATTTTGAAGTTTAGAAATAGATGGTATGTCCCTAATGATGAAGGATTACGTAAGCTAATCTTGGCTGAGGCGCATTCGTCTCCCTTTTCTGTGCATCCTGGAAGCACCAAGATGTATCGAGACCTGAAGTTACTCTATTGGTGGCCAAACTTAAAGAGAGATGTTGCTAAGTATGTAGAGTCATGTTTTGTTTGCCAACAAGTTAAAGCTGAGCACCAACGTCCAGGAGGTACTCTTCAGCCTCTACCTATTCCCGAGTGGAAGTGGGAACACATAGCTATGGATTTCGTCATAGGATTGCCTAAGACAACTAAGGGACATGATAGTATTTGGGTTGTGATTGATAGACTGACGAAATCAGCCCATTTCTTACCAGTAAGGACAACCTATTCGATGGACCAGCTTGCTGATCTTTATGTACAAGAAGTTATTAGGTTGCATGGAATTCCTGCATCTATTGTCTCTGATCGTGACCCTAGGTTCACCTCCCGGTTTTGGAAAGGTCTACAAGGCACACTTGGCACGAGGTTATCCTTCAGCACTGCTTTTCACCCGCAGACAGATGGTCAATCAGAAACGACTATTCAGATACTTAAAGATATGCTGAGGGCGTGTGTGCTAGATTTTCAGTCATCCTGGAGTCGATACTTACCTTTGGTTGAGTTCTCCTACAATAACAGTTATCAGTCCACCATTGGCATGGCACCTTATGAAGCACTGTATGGCAGGAAATGTAGATCACCCTTGTATTGGGATGAGGTTGGTGAGGCAAAACTTCTAGGACCCGAACTTCTGCACCAGATGTCTGAAAAGATTTCTGTTATTAGGAAGAGGATGGTGACTGCTCAGAGTCGACAGAAGAGTTATGCAGACCAAAGAAGAAGAGACCTTGAATTTGCTGTTGGTGATGAAGTTTTCCTGAAGGTTTCACCATTTAAAGGAGTACTAAGATTTGGCAAGAGGGGAAAGCTTAATCCACGATTTATTGGACCATTCCCTGTTTTGGCTAGAATCGGTAGTACAGCTTACAGACTGCAGTTGCCTCCATCATTGGATAAAGTTCATAATGTTTTCCACGTGTCAATGTTAAGGAGATGCATGCGAGATCTGACGCAAGTTGTTCAGCCAGTGGATATTGAGATTGAACCATCATTAACGTATGAAGAGAAGCCAGTGCAGATATTGGAATCAACAGTTAAGACTCTGAGGAATAAAGAGATTCCGTTGGTCAAAGTTTTATGGAAGAATCATGGCATTGAAGAAGCCACTTGGGAGCGACGACAGGACATGTTAGACAAGCATCCAGAATTATTTGTTTGATCAATTTTCGGGGACGAAAATTTTGTTTAAGGAGGGGTGGATGTAACACCCGAGTTAACGGCCAGGTGATTTTCCTAACTGTATTAACAGTCATGAATATTTAATCTTTACAGTTTAGGACTTATACCAAGAATAATTAATTTCATGTGGATTTAAACTAGGTTGGGTGGCAAAGTTGTAATAATGGAGGGTGATGACCAATATATAAAGAAAAAGAAAATGTTTTAAACCTCACTTGAACCACTGTAGCCGACACCTTCCTTTTCGGCGATTTCTTCTCTCCCAAGCTATTGATCTCTGCTTTTGGCATACCCTCTTCGACGATCGGTTCTCTGACTACTCTGTGCCCGAGGTATGCAATAGTCAATGTAGCTATCTATTAGTTTGTTAGCCCTATTTTCTACTCGGCATTGGAGTTTTGGATTTTCCAATGGCCGACTAATAATAAGAACATTTGAAATCTGAGAGTGGGAATGCTTTTATCAAATCGATTCTGGACATTTAGAACAACCACCCCTGAGTAATCGATAATCGAATCTGTCTGTTCTGGGATTTGGATTTCAAACTGCACAGGATATTAGACTAAGGATTCGGGAATGACTTTAACTATTAAATCTTAGGATAACTTGAGATTAGAACTATTAGGATTTTGTTTTAACTACTGCAATGTAAATGTTTTAGGTGAAGAAGTTTGAAGAGAAAGGAGCTCAAGTGCTAGGAAGACCAGGTAAGTGAATGTATTAAGATTTCCGGCTAATAGAGCCCTACATCGTGGGAGTACTAGGTTGTTTAGATGTTTAATATTTACCTTATGATAATGAGCTTGTTTTCACTTGAAGGATTTATGTATGTTGTGAGTTATACTATTTGATGGCCTGCTAGTGAATGTGAAGTTGTCTGCTCTGGTATGATCCTTGTCATAGTCTGATGAGTTAAAAGTTCTCATGTTCATGCATCAAGAATGTTTCTCAAGCATAAGAAAATGTTTTAATGCATATTTTCCATGAATAGAATATGTATGTATATAAGTATATATATATATATATAAGATTTATGCAACGTGGACTAAGTGAGGGTTGGGGGCGGTTCGGCGTATGTCACAGTCCAAAGAGGGACATATGAATACGACCCGCAGTAGGGAACAAGATCAAACTCACTGTCGAACCCCCTTTACCGGCACAAATCCTCTCTTAATCCACACAACTTATATGAATGATGAATATGATCAATGACTATGAATGATGAATATGATCAACGATTATGAATGATAAATATGATCAATGACTATGAATGATGAATATGATCTATGACTATGAATGATGATTTCAAGCAAAGATATGAACAAGAAAAAGACTTATGAGCATGTGATTTTCCCAAACTATACATTCATGCATCCATGTTAGTGTTGCATTCCTTACTAAGCATTAGGCTTATAGTTTAAACCTTATGATGTAGGTGACGAGTTTTCAGTTGAGGAACTCAAGGCTAATGAGGATGTCTAAGCTTGGTTGCTGGAGGATGCTCAGTGTGACAGTGCAAGGCTGGATAGGCAACTAAGTTTCCTGGTTATGCTCATAGTAAGTCAGAGTAGTTTATCATAAACAAATGACTAAGTAGAACATAATTTCTTATAACAATGAGATTCGGATTTGAATGGTTTGACTTTAGAGTCTGAATACAACTTAAGAATTATTGAATGGTTGTGTTGCTTAAGTCTTCCGCTATACGTATTTTGGATGAATTTATGATCCTTACTCTTTGAGGTTTATAGTTACTAAGTTAAGAATCGGGTGAGTTGTGATATGTTCTATCGAATGAAGATGTTTGATGATTATAGTGTTTTACTGCTGTATGATAGAAGCTGGATGAGTCAATCATCCGGCTGACGTCATCGGCAGATGTAGTGTTTAAGCCATCGGATGATGAAAGTGCTATTTTGTCATCTAGCGATCGGCAGATGTAGTGTTTAAGCCATCGGATGATGAAAGTGCTATTTTGTCGTCTAGCGATCGGCAGATGTAGTGTTTAAGCCATCGGATGATGAAAGTGCTATTTTGTCGTCTAGTTATCGGCAGATGTAGTGTAATAAGTCGTGGATGATGTACCCTTATTTCATCGGATGATGTAGAGAGTTTCTCCACCAGATGATATAAACACGGTTTTGTCGTCTAGTGACCGAATGGCGTGAGTATTGTCGTATTGTTTAATGTCAGGAAATGTTTTAAATCGGTCACGAGTAGCACACATGACTACCGGTCGATATAGGGTAAATATGAACATCTAGTGGAGAATGTTCGGGACCGGGCGATGTCTTTAATTAGGCACGTGCATTGCCCGTGACCACCGGCGGATGTCTATTGCTGGTTGAGATTAGATGTGTCGCGTGGCGGACACGTGATCATCGGTCGATGTGAGTCTATAACTCTATCGGTGGATGCAGATCAAGAGATGTTTAAAAAAAAAAAAAAGAGAAAAGAGAAAATAAAGAGGGAATAATATTAACACTATGATGAATAAAGTGTATGGAAGCAAGAATCAAATGATTAAGAGATCAAGTAATGAATTTGTGTGGCGATTCCGTTGGGGTCGTTACATATCAAATTGGTCTCTACCAAAGATTGTCTCTTATCCTCAATCCTTGAAATAACTTCAACTTCCCAACGTCATTTGGGTGGACTATCGTTCAGGGATTCCTAATAACACCCAGGTTATAACCTAAACTCCCCTCTATTTTAACTTCAACTCATCGAATTAAGTTCATTTAGTTTCTAACTTTCGTAATCCCGAGTCTATCGAATACGTACCTAACTACTTCACACCCTCAAAGCCTTCTCAAACTACTTACTCCAACACTAAATCTCAATTACACTATGACCTTATCCACCTATCGGGTATAACGATTTCTATATATATATATCAGAGCTGTAAACTAAACTTGTGTATAAGTTCGTTGGCCTTAACCTTAGTCACTATTACGACCACCTGAGTCCACATTTCCCTAGTAATGTTCCCATAGAACTTCTCCGTCAACAGTATCCAAATTGTACACTTCCTTGGGCACCTCGCGGGTCATAATAAAAATTCTCAACTAAGATTCAAATCTCTAAATGTAACACCCGGTTCTTTACGGGATTTTGTAATTATATATGTATAATGGTATTTTTGTAATTATGTCAAATTAAGTCGGTTTCGTGAAAAAAAAGCGTTATTACGATCCTAATAATTAATATGGATTTTAAGAAAATTTCAGGAATTTTAGGAGCCGTAACGCTAATTTTACGAGAATTGCGTTTTTCATCATATAAAGGATATTTTGCTAAAAATAGTAAACGAGGTCTGTTTTGTGAACGGACTGTTTTAATAGAACCCTAGTAATAAGATGGAGTTATTGGTGAAATAAGAAAATTCGGAGAAACCAAACCGTTAGCTAATTAACGAAACAAAGGACGAAACAACGACTCTCTCTTTCTCTCTTTCTTCCTCATTTTCTCTCTTCGTGAACCAGAAGCTCTCCCTCCAGGTGATTTCTCCATCGGCGTTTCTCCTCTCCAACGACGACTCGTCCTCCGATCGACTCGTTTTCTTCGTGTTTTCTCCTCCAAACGACACTCTAGGTAAGGTTCTACGTTTTTGGAAAGTTTATTCGTAGTTTTCGGGTCGTTTAACGGTTAGGGTTTCGTTTAGGGTTTTGTTAAAAATGTCGATTTGAGTTTGAAATAGATTGAGTTACCGTATTTATGAAAATAATGGACGTAATGAGCGTATTGGACGAAGGTTGGTCTATTCGTTTTGGAATATTAAAGTTTGATGAATTTTCGAGGTTGGAAAACTCCGTTAATGGAGGTTTTGAGGTGTCGAGTGTGAATCGCTCGATAAAATACCTCAATGAGTTGAATTATAGTTTTAGGAAATTTCTTTAGTTAAGGTTTTGTTAATTTGGACGTTTAATGGTTTAAACACGTTTTAACAATAAATGTTGTGAAATTTCCTTAGGTGAACAACACTCGTGGATGGAGCAAAAATTGGCAACGGACGCGAGGTAAGTTCTCGTGACTTACTATGACCGATAGGCTACACTGTACGTCGAGGTTACGTCGAGGATCATTGGAGTTTTGTTTGTGTAAATGCTTTGGTTGGGTAGTTAGGAGTAGTTCTTTTATAGGTTATGCTTTTATTGTCTTGATGGTATGTATGATGTATGTTTACTTTATGCATTTAACTGTTCATACATGTAACACCCGAAATTTTCTCAGAGCGTGTAACCCTAATCAAAGTCAAGTATGAGTGATTAATTATTCAAATTTAGTGTATATAAAAGGGTATTAGAAGAGAAAGGTGATTGGTGGAGGGTTTGACAAGTCAAACTCAATTGTGATTGGTGGAGAGTTTGAGTTTGACTTTGTCAATGTGTGTTAACCAATCAAATTTGTGAAGGAGATGGGAAGAAAAAGTTGTGTTTTAGAGGTGGGTTTGGCGTTGGATTAAAGTGTGAAAGGGGAGGGTTAAATTGTAAATTTACTTGGTGAATTAAATGAATGAATTAAAAAGAAAAGAAATGGGTTTTTTTTATTCATCTTCTTCTCCTCCATCGCGTCTCTCTCTTTTCCTCCATAGCCGACGTTTCCTCTCCTTTTTTCTTCATTTTCTCAAGGCATTTCAAGGTAATTCCTCATGGGTTTTTAGTTTATTACACCAAGGAGTTGATTTGTAGTGTTTTTAGGGTTGTGATGGATTTGGTTAGGGTTTGGAAAACCCTAACCATGAATTCCGAATTTTGGTTTCTCAAGTTGGTTTTCTTTCCAAATTGGTTAGTTAATTGTTAAATATGTTAGTTTAGGTTAATTAAGTATTTAGATTGAAGATTGGATGGAAGTTACACAAAAAATGGAATTGTGCATCAAAGGGCCGATTCTGTTTTTAGGGAATTCGAGTTGGCTAAGTTGTGTATTTGGTTCATTTAAGCATTTCAATGGATAGTAGACATGTAGAGCTTTCCGAGTTGGGGTGGTACGTCGAAATCTGTTGAAAATCGATAAAGTTATGGCCGTTTAAAGTTGAACGTCGGTAATTAGTATAGAAATCGGGTTTTGGGTTTTAAGTGTGAAATGTGTTTTAGGTATTGTTAAGTTTTAGTTAGAAAATCTTTTAGAATTTATTGATAGCTTACCAAACTAAGTTTACGTTGTTTTAGGTCGTCGAGCGTGTGAATTGGACGGTAAAAGTAAGCAAGTGGAAGCCGAGCATTCAGGTAAGTAGTGGAATTCTTTTGTTGCCTTAGGCCTACACCATGGAACGGTAGGGTTTAACAGTCAGTTCCCTATTTCTTTGTTTTGTTTCGTGTGGAGCTTCATTGTTTTGTTTCGTGTTGTATTGCATATCTTTGAAACATGCATTGTGAGTTACAGTACGCTACGCTAGAGATGGGTAGTGTGCCTGGGCCTGCGGGAACGGGGTCCAGGTCATTACAAGGCAATCTTGGTAGTGTGCCTGGGCCTGCGGGAACGGGGTCCAGGTCATTACAGGGCAATCTTGGGTAGTGTGCCTGGGCCTGTGGGAACGGGGTCAGGTCATTACAGGGCAATCTTGGGTAGTGTGCCTGGGCCTGCGGGAACGGGGTCCAGGTCATTACAAGGCAATCTTGGGTAGTGTGCCTGGGCCTGCGGGAACGGGGTCCAATTACAAGGCAATCTTGGGTAGTGTGCCTGGGCCTGCGGGAACGGGGTCCAGGTCATTACAGGCAATCTTGGGTAGTGTGCCTGGGCCTGCGGGAACGGGGTCCAGGTCATTACAAAGCAATTTTGTGTCTGGGCCTGCGGGAATGGGGTCCAGGTCAAACAAACATAACTGAGAGTTAGAAACTACACGTGATAGGAGTGAGTTGCATTGTGTGTGTGTGCGTCTGTGTGTGTGCATTCATTTTCCCTACTTGCTAAGCATTAGGCTTACGTTTTGTGTTCTATGGTGTAGGTGGCGAGATTTACTCAGGTGAGGTGGCTGAGACAGCCCAAGGCTAGGCAGTAGTTGGTGATGCCTGCTGTATGCCGGTGCGGGCTATTGTTGGGGTGCTTCGACCATGGTCTTCGGAAAAATGTGGGTGGAACAGTATTTTGGGTCGTGTATAATTTATATTTACTTAGGTGGTTTGTAGAGTTGTCTTTTTGGTTGATGTTGTTTTTATAGTTATTTGTATTTGGTGTATATAGTCATAGTTAAGGGTGATGTGTCGCCCTGTACTGTAGATGTAATACCCGGCTTGTACGGATTTTGGATTTAATATATTATATTCATATTTTATATATATGTGGCATTTTTAAAAAATATGTCAAATCAAATCAGTTTCACAAACGGAAAGCGTCATTACGATCCTAACGATTAATAGGAATTTTAAGGAAATTATGGGAATCTTCGGAGTAATAACGCTATATTCCGAGTAATTACCTCTATCGTAATATGAAGAACGTTTTGGTAAAAATAGTAAACGGGGTCCAAATTGAGAACAGACAGTTTTAATAAAGCTCTGACAATGAATAGGAGTTATTGGCAAAATATGGAGTTTTCGAGAACCCGAATCCTTAGCCGATTAACGAAACGAAGGACGAAACAAACAGAATTAAGAGCAAAGGGCAAAATGGTAATTTGGAAAGTTAATTTTTAATTAAAACATCACAGCTCCCTCTTCCTTAGCCATTTTCACGCCCGAGCCCTGCTTCCTTCGCGATTCCTCTCTGCCAGCCGCGACGCTTCTCATATTCCGACCTCTGTTCTCCTCCGTTTCTCCTCCGTCCTTCGTGATTTCTCCTCCAATCGCAATCCTAGGTATGAATCTATGATTCTATAGCGTTAGTTTTCAATTCTCAGATCGTTTTAAAGTTAGGGTTTCGTTAGGGTTTTATTAGAAATCGAGATTTAGGGTTCATAATTAATAGGTTAGCCGTGATTAAGTATATATTGAACGTATTGGACGTTATTGGACGAAGTTAAATTAATTTGTGAAAAAGTTAAAAATTAGGGATTTTCGGGTTTTAGGGAAAAACTCGTAAATTGTAGTTTCGAGCTATCTATCGTAGATTGTTCATCGCTATGCTTCGAATAATTAAGTTAGGAGTTTTAAGAAATTCTTTAGTTAAGGTTTCATTAATTTGGACGTTTAAAAACTTAAACTCGTTTTAATGTCGATGTTGTGTTTTGTCTCAGACACACGACTCCTGTGGACGAAGCTTGAGATTCAGCGCGCTCAAGGTAAGTTCTCGTGACTTACTCTGACCGATTGGTCTACACCGTACTTCGATTTAGCGTCGAGGATCTTAATGGATTGTTTGTTTTATTGCTTTGGTTTGGTAGACAGGTTTATAATTGTTTTAGGTTATGCTTTCCGGTCTTGATGGTATGCATATTATTTGTTTATAGTTATATTGAACTGTTTATGCATCACGTATTTTAACTTGGCATGAAAATGAATTTCTACACTGCACAATGTTTTCTGAAAACCGATGTGGCCCAGAAATCGGGGGCTCAGATCTATTGTGCGGACCGATTGAGGGTCTGGCCAATACCACATCTCATGTACTGTAATTAATGAACGTAATCTGTTATCTGGTCTTGCAAGGTGGGGCTCAGGCACGGCTGTACGTGTTGTAAGCGTGTACCCCCCTCCTCTAACCTCACGGGGTAGTCCGACCGCTGGATGGGCCCCCTTCGGTTAGGGGGATGAGATCTCGGTGATATACTATCTGCGACGCTCTGTTATGCATGATTTCTGAACTCCATATGCACTGCACGCATCTGCATTTACGTAGAATTTACTGAGCCTGTTAGCTCATAGTGTGTCTGTATGGTGTAGAAAAAAAAAAAAAAAAAAAAAAAAGTCGCTGTCTCACAAAACGCACTAACAAATCGCAAAACGAAACTGACCAATAAACAACAAAACTTTTCACGCTCTCAATAATAATGCTCAGCAATCATTCTTCAAAAAACAGGCTTTAAATAATATTGGTAACTTCCATATCTTTAATTCATTCAGTTACGCAAATGCGGATTACGGCGGCCGGCATGGAG
>CM039503.1:28031991-28053173 GCA_022432975.1 Begonia masoniana | reverse complement strand
CAACACCATGGAAAATCTGCCATCTGTTGTAGGAATCTCCGGGCCCTAGCTTCGCTTCACCAACTTCATCCCAGTACAAGGGTGACCTGCATTTCCTACCATACAAAGCTTCATAGGGTGCCATACCAATTGTGGACTGATAACTGTTGTTGTAAGAAAACTCAATCAGAGGTAGGTGTCTACTCCAAGATGCCTGAAAGTCTAGAACACATGCCCTTAACATATCCTCGAGTATCTGAATGGTTCTCTCGGATTGTCCATCTATCTGCGGGTGAAAAGCGGTGCTGAAGGATAACTTTGTGCCTAAGGTACCTTGTAAACTTTTCCAGAATCGGGAGGTGAATCTAGGGTCACGATCAGAGACTATGGATACGGGAATCCCATGCAACCTGATAATTCTTGGACATAAAGGTTAGCAAGTTGGTCCATCGTATAGGTGGTCCTTACAGGTAAGAAATGGGCCGATTTTGTCAGTCTATCCACCACAACCCAAATACAATCATGCCCTTTTGTCGTCTTAGGTAGTCCTACTACGAATCCATGGCTATGTGTTCTCACTTCCACTCGGGAATAGGCAACGGCTGAAGAGTACCTCCTGGACGTTGGTGCTCGGCTTTGACTTGTTGACATACTAAACAGGACTCTACATACTTAGCAACATCCCTTTTTAGGTTAGGCCACCAGTACTGTAACTTCAGGTCTCGGTACATCTTGGTGCAGCCAGGATGTACGGAAAAGGAAGAGGAGTGCGCCTCAGCCAAGATCAACTTACGCAATTCCACATCATTAGGAATGCACCACCGATTTCTAAACCTCAGGATCCCATCCTTGGAGAGACTGAACTCGGAGGTGGCGTCCTTCAACTTATCCATCATGCTGATATTTTCCACTGAATCCTTCTGTTGTGCATCCTTGATCTTTTCCAAATTGTTGGTTGAATAGTTAACTCAGCGAGCAAGACTGATAACTCTGGAACTATCTCCAAGTCAATTTCTGAACTTCTGTTCTTAAGGGCATAGACATGGTTGAAACCACGGGCTGCATTGTTGTTGACATCCTACTCAACGCATCAGCTACAGAGTTAGCCTTCCCGGGGTGATACTTGATCTCAAAATCGTAATCCTTGACAAATTCCAACCAACGTCTCTGTCTCATGTTTAATTCCTTCTGTGTGAAGAGGTACTTTAGACTTTTATGGTCAGAAAACACCTCACATTGTTGTCCATATAAATAGTGTCTCCAAATCTTCAAGGCAAAAACAACAGCAGCTAATTCTAGATCATGAGTGGGGTAATTTTGCTCGTAACTCTTTAGCTGCCTAGAAGCATACGCTATAACTTTACCCTCTTGCATCAGAACACAACCTAGACCGACTTTAGAAGCATCACAGTAAACACTAAATTTTCCTTCTTCGGTCGGGAGGGTCAAAACAGGAGCTGTTGTTAACTTCAGTTTTAACGTCTGGAAGCTATCTTCACAGGCTTCAGTCCAAGAATACTTAATGTCCTTCTTTGTCAAACCTGTCAGGGGTTTAGCTATCATAGAAAATCCCTTGATGAATTTTCTGTAATAGCCTGCCAATCCAAGGAAGCTGCGGACTTCACTGGCATTCTTAGGTTGAGGCCAATCTTTTACTGCCTGAATTTTGGTTGGGTCCACAGATATGCCATTAGCAGAAACTACATGGCCAAGGAAATTAACCTTATCTAACCAAAACTCACACTTAGACAGCTTGGCGTAAAGTTGATGCTCCTTCAATGTCGTCAAAACTACTTTCAAATGTTCTTCATGGTCAGCCACAGTTCGGGAATATATCAAGATATCATCTATGAATACAATCACAAACTTATCCAAATACTCACGAAACACACGGTTCATTAGATCCATAAAAGCGGCAGGGGCGTTTGTCAAACCAAACGACATGACTAAGAATTCATAATGTCCATAGCGGGTTCTGAAGGCTGTCTTTGGTATATCTCCTTCTTTAACCTTCAGTTGGTAATAACCCGAACGTAAATCTATCTTTGAAAATACCTTAGCTCCTTGCAATTGGTCAAACAAATCGTCAATCCTGGGTAAGGGGTACCTATTCTTGATTGTCAACTTATTTAGTTCCCTGTAGTCTATGCACATTCTAAGAGAACCATCCTTCTTCCTTACAAATAAGACTGGTGCACCCCAAGGAGAACTGCTGGGGCGAATAAATCCCTTGTCAACCAATTCCTGCAGTTGAACCTTCAATTCTTTCAACTCAACAGGTGCCATACGGTAAGGATTTTTGGATACAGGTGATGCCTCGGGGTATGTATCAATCACAAATTCTATTTCCCTATCAGGTGGTATACCCGGTAAATCATCTAGGAATGCCTCGGGAAACTCTCGGACTATAGGAATATCCTGTAGCTCAATTTTATTCTTCACCCGGTCATCTATTACACTAGCCAGGTAGCTCTCACAACCACCTCTCAGCATTCGGTATATTTCTAGTGAGGATATAATTGGTATCTTACTTATTTTAGGAATAGCTTGGAAGGAATAATGGTTATCATTTGGGGGTCTAAAATCAACTATTCCAGATCGACAACTTATCGTGGCATGATGTCTAAATAACCAATCCATCCCTAATATTACTTCATACCCTCTTATGTCAATGACAATTAATTCCGCATAGAGATTCTTATCCCCTAAGGACACGACGTCACCCTTAACAATCTGCTCTGAATGTAGGGACCTCCCCGATGGCAACACAACACTATATAACCTTTCAGCTGGTAAGGGTCCTATGCTATGTTGCATACAAACAAGGTTGATATAAACGAGTGTGTGGCCCCTGTATCTATGAGTGTATAAGCAGCAAAACCACAAATCATGATGGTACCTGATATGACTGTATGTTGATCAGCTCCCTCATCTTCCATCAATGCATACACTCTGGGTACAACCCTTGCACGGTTCGGGTCTGGCGGCATGGGGCAATCTCTGACCATGTGTCCGGTCTTATCACACCTGAAACAGCGGCCAGAAAGCAACTTGCACTCACCAGGGTGGTTCCTCTGACATGTAGGGCATAGAGGCGCCAGAGGTCTCTTTCCTTTTCCCTGGTCATCATTCTGGTTGAGGGGCCTCTTCATTCCATGCTGTTGTTGCTGTGGTCCCCTGTTCTGTCGTGGCTGCCAACCCTTGTTCTGACGTGGTGGCGGCTGAGCGTCCTTCATGAGTTTCTTTGGCTGTTCGCGTTGTGCATATGCTGTCATTTCTGCCTCTTCTAGCTCCAAGGCCTTAGCCGTCACTTCACCATAAGGTACATTATGTATCCCGGCAGTCTTCACTTTCATGTACAGACTTGGCTTCAGTCCTTGAACAAACTGGTAAATCTTATCTTCCTCATCCTCAATCATACGGGGAGCAAACCGTGATAAAGCATCAAATTCACATATAATCCGTCACAGAGCCAGTTTGTCGTAGATTCATAAACTCCTTCTTCTTGTTGGCCCGAACAGTCCTATTGAAGTACTTGTCGAAGAAGGCAGTCTTGAACATCCCCCAGGTCATAGCTTCGGCATTAGGGGTGCTCTGGATCGAGTCCCACCAATGCCTTGCACTTAACTCCAAATGAAAGACAGCATAGGTGACCTTATCCCCTTCGTCAACCTTTGCATACTTAAACATGTCTTCAATCTTTCGGATCCACTCCTCAGCATGGACAGGATCTGAAACATACCCATTAAACACCGGGGGTCGAAGCCGGTGAAAGCGCTCACCCCCGTGATCATGAGTTGCGTTAGTACTGGAGTTGCCTTGTTCTTCTCTAGCAGTCATCAGTCGTTCTATCTGGTGAGATTGGCGCATGACCAACTCAGTCAACTGAGCAATAGCATTGCTATCCTCATTGGCCTCTCTCTGTTGACCTCTAACCATCTTGGGATTCCTGGCAATTCATTACAGGCATAACTTAACTTAATGACATACATGAAATCATAAACACTTACAGTTGCTGAGGTGTGCTCAAGTGACAGTCAGTGCTGGGAGGCAGTCTGCAGAATCGGTTTTAGAACCTGGTTTTGCTCTGATACCATAATTGTAACGACCCGGGGAGGATCGTCACGTGTCATGACTTTCCTTTAAACTTATCCGTACTTTTATACCTCTGTAATCGTAGTGTACTTTTTTTTTCAGACTTATATCATATCTCATCTTAACTTAAATTCGCTGAATAACCGCGTTTAGCTTTCACTCCTGCCGATCGCTAAACGACAAACATCTAGTTGTTCTACCGGTCAGCACGTGCATCTCACATGATTCATTAAACATCTATCGGCAGGCGCACATATTTGCATCTGCCGACAGTCACGTGCAACTCGTGTGACCAATTAAAACACCGTTCAATTATACAACGGAAGCCACCTACATCTGCCGATGAGAGAACAATAGACGATGCTCTCATCTGCCGATGGCAAATACTCTATATCTGCCGATGACGTGGCATCACATCTTCCGGTAACTTAACTCACTACTCATACCGATCGCCAGATAACAGACATTGTCGTCATCTGCCGATGGCTTAAGGCAACTACATCTTCCGACAGATTAACTCACATCATCTGCCGATGACGTGGCACTACATCTGCCGATGGCAACACACAACATCTGCCGATGACATTTATACTACATCTTCCGATAGATTAACTCACATCATCTGCCGATGACGTGGCACTACATCTTCTGGTAGATTAACTCACATCATCTGCCGATGACGTGGCACTACATCTGCCGATGGCAACACACAACATCTGCCGATGGCATATCGTCTGCTGATGACGTCAGCCGGAAGACAAATACTTTTCCTCTTCCGATGACGTCCTCCGGAAGACAGACTTACCCGACTCCCATCAAATCCTCCTGTCGATTTCTACACTTCAAAATAACACATCTCCTGCCGATAGACAAGTACTTTCATCTACCGACTACTAAACATTAACCTAACATCTTCTTCTTCCGGTAGACAAGCAAACTTCATCTACCGATTTCTAAACTCCATAATAACACTCACACCTTCCGATAGACAAATACATTTCGTCTACCGGCAGCACAAACATCATAACTTCAAACTTAATACCGGGACACCAACAGAATAAACCACAGATTCATTAAAACTCATACAGCGGATGACGTCAGCCGGAAGACTAAACCAACAAACATCTACCCTTCGGCATCTGCCGATGACGTCAGCCGGAAGACTACCTCTTCCAGCTTCCGTCTTACGGTAGAGAACTCTAAATCATCAAATGACTCCTTCCAACAGAAAGAAAACACAACTCATTCAAAATGCATATAGCGGAAGACTTAAGCAACTGACCATTTATAAATCTATATAATCATTCCCTGACTCAATGATCCACTAGACAGTTTCAAAGCTCAACGTTTTAAATAATCTCATCCTACTTAAACTACCATATTCTTTAACATACTGTAACATAAGAGTCTTAACCAGGGGTCATAAATCGCCTCTCCAGTCCCGCACTGTCACCTTGAGCATCCTCCAGCAACCAGCCTTAAGCATCCTCTTTGAACATAACATCCTCACCTGAACCTTCTTCACCTACACCATAAGGTTTAACTATAAGCCTAATGCTTAGTAAGGAATGCATGCTGACAGATATACATGAGTACACAATTTAAAGGGACATAAGTTCATAAACCATTCTTCATTCATGTTCATCTTTATCCTTTACATAACATGTATTAAGGCAGGGAACGAGGGAGGAAGACTGGGGTACATAGTCATTTGCCTATCGCGGCAGTCGTACATAATCATTTGCCTATCGCGGCAATCATGATACATCACTCGGCCTCCCCAGTGGGAGAATTCGTGAGCCATACATATCATTAACTCGGCCTCCACCAGTGGGAGATTTCGCGAGTCATACATATCATTACTCGGCCTCCACCAGTGGGAGAATTCGCGAGTCATACATAGCATAGTCCTTTCCCCGTTCTGCACTTAATTATGGTTACATTTACTTTTCATATTCTCTACTTAATCATAAACGTGGGCATAATACATAGACATGAGGTTCACAGAGAAAAGTCATACCATAAGGACAAGTAGAACATCCTGTAACTTTACATTTACTTACACAACTTCTTCATGTCGTGGAAATAACAAATCATAGTCAACAAGTTAACATTTCAGTGATTTCCTAATACCCTTGCGGTGTAGGGCCCTAGTGGCCGGAAATCTTAACACATTCACTTACCTGGATTCCTTAGCAATCCGAGCTTCTTTCCTTTAAACTTCTTCACCTAAAACATGTACATTACAGTAGTTAAAACAAAGTCCTAATAGTCCTAATCATAAACCGTCCTAGGATCTAATAGCTAAAGTCATTCCGATTCCTCTGTTGACACACTGCAGTCTGAAATCCGAAACTAGGTGGACAGGTCTTACCATTGATTAAATCCGAGTTGGTTACTTAAAATGCTCAGAATCGATTCGGGATGACATTTCTACTCTCAGATTTTAAAAAGTCTAAAGCTACTCGGCCACTGCTAAAAATATCCGAACTCAGTGCCGAGCTGAAAACAGAGCTCTATTTACTAATGAATGACTACATTGTCCATTTCATACCTCGGGTGTGGATTTGCAGAGAAGAGCAAGCTCGAAACCGGTCGTCGGCAGGGGAAAGTTCTGGTAGCCGAGAGCAAGAACTTGGAAGAGAAGAAATCGCCGAGAGGGAATGTCGGCTACAGTGGCAATAAAATGAGATTTAAGGTTTCCATTTCCTATTTATACTAAATCCATCGATTTTAATTTACAAAACTGCCACCCAACCTAGTTTTACTTAACTTGTAATAATTTATCTTAACATTAAATTTTAAATCATAAAGGTTAAATAAGAGGGTGACAATGAAAATGGTCAGAAAATCACCTGGCCGAAACGTCGGGTGTTACACTTAACCTATAAAATAACTAAATCCTAACTACCCAACCATAGCGATTTAAACAAACAAATCACCAAACAAACCTCATCACAATTTCCGACTTATGGTATAGGCCAATCGGCCACAGTAGGTCACGAGAACTTACCTCTCGTCCTGTGCACACCGTGCTCTTTGGTTCGAGCCTTGTTCACCTAAATCAATTCACAGCGTCCTTTGTTAAAATCGAGCTTAAACATAAAATTTCAAAAATTTACGAAACTCCTAACTAAAGGAAATTTCCTAAAACTCTAACAATTCTCTCTCGGGCATTTCATCGAGCAACTTACGCTCACAAATAACAATCCTCCATTAATGGAGGTTTTCCAAAGCTCCATAACCGAATTTTCCAAACAAACGCCCAAATCATCCATTATTTCTCCCAATAAACGTTAACAAAGTAATTTCTAACGTTTCCTAGCAAAACCTGACTATTTCCAACAAAATCTATCAAAACCCTAAATGTTAAACATCCTAGAAATCGAGATTAAATGCCCGGAAACACTAGAAACTCACCTAGAATCATGTGGGGAAGAGAAAACATGAAGAAAACCCGAAGATCGGAGGGCAAACCGTGGAGAAATGGTGAAGAAACCGTGGAGGGGAAGAAGAAATCGCCGAGCCCTTCTCCTCTGGAAAAATCGTCCAAGTGTGGGAGAAAATGGGGGCATTTGGGTTTTAATTAAACTTGGCTTGGCAATTTACAAGTTTGCCCTTTTGTTCAATCTTCCGTTTATCCTATTGTTCGACTATCGGTTCTGTTTCTCTAAAATTTTCTTATTTCTCCAATAATCCTATTTTATTCTTAGGGCTCTAATAAAACTTTCCGTTTGTCAAACGGATTTATTTTACTATTTCTACAAATTAAACCTCTCTAAGGTCAAAATCAGAAACTCAAGTATAATATTTCGGTTTGAATTCCTTAAATTCCTATAATTCTCCCAAAATTCATATTAATTATAAGGATTCTATTAAAATTATCGATTCGCAAAATGGACATATTTTGATTATTTACAAAATTGTCATTGCGTGCAAAATTCAAAAACCTGTAAAATCGGGTGTTACATTCCATCCACCTTAACAGAAATTTTGTCCTCAAAATTGATTACACAAATAATTCTGGATACTTAGCCATCATAGCTTGCTGCCTCTCCCAGGTAACTTCCTCTTCCCTGTGATTCCGCCATAACACTTTGACAAGCGAGATTTCCTTGTTCCTCAATACTTTAATAGAGGATTCCAGAATTTGTACCGGGCTTTCCACATAGGTTAATGTTGGTTGTACCTCAATCTCTCGTGCTTCTACGACATGCGACGGGTCACGCACACACTTCCTGAGCATAGACACGTGGAAGACGTTGTGGATGCTCTCTATTGATGCTGGTAACTGCAGTCAATAAGCCATCTTCCCAATTCTTTTCAAAATAGGAAAGGGCCCAATATAACGAGGATTTAGCTTTCCACGTCTCCCAAACCTCATGACGCCTTTAAATGGAGAAATTTTTAGATATACCTCGTCACCTTCATTAAATTCCAACTCCCTTCGTCTATTGTCAGCGTAGCTCTTTTGACGGCTCTAAGCTACCTCGATGCGCTGTCTAATAACAGCAATCTTTTCTACCATTTGCTATAGAATATCGGGGCCAATGATGCTAGCTTCACCGACCTCGTCCCAATATAGCGGTGATCTACATTTTCGTCTATACAGCGCTTCATACGGAGTCATTCCAATGGTAGCTTAGAAGCTATTGTTATATGAAAACTCAATTAATGGCAAGTACCTGCTCCACGAGCCTTGAAACTCTAACATGCAGGCCCTAAGCATATCCTCAAGAATTTGGTTCGTTCGCTCTGTCTGACCATCGGTCTGAGGATGAAATGCAGTGCTAAAGTTCAACTGAGTTCCCATGGCTTTGTGCAGACTCTTCCAAAATTTCGAAGTAAACCTCGGATCTCGGTCTGAAACTATGGAAACAGGCACCCCGTGCAGTCTAACAATCTCTTGCACATCGTGTTCAGTGAGCTGATCCATGGAGAATGTTGTTTTAACTGGAAGAAAGTGGGCCGATTTCGTCAAACGGTCCACTATCACCCATATACTATCATGCCCCTTCGTTGTTCTTGTAAGTCCAACAATAAAATCCATTGAAATTTGCTCCCATTTCCACTCTGGGATCGGCAGGGGTTGCAAAGTTCCTGCCAGCCTCTGATGTTCCGCCTTCACCTGCTGACAAACCAGACAGGTTTCCACGTATTTGGCAACCTCTCTCTTCATGTTAGGCCACCAGAAATGTTGCTTTAGATCTCGATACATCTTGGTGCTTCCTGGATGCACCGAATAGGCCGAAGAGTGTGCCTCAGCTAAGATTTCTTTCTTCAACTCCTCATTATTAGGAACGTACCACCTATGCCTTAACTTCAAAATACCATCACCAGACAAGTTGAAATCGGACGAGTTCTCAGATGTCATACTCAAACGGTGCTTGTCACATTCTAAGTCTTCCCATTGACTTTCACGTAATTTGTCAAGTATCGTTGGCCTGAGAGAAATGTTGGTAAGTATCGTGGACAACTCAGCCACAATCTCTACATCGAACCTCTCAATCTCAGACTTCAACATCACCGACATCGCTGTAAGTAAAGGCTGACTCACAGTAGGCAACCTGCTCAAGGCATCTGCGACCTTGTTTGCTTTCCCTGGGTGGTATTTGATTTCAATGTCATAATCCTTAACGAACTCCAACCACCTTCGTTGCCGTATATTCAATTCCTTTTGCGTAAACAAATACTTTAAACTCCGGTGATCTGAGAACACTTCACATTGCTGCTCATACAGGTAGTGTCTCCAGATTTTCAACACAAAGACAACTGCTGCTAATTCCAAGTCATGCGTCAGGTAATTCCGCTCGTACGGCTTCAACTGCCGAGAAGCATACGCAATAACCCTTCCCTCCTGCATAAGCACACATCCAAGTCCAACTTTAGATGCATCACAATAAATGCTGAACTTGTCGCCTTCGACAGGCTGTGTCAAAACTGGAGCCGTGGTCAATTTCTGCTTCAGCTCCTCAAAGCTTTTCTCGCATGCTGTCGACCATACAAACTTCTCATTTTTCCTTGTCAAGCGAGAAAGAGGGACCGCGATCTTTGAAAATCCCTCAATAAACTTTCGGTAATACCCGGCCAATCTGAGAAATCTGCGTATCTCTCATACATTCTTAGGCTGCTGCCAATCTTTTACAACTTGAATCTTGCTTGGGTCCACAACAATCCCTTCTTGAGATATAATGTGGCCGAGGAAGTTAATCTGATCCAGCCAAAACTCGCATTTGAAGAACTTCAGGTAAAGCTGATGTTTCTCCAAATTTCTCAAGACAATCCGTAAATGCTCTTCGTGCTCCTCTTTCAGCTTAGAATAGACCAAGATGTCGTCAATAAACACAACGACAAACTTGTCTAAATATTCCTTGAAGACACGGTTCATTAAATCCATAAACGCCGCGGGGGCATTCGTAAGTCCAAAAGACATTACGAGGAATTCATAATACTCGTACCTCGTTCGAAATGTTGTCTTTGGAATATCTTCCCGTCGTACCTTCAACTGATAGAAACCCGAGCGTAGATCGATCCTAGAAAATACTCTGGCACTGTAACAGCCAGAATTTTTGTTTATACGATTTTCTTTATTTTATTATTTACGTGTCGTTAAATGGCAGAGTTGTAGTTGGAATCGAGAGCAGAAAATTTACGCGGGTAACAAAGAGATTATTATGAAGCAATCCAGAATGGTGGATTTATAATAATCTGGCCGAAAATGGATTAAATAATCATTAGGATAAAATATTAAAGATTGATGGCGATATGGTAATTATTATTATTATTATTATTATTATTATTATTATCATTAAATTTTTATATAAAACAAAATCTCCCTCCCCTGCTTTTCTCTCTCCCACGAAAAACTTCCAGAGAAGTTTTTCTTCTCCCTCCCTCTGGTTCTGCACGTCGATACCACCGACGACGGAGTTCTCTCCTCCGATTTCCGTCGTTCCTTTCCTCTATTTCAACAATTAAGGTGAATTTGTGTGGTTTGTAAGTTTGGTTTTCAGTTTAGGGAGAGATTCAAGGAGAAATTTGTGGATTGGAGATTTAGGGTTTTGAGATTTGGATGTAATGTTTATGGTTTATGATGATTGAGTTTTGAATGAATTGGAAGTGAGAAATCATGAATGCCCGTTAGTAATATAAATATCGTTGTACTGCATAATTGGGCTCCGAATTTCTGAGATTTATCATGGGTTCGACTCGATAATGGGTTATAGCATGCTAAAGTAGACGTTATGAGTGACCTATAGGTGTTTGAATCATCGAATTTGGATTTAAGTTGGAATTGTTACGAATTTTTAAATATTGGTGGAAGTTTAATAAAATTTAGGAATTTAGTTTTGAACAAAGTAGGTTAAGTTTCTGCTAAATTCAGCTGTGTGGTTGTGTCGTTTTGGGTAAATAGATTATGTTTTTAGACTCTAGACGTCGTAAGGTGTCCGTAGTATTTTGAAACGTCGAAATCGGACGAGTATTGGGTTAGTTATGAATTTCTGAATTTGCTCAGAATATAAAGCTAATTCGGGTTTAGCTGGAGTTTACGATTCTTGTACGAGTTTATGATTTCCGTTTTAGAATTTCATGAACTGGACGAAGTTAGAATTAATGAATGCTATGGATTGACTTAGGTGACAAAGCTCGAAACGAAGTGCTGGGTGTGCCACGGACGACAGGTAAGTTCTCGTGACTTACTATGGCCGATTGACCTACACCGTACGTCGCAGTCGCATCGAGGATCATTGGTGAATTACTTGTCTAAATGTTTTGGTTGGGTAGTTATGATTAGTTCTTTTATAGATTATGTTTATATTGTCTTGATGGTATGTATGATGTATGTTTACTTTATGCATTTAACTGTTCATGCATCACGTCTTTTAAAATAGCATGAAAACGGATTTCTGCACATGTTTAAGAAAACAAAATGAACGAACGAAATGAATCTATGTAATCTGTTATCTGGTCATGGCAAGGTGGGTTTATCCCTCGGTGACAATCTGTCTGCGACCTAATTAAAGAGTAAAATGAACCAATGAAATGAATATACGTAATCTGTTATCTGGTCACACGAGCTGGGGCTCAGGCATGGCTGTTTACGGATGTAAGCATGTACCCTCCTCTGCTAGGTGGAAAGGGTTGTCGAACTGCTGGACGTGTCATCTCCATTTAGCGGGCTGAGACCTCGGTGACATTCTGTCTGCCACGATCTGTTATGTTAAATAATCCGCATGATTTACGAACCACATATGCACAGCATGCATCCGCATTTACGAAACTTGCTGAGCCTTTAGCTCATAGTTGTCTGTATGGTGTAGGTGATCTTGATACAGGTGAGGACGAGATATGTGATGACCCCGACCCCACGTCGGTGTCGCCACGACATGTGTATTAACCTCGCCCGTTCTCACTTAAATTTCTTTCCTTTTCTTTCTTTGTATTTTTCGTTTAATCATTAGAGAACGGGCTCGGTTTTAGGTTCTTAAAATCCTCTACAATACTTGGGGATTGTTCGTGAAATACATTTGAAAAGTATCGTAAAAGGTCGGGTTAAAACGTGTTTTGAAAAGTCAATTTTGAAAAAAAATCGTGTTGGGGGTCAAGTGTGGCGCCGATCGATCGAGACCAAGGCCCAATCGATCGGGCCTGCTCTTGTTTCCCCGGTTAAAATAACCGTAAGCGCCGATCGATCGGGACATAGGCCCGATCGATCGGGCCCTCTCTTGACTCCGACTTAAAATTTTTCATAAACCCCGATCGATCGGCGCTTGGGCGCGATCGATCGGGAGGGCACGTTCTGGGCGCGCGCACAGCACACCTAGCGCACCTCGCGCGCGGGGGCCTGGCCAGCGCGCCTCCAGCGCCCGGCCAACGCGCGCCACCCACGCCCTCTCACCCCTTTTCCTACCCCTTTGCCATTTTCTTCAATCTTTCACCTAAAACACACTCCAATTTCCGTCATCAAAACATCCATCAACAATCCAACTAAATTATACCTCCCAAAACCCGAACATCCGATCTAAATAACCAATTCCCGACACAAAACTACAATTTCGACTTAACACCACAAGCCTACTTTCCAATCACCAAAACTCATCCAAAATCTATTCTATTTCATCAAAACGTTCCACAATCCTCAATATTCACCCAAAACACATCAACATCAATATCCTATCTATTTTCATCAAAACTATCCATACATAGCGGAAGCTATAAAAAATAAAATCATCAAAACATAAATTTCCAATCTATCCAGATACCAAACATCCTAATATGCCTTTCTATACATTTCATCAAATAATCTCAAAACATATAACCTATGCTCCTCACGGGTCGTGCTCGCGTCGACTACGCTGGCCGCTCCCACGAACATCCTTCCTCAAGCTACAGGCTCGTCAGGTAGAGGGACATCGTCCTCACCTTGCTCGTAGTCACCTACACCATAAAGACACCTATGAGATAAAAATCTCAGCAAGTTCTACGTAAATGTATATGCATGATCATGTATGCAATGAAAACCGTCCATGTCAATTCATTTATCAGTACGTGTCAGTTTATGGTTATCGGAAACTCTCGACAGATGGATAGGGCACGTCAAGCAGTTAGACAGCCCACACCATTTGAAGGGAGGAAAACCCGCTCACCACAGAACGCCAGGTCTGAACCTCATCCCTGATAACCCCATGCCATGGTTGTTTACATGATACTTTACTTGCCTTTACATGCATTTTCTTTTCATGAAATCTATGCGTAAATTCATTTTCATGACGTTTTAAAAACCGTGATGCATGAGCAGTTCAATGAACAATAAAGCATACTTGACGAGCATACCATCAAAACCTCACAAATACTATCAATGTATCACAATACTTAACCTATAAAATAACTAAATCCTAACTACCCAACCAAAGCAAATAAACAAACAATGCACCAGACAATCCTCAACACGATTTCCGACTTATGGTGTAGGCCAATCGGCCACAGTAGATCATGAGAACTTACCTCCCGTCCCGTGCACACCGAGCTCCTCGTCTCGAACTTGGTCACCTAAATCAATCCATAGCGTCCTTTGTTAAAACCGAGCTTAAATGTAAAGTTTCGGAAATTTACGAAACTCCTAACTAAAGAAAATTTCCTAAAACTCTAATAAACTTCCCTCAGGCATTTCGTCGAGCAATTTACGCTCACAAATTCCTAAACTCCATTAATGGAGATTTCCCTAAGTTCCATTTCCAGTTTTTCAAACAAAACCATAATTACCTCCATTATTTCACCCAATAAACGTTAATAAGGTAATTTCTAACGTTTCCTAGCAAAATCTGACTATTTCTAACAAAATCTAACAAAACCCTAAATGTTAAACAACCTAGAAATCACGATCTAAAGCCGGAAAACCAGAGAAACTCACCTAGAATCGCGAGGAGAAAAGAAAACGTGAAGAACCCCAGCGATTGAAGAAATGGTGAAGAGCCGTGGAGGGGAGAAGGAAATCAACAAGGGTTGAGAGCTCTGGAAATTTCAGAATGAAATACGTGGGAGGGAGGGGCTTTTGTGTTTAAAAATCAATTTGGCTTGTCAAATGACAAGTTTGCCCTTCGGTTTAACTCTCTGTTTATCCTATTGTTCGACTATCGGTTCGATTTCTCCAAAATTTTCTTATTTCACCAATAATTCCAACTTATTATTAGGGCTCTTATAAAACTTTCCGTTCGTCAAACAGATTTATTTTACTATTTCTACGAATTAAATCTCTATAGGGTCAAAACCGGAAACTTAAGCATTATATTTCAGTTTGATTTCCATAAATTCTCATAATTCTCCCAAAATTCATATTAATTACAAGGACTCCATTAAAATTCTCAGTTTGCAAAACGGGCATATTTCAATTATTTACGAAATTGTCATTGCGTGCTCGATTCAAAAACCCGTAAAACCGGGTGTTACAAGATCCCTCCACCCGAGGAATGATCAGTTGAAGAAAGATGGCCCGTGGGAGTGTGTTGGACAGTCGGTGCACTTTTTGACCCGTGGGGATGTACGTAAGTATTTTGGGGACACAATAGTTAGATATGAATGACGAATGTATAGTTGAACATATTAGGATGTTTGGGATCTGGATAGTGGATAGGTTATGTTTTGATGTTTTGGAAACCTATTTTATAAATTGCTTTTGGAAATTCTTTTATTGAATAATATGGAACTGCTTGGAATTTTCTTTAAACATGTAACGACCCCTCATCCCAGCAAGATATTGTCCGCTCCGGGGATTGGGCCGCAGCCCAATATCCTCCCCTCACGGCTTTGTTTGGCGAGAGCACTTCCCGGAAGGTCACCCAACCTGGAATTACTCTCGCCGGAGTACGCTTAACTTCGGAGTTCTTATGGGATCCGTTGTTAATTGTGCTCCAAAACGCGTCTTGCTATGTTGGGAGGATCTCTTTACATATGTTTCATTTCCACATACTTCCCCAAGCGCTGTGGGATTGTGACGACCCCCTTTTTACGAACCGTCACCTTCCGGTTCGCCCGCGCGGACGTACCGCCATCCGGGTTCCGGTTCGTGCAGCCATCGTACCATACTTACAGATCCGGGTCATCACAATCACCCCCCCTCGGGGGCCCAACGTCCTCATTGGCCACAATTCCGGTTGGGTACAGGCTCTGATACCATTTGTAACGACCCCTCATCCCAGCAAGATATTGTCCGCTCCGGGGATTGGGCCGCAGCCCAATATCCTCCCCTCACGGTTTTGTTTGGCAAGAGCACTTCCCGGAAGGTCACCCAACCTGGAATTACTCTCGCCGAAGTACGCTTAACTTCGGAGTTCTTATGGGATCCGTTGTTAATTGCGCTCCAAAACGCGTCTTGCTATGTTGGGAGGATCTCTTTACATATGTTTCATTTCCACATACTTCCCCAAGCGCTGTGGGATTGTGACGACCCCCTTTTTACGACCCGTCACCTTCCGGTTCGCCCGCGCGGACGTACCGCCATCCGGGTTCCGGTTCGTGCAGCCATCGTACCATACTTACAGATCCGGGTCATCACAATTTTGTAACGACCCCTGTTCCCAGCAAGATATTGTCCGCTCCGGGGATTGGGCCGCAGCCCAATATCCTCCCCTCACGGCTTTGTTTGGCGAGAGCACTTCCCGGAAGGTCACCCAACCTGGAATTACTCTCGCCGAAGCCCTCTTAACTTCGGAGTTCTTATGGGATCCGTTGTCAATTGAGCTCCAAAACGCGTCTTGCTATGTTGGGAGGGTCTCTTTACATATGTTTCATTTCCACATACTTCCCCAAGCGATGTGGGATTGTGACGACCCCCTTTTTACGACCTGTCACCTTCCGGTTCTCCCGCGCAGACATACCGCCATCCGGGTTCCGGTTCGTGCAGCCATCGTACATACTTACACATCTGGGTCATCACAATCACCCCCCCTCGGGGGCCCAACGTCCTCGTTGGCCACATTTCCGGTTGGGTACAGGCTTTGATACCATTTGTAACGACCCCTGTTCCCAGCAAGATATTGTCCGCTCCGGGGATTGGGCCGCAGCCCAATATCCTCCCCTCACGGCTTTGTTTGGCGAGAGCACTTCCCGGAAGGTCACCCAACCTGGAATTACTGGTGATTGTGATGACCCAGATGTGTAAGTATGTACGATGGCTGCACGAACCGGAACCCGGATGGCGGTATGTCCGCGCGGGAGAACCGGAAGGTGACAGGTCGTAAAAAGGGGGTCGTCACAATCCCACATCGCTTGGGGAAGTATGTGGAAATGAAACATATGTAAAGAGACCCTCCCAACATAGCAAGACGCGTTTTGGAGCTCAATTGACAACGGATCCCATAAGAACTCCGAAGTTAAGAGGGCTTCGGCGAGAGTAATTTCAGGTTGGGTGACCTTCCGGGAAGTGCTCTCGCCAAACAAAGCCGTGAGGGGAGGATATTGGGCTGCGGCCCAATCCCCGGAGCGGACAATATCTTGCTGGGAACAGGGGTCGTTACAAATGGTATCAGAGCCTGTACCCAACCGGAAATGTGGCCAACGAGGACGTTGGGCCCCCGAGGGGGGGTGATTGTGATGACCCAGATGTGTAAGTATGTACGATGGCTGCACGAACCGGAACCCGGATGGCGGTATGTCCGCGCGGGAGAACCGGAAGGTGACAGGTCGTAAAAAGGGGGTCGTCACAATCCCACATCGCTTGGGGAAGTACATGGAAATGAAACATATGTAAAGAGACCCTCCCAACATAGTAAGACGCGTTTTGGAGCACAATTGACAACGGATCCCATAAGAACTCCGAAGTTAAGCGTACTCCGGCGAGAGTAATTCCAGGTTGGGTGACCTTCCGGGAAGTGCTCTCGCCAAACAAAGCTGTGAGGGGAGGATATTGGGCTGCGGCCCAATCCCCGGAGCGGACAATATCTTGCTGGGATGAGGGGTCGTTACAAATGGTATCAGAGCCTGTACCCAACCAGAAATGTGGCCAACGAGGACGTTGGGCCCTCGAGGGGGGTGATTGTGATGACCCGAATGTGCAAGTATGTGTACGATGGCTGCACGAACCGGAACCCGGATGGCGGTACGTCTGCGCGGGTGAACCGGAAGGTGACGGGTCGTAAAAAGGGGTCGTCACAATCCCACATCGCTTGGGGAAGTACATGGAAATGAAACATATGTAAAGAGACCCTCCCAACATAGTAAGACGCGTTTTGGAGCACAATTGACAACGGATCCCATAAGAACTCCGAAGTTAAGCGTACTCCGGCGAGAGTAATTCCAGGTTGGGTGACCTTCCGGGAAGTGCTCTCGCCAAACAAAGCCGTGAGGGGAGGATATTGGGCTGCGGCCCAATCCCCGGAGCGGACAATATCTTGCTGGGATGAGGGGTCGTTACAAAACAGGAGGAATTGTTTAGGTTTTAAATGGATCCACGCAGTTCATTTTTATGAAAGTTTACTATGTTTTTAAACACGTTTAAAGTTACGTTTTGGGTTGTTTATTGGGTGGTTGACGAAATGCGAAATGAGTGAAGTTAGGTTTGGTTTTATGTGGAGATGTTTAGTGTGTATGTATGGTAAGAAAATTATGTAGGGAAGAAGGAGGAAAGAAAGGAGAAATATGAGGCGAGCTCCCTGGAAATTTTTGATTCCAGGGAGACTGCCGATCGATCGCCTAAGGCGGTGATCGATCGGCAATGGTGATCGCCACTCTCTAGAAATTCTAGGGAGTGTGGCGATCAATCGCCCCCCTTTATGTTGGTGCAGCCGATCGATCGCCACATGGTTTTGGGACAATTGTCCCTTTTGCCCCTCGAGTTGTGGCCGATCGTTTTAATTGTTTTAAATTGTTTTAAGTTTTATTAAAAGGTTTTCAAATGGTTTTCCGCTTAAACATTAACCTTAAAGTTTATAAGGATAAAAAAAATAATACTGAAAAATTAGGAATAGTGTTACGGGACGCTACAGTTATGGTATCAGAGCCCCCAGGTTTTAAAATCGGTTCTGTAGACTGCTCGACTGCACAGCCACTACGCGGACATCCTTCCTCAACTGTAAATATGTTTTATTTTATTTTATTTTCTTGTTTTTGTTTCTTAGGATTATTTGTGTTAACCTTTATAGGAGATATAAAATGGTCCGTGGTAGAGATGTTAAGGACGAAGCCTGGGATGGGCTGAAGGATTTAGTCGATCGTCAGGCCCAACATATAGATCGACAAGCTCAGCTTATAGATAGGCAATTTCGTCAGCTCGAGATATTGACAAACCGAGGTGACCTAAGGACCCAAGGGGAGGCCGCTCCCAATAACCACGGTACGAAGAGGATGGGTAAGGAAGAAATCAAACAAAGCCGACGAAAACGCGTACGAAGAATTTATCGAAGACCTTTGTGTCATGAATGCCAGAAGGAGCACTATGGCGATTGTAGATTAGACACAGGTAAGTGATTTCGATGTGGAGTGATTGGCCACTATGTTAAGGGTTGCCCGAAGCCAGGCAGGGACCAACCGGGCAGGAATCAGAGAAATGTTACACTAAGGATGCTTGCCTTGACTGGGGAAGAAGAAACGGCCCAGCCTTCAACTGTTTCAGGTAGAGTTTTATTTCAACAATTAATGGGATGAAGAACATTAAAATGGAGATGTAGTATAGAGTGAGAATTGAGGGCAATAATCGTATAATAGATAGGAGTGAGTTTGAAAATAGAGAGGTAAGAGAATAGTAGAAGACGGGTAAGAAGGGTTCCTAAGTGAACCTCGGCGATAAGGCAGTAGATAGATGCAGGACGTTATAGGCCTTATAGAAAGAGAGTTATGCGTTAATAGGATTAGCCTGTCTTAACCACGAGAAGTGGTATACTTAGAATTCGGTTACCATTAGTGGGGTACGATTTATGAAGTATAAGATCTAAGAAGATAGAAACTGAACCCTAATTGACAAACCCTCGGAGTTTTAGAATATGGCGCTCCGGAGAGAAATTTGAAGCTTAGATATAAGATATATTGAGGAATGCCCTAAATTGACAAAGCGCAATAACATGTCTAAGAGAATAGAGGATCTAATAAGAACTCGTATAATTTAGATATGTGTGAGGTTGAAGGTAATTAAACGAAAACGATATTCGAAGGAGAAGCGGTTTTTACTTAGAAATTTTAGGGAATGTAATTGATCAATACTGAATTATGGATGAAAGATTTAGGCGCAGCTTAGGCGCGTTCGTGTCACAACCCTTACCCGTGATATCACTTTTTTTTTTTTTTAACTTTTACTTTAACTGTACTTAAGCGGAAATCTAAACCAAAGTCGAAATCGGAATTGAAATCGAAGTTCATTTAGTAAATCATTTAAAACAATTACTAAAACTATAAACTTTAAACAATAAAACAATTTCTTAATAAAAGAAAACAATTAATAAAAACATTTTTTTTTTAAAAAAAAGGCCAGAACAGGTGGCGAGTAATCGCCAGAAATTTGGTGATTACTCGCCAGCTAGCGATTGCTCCTAGCGAGCAATTGCTGGCAGGCGATTGCTCCTAGTGAGCAATCGCCTCCTGGCGATTTGCCACACCCAGCAGTCGCCTGCCAGGCAGAGGAGGAGGCGATTGCTCGCCTCCCAGAGGCGAGCAATCGCCACACTCTCTGGAATTCCTCCAGAGAGTGCGGTTTCAATCCTCCCCTTTTCTTCTTCCTTCGTTCTCTTCACGTCACCCTTGTCTTCTTCTACGGAATGACAATACTCAGGTTGAGTGCAAACCATAATGTACATCAAACGCCAACTACAAGACGCATAAGGAACTCAACTCATGTCTTCCTTGTCTGTCTTGTCTTTCTTTCTCACTTGTAGGACAATTGCTCCGAATTGAGCTTGGAATGACCTTCACGGGGAAACACCAACTTTGGTTGGACCTTGTTCTTTTGAACTTTTCAATACATTTCAATGTAGTCTTCTTGAGACAACCACGTTTCTCTTCTTTCCTATCACGAGAGATCTTCATACATGTATTTTTTAGTCACACCAGTTTTTTCTTCGCAAAAAGATTTGTTCAACGCTACCTTCACTTAACAATCTGTTAGTATCATGGCTTTGTAATCAACTATTGTCCGATACAAGAGGAGAATAATGAAGTCATCATCAGAATACTTTGATGAACAACAATGATTTGACAATTTTCGACTGTACCCGTGACTCCAGCATGAAAAGAAATCAAACTTCGTGTAACCACTGTCATGGAAAAACTGTTTGAGGCCATACAACGCTCTTCTCAACTTGTCAACACAACTTGTTCTTTCCCTCTAATTTTGAATCCTCGACTGTGTCGATGTAATTTTTTATTCTAAGTCACCATGAATAAAAGCGTTTTCCACATCAACTTTGCTTGAGCTCCCAATTTAAACGCGCAGCTAAACCAAGAGCAATTCAAATCGAGACTCTTCACCACCATAAGAATAGTTTTCTCTTCAAAATCGATTCCTTCTTCTGACCGACCCCTTCACAACTACCCGAGCTTTTGTAGCTTGGTTGTGAGCTATGCCTTTTCAACACTCTGTTCAACCTGTAAACCCATATGTTCTTGAGAGATTTTCTGCCTTGAGG